>CM038797.1:78540690-79231958 GCA_021764765.1 Vicia sativa | reverse complement strand
GTTAATGTTGTTTAGGTTAAATGTTGTTGTTACTTATTAATTTTTGTGCAAGTAGGTAATTAATGTGATGTAAAATTTATATTAAATAAAAAGTAGTAGTGGATGAAACACTAATTTTTGATGTCATTATATAATACAACTTAGAAGCATGAAAACAAAACTAATTGTTACTAGTTCCTACATTAGGGCATCGTTTTCGGTTGTGCCCGGAGGCGACACAATGCACATTTTCTCTCAATTTATTAAAATTGTCCATTTCATTGTAATACGGGTGCTTACAGGGCGACCTTTTATTGCGCCTCATGGTTGGGTTGTGGCAAATTTGGTCTCCCTCGTAAGTAGGCCAATACGCATCTAACGGTAGAAACGGGAAAACTTGTCTTGTAAACTCAAAAGGTTAGGCACCTTGTAGCGTCGACCAATAGAAGATATGCGTCCTCGCACCCTGAGAACATGCGGCGATAACATGTGAACAAGCAGACGGTATGTTGAAACTTTCCACAGTCACACAATAATCGCTCAAGTTGACCTTATAACGTCCCATAGGCTTCCCTCACCGTGGTCAATGGTTTCCTTCACACTAAAAGTGTTATTATTGTAGTCAACGCTAACCCGATCGTGGAGGATTTTGATGTTTCGTGTTTCATGACCTTCACGCATTGCTCGTAAATGATTGGCGAATTCAGGCTCATTTACCCCTTTAGCAAAGAGTGTACCCATTCTATAGTCGTTGTTTGTATAATTGCTGTGATGGGCGATTCGAGTTCCTTTGAATACGAAATCTAGTGATTCGACAAGGTTCGTTGTCATGTGCCCTCGACGACCTTCATCAAATGCCCTCGTCCATTTTCAACAGAATTTTGTCTATCACGAAGCATCGGGGTTAGCCACCAATCTTTTGGCGATAATACCTAAATGTCGGTTGGTTCAACGCATACCCTATATGGTTTAAGAAAAAGGTGTTAATATTAAGGTGTAATAATAATGTTACATAAAGCGTGAATAAAATAGACTTACCCGTGTTGATCATTGTCGGAGGCTTGGTCCTTGATTTCCTTAACAAAATTTTGCGATATATGCGATGCAATAAACATGGAAAGATGGAGGATTATGCCAACCATTTTCGGATTGTTGTAAGCGCTTTCAATAGATGCGTGTACATCGGAAATTAAACACGGATCGGGTTGGGGAGCTACATGAATTCTCAAGTTCTTTAGTAAGAACCCCACCATCCGTCGTCACCTTCACAATGGCAAGCATATAGGAAAATATTACTATTTCCATCTTGTGCTACCGCCATTAGTAGTGTACCTTTGTATTTACCATATAACCATGTACCATCAATTTGCAATATAGGCTTGCAATATGCAAAACCGTATGCATGGTGAAATGCCCAAAAGTCTATGGAATATTTGTTTTCCTGCAACAAGAGTTCGTCATCTGTATACATCGGGTGTTTGCATATCTATCATTGTACCGGAACAAAAGCTTGAAGTGCTAACAAGTAATTTGGAAGATCGTTGTAAGACTTTTCCCAATTTCCATAAACTTGTTCGATTGCCTTATTTCTTGCAATCCATGCTTTCTTGTAAGAGTGGGATGTCGAAATATAGAAACAATTTCGTTAACACATCGCTCACCTTGATAGAGGATCTAGTTCAACAGGCATTAATCGAGCACTCATCAAGCGAGAGCTAAGTTGTCGATGATCTTGGTTAAAGATAGTTGTTGAACAAGCGTGTGGGGCTCCATGACTCCTATCTCCATAGCTCACTCCTTTTCTATCACGATGCCACTAGGCGAAATTTGCAACCACTACTCTTACGCTTACAGCGAAGTTGATATCTCGTCGTGTCGAAACGATACGTTGAAATCAACACCATGTTTCATGTGATATTTGGATATCGGCATACAATCGATTTGTGAGGCGGTTACCAACGGATATGTCATCCTCTAGAGGAAGACGAGGATTATGGGGCCATTCAAATGATGAGTCATCGCCACTAGTTCCCAAAGTGGTCATGTGGGCGGTGGACAATATACATTATCAAGCGGAATGTGATGTTCATTCATGTTGACCGCACACCGCCTCGTCACCATCTTCTTCTTCAAATAAGGTAGCGAACATTTTATCAACTGCGCCTCGGACTCACATTCTTCATCGTCGTCACCAACTTCTTCATTTGGAATTATGGGCCGGTTCAGTTATGAGGTTATTGATTTGGAATTTGATATATAAATCAATCGCATACAAACCGGACAATTCATGGTTGCAAAACATTGTTTCCACATCATCGTCGTCGCGGATTTTCAATGGAACATATTTCATTGTTATCACCAAAATGAACGACATTTGATATATAATTTGAAACATCTTGATTGCATTCTCGTTTGAATCATCTCCTTGGTATTCAAACTTAGAATTTCTTTGAAGTATGATTCGACAAACATCGGTATTTTCGAATGATGCCGATATCATTGGAAAGGATCTCTCCGTTAATGAACATCAACCACATAATTTTGTTGATTTGAAGACATATGTTTTTGAAAAAATTTGGGTTTTCGGAAAAAATGCGTTTGTGGAGAAATATTTGATTTTTGTGGAGAAATATTTCAGTTATGTGTAGAAATATTTGAGTTTTGTGGAGAAATATTTCAGTTATGTGTAGAAATATTTGAGTTGATACAAAATACAGCACTAAAAGCTATATTTATAACATTGAAGTATTCATTTTATAAAATATTAACCCATTCCGTAGTCAATGCAGTCAAGATTCGAAATGGGCATGCAAACACACCACTCCCATGCTAGGCATGCGAACCTGACCGCGTGGCGAGCATGCAAGCATACCACCGCCCATCCCAGGTGCGGTGTGTCAGCGCATAAAACACCACCGCCCATTGCGTGTGAGGTGTGTCAGGGAAAAGCTATACCACCGCCCATGCTAGCTGCGGAGGCATTGAATGACATTTCAATGCAAAGCTTCACGTAGCAGACTGCTTCTCTGTATAATTTAACTCTTTCATAACACTTTCCCCCAAACAATAATTCAACTCTTCCATTATTCAACTCATTCAAATTATTTTCCCCCCAACAATAATTTAACTCTTCTAAAAATATAATTCAAACTATAACTTAAATCTTCCTACTCTTTAAAATTAATTTTAAAAAAAAAGAAGTTAATTTAAATTATTTAAAATAATTTAACTCTTAATTTATTAATTTAAAAAAAAATTAATTTATTATTTTTCTCCCAACAATAATTTAATTCTTCTAAAATTATAATTTAAACTATAATTTAAATCTTCCTACTCTTTAAAATTAAATTCAAAAAAAAAAAAATTAAATTATTTAAATAATTTAACTCTTAATTTATTAATTTAAAAAAATTAATTTATTATTTTTCTCCCAACAATAATTTAACTCTTCTAAAAATATAATTCAAACTATAACTTAAATCTTCCTACTCTTTAAAATTAATTTAAAAAAAAAAGAAGTTAATTTAAATTATTTAAAATAATTTAACTCTTACTTTATTAATATAATTCAAACTATAATTTAAATCTTCCTACTCTTTAAAAATATAATTCAAACTATAATTTAAATCTTCCTACTCTTTAAAATTAAATTTCCCCAACCATAATTTAACTCTTTCAAATAAATTTCTCCAACCATAATTTAACTCTTTCAAATAAATTTCCCCAACCATCTCATATCTACAATTAATTTTTATCCACCCATATCATTCTATTCTACTCTATAAATACCATCCAACCCTCAACTCTTTCTCTTCATATAACCTACATCATATCATCAACCCTCAACTCTTTCTCTTCATATAATCTACACCATATCATCAACCCTCAACTCCTTCTCTTCATATAATCTACACCATATTCTCGATCCTCAATCCTCATATATTCATATCCTGACAATGCTCTGCTACATTACGGAGAAACTCATGAGGGAACATTGGCAAACATATTGGCATATGTAAGTGTACTAACATTTGTTTCATACAATTTTTATGTTTCATCTTAGCCATACTCTAAAAATTTTCTCCATGCAAATTATTTTTTCTTACTATTCTTACTTTAATTATTTTCTTTTGTAGGATGAAAAAATTTAGGCCTAGTCATTCCTTCGTGGCCATAGGCGAGTACATTCGTCCATATTTGATCCAAGCGGTTTGGACATGTTTGCACCATAACGTCGTATGGCGTTGATAGAAAGTATTCTTGCACTCTGTGAGAGATGGAGGCGAGAAACCACACTTTCCATCTTCCAACCGGTGAAGCCACTATCACTCTAGAAGATGTTCACATGTTGATGGGTTTACACATAAATGGTTTAGCCGTGAATGGGAGAACAAATTTGAACTACAATAGTTCAAGATCTTTTGGGTGTTGAATTGCCGAAGCGGGTAGAAGGGCCAATTCATTAAAATTACTTGGCTAAAAAATACCTTGCATTTCATTTAGATGAAAATTCTAATCGAAGAATTTCATCAAAAACTAGAATTTATATTTTAATTCTTTACTATTTCCGACACTAATGGTAATACAATACATCTCATGTTTTACCATTATTATCGACTTTAATATAGCACAATACAGGTTGGGATCTAGGTTTAGCGCATCTATCCGAAATTTGTGTAGATGCGCTAAAGTGAACACTCATAACTTTGCGGTTGTGCCACTACTACTGACTTGGGGGTGGTCAAGGATGAGGAGTCTTGCGCCTAGGAACCATAACCCATTTCACTTTCCATCATGACCAAGTAAGTTGAAACTTATATATTTTCTAAAAGTTTTTACTACTTAAATTAATTTACTTGTTAAACTGATTTAATTATTTTCTTTAGGTGGTACGCCTATGGGATGGATTACGAGAAGACTCCTCATCATTGTGCGGGTTATCGCGTTTCATCGATCATCTACAAGAAAATGATGTACCTTTTTCTCAACCAAATTAAGGCTTACTTTTATTTTATATACTTTTATAAATTAATATAGTTGTTAATATTTTATAACGATTTACTTGGAGACCCTACCTAGAACTTGAAGATTTAGATCCAATGATAGCCATGTGTGGAGTTCAAAACATATCTTATCTGTTTTACTATCAGAAAATGCATCATACAGATAGGTCAAACTCCAATTTGGAATTCTTCAAGGCATACACGATGCTCCAATCGCATGGAAAACTATCACCAATCAGACATCGGCCAATGGTCATCGATTCGTGAAAATTTTCGGAAGGAAGGCGTCGTCATTGGAGACGGCGCAAATAGAGTCTTACAAGGAGAAATCATGTCACGTGAATGTAAACCGAGTCAAGGTTACATGAATTGGTATAAGTCATTTCATATTTATATTTGTCACCAAATAACTATTTATTTGACCCTCGTAACCAACCATCATCTTCAGCGTCCAACACAGGGCCATCATCAAACACCTACCCCACCCTCATTCATGACCAACCAACAACAATTCACTAACACCCAACTACCATTCTTCCAACGCAACCATCTTTTACCCAAACCCAACAATCCCATCAACAATTTTCAAATTTTTTCCATCTACATCACATAACGTACTGATACCCCACTCAACAAACCCCACAATACTCAACAAACCCCACAATACCACACTACAAACACCCAACAACCACCCCAACAACAAATGCATTTTTCCAACCCCAATATTTTACCACACCGAATGTTACCACCCATGTCATAGCGAACAAGTAGGTAACCTACCTAATTGAATTTCGGTACAAGATTAAGTTATGGAAGTGCCATTGAACCGACTTTCACCAATGATGACATGATAACTACATTTTTGATGAATGACAATGACCTGGACCTTCTCAACCACAATCGCAGAACAACAAAATGCGAGCAACGTCAAGGTATCGTCTACGAACAGACAAGCTCCTCGTTGTGGAACCACCAACGCTTAACACGTCCGGTCAAGATCCCATTAAATTTCAATTGTTTTCATGTACTTTTCTTTCCTTTTTGTAAATGTTGGTTCAATAATTAATGAAGTACTTTTTATTTTTAATTGTTTTACTTTTATAATATAAATAAATTAATATTTCATTATAATATAAAAAATAAATATTAATTTTTATAGTACTTACTATTAAATTTTATAATTATAATATTTATTATTTAATTATTATATTAAAATTATATTAATTATTTATTATAATAATTTAATATACTTAAATAATAATAAGATTTACTAAATTATTTATTTGTTAAAGAGAAATATATATTAAATATATAGTAATTATATAAATATATATATATATATATATATATATATATATATATATATATATATATATATATATATATATATATATATATATATATATATATATATATATATATATATATATATAATTTCTTTATACTTTGAATTAAAAAAAAAAAAAAAAGACAAACACACATGCCAGCCAATTGGATGGGCGGTGGTGTTCTGATTTTTAAAGCAACCGCCCATTGCTTGGGCGGAGGTTCAACTTTTTCATTTTTTTTTTTGAATGGATGGTATATTGGAATTTAGTGGTGAGTTGAATGGTAGTGTGGTATATATCATTTAAAAGCATGCTAGTACAGTAAAAAATTCTCATTCTTGTCTATGAGCAACCTATAACCCCTATACTATCCCTAGACAGCTTAGCCATCTTTTCTAGCCCAACCAAATTGCTCTGGTGACCTACCAGCCTTTTCTTTTCTTTTTTCTTTGTTTTGTCCTAGACTAGTGGATACCTTGCGTCCGCACGAGTATAGCCGTGGGCGCAGAATTATCACTATTTTATCATATAAATTAAAATAAATTAGATAATATTAAAATATTATTAACAAAACAGAAAAAAATATAAAATGGACTGCAAACTACATGTATAAATTTTAAAAATTTACTGTAGTTAAAAATTAGTAGAAAAATAATTTCATAAAAGTAAAAAAAGATAAAAAATAAAATAATTAAATTTAATATTGTATTTATTAAATTTTAAACTATAATTTAAAATATAAAAAAAATAAAAAGTTGATAACCTTTTCATATATACCGGTGTAGTACGTTCATTTTTATTTTCAAAATGCAACCAAAATAAAATAATAGAAAGAAAAAATTATTTAATAAAAACATTTATTATTTTTAAAAATGTAAATAAAAAGAAAGTTCTCTACAGTTTAGACTATATTTTAGTAAAAGTTAAATATTTTATTATAGACAATAATTCTAACAAAAATATGTTTGTTTTAGATATTAAAAAAATGATTTTAAAGTTGTACATATTTTTCTTAAATAAATTATAATTTTTTTAAAAAATATTATTTTGAATTGTTTTATTAAATATTATTTTATATATATTTTATCTTTTAATTTTAATTTTTTTAAAAAGTTTAAATTTGAAGTTATTTGAAATATTTTTTTATAAAAAAATTGAATTCTTAATAAATTCTGAATTTTACTATGTTTGAATCTTGTATATTTTTATTACATGAAACCAAAATTATAAAAAATAAATTAAAAATATTTTGATATTTTAAAAACTATTTTTTTTTTTAAAATTATATTGAAAATATGTAACAATAATACTTCATTTGAAAATATGTTTTATATTAGACAAAAATATAATTAATTTATTATTTCGAACCTCCCTAAATAACAAAGTAAAAAATTTCAAAATTAGTCGTTCATTATAATTTTATATATAACTATGCTCTTGAATTACATAATATCTTATCTTGAAGCCAGCTTTCCATTTATTACAAATTGAACCACCATTATGTTTTATTATATTCAAAGTAAAGGTAGGAAACGATAATAATTTAATGCCCCTACATGGCTGAATTACTATGTATTGGAAAAGGCTTAAAATTAGATATAGAGGGGATAATTGATATATGCACATGAAGAAGGATCATTGCATTGAAAATTATGTCATTTTTGTACCGGACGTTTTCAAAATAAATTATTTCCATAAGTACAACACGTTTTGGGACAATAAGCATGTTATTGGAAATGAATATAGTTTATTATATTTTTCCTCCAATTTAACAATAAGCATTTTAAATGGAGAAGCAACATCCAACAGACCACAATTTCAAATGGCATTGATGTCCCTCCATTGTTGTTCTTGGGGTTCAACCAAGGCAGCAATGTGTCTAGAAAAATCTGTCCACCTTTACTGTTAAAAAAACAATAGAGATAAAGTTTGTATCGTTGTTCTTGCTGACATTTAGTTTTAATTTATTCGCTGAAGTTTAAATTTCTTTAGTTAGGGTCTTTCCTTTTTGCTTAGAAAATAAATATGCAGGTCATATCTTTGGCAACATGACATTACTAAAGACATGAACATAAGTTTTTATTTTATGCTTAGAAAATAAATATGCAGGTCATATGTATAGATAGACCAATGATGAATATAAAAACATTTAAAAGCACTTCTTCACAAATTGATCTTACAATAAAACAAATTGAACTATAGCATGCTTCATGTCATAGAGATGCTACAAAGAAAAGCAGTAGCATGAAGACAAGCAAAAAAGTGAAAAATCATATCTTAGTAGTACGATAACTCTTTCCAACAACATTAACATTATCAAATTCCTCAAATACCATATAACACTACCTCTCATTTCATAAATAATATACAGAGATGGAAATACCTTTCTACATGATGTTCTTATCATTTTGGTATATATTAAGGTTCAAAAGATTCATTTTTCCTGTACTTGTTACCAAGTCTTGCGCATGTTGCCAGCCTAGTCTATGTCGCACACTTCTCACAGTACAAGTTAACCATGTTACTTCTCAAGCAACTTGAAAATCTAGGCTTCCAAAGTTGTGCATCTGAGAAATCAGAAGGAAGCACAACGAGACAGCCGGAGACAACTGAGGTGCTGTCATCATAACTTACAAAGGTGTACATGATCACCACACTCCTGTGCCGAAGAAACGACGCGGCCCACCATGTGCTTCTATCGTGGCTGTTGTAGCACCTGCTTCCATGAATAATTTTTAGTTGATTAAACCGGACTCTCCACTGCAAAACCAGAAAATTTCTGCTCAATGGTCAGTAGACACAAAAGGAGAACTAAATGGGGAAGCAATGGAGACGGCTCAAACTCTCCTGAGCATAGGTTTTGAAATTAAGCCTTGCTGAATGCATCATTCAAAAACCACACAATTCCAACTAATAGTGTAGTTTAATATCAGGTCTAAACAATATGATGAAAGCAAGTTAAAAATGAATCCATTATTCCAATTTCCAATCTAACATGTGGCTTCCATCCCAGTTCATCAGGGCAACGCAATGTAGCATTGTTAACGGCTAGGTGCTCTATAGCGAACCTTGTTGCATCGTAGTAACGGCCGATTGCAATGTCGGGTACAATGGAATAAGGCCTCCTTGTCCAGTAGTGTCAAGAATGCTGAAACTCCGTGAAATTTCTTGAAACATGTTATAAAAAACTGTTGTTACAGCAGCTGAATGTAAATGTTACTTTTGAATTTAGAAAATCAAATTCCAGTTTTCATTTGAGGATAATCAAAATCAAAAACATGTAATTGACAATTTAGGGGTTGTCTTTTAGGTAGCATGACATTAAGTTCATAAGTTGGAAGTTTGAAAGTAACAACATATTTTCATACATGTTTTAGTATAGGATTAAATATGCTTTTAGTCCCTATAAATCTATAGGATTAAATATGCTTTTAGTCTCTATAAATATGCGACTCTGCAATTTTGGTCATCTAAAATTTTCCTTTTAATAATGGTTCTTACAAATTTATTATGCACGTAGTTTTAGTCTCTGCTGTTAAACTGATGTGTATTTTTGAATGATGATTTTATAGATGTGTGTAGAACGTTATAAAAAGTTCTTCAAAAAAAGAATTCAAAATTTGTATACTAAGTCGAGATTTTCATTGTTTTTATCAATATCTTTTGAAATTAAAAAAATTCGTATTTAATTCTTCTCGTTTTAAAAAATTCTAAAATTTAGTAAATAAATATTGTATAGTATTATGAACACATATGGAAAAAAAATTATTCAAAAACTTAAAAATTTAAGGATAATTAAACCGTTTTAAAAATTTTAGAAAATAACAAGGACTAAAACTGCAAGAAAAAAAGTTTGCGATGACCATTATTCGAAGGAAAATTTTAGAAGACCAAAATTACAAGGTCGCGTATTTATATGGACTAAAAATATATTTAACCCTTTACTATAACAAAAGAAAATGGCTGCCACTTGATGTCACCACAGGAGATTCCATAACATCAAATTTTTCAGGAATGTTTCAACCACTCCACTCAGAAAGAACCAAATTAGTTAATCCAAATCATAGAAAGATGGGTTTGAATTGTGTTCATAGAAAACATTCCCCTAAGAAAATCTAAACGCTCAAATTAGTTGTAAGAAATAAAATGAAGATAAAATGACACAAGTATTTTATCCAGGTTCACCATAAACTAGGATACTCTTATCCACCATCGCAAGGATGATTTCGCCTTATCCAAGAACTTAATCCACTATAACCAAATTGATTACACTTGCACGAAAAACCTCCAGTGACTAACACACAATGACATATTCAGTGATCCAATCAGATATAACCTTCATTGACCCAATAGAATCAGATTCCTCAAAATCTCCTATCAGGATTTCCTTACAATGATATACATCAATGATCTCACAAGATTGAACTTCACTAGGCCCCCTTTTGAGAAATGAATATCATTGACCCAACGTAATCTGATTCCTCATAATCTCCTATAAGGATTTTCCATAATGACTGTAGCTACTATCTTCTTGAAATCCGACTTCACCAAGTCTCCCAAGGAATCAATCAACAAAAGTTGATGGTGATCTTGAGTTTACATTGGCGCTTCTTCTAAGCAGATTACACTAGTGTTTTAAGCACATATTGTTTAACACTTCTTCGAGCAACAACTCAAGTTTTAAAACAATTTACATGAAGAGATATGAACAAAAACACTCTACAAGTAAGAACTCTAGTGTTCATTACAATGTTCTACAAATATGTATATGATCAGAAGTTTGAGTAGCATCTTGTAGTGTTTTTCTTTATCTTCTTGTTGAGAAATTTCCGAGCAATAAATCCTCGCTTCTTATGAGATCTACTAAGATGTATTTGATTGAAAGTAAAATAACATCTTGTAGTCTTCTTCTTCTTTGAGCAAGCTACGAGTAGCAGCTCCTTGCTTCTTCTATTTCAATCAAGATGTATATGATGATAGTTGAATAACATCTTGATGAAATCTTCTTTCTTTCTTTTCTCTCTTCTTTAGTGGTCTTCACAATGTGTAGCATTACAGCTTTAACATCTTCAGTATCCACAAGATGAAGCTTGTTGGCCAATGGCAATACAATTCGACAATGTTTCTTTGTATCTTTGATATTCATTTATAGCCTTGATAGAGAGAGACATTGTGAGGATGAAAAGGACTTTTCATGCACCAACAGTTAGATCTCAACGGATAGAATAAGGTGTAATAGTTTAGACAGTATAAAATAATACTTTTGTATCCTGTCACTGTTCAATGATAGCTTTTCACCTTTTCTCTGAATAATGTTTTTCTATTAAGCTTGTAAACAGAGTTTCGTTAAGTAAAGAAAGATTAGGTATATAACAACACATGGACCTGCGTGATTATATGCCAAATCCAACCGTTGTTAAAACCCTTCTTTGTAGTAGTGAAAGCTTATTGAGGTTGGAGATAAGTCCGATATAAAATCTCCTTCTTGATTAGTCTGGTATAAAACCACAATTATGTTTTTCTGATTCATACACGAGAGATCTAAATCATTTTCCACACGTTCTCATTCATATTATAGATCTAAATTATATTCGTAATTGACATGTATATGGTACGAGGCCAGGGTCTATTATTCTTACATTTTTTGTCCTTATCGTAACTAAAAAGTTAGACATGCCTTCAACAGCAGAAAATTTCGATCCACCTCCAAATAAGTCCTCGGTGGATACATATTTCTCTAAAAAAATAACACAAACAATGTTAGAAAAAACATAAAACAAAAAATAAAAAATTAACAAAATAAGATAGAAAGAGAAAGAAGTGTGTGTAAAATGTTTGTTACTAAGACGCTACAATTGATATACACTTGATCGCATAAGCATGTCAAATAGTCATATAATAAGAAAATCAAGATTAGTAATTGCGATTTTATATTTATAGTAATTAATTATTATGATTTAATTAATTGTTTTAACTAATTTTGATCATTATTATGTTATCAAAAATATTTTAAACAATAGAATGGTGTATTTAGTTTAGGACAAAACAAAGGAAAAAAGAAGAAAAGATGGCTAAGCTATCTAGGAATAGTATAGGGGTTATAGGTTGCTCATAGATAAGAATGAATGTTCATTTAATAACTGAAATGAAATATCTCACTCCCCTCACGACGCTAATGATCAATCAATCTGCAGCTATTTGCCTATTTCATTCACCAATAAATATTTGGAAACAAAGCAACGTTTCAGTTATTTGATTTAATCAAACATACTTGTTTGTTTATATAGCGTAAAAATTTAAAAATAGCAAATTGGGGATGTAGCTCAAATGGTAGAGCGCTCGCTTTGCATGCGAGAGGTACAGGGTTCGATCCCCTGCATCTCCACTTTTTATTTTGTAAAACAATGCAAGCAGCAGCAGCCTTGCCCTTTACATGTGAAGTTCTACGTATGAGGCTGTTGGGTCGCCGCGCCCTTACACTCTACTTACAGCACTCACTAGTCATTTACATGACTAATTTTATATTGTTTCACATGAAATACATTTTTTAAATAATTTTATAATAACTAATTGAATCTCTACCTTAACTAAATTGATAACTAACCAAATCATAATAATAATTCAAATACATTTTTTTTACACAAATATTCTTTTTTGTATTTACAAAAATTCCTATATATTTTTACCTAATTTTAAAATTTATTAATTTTCTCTCTTCTTTTTATAATCTCTACCTTAACTAAATTATTAATTGATTTGCGTTGAACTTGATAGGAAGAACCACTGGTAGTGATAAATTAAAAAAAAATTATTAACTAACTAAATTATGATATTAATTTAATTTTTTTTTTTACAAATGTATCAATTATTTCATTACACGTTTTTTTTTGTATGCGAAAAAAGTTCCTATACATTTTTATTAATATTCTCTTTTTTATTTATATGTCATTTTTATTATTTTTATCGATTAATTTTTCTTTATATATTCAATGCATAACGAGAGTGTTTATGTTAGAAAGTGGACATCAAATATAAAACTTTGTCGAATGTCTATGATATATATCAAATATGTAATAATCTGAATGTTAGGTCGTTGTTAAGCAATAATATGTTGTATGCTTCGAGTATAGTGTCCAATGAGTAAGAGTTGTTGCATCTCCAACTCGATGATGTGAAAAATAAGTAAATGCTCCCTCCCACACGTAATATATGCATTTTCTAGAAAATAACAGACAATATAATTAGGAGGATATTCATGTTGACACATGTCTACTAGAAAATAAGTGGACGAGCGAAATGACGAAAGAATTTGACAACTCAAAATTTAAACTTTGATACACTCACAAAGTTAGAACAAGAAACCGGACGAGGATTATTATACGCAGAGTGTAAGAAGGATATTGCAATGTAAAAAAGAATACAAAGTCATATCATATTCCAAAAATTTGTAGTGGAACAAGACATTTTTAATGTTATTATTGCTTATGCACTTCACGTTAAGTTAAAACTACCCCTTAAATTAAAATTTTAGGAAGATTCAAAAGGCTTATTTCAAGAGATCTGGGTGTTTCGGCCCAACAAGGCACAATTGACTGCGCTTTCAGTCAACCAAAATGGGTTAAATGAGTTTGGGAATATTAAAAGCGCAAGATCTTGAAAGTGGCCCAGATAATTCAAACAAAGGTTTCTTGGAGGGAAAGAAAGCGAGAATGGAGAACGTGAGTTTGTGGAGAGAAGTTACAGGATACACATGGCGTGTAAAGAGTCGAATCCCGCCAGGAAGCAGTTATCATATATGTAGTATAAATAAAGCACTTAGTGCATTGTATTTAGTGTAACACCTTATTTCCCCAACGAATAATATAATGGAAATCAGAGTAAATTTAAAATTTAAATCAACATCGACGAATAAGATGCTACATTCTTCAACAATTCAAAGACATGCTCAAGTATAATTAACGGATACATAACACCATAACTTTTGTTGAACCAACAACATCTTTCAAAAAATAGTCTAAAACTTCAACTTTATTATCGCAGCGGAAAAGAACTAATTATCATCTTTAACATCTTAATTCAAACATTAAACAACAATTAATCAATTAAAAAGGAGTTCACAATACTCCAACATAATCCTCAAAATAAACAACGAAATAGGAAACGAGTGTTCAACCCCTCGGTGTTACGTATCAGATTGACACTCATTCTAAATAAGAAGAGAAACCTCTTCTAGACTCTGCACTCGAACTACTTCTGATTATCTGCATGTTACCCACGTAGAGGCATCATTCAAACAAAAGGGGTGAGATATCATAACAATATAATAAATCATATAATTACAAGTATACAACAAATATATCATGCAATAATTTCATATTCAACATTATCGACTAAAATTCACCATAATCAACCAGAATGTATAAGCATATCATCTTCATAATAACAACTTGACATTTTGCAATGCGACTGACACTGATGCAAGATGCATGTGGTACCATTAGGACATAAGCTCTCTCTAACAAATGCCATATAAGGCCAGGGCATAAGCCCTCAACAAATTGCCATTTAGGCCAGAGCATAAGCCCTCAATGATTGCCAATACAGGTCAGAGCATAAGCCCTCAACGGTGCATGAAATGCGACATGCAACAACAATTATTGAATCACAAGCATCATCATCAAGATCATGCCACTTTTACGTCAATATCACTTTCTTAGTGCTGTAACATCACTTGTAGATTCTTCACACATCATGGATACAACAACGATACAATTATTTACAACATATATAGATCACAACACCCACAACATACACTTTCATCGTAATTCTTTCCATTAAATATCAAGCTACTGTTATAAAAACAAGTTTCATAATATAAAAAATATTTTTAGCTTCCCGTAGGTTTGAACGACGCGTCAAACGAACACCCGAGTAAAAAGTTATGAGTTTTTAAAAGATTTTCTAAATTGTCATTTTCACTTAGTGGTAACCGGTTACCCATATATGGTAATCGGTTATTGCTATTTTCAAAAAGAAGCCTTTTTGCCAACAGAATCGGGGAACCCGGTTATCCATATATGGTAACCGGTTACCCTTCACAAAAATCCCCAAAAATTAGTAGTTTTCACATGGTAACCGGTTACCCTATAGTGGGAACTGGTTACCACTGTTATTTTTCCAGAAATTCTACAACGTTCATGTTGCGATTTTACCCATTCCAAAACCTCCAAAACCCAAATTTTCCAACATCTAAGAATAGAAATTTTCTATCAAACATACAATAATCATAACTATCTGATCTGAACAAGTGATCAGAATCGGAGACGGCCAGAACGGTTGATGATCTCTCGAGCAAGTTGATATTGAGGAGGGGGTGGTGTACCTACAAGGCACTCTAATGCTAAAGTAAGCAAATGTTCAAGAAAGAGGATAGAAAATATTAGGATTTTGAGTGTAAGAAAAGTGATATCATTCCCTCAAAGATATGGGGGTTTATATAATGGACATAGGAGGATTCTCATTGGTTGCTATATTTGGACAGAGATATGCGGGTCCGCAAATATAGCCGCTCGAGCTAATTAGGTCAAAACCGAGCAACTATGCCCACAACTAGCCGTTATGTCGAGCAGGAGGGACATAACAGGCATAGCTCCAGATTCGATATGCATTGATTCCACCCGACGGGTGTCGGGAAAAGGACTTTGCATGGCGGGCGATCTGGTCGTTCGTCGCGCCCAGAAAGGCTGAGGATCTCGATCGGAGGCTCGAGGAGATGAGGCTGCCCGACTAGCATTCAGGCAGTCCAGAACAGTATCCCCCTAAGTCGTTGCATCCGTGGGTGTGATGACTTGAACTATGCAGCCCGTGCAAGTGTAATCAGGTTGGTTATAGTGGATTAAGTTCCTATTGAAGGCAAAATCACTTGGGGAGGATGGATAAGATGTAGCCTTATTGAGAAGGTGAACTTGGATAAACTAAATGTTTCTTTTATCTTTCTAGCATTCTAAATTCATTCATTTTATTCAAATAGTTTTTCAAAAGGGGAAAAGAATTCTAAAACCCAATTCAAACCTCTATTTCTTGTGTTTTTCTCTACCTTCAGTATTCACAGAGGAACTCAGAAGGACTCTGGCATACATTGAATAGGATGATGGTGGGTACCTTCCTATGCTTACTAGCCATAAAGTGTTGAACCATCTTCCGAGTTAAGTCTTGGTGACCGATAAGCGAAGATCTTGGCAGAATAATGTAACAGTGCAAGGCTACGTTCGTGAACATTCCCACCATGACCCCGAACTTCAGGGAATCATAAGCGTCGACTATCGCCATTTGATTTATAATGGAGATGATAAGCTCGTACTGTCCACTCTTTCCATCGAAGGATGCTAAGGGTTGCAATTTGAAGTTTTTTGGAACCAGGTCATTATGAATTGCTTCTGCCAGAGGTTATGGGTCCAATAACTCTTCTTATGCCTCTCTTTCTGGATGGCTCGAGCTTGGAGCGTCTGGACATTATCTTGCAAAGACTCGTTCTGCTGTCGAGGAGCGTACAATATTGGCAACAAATGTACCATGTATGGTGGATGAGGCGGGTCGCTCCTGCTGGGTGATGACCCGAAATTTTTGCATAATGTGACTTTTAGGATTAATGCACATCCTGGAAATTTTTTTACCTAGGCCCCACGGTGGGCGCCAGATCTTCTTGATAAATACTTTTGGACGATCTCTATGAAGCTAATTAGGTGAGACCGCAACTATACTGTATTTTTTAGGTTCTTAGTTTCCTTGTGTTTTCATGTGTTATTAATTAGTTTTCCTTTTCCTCTATGGGAGATTCCCTTTTATACTTAACCTTCATACCTTGTATTCATTGAGCAGTGACCTTCCAAATCCAACAATCAAGAAGGCTTTTAACATCGTCGTCACAGTCATGAGGGAGTGACCTCTTTTAAATAAATCTCGTAACTTTCATGCAGATTTTGGGTTACCGTAAGTGTCGTAACAACTTGGAACTTTAGAGGTCCGACTATGAACATCGTTCATCGTGTCCAACTTAACACATTAGGCAAATCATCACCAACTCGTCAATCTATTTCGCTCAGCGCTCTTGCTCTATCCAACTTGTAGGTCGTCCATAAAAGTTCTAGGGTGTACACTAGGGTATAGTTAGAATTTCTCAAGAAGTCATTAACATTAAGTCTTTGTAATTGTAATCAAGTTTGGTTATTGTGGATTAAGTCATTGTGATAAGGCAGAGTGATTTTGACGAGTGGGCTAAAGGTAGCTTCGTCAATAACGAATCAAGATAAAAATATTTGTGTTAAGTAATTTTATTCTAAGTTATCTCATTCTTTTCATATGTAGCAAAAGATATTCATTATAGAAACCCAATTCGAATCCCCCTTTCTTGTGTTTCCTTAACCTTCAATTTGAGATCGAGAGTGACCTGGTAGTGGAATTTTGAAAAAATCAAAAGTTGTTTCTTATCAATGGCGTCTTCGTTCCGTTTATGTACTTGAATTGGATGCAATTGATTGATACAGAATCCTGAACATGCGGTGTTGATATTTGATATGACAGTGCGGGATAGACATGCAAGGTTAGCACTTTTCTACATAGGATAATTCAAAATTTAAGATGAATAAAGTAAAAAAAAAGAGATCAACATGTGACCTGACTTTTATACCTTGAATCATGAGAAATGAGTTAGAGTTGATTTAAACCTTAACCCTTCTGAACCTTAATCATACCCAAAAACAAATTTCTTTCCATAATTTTAAATAATAAGAAATAATTTCATGAAAGTGTTAAGCTAATCATCTAACAAATAGGTATAAAAATCATTTCTAAATTTTCTTTTCTTTGTTTAGTCGTTTGTTAATTCTTATTAGATCCTCGTTTGTTAATTCTTATTTAAATAATATTTGTTTTAAAAAAAATTCATATTTTCTATTTTTATAATTGAATTACAATCTAACACATTATTTTCAGAGTTTTCTTAAATTTTTGGAAATTTTATTTAAATTAATCAGTTCAATGATAATAAAAGATTAAATTTTTTTAACCATATTATAATCAAGATACTTTAAATGTAGCAAAGATTTCTAAGTTGTACATCATTTTTAAAGATGTTGAGAATATAGCAAGTGTGGATGTGGGAAAAATAGTCACTTGAACATTTAAAATTAGGAGAATCCACCATCTTATCACTTTAAGATCTTATGTGAATAAGTGGTGTATCTCCCACAAAAATATATTGCTCGAAAACAAAAAATAAAAATAAAAATATGTCAAGGCTCTCCCCGATTGTTGCACTAAAAAAAGACAACTCTCATGATTATTCATAAAAAAACTTATATAACTTACTAATTTTTTTTTATTTTTTATAATTGTATGACAATCTAACACATCATTATTTCGTGCGAGAAATATATAAGAAGCACTATTTTGAACATATCATATAAACATACAATAAGATATCTTGATTTTTCTTTTTTTTTAAGCAAAAAACTTGTATTATAAAAGAGTACAATGGGTACTCATTCATATGAGAGAGAACAAAACAGAAATGTCACACAAACAAAACCTAAACAGAAGAAACTAAGTCATTGTTTCTCAAGACATTCCAAAGGCCTATTGCACCAATATGTGCAAGAGTAGATTTCAGCACCTTTAGTTCTAGCAACAAACCAATTCCTAGCAAAAACTTTGGCCCTATCTATCATCTCGAAGACACGAACGACACCTTCTTCAAACACAATTTCATTCCTATATAACCCAAAAACCCAACAAACTGCCAGCCAAATCAACATACGATTCAAAGCATCCACCTCGAAAAGAAAAGGCAAGTTCAACCATCTATGAACCCGTTCCCAAACCGGAGCAACTAGAATACAATCGAGAAAAAGATGGGAAATTGATTCTTGCATATCACAACAAAAAGGACAGAGAGAACTGTAAATTCCCACTGCTAGCCAAAGTTGACCGAGTTGGCAGCCGGTTCAACAATAATCTCCACTAGAAGTCAAGGATTTTGCTAGGCTCGTTTGTGATCCAAAAAGAATTCAAAAGCTGTAAAACATTTTTCCTCCACCTGCACATCAGCATTGGACTCTGATTGCAGAACCTGAAAACTGCTCTTAACCGAGAAATTGTGCTTGCACCTCCACCAAACAAAAGAATCATCAACTTGCCGCAACAATTGCACATCCTGGAAAATAGATGAAAGTGAATTCAATTCTACTTCTTCTCCTGGTTGCAACTGCCTATCAACTGACTATTGGGAAATGATGGCAGACGAACTAATCGACTTAGATGAAGAGAGGATGCTAACTCTTGATTCGTTGAGAAGACAAAAGGAAAGAGTTTCTAGAACCTACAACAAAAAGGTGAAAGACAAGGTATTTGCTGTCGATGACCTACAACAAAATTTATGCAGTTTGTTTTCTACTTCAACTTTATAATATCAAACGCTTCATATTTATACCTTCATAAGTAGATACTAGTATATCTTAAAAAATCATCCATAAAAGCTACTACATAAAACATTTTCATTTGTTGCACTCTCTGCGTTGCATTTGCACACAAAACAAATTTAAATTCTGTTACATCCTCACACAGTCACACACCACTCACAGCAATATCTCTTGTCTTTTTCTTCCACCCGTCTCCTCCATTCCATATTTTCAGCATTTTCTATGCGCCCACACCACACACACACTCACTCTGTTTATATAACAAACAACACACTCCTCAAACAACAACAACCACCATTTCCCTTCTTTTCTTTTTCTCTCCTGATGGATGAATCAATGCCAACAACCGGAGTTTTATGGTTCATCTTCATGCTCTTTATCTTGAGCAACCAAAACAGACCTCCCCTTCACCCTTCCGAACAGAATACGCTCTACCATGTTTTCAACTCCATCAACCCAACCATTCCATGGACCACTCTCTTCCCCGACGATCTCTGTATAACCACCCCTACAGAGATAGGATTGGTGTTGAAAAGATAGGATTTTCCAAAATGGGTTTGGTTGGTGAAATCCCGGTTTCAATGGGGTTTATTTGAAAAATTTGTCGTATCTTGGCCTTGATAACAACAATCTTGAAGGTCCTGTTCCTGAGGAATTCAGGTTGCTTTTGAAGTCAGCTAATGAGATCAATTTGTGGAGGAGGAGTTGGACAGAAGAAGTTCAAGTTGGCAGGAAATATCGGGCTGTATTTGGAAAACAACAATGATAGCTCGGGTCACTGCAATATTGTTTTGAAAAGTGTTAGATTATAAACTTACTTGCTACGCAAGTTTCCTGTTTTTTCTCCAGCCTTGTATTCAATAAGTATGTTAAAATTTTGGTTACTTGTTAGTTAAGTTTGTTATTAACTAGTTTCTCAACTTGTACCCTATATGAAGAGCCTTTCTACTGTATTCTTCATGCAAGCTTTACCTTGCTTCTATTAATGAGAATGAGTAGCTTAGCTTGGAAGTTACTATATTAACAAAAAAATCCTTTTGGAGGACGTCAATAAACACACGTACCGTCTTTTTCATTATATCGGTTTCAAGTTTTCAAAAATTCTAAAGTTCTCATTTTTCATCATTACAAATTAAGTATATTAGATGCAAACGACATTTAAAAAGTAACATAGGGAGTAAGTATGAACAATGAAGCAGCAACAACATTTTTTTATACTACTGGTATAGTGGTATTGACACAAATAGAGCAACATTGTAAAACATCTCTTATACCAATAGTAACTAATTAACATATCCCATGCATGTCTAATTCTCAGTGTGAGCCCATAAACTCCGATCTAATCGATCCATTAGTCTGCTACGATTTCTTTCATTTCAATGCTAACAATTATTTCACCACCAAATAAATGGAAACTTTCAATCTATATAAGTTGAAGCTAACAATACCATGTTAAATTAATTTTATATCAAACAAAATGGGATGTAGCTCAAATGGTAGAGCGCTCGCTTTGCATGCAAGAGGTACAGGGTTCGATCTCCTGCATCTCCATTTTTTTCAAATGCGCAGAATATTTCCTTTTTTCAAATGCGCGTTCAAGGTTAATATGAGCAACTTATTGAAGTATGCTCGTTCCAAAGATCTGCCTGTTCTCATTTTTGATCTGCGAAGATCTATGAGTTCTTACCTTTCTGATCTGCGAAGCAACTTATTGAAGTATGCTCGTTCCAAAGATCGCACTTCTCATTTTGATCTGCGAAGCAACTTATTGAAGTATGCTCGTTCCAAAGATCTATGAGTTCTTACCTTTCTGATCTGCGAAGCAACTTATTAAAGTATGCTCGTTCCAAAGGTCTGGGCTGGTTTCATTTTGATCTGCGAAGCAACTTATTCAAGTATGCTCGTTCCAAAGATCTATCACTTCTCATATCTAATCCGCGAAGCCGCTTATTTAAGCGTATTCGTTTCCTGATGTACCGAAATCTTTTCTTTAAAAAAAATGCAAAAAAAATCAATAAAAAAAAGCATAAATATTTCTACTGGTTCTTCGGAGCGCAAATTTTTGGGTTCTTGTAGTATTTAATCTTCTTCTACCTTGAAAGCTCGAAAGGCTGGCACCAATCTCACTTTCAGGTTTAAGACGATTAAATAGAATATTGCACCCAAAATTTGCCCTCCTGTCTCGATTTTATCTGGCTTAGGCTTCACATTCATCTGCATGCACGTCCATTAGGTCATTAACATTAAACAGACATTCATCCGTTGCATATGCATCATTTCGTCGTATTTAAATAGACCAAAAGTTAGTTTAAATCGATATTTGCATCGTTTTACAGTTATAAAATACCCGATATTTCACTTCATTCATTTTTATCTCCTTACTTGTTTATTGTATCGTTTTAAGTTGATTATATGTCGATGATATCAATATTTCGATTTTATAAACAGACTGTTAAAAGCGATTCGACACTGTACGAAAATTAGCGGGAAAAATATTTCAAGTTTTCGCCTCTAACTCACTGCTTTATGAATCTACGTGTCGGATCATAAAATGTGATCTCTCTAATTTTTCGATACATTTTCGAAGTTTTGTTTTTTAACCGTAAGTGTTTTAAAATCAGGTATTCTTTATTATCGTTTTATTTCAATTTTAATTATTTCGTTAATTTTTCTTTAATCTATTAAACCCGCAGTTTATTTTAATATGCTCATTTAATTTTTTCGGATAATTATTGTCTGAACTTTTGCCATTTTTGACAATTTTAAGTGTCTAATTCTTATCTCTAAAAATTAAAACAAAAATATGTTTGAGTAGATTATTTTTTATCTTTTGGGCTTTGAGGTCCATTTTATCAAAAAGGGTATTTTAGGCATTACCAAAAATTGCTAAACCCTAATTTATTGGGTATATATATATATCTTATAATTTGCTGTTGGGGGAGAGAATGAAAAAAACAAAAAAAGGCAGAGAGGCGGATCCGAAAATTTGTGGCTCTTTGCTCAAAACAACAACACCAACCTTCATTCTCATCTATCCATACATCCATTCTTTCCACGCGGCCATTTCCAGAAACCTCAACACACTCCCTGTTTCCGTCCGCCCCCTGTTCCTTCCCTTCCGTCACCCATCGCCGCTCCTCACCTCACTTCCGTCGTTCCTCCCTCTGTACATATCATCCAAAACCCCATCGACCTCCATCTGCCTTCTCTCCTTCACGCCTTTTCCCTTCCAACTGTCACCTTCTCTTCACAGTCTTGTCGCCGGTCCTCCGTCTTCGCCCTTGATCACCACCGTAACCGTAAGCCTCTCTCTCAGGCTCAAATCACCCAACATCCTTCTTCATCTTTCCGTTCAATCTCACCACAACACACTCCCTGCTGCCGTAACACTTCTCTCAACAGCTCCATACATCCATTCCTCTAACCACCATCCATAAATACCCTTTTTCCTCTCCGCCGTGTCACACCCATCTACATGCCACATACGTTCCTCACACTGCTGGAACAATGGAAAGAAACTCAAAGCTGTCCGGAACAACTTCATCTGTTTCAGTCTGACGGCAATCAGCAACTTCAATTTCTCGGATACATCTCAACGTTTCGCAGCAACAAGTTCCGGATTCAACTTCCAGCGTAACTCACGCTTAATTCCTCTGCTCATTTCACGGTCACGTCCTCAAGCAGCAGCTCTACGTGCGAGTATTTTCGTCTAAAGCTAGCATTTTCGAGTATGACTAAGTCAACTGGATTTCTGCTTACAGAATGTTTGAAGCGATAGTACTGACACAAATTCAAATTCCATTCGTTCAGCATTTCGGCACTATTCTGTAAGTTTCGACACCCTGTTATATGGATTTGTAATTATGCTATTGAGTTTTATTACTTGTTCAAACTATTTGTGTTGTATGATTTATGTCAAACAATCTGAGGATTATTAATCTGTGTTGGGATACTATGTGGAGATTACTGTGTTGAAATTATCTCTAACCTGCAGTTGCTATGTTCGTAACCATCGTGTTCACAATGTGTTGGTTCTGATTGATCTGGATTGTCATGTTTACATTTCTGTTTCGAGTATCGGTATCTTGTTGTTTCATTCTAGTTCCTAAGTGTGAAGTCATATTGTATTTTGGTGTTTTTGTGTTATGATTGTAATTGACAAACATTGCTAAACATTACACGTTTTGAGGTTCCGAAATCGATTATTGATTTAGTTTCGATGATGGTTTATTGATTAACCGCGTTACTCGCGTGTAAATCTAACCGAGAAACATGTTGGAACACCGTGGTCAGTGGTATTATTATTTTAATTTTAATTGAAGTTGTAATTGATTGATATTTGGGTTTAGTTTCGATGAAGGTAATGGTAATATTGCGTTTATTCGCGAGGAACCTAGCCGAGAAACTACGGGGGCAGCCTTGTTGTTGTGTCCTTTGAGGCAATTTCGAACGAGAATATTTGTCATAACACCATTTTTATCGCCATTCTCACTTTGAGTTCAAACCGTGTTACTATGCTAGTCTTATTTCAATTTGAATTGGAATTGCGATGTGAAGTAATATTAATGTAGTTTCGATGAAGGTGACGATAATGCCACGTTTATTCGTGTAAAAAATCAAACCGAGAAACTATTAGGAATGTCACAACATTGCGTTATTCTCATTTTAATTGAAGTTTATGAGTTGAAAGTTGTATAATTTCGATGAAGGTGATGTTGTTTCCGTGATTATTCACGTAGAAACTAACCGAGAAACCATTGAGACATTGTGTATTATGTTATTCTCATTTCTTTTTTAATTTCGATTGGATTTGATAAGAGGATTACATACCGTTTTCGATGATGGTTCAATGTCTATGTCGCGTTATTTGCGTAAGACTTAACCGAGAAAACTATCGAGGGTAGCCCATTGTTTCTTTAGTGCAAGAAAATCATTTTTATCTTGAGTAAAGGTAATTGATTAGTGGCTGCCCCGAATTCGGTTTCATGACATGTTGAATGAATGGTTAATGTTGTCTCGATTACATTTCAATTTGAATTCGAACGATGGAATTTTGGTTGCAATAGCGATGGTGTTTCGGTAGTTTAATTGATTTAAGTGGAATTTTTGAGTAGTTCTTAAGATAAGGAAGTTGCTGCCCGTTTTCGGTTCGTGTGGTGTAAACGCGTTTAGAACTCAATTTTCCGTTTTTCGATTGATTAACACCATAAGTTCTTTGGTTAGTCCATTTGTGAATAGATAACCATGAATAAACTCTTGATTCTTGAATTGTTCATTCATTCATATAAGTTGCATTCGATTTTAACATCTTGCTTATTAACTATGTTTATCTTATTGCCATTTCATTTCGATTCTATTCCACACTATGCTACTAACATGTTTGTTACTTGTGAAGGCATTCAAGAATGGTTCAAACATCATTTCATCATATAATATATATATACCTTTCTCTATTTACATTTTTATTATAGCTATTCTACTACTTCAATATAATATTTAGTTATGTATTTTTAATATTGTAAATACAACTATATAGTATTTTTATTTTATATTTAATATTGCGAATATAATTATATAGTATTTCTATTTTATATTTTATATTTAATATTGTAAATACAATTATACTACTTTATTCATATATTTTATTTGGTTCATTTTGTAAATAAAATCATATTGTAATGATCCTTGTGTTATGATTTCGAATTTCAAATTTAATTCAACTTTCGAATGAATTTGAATGCAAATATTCCATTCTTCGCATAGTTTTTGCTTGTATCTTGATTGATGTAGGAATCTTCATTTGGTATTCATCCGATGTGTCAAGCCTTATCCGATCTTGAAGACTATTTGAAGCTCAATTCTTGCACCACATAAAAGCTATTCAATTATTCAAACTAATTCGATTTGGTTGTAATAGCTTAGGATTTATTTCCTTGTGTATTCTAATTACCGTTTAATTATGCGTTATCATATTAGAACACATAGCCTCCTCTTGGGCTCCTCATCAAAGAAGCAGGTAAACATACACAATGCACACTTGCACACATTTATAGTTTGGTCCTGGGCTTTTCTACAGCGACAACTATTCGATCGATTGTTCCAATCGGTCGTTTAGAATACTAGTGTCACGCTAGTCCCACTTTTAGGAGCATACATAAAGCCACTTTGTATGGGCTCGCTTGTTTTTCCTAATTGAATTATTCTATCCACAACCAAACCCCTAAAACACTTTCAAATTAAATTAATTAATTGAATTTGTTTTCTAAATCAATTTTTCTACAAAAAACAAAAAAAAAACATAGTGATATGGTATTTAATTAAATTGTTAGAGGTTCGCCCGACGATTTAATTAAAATGTAAAGTATTTGGGCCATTAGAGGGTAACCCAATGACTTAAATACTTTATTCCATACACTTAATAAAAGTGAACTTTGTTTCACCTCACTCTTTTCATAATAAATATTTTGGATGAGAGATGATCGGTTGACCTCAATCACCAATCTCGAGTATTGAATCGTTAGAGGGTTGCCCAACGTTTTGATACTTGTCATCTACAATTAAAATTAATCCAACCCATTCAAATCTTTTTTCGCTCATATGCGATTATCAAAGCTAAAAAACATATCAATTAAAATCAATACAACCAATCCAAGACATTTTCAACAAGAACTACGGAGTTTTGACTTTCCCATTGCACTAGGGAATATGTAGGCACGCAGTTTCAAAACCGTGTCAAACTCAAAATAATAATAAACAAACCCCGTTCAATTCTTTTCTTATTTCTTGATCATTAATTAGAAGATAGCATTTTTACTTTAAACACACGAACATGCACGAACTAAATGGGTCCCATCGAGTACGATGGACGTAAGGGGTGCTAATACCTTCCCCTTGCGTAACCGACTCCCGAATCCATCCTTTTTGGTCTTGTAGACCGCCTTATCTAATTTTCGTGGGTTTTATCTATATTTCCCCGTTCTTTCTAGAACAAATAAAATTAGGTGGCGATTTCATTGTTTTGAAAATTCATTTAAATGATTTTTGAAAATCGAGTTGCTTCACTATGCATTATAGGTAGTAGGAATAATTAAAAATCCTTTTGAATTTGATTCAAGTCATTAAGATCTTGTTTTTGCATTTTTTTCTACAGCATGTGTCGACACATCCATGTTTTAGGCCGACACATGTAACTCAATATTAAAGCCTGTAGCTTCTGTAAGTCTCAGATCGACTCATCCATCATACACGTCCACACAAACTGAAGTATTTCTGAAATTGTAGAAATTCTTATTTTATGTGTCGACACATACGATTTTCAGGTCGACACATTTGTTCTTTTTTTAAACATGTAGCCTCTGACTTGTTTAGGTCGACACATAGGGTTGTCCAGGTTGACACATACAGCTTGAAATTAATTTATATGTCGACATATGCGTTCTACAGGTCAACGTATATTGTTTTATTGACCAAGTCTTTCAAATCTTTTTAATTCTGAATTTGTCCTTTTTGCCCTAAAAGTTCAAAAACTATAAATACTCATTCATGCATCATTTACAACTTAATGATACCATAACATTATCTTATATTTGAATCTATGCATACATACTAGCATTACATTATGATGATGTTCTGTTGGGGTGTCATCTAGATGAGGATTGAGATTGTCTGATTCAGTGCTTGAGTAGCTAGGAACATTGGATCGAGATTTGTAGGGGTCTTCATCCGGAAAAAATTTCGGGTTTATCCTCCAAGATCATTAGTTGACTTGGGGATTTCGTGCAAGATGTTCAAGAGGTAATTGCAGCCAAGTGAAGTCCTTTAGAGATAAAGAACATAAGGTATCCTTTAGAGATCAAGAATGCAAAGGAAGTTGCGTGAGAACGGCAAATTACAATTGGAGTCTTGTGTTGCAATAGGTAAAATTGATGGTGCACGAAAGTTTTGGAGATAAACAACGGCAGATTACTTTTGTGATGTGTATGTGTGTGTGTGTGTGTGTTTGTTGTAACACCCCTTCTAATTTACCCGCGATTTATATAATTTTAATCAGAGTTTATTCATAACATCGAGGGCGTCACAATTTAATTAATTCAAATAACCAAAAACAGTAATCATGCCTTTTCACTGAAGAACTTATGAAAGAAACGAAACCAAGGATTATGTTTAAACAGCGGAAATATAACATAAAATCCGGAATAATTCGATCGACCATTATTCCCAACATAAACCAAAACATAAACCAAAACAACCAATTTTAAATCCATAAAAAATTCCAATCAATCTTTCCCCAGTGTTACAACTACCAGAGCATGACACTGACACACGGATTATCTAAATAGCACAACTCTAAAAGCTGTCCTCACCAATTCCCGAGCAGCTAATCTCCTCAATTTGAAATCATTAAAGTAAAGGTGAGATTTCATCAAGATTAAAATGAATTATGCATTTCTTTAAAACAATAAAACAATTAATTCGTTATTCCATCCTTAATAGCTTCATCAGAATACGATTCACAAATACAATCACACAGATCATTATGCATACATCAACAATCAATGCAATTATAACACTGGAAACCATCCTAACATGTTATAATTACATATGCAATGCAGACTCAAATGCATGTGGTACCAAACGTGAACCAAGTCCACACCCTGTTCCGCTTACACCTCGGAAAACAGCGTCATTCAATGATTCGCCCATACATCACTGGGTCAAGAATCTAGCCTCACCACCTCTGTCCATTAGGTACGGTTATTGACCCTGCAAGTTCAATTCCGCACAATGGGAATGAACCATTACCAAAGTGCTCATGCATGCACATTAGAAGCATGCAACAATTCAAACATGGAATAGAATCACGCAACATTATTCCAATTACAATTAATAACCATAACAGCATATGATAACAACAATCATGAGCATCTAAAGTTAATTACAATCCATGGAATTAACATACTGCACATTTACTCAACAAATAATTTACGAATTCACAACGAGTCTTCATTATGGAAACCATATTAATTCTTCCAGATTTCAATTACTGGTTTTGAAAATATTTTTATTAGATAGTACTCGTTCTAAGCCTTCCAACGATACCAACTAAGCCTAAATGAGAGTTACGGTTGAAAAGATATGATCAAAATCGTTTTTAGAAAATTCCCCTCTGTTCCAACACAGCATGCATCGATGCATAAGTCTATGCATCAATACATAAACAGCATGTGTCGACACATGCATTGTATGCATCGATGCATACATACAAAATTCTGCATTTTTAAAATTTGCTTCAGTATGTGTCGACACATACGCATCTTGTGTCGATGCATAGCTTAAAAATTCCTCCTATGGGTCAATGCATAGCATTCTTGCATCGATGCATAACTCCCAAAAATTGCCTATGGATCGATACAAAGGGTTTTGTGTCGATGCAAGCTGTGTTCCAGCTTCTGGTTTTCAAATTTTCTTCTGCTTTCATCGATACATAACAGAATGTGTCGATCCATACTGCTACTTTTTACCAAAAATTCAGATTTTATTCATTGTTACGAATTCCCATTAATTCCAATCATCACCAAACTTCATATCACCACAAAACAGAATTAATTACTACATTTTTACATTCAATTGACCATAAAATTTGTTTTCTAATTAACCTATATTCATCTTACATAGATTGATCATTCATAACCGTTCCAATCATGATTTTACGTCGGATTATAATGTTAGGGCACACTCAATTATCCTAATTCGAGATTCCTAACGGATCGATTTGTTCTATTGATCATCAAAACCTATAAGGCATAATCAGATTCAATCCCCTCTTACCTCGCGATGAATCTTCGAATTCTCGGCGTTTGGCTTTTTTCCTCTTTTCTCTTCTCTTCTCCAATCTCACGTAGAATGCAATCCTAATTCCTTTCCTCACTTGTTTCCTTTTATTCCTTTATTTATTCCTTTTTATTTGCCAAATAATAGAAATAAATTAATTAGGATTAAGTAGAGCTTTTTACTCCATTCACCCTACAATTCAACTTTACACCCCCAACACTTCCATTATTTAATTAAATAATTAACTTCATTAATCCAAAAATGTTAATAATTAAACCTTTAATTAAATTGATAATTAAATTTCTAATTATTTAATAGTTGAATTAATTTTGGGGTGTCACATGTGTCTTTGTTCCAATTTATATGAATTGTACAATTTTTTTGTATTTAATGTCAAACAAGAGAAAAAATGACATTTTTCTTTTTAAATTTTTTTTGCTATTGACAACATTAAAAGTGAAAATATATTGCCGATTTATAATTGCAAATATACTTTCGATCTTCAATTAATTTTAACAAAAAATTATGTGCACCGAAAAATATATTTTCAATTTAGAGAAACATTTTAGAAATGGTATAAGATTTTTTTTTTGTCAAGTGGTGGAATAAGAAATTTTCATATGTTATAGGACCAAAAGAGTCAAGTTTCTCTAAAGAGAAAATTGTACTTTGTACCCCCACTTTTAAATCTGTACCACTACCATAGTATTTTTTAGACAAAAATTCCCTCATAAATAGTATAAGATTTCAAAACAAAATCATTTCTCACATTTCATTACAAAAGTGTTCCAAAATTCTCTCTCACTCTCCAGCATTCCGGAACAATTTGCAAAAGTCTTCCGGTTTTGTAAAAGACACACCGAAACACTTTTCAAAAGTGTTCTGGTTTGGGTGATTTATGGTATTTTTTCGGAACAGTTTTACAAAGTGTTTCGGTTTGAACAAAATGCACCAGAACAGTTTGTTAAAGTATTTTAGTTAGAACAAAACGCGCCGGAACAATTTTGAAATCTATTCCGGTTTTGGAAATTACATTCCGACACACTTTTGCTAACTGTTCCGGTTTGCCTTTTGTTGTACTTTTTTTGTATTTTTTTTGTATTTATTATTTTAATACGTTTTTGCAGAATGCCTCGAAGATTGGGTCGTGACGGACTCCTTCCTCGTAGAAACGACGGTGCATCTGGATATGATTCACATCCTCCAGAGGAGCCTAGGGGATTCCCGAGTGGACCATCAGACTTATCTCTATTAGTTAGATACGAGCAACATTGTGCTCGACACTTGTGGTATGAAGAGGTAAGTAAATGAAAATGTAATGTGAAATGAATTAATTTAATTGTTGTCGTAGTTTATTAATATGTTACGTTTTTTTTCCAGGAAAGAGGACCTAAATAACAACTAAAATGTGTTGCACACGGTCAAAAACTTAATGAGTGAGTTCCCCAACAACATCCCAAAGAGATAGATAAGTGGGTGACAAATTCGGGTCTTGCACATTTGCGAAGATCCAGTCTGTCAAAGATAGGCCCGAATTTGATTATTGCATTTGTATAGAGATGGCATTCTGAGACATCGTCATTTCACATGTCATTTAGTGGGATGACGATTACTCTAGATAACGTATCTTTTCTTCTTCACCTCCTTATTAGGGGTGTTTTCTGGACCCTCCCCAGCACGTCACTGAAGATGTTGCTGTTGAGCTTGCTGTGACATATTTAGGAGTGTCACGTGTAGAAGCCATGACTCAGGTCCGTGGAAATAGAGGTGCCTACTACAAGCTGGAGTAGTTGTATGATACATTTGTTGCCCATAGAGCTGCTAGTAACTGGGTATATGCGACCAGGGCTTACCTGATGATGTTAGTAGGTTGTATCATTTTTGCTGACAAGACATTTACGCTTGTCGATATAAAATATGTACCTCTTTTTGGGGAATTGGAGGGTCTTGGAAGATACACTTGGGGGCAGCTGCATTGGTGACCCTTTATGATTCACTTGGAGATGCACGTGTGTTTGGCACTAAACAACTTACTGGTTATCCGACTCTTCTTCAGATAATTCAATTATTATTTATGTTATTATTAATTGTTTAGATAATTTTTAATTATCATTAATTGTTTAGTAATCTAAAAATATTATTAAAATGTTATTTATAATTTTTATTGACACAGTGTTGGATCCATGAGTATTTTCCTAGAATTGGAATAGTAGTGGAAAACTGGCATCCAAGTGAGAATTTGGAATGCCAAGATCAATGAGATGGTTCTGCAAGCCGGGAGCGTTGAAGGTGGATACCTTACGAGTTATCCTTGATAGATTGACACCGGTGGACTTGGTGTGGCAGACATTTGAGGATCATATGCAGTTTCGCGCATTCGACGAGCTTACTTATTTCAGAGGACTATTGTGGGGAGGTACCTATGTTTTATATTTGGATCACAGATGTTTACGTCAGTTTGGTCTGATTTAGTATATACCACGTCCACCCACTGATATTATTGAGGCGGATGTGGATGTTAACTGGATTGGTTACGACCAGAGTGTTGTAGATGTGGTTGGTCACACAGCAGCTGTCACATTTCCCTCTGTCATAGTGGCAAATTATTTGGACTGGTATTATCAGGTAAGGGTGTTCGCGGTGCAGTTTGGGCGGTTTAGAAAAAAACCAAACCAAACCAATGCGGTTTGGTTCGGTGCGGTTTGCACGGTTTTTTACAAATATTTTGTTGAGGCATAAATACACATATAGATGACAACATAACTTTGTATTTGTCATTCATACACTATCCAATAACAATAAAACTCATCACATTTGGACAATAACTTTTCATTTAATATGTAAAAATTAGATTAAACAAAAGTGAGATAATAAACATAAAATAATAGCATAAAATAATATCAAAAATATTATAATAAAACAAAAAATAGATAAGATGAGAGATTAGTGAAGATGAAAAAGAAAGAATATAAAAGAGAAGAGATTAGAGATAAATATGTGCGATAAAACGAAATTGAAAGAGGGAACATTTGCATAAAAATGAGAAGGTGAAAAAGAAAGAATATGAGAGTAGATATAAGAGAAGAAGAGCCAAGATGTAAGTGGTGAAGATGGGACGATAATTCTATGAGAGATTTAAGAAGACTGAAACTGAAACCATAAGTGTAAGGATAAGAAAATTGTTTGTAATCATAAGACTAATATATAATAAGTTTAGGTTTGAGTTAGATGAGAGTTAAGTAAAATTTAGGTTGTACCATAATGCGGTTTGATTCGGTTTGGTTCGGTTTGCAAAATACAAACCGCAAACCGAACCGAACCATGCGGTTTTGTTAAAAGATGGCCCAAACTAATCCGAACCAAATGCGGTTTTTTGCGGTTTTGGTTTGATTTGCGGTTTATTTTTGGGTTGGTTTGGTTTTGATAATATCGGGTGTCACACCCTCGATTGGTACCACTGCCGGTTGATGAACCAAGAGAGGTGTCAGTTCCTCAGTTTGCAACAATGCCATCTGATCCTAAGTTGGCTCGTATCTCCGCTTTAATTCATCGTCACCTCCAGAAATTTGCTGCTGAAGAGGATGACCCATAGTTTGCGGATTTATTTGCCGCGTTGCATTTATGTCATGAAGAGTGATTTTATGTTAAGTTTTTTGAGTGGCTTTTATTGGACCGACACTTTGAATGGTCTAGAATAAACCAAAAGTGCTATAAAAAAATAGTCATGTGTTGTTTAGAATTTCCATCTCAAAATGTCTCTCCCAAATTGGTTAATAGATGCTGAAGTGTGTTTCAATAGAGAGAAAGATGTTGTGAAGTTTAAGATTCCAGATGGATTTATAAACCTCGAGGGATTGAAGGAAATGTTTGACTACGAATTGCATCTCGAGACTGATACTAGGAGGGTGAAGAAGATCTCATACTGTGAAAATTGGAACATGGATGTTGATGGAAGGATTAGTTACAACGTGGTAGAGGTGAAGAGCAATGCTGACATGACGACCATGTGGAAGTCATATCATCGTAGACTAACTATAGGGATGTCAATGGGGCGGGGCGGGGCCAGGGGGACACTTCCCCATCTTTTTCCCCGCCATCAAATTCATTCCCCGTCCCCGATCTCCGTCACGGGGGAATTTCTATCCCCATCCCCGTTCCCCGCGGATCCCCGTTCCCCGCGGGGATCCCCATAGATCCTACATTTATTCATTAATATTTTATTTTTTTAAAATGTTTATATTTTCTATAAAAATAAAAAGCACAAAGAATTCACATATTTATTATGTTATTAAAAAATACTAGTATTTGACATTTATTATTTTTTATTAAAAATACTAATGGAACACAAAATAATAATATTTTTTTTATAAATTTCTATAAAATGCTATAAAATTCAACAAAATGAACTATAATACTTTTTAAAGTAACAATATGCCTAAACAACTAAAAAAATCCAACAACATAATTATGCTTAAAAAACTATACTTCATCAAAACTAATAAGGGATAATTATAAAATTTAGCATCATGAGTATGCTTGAAAAGCTAAAAAAATACTTCATAATAAGTCAACTAAAAGCAAAAGTCAACATATCTCTATTTGCTCAATTGATAACACACGTAAAGTAGAAATATCAAAATACTTAAAACAAAGTTACATATAAATAAACTAAAATATTAAGCAAAATAGAGAAGATGGAATTGGAAGAGGAAGATGAATGGAGATTTGACTGGAGAAGAAAAAAAGGAGTCTAACGTGTGAGACTCTAAATGTCTGGCAGAAGAAAATGAAACGCTTCAACTTTTTTAGGGTCTAATATTTACATTTCTCTCTCTTAATAAATACATGAATATTTATTTATTTATTTTTATAAATAAACATAAAGGAAATGACTAAAAAACCTAATCTAAAATATATATATTAAATTAACTATATTAAAATAATAGGCGGGGCGGGGTCCCCGCGGGGAGGGGGGTGTATTCCCCGTCCCCGTCCCCGAAATGCTCTCGGGGGAATTTTTCTCCCCATCCCCGCCCCCACGGGGGAAAATTCCCCATCTTTGGGGCCCCGAACGGGGCGTTCCCCGCGGGGATCCCCATTAACAGGTCCAAACTGACATCCCTAACTAACTAAAGGCCCTATTGATTTTGAAGCAGAAGTAATTAGATCTACCGAAGACGTTATAAAAGCACTGTAACGTCCAGAATCATCTCGTAGAGCCTAGATGTGTTGATTTTAATTCTCGTGTGATGTTTTAAGTTATTTGTCGTGTATCGTTTTAAGTTAAGTTTGTGTGTTATTTTAATTATTTTGGATGAATAAAAATAATGTCGGTGCATTGTTGTAATGCTTTGCTACATTTCATAACAATTTAATTCTACATTACACAAAATACAATTTGATAAGCTTGTGCTAAGAGAACATAAGAAGGTAAAAATGGCGAAAGATGTAGCCATAGTTGCAAACGTCCCGCTAATGATACCATCCATGCAGCTGCATCCAAGTGACGAAAATTCTTCCAATCTGTAGGCACCGGGGGTAAGGGTAATCCATATTTCATGTTTACCTGAGTATAAAAAACAATTAATCCAACACTTTGTATAGTAAATAATAATTGAAAATACTATTATCGGGTATGTAAATTATTACCTGAACCCAATGGTTACCGTTGACTAAACCTATATACTAAATAGTAGGATTATGTGAAAGTGATGATGTCATAGGGAAAAATGTCAAGAAGGGATTGCCTAAATGAACAAGAATGACATTATAGCGGTTCGCTATCAAGTAACCCATGTCTGGTAGTGTCAACCATTTCTCCTCTGGCTGTCTACCAGTGGACTGTATCATACACTTGCTTCTCATTTCTGATAGTCTATCTCTGAATAACTTCTCATAGAAACTCTTCTTGTCCCTTATTTCCATGTCCAACTCTCGACGAACCATTGCCCAACCATCCTGACTATACCCATGCAATGACTCTAAATCCACAATTACCATCTGATTCAACATCCACAATCTCCTGAATATATGACCTAAGTAATTAACATTATAAATATTAGTGCATTATAAATACATAACATATTAATAAACCTAAAATAATTAACACTATAAATATTAATGCATAATAAATATATATGACCTGATATGACTTGGAAACTGAAGAGTGTAGTCTTCCTGTGAAGGCTTTTTTGATTTTGATTTTGATTCCCTCTTTGATTGTGATTTCTGAGACAGCTTTTATGAAGTTTGAGATGCTTGTTCAACATACTCATGTTGTGAAGGGTCCCTGTAAACATCATACCCAACTGGTTTCTTCCCTTTCTTCTTGACTCCTCCCTTGGTTTTTATTTTCTTAGGTGGTGGACATAAGGAAGTTATTGTGGGGTAAGCAATTTCACTACACCTGCTTTTTAATGCTCTTTTCTCAACAACATCTGATGATCTATACTTTCTCCATATTTCTTCCATTACATTATTCATGTCAATATCTGATCCAGCTTCTCCTTCTGCCTGCAACTCACCTTCCATACTTAACTTCCTCCAATGAACATGAACACTCTCAATGGGTATAGGTACACCACTAAGAATATATCTACCTAACTCACAAGCACAAGGTAACCCATGATTTATTCTATGAGTACACCCACATATTTTTCTATAAGTTTCAACATAATCAACCCTCTTTAACTCTTATGCAATGCATCTCAAAGCATCTCTAGAAACAAAACTATGTAGGTTTCATACAATGGACTAACATGTGCATGGTCAACTTCATAAAAACGTTTTTGGAACGAAGCACGAATGTTGCCTATTTGTATCCTCAGGTTGTTGTTCATAGCTTCCCAATATTTGACCATGTCACCGAGACTATTTCCCAACATCTGCTTTAGCTTCCAATGAGTGTATTCAACCCTAAAAATAAATGCATAATAAATATATAACATGGTAAAAGTAGGAAAATATTAATGCATAATATATATATATATATATATAATATTAGTGCATAATAGATATAAAAACATTGTAAATATTAATGCATAATATATATATATAAAATAAAATAAAATAAAAAATAAAATACATATCGGTTAGTCGTGGTGTTGCCAAAATGAAGTACTCGATCAACCATGTGTCTTTCACATAATCAATAAAGTATGCTTGCTCAAGTTGTTCCAACTTTTGAGCATACTCAACCTCATCACTAGCCCATACAACTTCCTCCCATTATATGTCAATGGTCTCTTGCATTTCTTTCACCACATATTGCTTGCATCGCATCCCAACATTTTTGTTAATGTGAAAACGACATAGCAAATTTTGTGTAGTAGGGAACATAATTTCCACCGCTTTTATCAATGCTAGATCTTTGTCCATCAAAATCACTTTTGGACGCAAATCCTTTTGCATAAACAATTCCTTCAGCTTCTCCAGGACCCAACAAAAACTATCTGTTTGCTCAGACTCCATATAAGCAAATGCAACAGCAAAGTCAACTCGGTCTATGTCATACCAACAATTTCAAACAGAGGTTGCCTATATTTATTTGTCTTATATGTGTTATCCATTACTAAGACAATGGAAAAAATATTCAGTAACTTGATGGAATCTGGATGCGCCCAAAAAATATCTCTCACAATATCTTATCCATCTCTTTTCTACTCCAATAGACATACCCTGCATCCTCAATTAGCTTTAGCAAATGTTGTATCTCAGTTCTTGGACCCCTTATCTCTTTTTGTATCACACTCTTATGGTTATATATTTGAGTGATCCGAGTGATATTTTCAGGATTCCTCTCTTGCATGGAAGTCAAGATGTGTCTAGGAGGAACATGTCTCTTTGTTAAATCAAAAACATATTGTTTTTCATCTGAGGTCAACCTTCCAACAAATGCATAACCTTCAAGCCTATCAGGTAATCCATGATTATGAACTCCATACTTTACATCTACCTTTCATCCAAATCCATCTTTTGACGGAGTCGATCTAATTTTGAACAGGCATCCACATCTCTTAGTTTCACTGTAAGTTCCACTTTTATCCTTGTATTTTTCCCCTTTATCACACCCAAAAATTATTTTGTTACTTCTTCTTCTCTTGTCGGTTTCAGTGTCCGAACGCTTGATAATAACAGTGATTTTATTTCTTAATCCAACTTCTTTGATCCAGCTTGTAACATCTTCTCGTGTAGAGAATGCTTGTGTTGTGGCGAATACATTCGTGGTATCTACGGAGGACTCGTTTTTTGGGCAAACTAGGACAGGAATTTCTATACGTGAAACAAAAAAAATTCAAAAACGTGTTCCAGAACTCTTCAGAAAACTGTTCCGATTTATAGTTCTAACAAACCGGAACACATGTGCAAACTGTTCCGATTTACACATCTTACAAACTGGACCACATCTGCAAAGTGTTCCGGTTTATATTCCAAAGTTTTGGAACTCTTTCTATATGTGTTCCGGTTTGTTTTAAAAATTGTCATTTCTATCGGAACACTTAAACAAACTGTTTCGAAATGTTTTTTGTTGTTTCCGAAATACATCATTAAATTGTTCCGGTTTGTGTTTAAACAAATCATAATACTTACCCAAAGTGTTCCGAAATGTGTTCCGTATCCGTTTTTTTGGATGTAAATTTTTTATTTTTTTATGAATGGTAAAAGTGAAAAGGTGAAATAGTTAAAATATGTTAAGGGTAAAAGTGGCATTTTTACAAAATTGTAAGGGTATAGGACTAGTTGTTGGGGTACAAAGTAAAATTTTCCAAAAAAGGTGATAGGTTGGCTTTAGGATACAATTAAAAATAAATACAATTGATTATACTATTAAATTACTGTATGAAATACAGAGAAATAAGAAATAAAGTTATTGGGAGACAAATCATCAAATTATTCATAACACTCCCCCTTGGATGTTTGTTTTGGATATGTCTCGTTAAAACCTTACTAGAAAAAAAACCCAGTGGGAAAAAATCTAGTGAAGGAAAAAGAGTACAATATCCTTTTAAAACAAATTTATTTCTCCCCCTCAGCTGAACGATTAGTTCTTCGAGGATGAAGACCAATATTTTGTACTAGTTGACTAAAAGTTCTACTTGTAAGTGAATTTGTGAAAAGGTCTGCAAGATTGTCACATGAACGAATTTGTTGGATGTTTATATCACCGTTCTTTTGAAGATCATGAGTGAAAAAGAAATTTAGAGAGATATGTTTTGTTCGGTCTCCTTTAATGTAACCATCTTTCAATTGAGTGATGCATGCAGTATTATCTTCATATATGGTCTTTGAATTTATTTTTCCTGAAGATAAACCACAAGTATTTTGTATGTGTTGGATTAAGTATCTCAACCATACGCATTATCGACTTGCCTCATGCAGTGCTAAAAGTTCTGCATGATTAGATGAAGTTGATGCTATTGTTTGTTTCACTGATCTCCATGAAATAGTTGAACCACCACATGTAAATAAATAACCTATTTGTGATCTACCATTGTGAGGATCTGACAAGTAACCTGCATTTGCATAACCGGTTAATTCGATTTTGGATACTTTGGTATAAAACAGACTCATGTCTATTGTACCTCTAAGATAACGAAGTATATGTTTGACTTTGTTCCAATGTCTTTGTGTAGGTGAAGAATTGTATCTTGCTAATAGATTGACCACAAATGATATATCAAGACGTGTATAATTAGCAAGGTACATCATTGCTCCAATCGCACTAAGATATGGTACTTCAGGACCAAGCAATTCTTCATCCTTTTCTCGAGGCCTCAAAGGATCTTTCTCTACATCTAATGATCTAACAACCATTGGAGTAGACAACGGTGACATTTATCCATATAGAAGCGTTTTAAAACCTTTTCTATATATATTTCTTGATGTACAAATATTCGTTTATCCAAATTCTCAATTTGTAAACCTAGACATAACTTTGTCTTTCCTAGGTCCTTCATCTCAAACTCTTTCTTTAAGCAATTCATAGCTTTTGGAAGCTCTTAAGGAGTTCCAATAATATTTATGTCATCAACATAGACAACTATTATTGCAAATTCTTTTCCTGGTCTTTTTATAAAAATACAAGGACAAATGGAGTTATTTGTATACCCCTCTCTAAGAAAATATTCACTAAGACGAATATACCACATGCATCTAGATTGTTTCAGTCCATAGAGAGATTTGTTCAATTTTATGGAGTAGTTTTCTCGAGATTCGGAATTATGTGCGTTTGGTACATTGAACCCTTCAGGGAGTTTCATGTAAATTTCACTATCAAGTGAAGCATATAGTTAAGTTGTTACAACATCCATCATGTGCAAATTAAGCCCTTCATGTGCTACAAGGCTTATTAAATATCGAAAAGTGCTTGCATCCATTACAGGTGAGTATGTCTCATCAAAATCAATTTCAGGTCTTTGTAAAAATCCTTGAGCGATAAGTCGAGCTTTGCATCTCACAATTTCATTATTTTCATTTCGCTTTCTCACGAAAACCCATTTGAAACCAACTGGCTCATACCTTGAGGTGTTCAGACTACATGTCCAAAAACTTGTCTTTTGTAGAGTGAGTTTAATTCTGCTTCAATTGCTTATTTCCATTTTGGTCAATCCTCACTTTGTCCATAATTTTTAATAGATGTTGGTTCATGATCCGCTTTGTCATTTATCACATTTAGTGCTATATTGTATGAAAAATATCATCAATCTCTTTATTTTCATGAGTCTCAAGTACCTGATCAATCTCTTCTTGAGATGAAATGTTTATTATGTCTCGAGATTCTTTTAGATTTTCGGTATCCTCACTTGGGCCATATTTATTCTTAGCTCCCTTTTTTGTTCGAGGGTTTTTATCTTTGGAACCAGTTGGTCTGCCACGCTTCAGGCGTGGTTGAGACTCACTGGATTGTCCAATAGGGATATCCATTTTTATTGGAGCATTTGCAGCTGGTATATATGATTTAGTCACAAATTTTGGATCAGTGAATGCATTTGGTAGTTGATTTGCTAAGCTTTGCAAGTGAATTATCTTTTGAACTTCTAGTTCACATTGTTTCGTTCGAGGATCAAAATGAGATAATGATAATTCATTCCAACTGATCTCTTTTTCCAACTTCTTATTCTCTCCCCCTAATGCTGGAAAATTTGATTCATCAAAATGACAATCAGGAAAACGAGCAGTTAATAAATCTCCAATTTTTGGTTCAAGGTATTTTATAATAGATGGAGATTCATATCCAACATGTATTACAATCCTTCTTTGAGGACCCATCTTAGTTCGTTGTGGTGGAGAAATTGGCACATACATCACACATCCAAATATTCTTAGATGAGAAATATTAGGTTCTTTACCAAAAACTAATTCTAAAGGGGAAGAGGTGTGATAACTTGTTGGCCTGATACGAATCAATGTTGCAGCATGCAAAATTGCATGTCCCCAAGTAGAACCGGGAGTTTGCATCTCATAATAAGCGGTCTTGCCATCAACTTTATGCATTTGATAAATGATTCTGCAAGTCCATTTTATGTATAAACATGTGCTACTGTATGTTCAATGTCAATTCCAATAGACATACAATATTCATTAAATGCTTGAGATGAAAATTCTGCAACATTATCAAGACGTATTTTCTTGATATGATAATTAGGGAATTGAGCTCTTATACGAATTAGTTGAGCTAACAATCTTGCAAACGCTTGGTTGCGAGTTGACAATAAACAAACATGTGACCATATAGTTGATGCATCAACTAAAACCATAAAATATTTAAATGGTCCACATGATGGGTGTATTGGCCCACAGATATCACCATGTATACGCTCTAAAAAATTGATAGATTCATTTCCAGTTTTTGTTGGTGCTGACCGAATTATCAACTCCCTTGCGAGCACGAGTTGCATGAGAACTTAATTGATTGAATAATTTCCCGGCTCATTAATTGATAACCGCATGAATTTTTAATTATTTTTCGCATCATTATATAACATGGATGGCCCAACCAGTCAATGCCAAATTGAAAATTTATTATTATTTGTAAACTTCTGGTATACAATGACATGTGCTTCAATTGTACTAATATAAGTTTAGTACAAGTTTGAGGAAAAAGACGATAATTTTTCCATTACACATTTTTTGTTCAAATTCTGTTGTGTAATATAAAGATATTCAATACCTCCATCATCTTTTATTTCAATATGGTAGCCATTTAGGCGACTATCTTTGAAACTTAATAAGTTTGTATTAGATTTAGGGGAATATAGTGCATTCTCAATGTGTAATATTTTTCCTCCACTTAACAATACATTGGCTCTTCCGGAGCCTTCAATTATTTTTTGAGGTACCAGATATAGTGCTAACATCAGTATTTCGCTTTACTAAGTAAGCGAAATATTTTTTATCTTTGAAAATTGTGTGAGTAGTTGCACTATCAGCGAGACAAATATCTTCATTAGTGGCGTTAGTGCCGACATTCATTCTAAGAAAAATAATAATAATAAGTTATGAGAACACTTTAAACATACAAGTTATTTAAACAATAGATTATATAAATGAACAGGAAGCAAACGCACATTATTATAGGGAATTAAAATTCAAAAATAAGAAGCAAACATTGAATTTAAAATGAAAAAAAAACATTGAGAATTCAAAGCATTCATAATAACTAAAATAAATAGAAAAATTCTATAAATTCTATTTCTTGACATTTTCATCTCCAATAAGGTGATCAATTTTTTCATCTAGATCAGCAAAGAAATCACCAATTTCTAAGTGAGTAACATACATATTGCCATAACCGGGATCACCATTTTCATTAGCAAAATGTGTCTCAATTCTTGTATTTGTACTTTTTAGTGATTTTTGATAAAGATCAACAAGGTGTTTTGGTGCCCGACAAGTGTGACCCCAATCACCTTTCTCCCCGCAACGATAGCAAATATTTTCTTTATTTTTTCTACTTTGACCACCTTTTTCATTCTTTTCAGTATCTTTCCACTTCTGGTTAAAAGATGCATTCTTATGATTGTCATTGCGGCTATGATCAACATTAAGACCACGAGCATAATTATGGGCACGACCACGACTACGCACACGAGCACGGCCACGATTTTGCACATAGTGACCGTGTCTTGCTACATTCACTTATGGGAATGGATTTGTACCTGAGGGACGAGCCTCATGATTTTTCATCAAGAGCTCATTATTTTGTTCAGCCACAAGAAGACAAGATATCAAATCAGAGTATTTACTAAACTCTTTTTCTCGATATTGTTGTTGTAGGAGAACATTGGATGCATGAAAAGTGGAGAATGTTTTTTCTAACATATCTTGATCAGTTACTTTTTCTCCACATAATGTCAGCTTAGAGGATATTCTAAATGTTGCAGAATTATAATCACTTACACTTTTAAAATCTTGCAAGCGTAAATGCATCCAATCATAACGAGCTTTTGGTAGAATAACTAATTTTTGATGATCATATCTCTCTTTTAAATTTTTCCACAAAACATATGGATCAGTTACGGTAAGATATTCATTCTTAAGATCCTCATGAAGATGATGGCGAAGGAATATCATGACTTTTGCGTTTTGTTGATTGGATGATGTATTTCCTTCTTTAATAGCATTATCGTGACCTTTTGCATTTAGATGGATTTCAGCATCTAGAGCCCAAGGCAAATAATTCTTTCTCGAGATGTCAAGAGCCTCAAAGTCAAGTTTTGCAAGATTTGACATAATTCTATTTAAAATTAAAAATCAATAAATATCTCAAAAATTAAATATTCAAACAAATCAGGTTAAATAAAAAGTTTACAAATTATTTAAAAATAGAAAGTTTATAGAAAAAATTTATGTCTTATTGTTTTCATATAAAAAAAATCTATATTTTGTAAATTAATACAGATACCTAAGTAATAATTTTTGTTTTCATAAATTTCAATATTTTGATGTATACTCAGTTTTGACAAGTGAAAAAAATTTCAACAATCAATTAATTTATTTCAGCATATATAAAACGAAATACTCAAATATATGATAAATTAAAATTAAAAAAAGTTACTGCCAAATATATGATAAAACTTTATAATTAAATAAATTACACTAAAAAAATATGAATTCGTTTTATTTTAAACAAGCAAGTATATATAATAAAGATCATATCAATTTGTTCAAAGAGTGTACACCTATATTCTAACTAAAATTTTAATTTAGGTTACAAACATTTATTTTTCGGCATAAATAAAAACAAATACGATCATACATTAAAAAAAAATACAAATAATTTGTTTTATTATACTTCAGAGATAACTTGATAAGTTTTTCAGAAACTATATAAATAATTTATTTTTCTATCCTTCAGGATAGCTAGATAAGTTCTTCAGGAACTATATAAATAATTTATTTTACAATCCTTCATAGATAGCTTAAAAAGTTTTTCATGAACTATATAAATAATTATTTTGCAATCCTCCAGTGATGCTTTAACATTATTCATGCGATCCTTCTGGGATGCATGAAAATCATCACTGATTTTATTTCTTCATTCATCTAATCAATATTTATAAATACTACATAGAAAATATTTAAACAAAATACATTCTAAGTGTTGGAGCTTCGTGCTGATAATATGTTATGAAATTAAAAAAAAAATGAAAAATAAAGTTATTGGGAGACAAATCATCCAATTATTCATAACAATTACAATAATATTTTATATTTTTGTTATAATAGATAAATATAACACATTACTACTATTTAATATTAATTATACAAAAATATTGTGTTTTGTATTTTATTGTATTTAATATATCGAATAAATTAAAAAGTTAATAAATTCATCGGTACGGGTGCACGTTCTACTGTTTTTAAAATCTTCTGCTTCATCTTTTAGGAGTATTCACTTGGTAGGTGTGTAAAAAAAACCAATATACTAAAGTGAACAAATTGCAGTAATTAGTAATTACATATCAAGTATCAACACTGTAAGTAAAATAAGACTCTCTAGTTTAGAAAGAAAGAAAAAAAAAGAGAATAGCATTCAAATTAAAAATATCACGTTGAAATTTAAAGAATTATATCTATGAAACACTCTAACTAATAGCATGAAAATACAACAATAATTCCTCAAGATACTGTAGTCATTCCTCTTTCATAATTCTCATTTTCTTCAAAGGAACTTGGCATGTTCCTAGGCTTTGAAGATGGAGATCCATAATCCAAATTTGAATCTGATGATTTTTGAGCTTTAACTCTCAATTTGGCTGATCCACCACTTAAATTTTCTTTATCTTTGGACTTCTTTCGACGAGTCTTTTTCGGAATTTCTTGAAGATTATTAGCCTCTGACCCATCTAATTGTTGGATCTCTGAATCATTGGACACGAGTTGTTCATGTTGAGTTTGTCTGGATCCATCAGAAGATTCTTTAAGGTTTGAGGGTCTGTTGGAAGATGTTTTTCTTTGTCTATGCTTTTCTCTTGTCGGAGAATCTATTGTGTTACCATTTGTTTGTTTTCTTGATGTTTTTGGCAATTCAGGCACATCTCTCCCTTGAGTTTGAGAATTCACTCTCCTTGAACTTTGTCTCTTTGAATCTACTGAAAAATCAACCAATCAATCACATAGAAGATAAACAGACAAAAACTGCACAGCTAAATAAATAAAAAATAGATACCTTCTGAAGTCCATTTAACTGGATCTTCTTGAGCTTTATTATGTGCATCTCCGGTAAGAGTCATTGGTGCTGATGCAAATCCTTGAGTGGTTTTAAATTCATTCATCTAGAAGAAGAAGAAGAATCACCAAATACTCTTTCTTTTTTTTTTTTTGAAGAAAAAGCAATTTATTAATAAAAAAAACATAAATTGATTAGTTATTATTGTTACCCAGCTAGGGGAATTTACGGAGGGTCCATCCCATCCTATATGGGCCACATGCTTTACATCTGTGGGACATCCTATTTGTATTTCTTGTTCTTTTTCATTTTCTGCATTTAAATAAATGATATCTTATTTAATTAATAATTAACATAACATATAGAAATGCAATAATAAATTAATTGCATGAAAGAGATAGATGTTTACATACCAAATATTTGAGAGATGTATCTAAGGCCTTTAAGAAGGCCCTTCACCTTCTTGCTGGACATGCTCAAAGTTTGAGTTTTTTCTCTCTTGACAAATAATATTCAAGATTTACAAAAGATATTAAAGATGAAAACCCAACATTGATTTTGAGACTTAGGTCAACAAACAATTGTAAACTTGTATCTAAGAATTGAATAAATGATCAAGAGAGAACCCATAATAGATGTCTATTTTTTTTATTTTTTTTGGTTACTTGTTAGGAGGTTTTGTGTTTCTTTTGTTATTTGGAAGAGAGAATAATAATGGTTAAAAAATTAAAGACAGTTTTTGACAAATGTGTCATGAAGGTGGCAATGGTGAGAAAATGGATGAAGCTAACAAACAAAATCTATTGACTTGATGGAAATTGTTAATTCTGTCTGTTGATTTTTCATAGTTAATTAAAACCATTAGTTGATCGCAATTTTAGGTGTGACAATATGAAAGACATGTAAATATGTAATCTTTTTTGAAGATTGATAAATTTAGGTAATCTTTTACAGACTGTTTCTAAGATGAATAAGTTCACATGAACGGAGAAAATAGATACTTCGGTGTTGACTTTTCCTAATTTCTTGGAAGGAAAATAACTGTATCAAATATTATTGTTACTATTTCATATAAATAAAATTACACTTGTAAATTCAATTCAAATTTAATATACAATGAATTATAAGATCACGTATAATAGAGATGTTGAATAAATTACTTAATAATTAAATGCATGTAATAGAGTATTGAATGAGGTATTGAAAATAATGTGGATTAATTGGTGTTGAAAATATTCAACGTGTTGAATGAGAAGGGAATGAGAGTCACATATAATATTTTACAAAATTTTATTGATTGTTGTGATTATTTAGATTTTTAGTGTATTGTGAATGGTGATGGGGTATGGTGTTAAATTTTATTAAATAAAATTATTGTAGTGAATAAAAATTGAATAATATTAAATTATTAGGTCGAAGAAAGAGAATATAACATGAAAAATAAAAGTAAAGAAAATAGAGTCTATAATAATGAAAGTGTCAATTTACATGTCTGATTAATTATATTATCAAAAATATTATTTGCAATATATTATTTACTTGACAAATACAGTGTGAACAGTATAAATAAAATTACAGTTGCAAATCTAATTCAAGTTTAATATACAATGAATACATGTCAAATATGTGAACAGTGTATACATAGTTATTTTGACTTTTTAATATATTTTTTCTATAAATTAGTTAATATATATTCTGACACAGAATTTAGTATATATACAGTTCAGACTTCAATTAATATTATATATAAAATTAATTAATATAATCATAATTTGATTAATGAATTCTCAAACATAAAAAAATATTGAATAGTAAAATAAAATTTGTTAATAGAGTGTAAAAATTGGTTAATATATTTATAATTTAGTGTCAGAATATGGTTAATAATATGTATTTTATTAATTAATAAACTAGTGAAAATATTTAATGAATAATAAATAAAATAATTGACTACTAACATACAATTTTATAGTTAATATAATTATAAAATTGATTAATGACGTAATTTTATATTTATGTTATAAAATAAATTTAAAAAATAAATATATTTTTTTAAAAATAATATTATTTTATTTAAAAAACACCGTATAAATACAGTGGAAATGTTGATATAAATATGGTGTAAAAAATAAATGTCAAGATCGTATGCCTCTCTTGTCATGTCATTAATAAAACACTGTATATTTATTCAACTTTCCACTTATTTTTAATTATTTTAGATTATAGTCTTTCTTAAAAAAAGAATCATCTTCTTTCATTATCTCAAAGAAGAAATTAAGATGCAGAAAATTATTTTCCTAACTCAGATGAACCCCCACTTTCTACCGCCACCACTTTTTTTAGTTGAAATCGAAGATTCTTCTTTTTCTCTTCTGAATCTCATCTAGCACTTATAGACACTCCTCTTAGTTTTCTATTCTCAATCTTGTTCTATATCGAAAATGTCTATCAGTTCAATCTGAGTTGTCGTCGCTCAAATGACATCCATCACTGATCTCGCTTCTAATTTCACCACCTTCATTGCACTCTTGTCTTAAGTGATTTTTCAAGTTCCCAATTTCTCGTTTTTTTTCTCTTTTCACATTTTTTTGAATTTTTATGCTCATTTGGTTAATTAAAATTTGTATGTTTAGCTTATAATTGTCATTGTGTCAGTCACTTTTAGTGAAGAGAAAATAGAGAAATAAAGATTTATATATTATTGAATTATACAAATAATGATACATGCTATAAGTATTTATACACAACTTTGATCAGGTTTGGGCTACACAACTTCTTCCTCAAATGCATGGATCAGGAGGGCAATGTCCTTTTTGATGTCCATGGAGAGCTCGAGTTAGTTCGTCGGTTGATAAATGCTAAGGCTCTTCTTAAGTGTTCCTTGGACGAGGAGTCATTGGAACTCTTAGGTATTATAGTGTGATTGTCTCTGAGGTATCATTTTGTTTATCAACTTTGTTTAATTTCCCTTTTTGGTGTTGCAGGTCAGATGGCGACCTTTCAGAAGCGTTTACTTAAGCTGAGGCCTAAAGCTAACAAGCCTCCGGCCAAAGATCGTGTCGCCGAGATGCTAGAGCAAGCAAAGTGGGATGGTCAAGTGGGTGTCTCCTCCTCTTCTCCCCAAGGCGATGCTCGGATCTCCCCTGAGCAGTCTACCAAAAGAAAGTGTGGGGACCATCTCGAGCGGATGGCTTCCGAAAGGGCGAAGGATATCGAGGGGACTTACGTGTTGCCCCCTATTATGTCAATCGTCCTGACTTCAATGGCCCAAACTCTTTGGGGGTCCAGGAAGCAGAAAGGGAGGCCATTCTCTCTATGGACAAGGAAGTCTGAAGGAAGGATATGTCCGAGGATGTGGCTGCAGTCATGAGGGTGCTCGAAACTACGCTGACTCTAAATGATGCAGCTAGTTACTCGAAGGCTTTCCTTGATGACGCATATGCCCAGATTTTTCTGCTCAAGACTCAGAACAACAATCTCCATAATGAGATTTTGAAGCATCAGACGAAGTATGAGGCCCAAGTCAAAATGCTCCAGGATCTGAATGAGTTGCGCGCTAAGGTGGACTCGCTGACCAAAGACAATGAGCGTCTAGTCTCCAGGGTGAAAGAGTTAGAGAAGCTGACAACCCTTGCCGAGGAGGATGTCGAGGAGGAGCAGGCCTTAGCGACTAGGACGACTTTGATCGACCGTATCCGGGTGCTCGAGCAAGATGTCGTAGATACCTTAACCTACGGGTTCAATGTTGTTGTCAATCAGATTAAGATAATCAATGATTGGGTCGAGCTCGTGACCGAAGGGATTGGTCCTTTTAACTGGGTGGTCAATGGGAGGATCGAGGTTCTGTCCAAAAATTAGGATAAACAGGACGATGATCTCGAAGGTTAACCTTGTTGGGCTTGCACGTCCGTGTTTTTAATTGGCATGTGTGTCGTCATTTTGTCTTTTGAACAAAGGGCTCTGCCTGCGCTTTTACATTTTGGTTTGTACCTGTGTGCCTTCATTTTTGTAACTTTAAGACATTGTCGGCCCTTTTGGTCGGCCTGATTAACTGCCTTTTATTTTATGTTAATTTGTTAGTTTTTACGCATTGATTGTTAACTATATTACTCAACCTTGTGATTGTCTTCGACATCGGTGTGTCGAGGGGCGGTTTCGGAGACCGCTCGGAGAGATCAAAGTCGCGTTAGGGACTTTGATTTTGAGGTGTGAACTGTCCATCACGAACTGGGTGTTCTGCCAATATGTATTTTTCGCCGATGGATCTTGATCAAGGTGTCAACGTCGGATGGAGGTTCTGCTCGTGTTGTATCGAGTATCCCCCTGTTTGCATTGTTTCAGGTGTGTCGCTAAGACCTTTACGCGCCCCATGGTCGAGCGAACCTTTTGCCTTGTCGGAGGGATTCGTCGACAACTAAGCTCTCAGGTAGGTCGTGGGAATTAGCTGTAATATTGTTTTAGCTTCGTGGCATTCCAATGTCGAGGGAGTTACACTCTATTTAAGTACTCTAAGTAATAGGCCCCGGTACCTGTTTTAACATGAACGCGATAGAGGCTTTCCCTGTTGGCGGCCATCTTCCCTTCACGGAAGTCTTTCTGATTCCTTCGTAGGAACAGGCTGCCGATCTCAAACTCGCATTTGATGAATTTGGCACCGTGGCGCAAGGTGATCTTTTGTTTTAGTGTGGCTTTGTGGAGAGTTGCTCTTGAGCGTATTTCCTCAACGAGGTCAAGTTATTCACGTAAAGCTTTGTCGTTTAGCTTCTCGTCTAAAGGGAACTCGGTGCGCCTGGTCGATTCCCTAATTTCTACCAGGATGAACGCCTCAGTTTCGTAGGTGATTCGGAAAGGTGTTTCCCTGGTTGTTGAGTGTGGTGTCGTCCTGTAGGCCCAAAGCACGTTGTTCAACTCCTCGACCCATCTTCTCTTGGCCTCGCCCAGTCGCTGTTTGAGTCTTTGTAGGATGACTCTGTTGGCAGCTTCATCTTTCATGTTGGTTTGTGGGTGCTCGACAGAAGTAAGGTGTTACTTGGTGCCTAGCTTTGCGACGAAACACCAGAAATTCTGATCGGTGAATTGTGTTTCGTCATCAGTGACTAATACCTGTGGTATTCTGAATCGGACGAGGATGTTCCTCTTGTAGAAGCGAAGTATGTTGAAGGACGTGATATTTGTGAGGGCTTCCTCCTCTATCCATTTAGTGAAGTAGTCGACTGCTATAATTAGTAACTTGTTTTGATATGACCCCTGTGTAAATGATCTGAAGATGTCCATTCCCCGCCAATTGAACGGCCATGGGGACGACACTGACATGAGCTTGTGGGGTGCCGCTAAATGCATCCCGGTGTGACGTTGGCATTTATCGCACTTCTTGATGTGCTCCTCCGTGTCCTGTAGCATGGTGAGCCAATATTATCCTACTCGCAATGCTTTCTGGGCTAGGGACCGTCCGCCCAAATGTTGGGCGTTGATTACTTCATGTATTTCATGCAATAGGACTTTGGACTCCTCGAGACACTTTAGGAGCGGGATGGAAAATCCTCTTCGATAGATTTTTTGTTCGACCACGACGTAAGAGCAGGCTCGTCGTTTAGTAGAATTGGCCTTCTTTTTGTCTGCGGGTAGTTCCCCTTTTGTTCAGATAATTGTATATTGGGGTCATCCAACACGCGGTATCCCCAATAGCATTTATTTCGAGTGAGTGTGGAAAACTTTCGATCCTTGGTCGAGAGAGGGACTCCTGTACCACAATTTATTTCCTCCCTTTTTTTTTGTGCTCGCAAGCTTTGAAAGTATATCCGCTCGCGTGTTCTGTTTGCAGGGCACGTGATTGATTTTCACCTGATCAAATTTCTTCATCTTTTATTTTAAGAGGTTTAGATACTCGATGAGGTTGTCATTCTTGGCCTGATATTCTCCTCGTACTTGCGAGGTAAAGAGCTGGGAGTCCGTGAATATCAGCATTTTCGCGTGCTCTCAGATCTTCAGTCAGTCTTAGTCCTGCGAGTAGAGCTTCGTACTCGGCCTGGTTTTTAGGAGTGTGGAAGGAAAGGGTGAGAGAGTGTTCGAATACAACACCTTCTTCGTTCTCGAGGAGGATGCTAGTCCCACTTCCCGTCGAGCTAGAAGCCCCAGCTACAAAGATAGTCCACTTATTTTCTTCGTTTGAAGAAAATTTGTGGGAGGTGATTTTGGCGAAATCCGAATGCCTGGGCCTTTAAATCTTTCCTACTTTTGTATTGTATGTCGAAATCAGAAAGCTCGAGGTACCACTTCAGCATTCGACCGACCATATCTGGTCGGGCTAGAAGTTTCTTTATGGGCTGCTCTGTTCGAACGATGATGGTATGGTCCAAGAAGTAATACCTGAGCTTCCTCGTTGTGGTGAAGAGTGATAAAGCGACCTTCTCAATCTATTGGTATCTGGTCTCGGGGACTTGTAGCACTTTGCTAATAAAGTAGACAGGCTTCTACCCATCCGGTGTTTCTCGAATGAGGGTCACGCTTACGGCCTCGTCTGAGATGGTCGGGTAGAGGAATAGGGTTTCTCATCCCCTGAGCACGACAAAACGGGCGGTTGAGAGTGGGCCTGTTTGAGATAAAGGAGAGCTTGCTCGCACTCTTCCGTCCACTCGAAGACGACCTCCTTTCGTAAGAGTTTGAAGAAGGGGAGTGTGTGTTGTGCTGATATTTCCACAAAGCAGGAGAGCGACGTGAGCATTCCATTCAGGATTTGTACGAATTTTTTTAAATTAGGTGTGGGGAGTTCGGAGAATGCTTGACATTTATTGGGGTTGGCTTCGATTCCTCGACATTTCTCTGAGTTGAATCTCATCTTACATTGCCTGGCTTGGTCAAACACCCTTTTCAAATGGCCAGCATGGTTGGTTTCTGCTCGAGACTTGATGATCATGTCATCCATGTATACCTCGAGTATGTCATTGATCTCACCGCAGAAGACTTTATTCATCATTCGCTGGTAAGTGGCGCCCGTGTTCTTTAATCCGAAGGGCATTACATTGTAGTAATAATTTCCTGAGGTCGTCATGAAAGTCGTGCAGTTCTTGTCGCTCATCGCCATTAGAATCGTATTATAACCTGAATATGCATCCATAAATAATAAAATTTTATAGTCGGCCGAGTTTTCGACCAGTATATCAAAGTTAGGTAAAGGAAAGCGTCTTTGGGACATGGTCGGTTAAGATCAGTATAGTCAACACACATTCTTCATTTTCCATTACTTTTTTTAACGAATACAACATTTGAGAGCCACGTTGAATAATTGGCCTCATAAATAAAATTTGCCTCTATAAGGTCTTTTACTGCTTTTTCACAAGCCTCCGCTTTCTCGGGAGACTGGCTACGCCTATGTTGTATTACTGCCCTAGCGGTCGAATCCACGTAATTTGGTGACAGGAAACCTCAGGGTCAAGTTTGAGCATCTCCGCAGTGCTCCATGTGAACAAGTCAGTGTTGTCTCTAAGGCAGGCTTTGAGCTACTTCCTCGCTAGGTCGGGGAAACCCACTCCAATCTTCACACATTTGTTCGGGTCATTTCCAAGGGGAATGAGCTCAAAGTCACCATCTGGTGGGACCGGTCGAAGAGGAACATGTTCTCCATTTTGTGCCTCGACTTCATCATTTATAAATCAGGTGTCGAGGTCGATGGAGTCAACCTTGGGAGCTTGTTGGTCTTCGTGTTGGGCAGGTTCCACAGGGGCGATGTTGTATTGTCGACCTGTCGGACTCCAGTGCCCACAAGGTTTTGTCCTCTGGATGCAACATTGTAACACATTTTGGCTACTGCTATGTCCCTATGGATCGTAGCAACACATGCCCTCCTAATGTAAAACTTCATTTTGAGCTGCATCGTGGAAGGGACCGCAATTAGCACGGCTAGTGTTGGTCTTCCCAAAATATAGTTGTAGAGGGAGTGACAGTCGACCACGAGGAATCACACTTTGATCTTTCAGGATGCAACGCCCTTCCAAAATGTGACGAACAGTTTGACGTAGCCCAATAGTTTGGATGTTGAGTCGTTGAACCCATGTAGGCCAGACCCCACATACGGGGATAGATGGGATTCGTTGAGCTGGAGGGTGTGGAATAGGTGAGTGCACATCACGTTGATCGAGCTTCCTTTGTCGATTAGGATACGGTGCACGTAAAAATTAGTCATTCTTACCCGGACGAGCAAAGGGATGTTGGAGTTTGGGGCTCCGCCAGGCAGCTCTTCAAGATAGAATGTGATCGGCTCATACCTGCCCCGAAATTTCTCAAGGGTAATAACATTGATTGGGGTCGAATCGATCAGCTCGGTGAATTTCCTCTTGGCCGAGTTGATAGATACGTCGTTAAATCCCCCACAGGATATGACCATGGTGGAAGGAAACTTCTACCACCTAGTGTCAACACGGGCAAGTCCTCCTCTATGTTGTCGGGGATTTTGAAGTCTTCGGGCCTGGTCACGAAGTTAGCGATCTAGAACGGGCCAGTTTCGTTCGCTGGTCTTGTCTCTTCCTCGATGTCCTTGACTTCTCGAATCTCTCGAGGAGTATCATTCCTTATGTACTTCCCGAGCCACCCCGCCTTTATCAATGTTTCGATCGTGTCTTTGAGGTGGACGCAACCTTCGGTCCGGTGACCATGACTCTAGTGGTACTTAAAGTATTTGGTCTTATCGACCCCGGGATTTTGGGGAGTTGGCTTTGGGCGTCTGACCCCGTCTTCCTTGAACTCGGTACTTGCGCATTCCACCAAAATACGCTCGCGGGGTGGTGGTGGGCGGGGTGTAATTCGTGAAGTGCCTAACAGGTTCGCATTGTTCGCGGGCATCCTGAGCCTTTTCTTCCTTTCTATTTTCCCCAGTGCGTCGAGAAGGGTCGGCATCGCTTTGTAGGGAGTCATGGTGGAGCGGGACATAGGTTGCTCTGCGGTTTCTCCTCGCAGGCATTATTGGCGGCTTCTTTTTCCTTATAGGTGATATAGGTGTAGGCCTTATCGAGGAGGGGGTTGAAGGTCTTGGGGTCTTGATGCCGACGGCCTTCATGAAATCGATGCCCAGAGAAGTCTCATCTCGAGCAAGTATCTCTTCATCTGGTCGTTACAAAGGACCTGGATGGCCTCCTTGTTGAATCGGTCTATGTACTCTCTAAGGGTATTATCGCTCTGTTGAATGATAGCTTCGAGAGAGGCCTCCGTCTTCAGATGTTGGCGAAATGTCGTGAACATACTGGAAAACTAACTCTTTAGATCTCTCTAGGAGTGGATAGACCCGGGAGGGAGGCTCTTGTACCAGTCTATTGTAGTCTTCCACAGTGTCGTGGGGAACAACCTGCACTTGATGGAGGCCCCGACGTTGAAGTAATGAATCATCGCTTCAAAGCCGTCGAGATGATCAATGAGGTCAGTGGCCCCATCATAGCTGGCCAAGGTGGGAAGCTTCTTCATTCCCCTAGGGATAGGAACCTCCGTGATTCTCTGGGATAAGGGACTGTGGGGGTCGTCTTCATCACTACGCTCAGGGGAACGAGTCGGGGAGCGATTGCAGTGACAGTCCGAGGGGGATCCTCTGGTTGGGGTTCTCGTCTGCGTTACCTTTGTTTTCCTTGAGTCATCGACTTGTTATTCCTTGAGCTGGGGGTGGTGCGCTTCTTGGCAGGCTACTCGGGTTGGGTCTTCTCCAGTGTAGGTCGACGCCCAGTGCGTCGGCGTGTGGGGCTCTGAGAATCCATTCTTCTATTTCTCCGCGGGAGAGTTTGGAAGTGTTGTCTTCTCGGGAAAAGAGACCGCGAGTCTGGTCTTTGATGTCTTCTTGGGGACATGCGGGTCACCTCTAGCATCCTGAGACGCTCTCCTTGCACGAACAGCGGGTAGTTAGTTTGGTTTATGGTCGTGAAAAAAGTTACAATAATGGGGTCCGCGTTCGCGGGGACTAGAATATTCTGGTATATCGCCGGTTCAAGCACGTTCTGGTGCGGGTTGTCGAGCGGATGAGGGACGGTCAAAGATGAAGTTGTCTGCCCATATCAGCGAAGTGGGCGTCTTGATTTTCGTTGTTAGCTGGATCGGCCATGACGATGTGAAAGAAAGAATTTTGTTTTTGTCTTAAGCATGAAAAAGACGAGGAAACAATTGAATTCCCACAGACGGCACCGGTGATCGTACCTGATCAAAAGGATCGTCTCTGACCCACGAACATGTTGAGTAACTACGGTTGAACAAGGAAGATGGGGGTACCTGCAAGGTACTCCGATGTCAAAGTAAGAAAGAGAACAATCATAGTGCAAGTACGAGAGTAAGAATGAATGAATATCTAACTCTCTCAAATGAGAGAATATTTATAGCCCCAATGTTGGGCCAAGGTCTGTTTAATAGGTTGGATTGTTAAGCCTATTAAGAGACTGTCAGGGCTTACGTGTTTATGAAATCCAGTACGTGACCTCCTCCCTGGTTTGTAGTTTTGAGATATAAGAAAATGTGACTCATTATTTTCGGAGGACATGGTGATGGTCAAAGTAACCTAGCCATATTGTCCTAATACGCATGTGAGAAAGATCCCCCACAGTCGTGAGCAAGTGGACCTTTGAATCTTCTAAAAACACTTAAGTGTAGGCCAAATGAAACAACACTATAGTTACCATTATTAAAAGATAGGGATTTCTTCATACATATATATACCTGATGTTTTGATGCTTAGTTTGATAATATAATTAGTTAAGATTTGTTTCTGAAAGATAACTTAATACAATATATGAAATCATGATGTTTTTGTACTCGTTTTAAAGGGTGGCTTGGAATTAAACAAGTAATATAGTAGCTGTGTTTGTCGGTTGTCATTTACTTTAAAAAACATGCAGTGGAACAGGACACAATTAGTTAGTTTCAAGTGTGAAAACATGCATTATTCCATTCTTCCCATAATTATATGATTCATTCTCATAATCAAAATAATTTGTCGATTAAAAATATTATTGAAATATTTCATTACCCAACTCGGATCACATTCTCAATGAGTTAGTTTCAAGTGAGAAAACATGCATATGTATTCCATTCTTTCCATAATTATATGATTAAAATATCGATTCTCAAAATCAAAATAATTTGTTGAATAAAAATGTTATTGAAATATTTCATTACGCAACTCAGAACACAATCAATTATATCAATTCCTTAAATTTTCTTTAAATTGACGGTAGATAAAATTGATTCTAGTATAATTGAATTTGATAGAAATGATTTTAACAAAATTGAATTTAGTAAAATTAATTTATATTTAAATACAATAATATAAAAATGAATTGTTTCTCGAGGCAGAAGCTACACATTCTAATTTCAAGTAGAATCACTACTAAAGGCAAAATCAATTCTACTCTAACATAACCAAACATGTTAAAATCATTGCAAAATCAATTCTGCACCATAGAATAGAACAACAATTTTCGACAATTATTTACATAATTAACTAATTTAAAATATACAATTAACTATTTTTAGTGAATAATTAATAAATATCACATATCACTAACTTTCAATTTAATCCAGTTAAACTATACTTTAAATGCAATTAACCATCATTCAAATAAGTTACAACGTAAGATAAAAACTTCATATTAGATTATCAATCAAACATTCAAATTTGAATATTGTCACAAAAAAAAACATTTGAAAATCTTAAAAGCAGACGTTTTGTCAAATTAATGAACCACCATGTCTATCAAAGAGACAAGCATTGGCATTGCATTAGGACTAAACAGAACTCAACAGAGTATAATCAGAAAGGGACTGGAACTGGTAAGTTGAATTGTAAGAGAAGCCGAGCAATTGAGTACATCACCCCAATTGAACAATAATGTAGAAATTATTGGAAATGTTTTAATAGCCAGTGCGGCTTCAATGGGAAGATTTCTTGCATCTATTCCCTTCTAGTCAATAATTTTACTCAAAAAATAGTATAGTAACTAAACCAAAATTTAAACAAGATTAACCCTTCATTTGTATGCTTTCACTGCTTTTTGAGCTGCATCATCCAAATCTTCAGCTGTTATTAATGCCATGCCACTTTCCTGTTGAAACATTAGTGATTGACATAATAAGCCTCTGAAACATTCTTTACTTTATAGACCAAACAATTGAAATATTATCAATTCCTTCTCAAAACAGATAGTTTATTTATATTAATAAACCTAACATTTACCTTCAAAATTCTTTTTCCTTGGTCAACATTAGTGCCTTCGAGGCGAACAATTACTGGTACTTTTAGTGCAACCTAAAAAATACCGGCAGGAGAAGTTAATGCTACTATAAGATCGGGTCATATGGATGCCGTGTTCGACCAATATTCCATTTCAAGGGGAAAATGAGATGATGGAAACAATAACATTAGCTCTAAATTTATTTTAAAAACTGAAAATATAAAGAATCTACACCCACATTGTAGATCAAAATTTAAATCTTACAAGGCATCAATTATAAGTAATTATAAGTAACCTGTTTTGCAGCATTCACTATTCCACTTGCTATGACATCACACTTCATTATACCACCAAAGATGTTAACCAAAATGGCCTTCACTTTATCATCAGCAGTCAATATCTTAAATGCTTCAACCACCTGATTACATAATTACATTACAGTATATATGAACAAAAACATCTTAAGAGATCAGATCTAGTGAGTAGCTAGCTAGCTACTACTAAAGGATGCTTTTCTGATAAAATCTTTCTGAATTTCAGGTCAATGCACCAGCGGTCAATAAAATGATGTGATATAGGAAGAAATAAGAACAATCATCTTGATCTTGGTAATCTAACTATGACCAATACTAATACCAAAATGAGAACAATCTTGTCGGTAAAGCATTACCTGGCCTTCAGAAGCATTGCCACCTACATCCAGAAAATTGGCAGGAGTACCTCCATGCAACTTAATTATATCCATTGTGGCCATTGCTAACCCTGCTCCATTCACCATGCAGCCAATTTCTCCATCTAACCCAATATAGTTTAAATCTGCCTTTGCAGCTGCCACCTGATCAAAAGATAAAAGGCAAAAAAAATGTTGCATTTAGTCATTTTCCTGGTGAAAAGAGACAAAAGGATGTAGAATTTAAAATTTTAATAATCAGGCACAAAAATATCATGTGAAATCTCGATACTGCCATGTAGAACCTCACTCCACTATATATTTGTATCATTAGCATGAGATCCATGTACATATCAAAAGCACCACAGTACACTGTAGTAAATGTAAGTAGCTAACTAAGCTAGGCTCTAAGTTTAGAGGTGTTATGAGACAGGATGAGATAGGCTTCGCAAAATATCAAAAAAAGCCCAATCCAATACTTCAGTCAGGACAATTCTGGATCCCATATATTAACTGAGCCAACCAAATATTTGAATTAAACAAAGAAATTTGAACATTGTGAATATTGCATGCACAGTCATAATTAATCTTTAGTAGGAAATAAAGAAAGTGGTATACAACATACTATGTTGCAAAAAAAAAGTGCTTCAATATAAGTATATATTATCATGCTACGTAGAAGTCATTAATTAAAAAACTAGTTATTTATCCCAAATTGTTAAAAAAGAGGTTCTACAGTATTCTGTCACAGTGCCGAATTGGGCTTTGCCCAAAATGTGTCTTGAACCCAACCCAAAATTACACCAGGGATGGGTAGAAAATCCCTGGACTTGAGTTGTAATTGTAATGATGGGGTGGGTTTAGGGATCATATGTTCAATTCCCATGTAATATAAAACACAAACAAAAGAGCATGTAAATAAACCTCTCTAGGATCCTCTTGTGTTGTATCACGGAGAGTGAATATTTCTTTCTGGCGATATGCAGCATTATCATCAAAATTCAATTTAGCATCAGCAGCTACTAGTTGGTTATCAGCTGTCTCTGCCATGGGATTGATCTATAGAAGATAATGAACTGTCATTATAGAAATTCTTAAAATGCAATAAATATGTAGAGTGCAAACGACTGAAACATGGACATGCTTACTTCTAAAAGGGTGCAGTCAGAATCAACAAAAAGTTTATACAAATTCTTCACTTGTTCAATTGATTGATTTCTATCAGCCACTTTAGGAGCCAAACCATCAACAACCTTTGCAGCATCTTCATCAGTAATTCCTTCAAAAACATCAACAGGTACCTACTAGAAAGAAGGAATGGATCAGGCCTATCTGGCAAAGAATACGGCTCAGAGAAATGTCAAGAATCACAAACCTTTACAATCATGTCTGGAAATTTCTCTGCAAGGTCCTCAATGCTCGTTCCTCCCTTTCTACAAGCAATAATAAGCTGCAAAAGTATAACAAAAAAATTGTAATAAGCAAAATACTCGCCCTGTTCTTTTCTATAAGCAAATTTAACCAATTTCACACATGAAGGAAATCAGTTCAGGTCAATTGTTTTTTATTTAACAAAAATACCCATCTTGAATAAATTTTACAACTAGTATCGTGTGTGCTGCCTCTTTATTAATGGCTACCTACGCGCTACACATTTACATGTTCATCTTCTATGCAGCCCCTCCTTCTATTGCTAATAGCATATGGTGGAAAGGGAAGAATATGAGGAAGTAAAAAAATAAAGCAACTTCTCGTACATAATTTTGGTGATGTGCTCTCTCTAGAACTAATCAGCTTGTGGCCAAGGAAGTCAGACTCGAGATCCTATACATGATCGGGTAGGGCAACAAGATCATGAATCGGGAGGTCGTAACACAGATCGTAAGATCCTACCAAATTTAAAAATTCATATATATTGCATATAGATTAACAATATGCATATGACGCCACATAATTTAGTAGGGAAAAAAACTTAAAATAACACTAAAATTACTTTAAAAAACTGAAATTTGAGAAGATATTCATTGAAAGGATGTTTTTAACGTGAGAGAAGATAGAGAATGGAATATTGAGAGAATTGGAGTGAATCTGTTTAATGGGTTATTTTGGGAAGTTGTATAAATTATTTATCATTGGGTGGGTATGTTTAGTGGGTCATTTTGGAAAGTTGTATAAACTATTCATTATTGGGTTTTTATTAGGCAGAAACGGATTAAATGTCAAGGAGAAAGGATATGTTTCAAATTTCAATAAGAAAAGAAACGTTTTTAGGGTTTTTTTTCTGAAACAGGGGCGTGAACCCGACCCACGAACCCGGATTCCTGGGGCTTTGAACAAAAACGTTAATTCTTCCCAAAAACGACGATTCTACCGTTTCTACGTGCTATCATTGCGATTCTATCCGTTCCTACCAAAAACCGATTCTGGTCATTTTCCGGCACTGTGGGCAGTTGCAAGATCGTAAAATCGTACGATCCTACGAGTGGGATCGAGATTTTGACTACCATGCTTGTGGCGTAGAAAATTGTCTTAATTAAGTGAAGTGGTATTGGAAATTCAAACAGTAATTTAATTAAAGGTATTATAGGAAGAATAATATCAAAAAGTGTAAAGGTAGTTAATATATGCTTATATTAGAGAGCAAGAGAAGTTGATATTGTTTTGCTTAAAATAAGGAACAGAGGGAGTAGCTGTTTATTATTGATCCAATTTAATGGAAAGAACTTTGCTGTTTAATATTGGTCCAATTTAAAGGTAAGAATGTCATTGTTTTTTATTCGCCAAATTTAAAGGAAAGAAAATTAAACAAGTTGTGCATTGTACGTGAAAGTTTTTATCTTATCACTTAAAGTAGATCAAAGCTAATATAATGGAATAGGAAACTTACTGGACCAGCAGTCTTACGATCCAGAGTTATAGCAAAGTACATCTCATTCACAAGTGACAGCTTTTCACACAAGTAAACCTGTAAAAGTTATAACAATTAGATGTCAAACAATCGATGCAGCAGCAATATGTCCCCCCTTTCATATATATTATACTTTAAAAAATAAAATGACAATCAAAATAAAACAAAGTAGCAGTTGTCATTATGTGTGCAGTACTTGTGATATCCAATTGACATGAAATGTACTTCCATGTTCGATGTATTAATCACATAGAATCCATATAACAATTGGCTAGCCTACCAAATACCAAAAAAAAGTGTATATATATGTTGGATAACAATATCCAGTAGACGTCATACTGGTTCACCAGTTTCAACTGCTGGACTAACAGTTTGAGCTGAAATCAATCCACAATAAATGAGATTGGTTAGTAGCCAGTTTACCCAGTCCAACCGGCTGGGTCGGCCTAGCCAGAAATGACTAAAGTTTGAAGTACTGTTATGCAAGCAGAGATTTATCCTCCAACAGACATATTGCATGAGGAAAAAAGAAAAACGACCCATAGTGGGCTCCAAAGGATGTATATTTCACAGAGAAAACAAACAATAACAACTCAAACAAAATTTATCTGTGAAAATTGATAAGGTTACAATCACTTGCCAGAATTTCAACTTTTAGATAAGAAAATTGCTTGGCAGAAATAAGGACATTGAAAATGCTAACAGATTTACAACTACAATACTGAATAATTTCACACCTTGCTAACGATTTTACCCTGAGGACCTGTCTGTTTTGTAACAAGTATCTGCCCAAGCATCTTCCCTGAAAAAATAACAAAGACAACAATGAAACAACTACATGCCCAAAAAAACTTAAATCATCAGTATTATATCTTCAAATCGACTAAATTAATAATATGAATGAAGAGACAACATAGATTGAAAGTCAATTTTGAATTTGAGTAATAACAGAGGTATCATGCATTACCAGCAATGTCTTCAACCTGTTCAGTCTTAACAATGTGTACTCCTCCCTTAAGGCCACTTTTAAAAGTTCCTAAGCCACGTCCTCCTGCTAAAATCTGACTCTTCACCACCAACTGCACAATAATCACAGTTAACACCTTCAACATACCCTAACCAACAAATTTATAATAAATTTCCGAAGTCGAAAATTGTAAAACTCATGCCTCACTTGGTTAAAACAAGGAAATGATAAAAACAAAATTGCAGGTTGCATGGATTACCTCGCTTTGATTGGGGAATGCATCCTTGATGGCTTTTCTAGTTTCTTCAACTGAAGAAACAGCGACACCTCTGGGAACGTTAACTCCGTATTTGCTCATCAATTCAGCACCCTAATTTCACGGAAAATAGATAAATCGGTGCGGTTAAGCGAACCTCGATCGCGTTAAGTACACATCAACGATTTCATAAACTACAAATTCATCATCATCGACAAACACGCGATTTATTACGGTAAGAAATGAATCGAGAGAAACCTGATACTCGTGGATGTTGAGGCGGCGGAGTTGTTGATTCTGCCATTTTCCGGCGACGGACAGAGAGCGGGCGAGGAGTTTGTTGAGCGAACCTCTGACCATTTTTTGTTAGGGATTTGGAGATCGGAGAGTGACGGGATCGATGCAGGAAAATGGAATTGGCTTCTAACACGGTGTGTGCTCCGAACGCTAATAGCAGACCCTAGAAATTCTTCTTTTTTTTCTTTGTTAATGCACCAAAAATTCTTTTTAAAACAATAGAATAGAATAATATAAACTTTATAGACCAAAAATATATAAAAGACTTTTCTTATACAAAGAATTTTATAATTACTTTTGTTTAAATATATATAGTTGTTTGGACAAATTTATCACTTTAAAAAAATGATTATTTGAATTTAGACCTTTGTAAAAAGAATTATTTGATTTTTCAAAAATTTATTTATATATAAAATTATTCAATCTGACATGCGATAATATTATAATAATTATATTTTAAGATTAGAATTAAATATTTTGTATATTATAATAATTTATGAGAACTTTTGTCTCCACCCTATAGTGAAAAGAAAAATTATAAGTATTTTTTAAATTGTTTTGGAATCGAAAAAATATTTCTAGTGAGCATCATATACCACACACAAACAGATCAAATGTGGTTTTATCTTATTTAAAAGAGAAAAATAGAACTGATAATATAGATCTGGTTGTACCTGATAATCTATTTCTGATTTGTATAGCGGGTGCATTGAATTTTTGATCACCTTATCATTTTATATATTAATTGACAATATACTTCTAGTATTATGAAAAAATAAAAATACTTAAAATAGTAACCATCATGGTCAAGATGATCATTTTCATCTCTTCATACTTTCATAAACCCTCTCAAAAACTCTTTCATTCTCAATCCATTTTTTCACTTCAAATTTTCATTCTTGTGGTTCATCATATCAAGAGGAGCTCGAGAAAATAGAATTTAAGGTAAAGATTATTCATTTCAATCCTCATTATTCACATTAATTTGCTTTTCATTTGCAGAGAGGTTGCACTAATACCGGGTGTATATTTCTAGTTAGTAGTTGAACTTTACCGGATCTATACTTCTGGTTCATGTATGTGCTTTCATTTCCAGTAATTGTTTATTAATTAGTTTAATTTTTCACATTAAATATGGTGTATCAAAATAACATTTCTAAACCTAATGTGTCTTAAGTTGTTTCACCTCTTGTATCTCCTATCGTAACTAAGGTGGTAGATATTTGTGCCCATTTTGAAATTAAAGAGGAGTTTGAATTAAGTGAAGACATGTTGTAGTGGATTTGTACATAGGCCGCCAAACAAGGGTTTGGTGTTGTGGTTGGAAGGTCCGATAATGGTATGGATAGAAGATGTGCGTTCGTGACTTTGACATGCAAAAGAAATGGGAAATATATGCGTCGGACCCAGAAGTTGAAACGCGACGACAGCTGTGCAAGGAAATGTGAATGTCCATTGAAGTTACATGGTTATCTGTTGGCAAATAAGAAATGGAGATTTAATGTGATATGTGATTTACACAATCATGATTTAAGTTTAAGGTTAGTCGATCATCTAATTACATGTCGGCTCCTTCCGGATGAGAAGACATATGTTTCTGACATGACATAGAATTTGGTACCTCCCAAAAACATACTTGCAACCCTGAAGTGCAAGAGACCCCAGAATACATCAAATATCAAGCAAGTGTGCAATAGGCGTTATTTATCCAAATTAGCGCTTATGGGGAATTGAACCGAAATGCAACACCTCTTGAAACTTCTAGATGAAAACAATTATGTTTGTAGGCACCAAAGATGCGAAGATGGGGTAATAGTAAGAGATATTTATTGGACTCATCCTGGTTATACTAATTTGTTTAATATGTTTCCCATTGTGCTAATAATTTATATAGCGTATAAGACCAACAAATACAGACTTCAATTATTGAAAATTTTTGATGTTACGTCGATTGAGAAGACGTATTCGGTTGGTTTTGCATTTATAGAGTGCAAAAAAATGTCAATTTTGCATGGGCTTTAGAGGTTTGTCGATCAATGTTGAAGTGCCAAGAAGATATGTTGAAATTCATTGTTACCGGCGAGATACAACATTAATGAATTAGGTTGCAATGGTATTTCTCAATTCTTATGCACTACTTTGTAGATACCACATTACTAAAAATGTGATAAGTCGGGTTAAACCTGCGGTAGGTACAAAACAAATTTTAGATGAAATGGAAACATAATCAAGGCGGGCGTTATTGTAGAGAAATTATGGATGCATGAAATGTTATAATACATGCATCTACAAAAGATTCACATGATGATGGTATTTTACATTTCATGATGGTTTATGTGAGCTATCATGATCTACTAAAATATGTTGAAAGCACAATATTGGATCAGGTAAAAGAGAATATTGTTTGTGCTTGGACCGTTCAGGTTATGCACCTCATAAATACAACAACAAACCGAGTTGAGTCTGCTCACGCGTGTTTGAATAATTGGCTAGGAAATAACAATGGTGTTTTGATTACATAATGGGATTCTATGAACTATGTGATACTAAACCAGCATAATGAGATACAAATAATACTTGTTCAAAGTATCACGGGTTTAGAACACGGGTTCAAAGACAACACCCTATATTCTGAATTGGTCTGTAACATAGCTCGGTCAGCTCTGAATTACATTTTTCACGAAGCCAAGCAAGCTTCTAATATAGGTTCGGACAACTCAAAGTGTGGTTGCACAAGTGTGAAAACATATGGACTCCTTTGTGTCTGTGTCATATCTAAGAAGATGAAAGTTGTTTGTCTGATACATATGGACGAGGTCTCCAATCATTGGAAGAAACTCAATTTTGAAGATGACGGTAAAATGAGAGACGATAAATCTAGTATCTCCATCTTGAGTGAATAGGAATCGATACAAGAAAGATTTTTGAAAGCCGATGCGTTCACCAAACTCCACATTAATGAGAAACTCAAGAAGATTGCATTCCCGAAGATCGCTCACTTGAAACCACCCTCTCAACTGGTAAAAATTAAAGGGGAACCTAAGAAGGTGAAATCAACACCGATGATAATTCAAATAAGAGAATTCCTTCATATTTTAAACATGTTAACAAAGTTTTCCAAATTCACCTACTCTGAAATCTCACAAAAGTGTTTTCAAAGGAGCTTGTATTAGCAAACCACCTCATTCACCGAATCCGTCAAAATACCATTCATCGAGGAGATGTCGATTTTTATGCACAAGTACATTGAATGGATCGTCAATGTCGCTGGTGACAGTAATTGTGGTTTTCGAGTTATTTCTGGTTTGTTGGGTAAAGGGGAAGACAATCACCAACTTGTTTGTGATACTCTTATTAGAGAGTTGAGGAGCAATATAGAAGCATACACATTGATGCTCGGGACTAATAAGAAAGTTGAAGATATTTATAATGCGCAAGTACCTTGCGTTAGTGGATATTCCCCGAATGCGCTTCCCTAAAATGGGTCATCTCATAGCAAGTGTGTATGAGAGGGTGTGTATTAACTTTATAAGATATGGTTTCCGTGAAAATTTTTCCCACTCCGTAGTGATCCACCGCCAATTCTCAATGATCATATCATTTGTATTGGGTGGGTTTCAAATCCACGACATTTTGTTCTAGTATATTTGAAACCAGGATGCCCAATACCACTTACATCAACAGAGTGGGCAAATCATTAGTACAATCCCTTTTGAGACCTGGGAAGACCAATTTATTGAAAGGATGCAAGACTACGACAAGTTGAACAAAATTGAAATAGAAAAAACTAGTGAAAAGTCAAAAAGGGTAGCACCTGTGGATTTGTTTGGCGACACTTATTTCGGAACATTTAAGTAGTCAGGTATCATTTTATCATATATGTCATTTTGTCAGTGTATTATGTTGTTGAATATTGTCATTTTGTAGTTTGACCAAAAATATCATCTTTCAATACATGTATTATGGTTTTGTTATTGTTTCTGTTCTGGTTTTCAGTTCCAGGGGACTTACCGAAAATATATTTTCGGTTTATGTTAGGGTGGAACCAAAAATGGGTTTCCAGTTTAGACTTTGTCACAAGATAGGATTTGTAAGGTCCATGTTTGCCTTCAACTACTATAAATAACCTCACTTGGCATGTTGTTTCAAACAAAAACACCAAACATCATAATGAACATCAAATGGCATGTTGGAAATGTCAACTTTACTGACAATACACCATCACAAGAATTTAATTTCACCGAGTACACTCCTCTTGAAGATCTGCAAGAGAAATTGCAGGACCATCTACCTTATTGCGACAATCTTAAAGTTTTGAAGATCGAGTACCGATCACCATTTGTTGACAAAGATGGGAAGCTTGCGTTCATAAACCGTGAGCAGAGAAATGACGCTGATATACGAGATATGTTGCATACTTTTTCCAATTTGAAAAGAAAGTTCTGATCGAGCTATATGCGGCTGTTTCGAGATTGATAAATGATATTATTAAGATGTTGCAAATGTTGAAGTGTAATGTTTGATGTATGTTTCAATTTTTAGTGTATTAACTATTTTATGATATTAATTGTATTTTGAAATTGTGAAATTGATATTATTCAAGGTTGTTTTTCTGTTCTATGTTCATAAGTGTATCGACAATATAAGTCCGGTTACAAATTGGAAATTGCACTTCGGTTTTAGCCAGTATTTTATCAAAGTTTGGTGCGTCCCGGAAATATATTTTTGGTTTTAAGGAGTATTTCTGGAATTTCTCGTGGTGCACGAGAAAAGTATAGGGTGTAAAAAGAAATCCTCTAATTTATTTAAAGTTGTTAACTCTTAAGTACCAATAATTTATTTATACAAATACCGAAAAAATATATTACAAAAATGTTGTTGTCGAGTGTTAAACTATGAACCAATTGTTCTCATTCATTCATCTAGTATGACTAACAACTACAAAAAAATGAAATGCATGTTATAATAATTATTTTCAATATAAATTAAATCTATAAAAAAATTAAAATAAAGAACAATGATCGTAAAGAAAATAACACAGGTTTGTAAGATCAATAATATCAATCAAATCTTATCTCATAAAATAGCATCGGATACATGAATCAAAATTAATGTGAACTCTTTCGTAAACTATCTAAGTTTTTCAAAACAAAAAAATACATCAATATCTAACATTTTACATTAATTTACAAACTAATCATGTTTTAAACAAAAAAAAATCTAACTAAAATGGAGGCGTCGGTGTTGTTCACTCATGCACCTAATTTTACACTAATGTGCCATGGCAGTTTGTGCATGCAGTGTTGTCATGTCCTTCATGATGGAGCATGCTTTGTAAATTTAAGAGCATGTGTGATAGACTATGTTAGGCTAAAATTAGATCTAAGTTGCATCAAAAGAAATTAACATAAGAACAAACTTCAAAACTTTCTTAATTCTTCAATGGCAAGAGCTTACAATTTAAATAGCTAGGGTTATGTCTACTCACGGACCATGGGCCAACAAACAAAACAGCAAAAGGAAATAATAACTTAGTAGATAATGCTAAATACACCTTCATTTAATAATAAAAATCTTTAAAGAGAACTGGTGTCTTTTTTTCTCTAATGGGCATGTTAAACTTCTTATCAATACTGATTGGCCCATTAGGAACCTTGTCCTCAAGGTTCACACTGGAGATGTCACGTGGGAGGAAATGTTGTGGGCTTGCATTATGCGGAATTGGGTTGGTGGGGAAAGTGGTATCACGAATTGTTATTGGGCCGGATGATAAAAGGGCAACATTATGTTTGGGTTGGGAGAAGGGAGGCCACATGGTAGAAGAAAGAACGGTCGTGGAAGGGTTTGGAAAAGATGAAGGATAAATTTGAATATTTGGTGATAAGGTGGGGTGAGACGATAAGGATGAGTGCAGTTTGGTTTCTTAGACAGTGCGCGGAATGGGCGAGGTGGCTTTTTGCATATCTTAAGTTGAGTTAGGAATTGACACATCAATGGGATCAGTCTGAAAAGTTTAGTCAATTTGAGCACGTGGTTGTACTTCCAAAGCACGTGAAGAGTTGTTGGAAAGAGTTGTGCTATCAAGATTTATGGTTTTGGAGCCCACAAAGTCCAAAATACTTTTATCTCTCTCTTATTTATTATGAACGTCTTCCACAACTTTGGAACTCCCAAAGTCCAAAATCATTTTATCTACATCTTGTTCTTTCCAACTTACTCATATTTGGTGTATCCTCTTGTTCCTGAAAACTAATTCTATGGTTCACTACAACTTCCACAACCTGAGTGTCCTCCTCCAAATTCGTACAATAAGAGAGGTTGTTATAAAGCGGGGTCGAAAATTTGTAGACTAATTGTTACTAAAATAAGGTCGCAAAAGAGACACATGAACCATAGGGTGAATACGAGAAAACGAAGGAAGATCAAGCATATAAGCTATATTGCTAATTTACTTGATGAACAATAAAGGGGGGAAATTGAGAATTTTTTTTAGAGACACACTTGCTAACCGTGTTTTGTCTGTAAAGCTACAACTTTAGGAGAACATAATCCCCTGGGTGAAAGGTATAATCATCTCGTTTGGTATTAGCTTGTTTTTCCATATGTTCTCTGTTCTTTTTCAAATTTTCTTTTAACTTAGTTAAAATATGTTGTCTTTGATGCAAAGATTCATCAAGCGACTATTCATGGATGGATACAACAAATAATTAGTGATATTGGGTGGGTTTCAGCCATAAAACGATTTGAATTGTGTCATTTGTATAGATGAGTGTAAATATGTGTTATACCAATATTCAACAAGATGAAAGAATTTCTACCACTAACGAGAATGAGTGCTTTCAAAACACCTAAGGTATGTCTCCACAAATCCATTTACTACCTTAGGTTGGCCATCAATTTCGGGGTGGTGTATTGTACTGTATTTTAATGTTGTCCCTTGTGCTTTGAAAAATTCCTTCCAAAATTACTAAGGAACAAAGGATCATAATTCGAAACTATAGACTTAGGATTATCGTGAAGACGAGCGATGTCAACCATGAAGCAGTTTGCGAGATCTCTTGCTATAAATTTAGATGGCAAGGCGATGAAGTGAGTAGATTGTGTGAGTCGATAAAAAATGACCCAAATACTCGTGTGAGTGAAAGAATTGGGCAAGCGAGTGATGAAATATATGGAGATGTCTTCCTAAACCCTTTATGGAATAGGTAAAGGTTGGAGTAATCATTTTAGTTTTGAGTTAGACACTTGTTCTATTGACAGGTATTGTAATGTTTGATCAAGTGTTTTAGTTCTTTGTAGATACCCAGCCATGAATAGGATGTAGGCACTCGAGCAAGAGTCACTTTAATGTTTGAATGTACTACAGTCGATGTGTCATATAGCTCATGGAGAATGCTTATGTGGAGATTTTTAATGCCAGGTATGAAGAGTCTTTCTTTGTAGAACAATAGCCCATTAGGAAACTTGTAATACATGTGGTTAGTGTCGCTGTAAGTATTTTACTAATTAATTGTTGTCATGCTCTATCTTTTGCATAAAACTCACGCAATATGGATAAGAGATTCAAAATTGGTGAGGAAAGGGAAAAAAAACGAGGAATCATTAGAGGAGTATTTCTTACTTAGGGAATTTTCTACCATATTATACTTACCAAGTTTATGAAAAAATGAAGTTGAACCCTTGCAATTTGGCTGCCCATTTATGTTGTTTCGGAGTTTTTTTTTGGAGCAACAAATTGTGCAAACTTTTTTTATTTATGTAGATATAAAATTCTTTACCTATAAGATATTGACACCATTTCTTGACTACTTATGGCACAACAACCATTTCTCGAACATAGACAAAGGTTGCTTACATCCGAGGACACATCTTCTTACTGAAGAATGTGATGGGGTGATCATCTTGGGAGAAAACAACACCAATGGCTACTCCTGAGCATTTGTTTCAACTACAAATTTCTTTGTAAAATTAGGTAGATCTAATACAGGCATGTCTGTCTTTTTTCTTTGCAATGGTATAAAGGTTGCTACTTCATTTGTACCCCAAACAAATTTAGTGGAACATAACTGATCGATGAGAGTAACAATGAGTGAGGTGTATTGTCGAACAAAACGACGATAAAAACCCATAAGTCCCAAAAATCCTTGGAGTTCCTTGAGAGAACGTGGTTGAGTCCATTCCAACGTGGCCTTCACCTTATGGATCAAGTGCAACAGTACCAACAAAAATCACATGTCCTAATTAAAGAACCTTATCAAATGCAAATACACGTTTTGATAATTTCACAACAAGGACATATGGTTGTAAAAATTCAAAAACAACATGCAAATGAGTGAGATGTTTAGTGAAATTAGCACTATAAATGAGAATGTCATCGAAGATCACAAACAAATTTTTGTAAGTAGGGTCGCAATAGATCATTCATCACTGACTGAAAGGTTGAAGGAACACTTGTCAAACCAAAGGGCATGACGAGAAACCCGTAATGTCCGTCGAAAGTTCGAAAGGTTGTCTTATGTGTATCTTCTGATGCCACTCAAATCTCATGATAACCTGAGAGTAAGTCTAATTTGGTGAAAAGTTTGGATGAACCAAGTTCATCTAGCAATTCATCAATTGTGGGTATTGGGAATATGTCTTTGATTGTAACATCATTAAGAGCATAATAGTCCACACAAAACCGCCATGTGTCATCTTTTATCTCTCTATTAAAATTAAACTTAAGTATATTGTTGGTCTATTATTTTAGTTCACTCACAAAACTAGACTCATATTTTAGTATTTTAAGGTTTTGGTCACTCCAGCATATTTGCACTCAAAATTTATAAGATATTAATTTTTTTAATGACATGTCACTGGTGAAATATGAAAATACATTGTATAAAAATCTTTGTGGAAATTGGTATACCAAAAATATACGTGGGGCATCATTAAAAATGAACATGTCATCAATATAAATATTTGTTCACTCATGAGTATACTTATTTGAGAGTGACTAAAACTATTTGAATTTAAAATAGGTGGGTTGGTTTTCGGATTTAGATTCCTTATAGTCAAAAGTTATTGCCTAGTTAATCTTGGTCATTTAAACAATTCAATGACTTTATATTGATGTATTATTAGTCACTTGGTCTTTCATAAACGATTTATATTGCTCTATTGTGTGATAACTTGGTTGCGGGTAATCATGACCCATAGTTATGTGAATAGGTTAAAATAAGATACTAAAACTATAATTAAGTCTTTGTTATGAAATAAGAAAAAAAAGTAAAATATTAGAGAGAAAATAATATAGTTGTGTTATATTTTGTGTCATACCCTAATTTTTACCCCTAAGATTTCATCTATCATATCATTTACATCTAACCAAAGATCACAAGCATGACATCCTCCTAACCTTTACCCATTTGGTTTAACCTTTGAAATCTACTCCAAGATTTTTTTCACATATTCATAAAATAGGATAGATGAATCAATAGTGTGCTAAAAATCAACTCACAATGAGTTATTTTGATAGGTGAAAAATATTGGTGAAGTTTGATAAAAAGGATAAAATAAACAAGCGGTAAAATTTTGTTTTGTAGCCAAAGGGACTTGAACCCATGCCTTTTGAGTGACAAGTTGAAATAGTACCCAATGAGTCATGCGCTCAGTGGTGATAGCTAGTACAAGCATGAAATTATATTTGAAAGCAAATGTTGAGTGTTTAGAAAAACACAAGAAATGAAAATATGCAAAAGGGGGTCTTTTTGGTTCAAACCCTCGCCCTTAGTGTCACCAAAGCCTTATCACACGCGCTCTTGCCACTGGGGTGGTTGTTTCATTCGTTCATAAAATATAACTCAATAAAATATTATAAACTTATTTTTGAAATTGAAACAATGGAGCCATGACCATCTTCGTCTTCAACCTCTAGACAACCAAACTTTTGAATTTCGAATTCCCTCATTTCTCAATCATTTGCAAAAATGAAAACATGAAAGTTGCTTGAAATTTCATCAGGAATTCAACCATTCCAACCATTAAAATTAAAACTCAAAGATTAACAAGAATTTTATTAAAAACAAGTGAACCCTAAAAATGTTTAGAAGCATGAAACTCACCACACATGTATGATTAAAGGCAATTAGCTTAGGTCTCACATTCAACACATTATAAGCTACATTTTTTAATTAGAAACCAAATACAAATGATGTATGTATGATAGTATTCAAAAAGGACAGAAATTTACCTCTTTAGAGAAAGTCTAAAGCTTTTATATGGCTTCCAAATACAATGTGATGGTCCTATTAGCTTGCTGGGACCTCACTGAAGCTAATGTTATGATTAACTTGCTTTGAAACTTGCTAAAACTCTCCAACCACCTAAAAGTGCAGGCCACAAATTTTGGAGATGAAGGTTGAGTTTGAATGATTATAGATGTGTAAAATGGTTTGGATAAGTTACAAATGACGCTTATGAGGTGTTTGTATGGTTAGCTTGCAAAGATATGACAGGGAATAAGAATTTTGAAGATAAGGTGTGAAAAGTGCAACAATGGGTTTTTTGTGAAAACTTGGTGTGTTTTGGTTCTGAGCCTTGGAGAGGTATTTATAGAGGTTTCAAATGATCCCTCTAACTTGTAGAAATCGAACTCAGTTCATGTGGAACGATCATTTGGCAATTTGGTTTGATTTTGCAAAATAGTGCAAGTTTTTTCATGATAAAGAAAATGAGTGATTCGAGGGATTTACCATGCTTTTGCTAACCTCTAGAGGTTGCTTCTGATATTGGGATATTGTGTGATATGATTAGGAGCAAGTATCAAGCCTAAGTGAAGAGTATTTGACATAAAACTTGCTTTATTAAAGTGGATATGTGACTGTTTACAATTTCATCCATAAATGGCATCAAAACTTGGACAAAGCCAAAAATCTTTGAGTAATACACTTTGAATGCGTGTAAATCTATGATTATGCATAGAATTGGAGATTTCATAGCCTGAAAGTGAGATTATGTAGCTTAGGTTTGAGATTTGGCCATAATGTTTTCACAAGAATGACCTATAATTCAAGTATGGATGTCCAACTTCATCTCTTTGAAACTTCTAACTCAAGTATGAGAAATTAATTCTCTTGGACATTTTTGAAAGCTTGAAACATTGTCTATAACTCTCATGTTGAACACTTTTATTGAGTCGATTGGGATCTTGGTGTGAAATGTCCATGAAGTTGGTCACTTTTTGAGGTCAAAATTGTTTGATAAATTTCTCCAAGTGGTGGCAGAAGTTCATATGTTTGAAGAATCTTTGACTTTGACTTTTGTTGACTTTCTTGATTCTTTTGATTCTTGATGATCAAGTTTGATAGTTTGGAATGTCTTGATGATTTATTATCTTTGAAACTCAATGTTAAAAAATAAATAATCAAAGTTTGACTTTTGAGTCACAGTTGACTTTTCATAAGTGATATAATTCTTTCACTATTAATCAATAGTATCTTTTGAAATGTCTTGAGCCCTACCATTAGATCAAGATGTTGCATTTGAGTTCTTTTAACCATGCTTCAAACCATTGGGTTAATCACTGAGACAAAAGTTTATGATCCACTTTCTTCAATTAAAACCCATAATTCACTAAGATTTATATTGATGAAATCCTCTTGATTCAAAACCTGTTTGGCACAAAGAGTAAACACACAAGCTATTTTTGTACTTTGATAGAGACTTAATTATGCATATGAGATGGTACCTTGGGTCAAAAATTAGGGTATAACACATTTGACTCCTTCTCTCATAGTCACCATAACATTTTCTTCCGCAAACGTTTCTGTAGAGTTCTAAGAACTGCAACTATTGCTTCTCGGTAGCCTGCTGCCATTGCATTCGCCTTTCATGATCATGATCAAGAATGTATTCTCATCATACACCTCTTATCTAGAACATTATCTTTATCTCCTTAAGATTCCTTCTGTTTCACATTGCATTCTCTTGAGAAATGACCAAACTTTTGACAATTGTAGCATTGTTCCTTATTCTTGTCACGCTTCTTGACTTCAGCTTTAAATTTCCTTTGACCACCATTTTTGTTGCAACTGCTCTCACCCTTTTGACAAATCGAGTTCTTCTAAGTTTGATACTTTTTTCACCAAAATTTTGAAATTTCTTTTTACTCTTCACGAACCATTTTCTTCTCGACTTCTTGTTTTTCTCATTGAACCGAGCTTGCAAAGCGATCTCTGCCTTTGTCTTGTCATTACTTATCTTTTCCATCCTTTAATCATAAGCTTTAAGAGAGCTTTGAAACTCCTTTTTCCTTAACATTAGAAGATCCTTTGACTCTTTATCCTTTGACTTTTTATCCTTTGACTCTTTATCCTTTGACTCTTTAGTCTACTATGATGTTGTAAAATCTTTCCATCAAAGAACGCAAGATCTTCGACACAACATTCTCTTAGAAATAGTCACTTCACAAGACTTAATTTGGTTCACCAACTGCGTAATTTGTGTCACGTAATCGTTGATTGTCTCATTTTCTTCCATTTGAATCAATTAAAATTGACGTTTGTGAGTCTATAACCTCACTGTCTTTGCCTTCTCATCTTCTACAAAGTCTTTTCCGTGATTTCCCAATCTTATTTCGATGAGTCGCAATCACCAACATTTTCAAAATTTCACCATTTACACATTGATGAATAAAAAACGTCTTGTAATCTTTCTTCTTTTCTTCCTTGCATGCAGCCTTTTGTGCATTCGTTGCACGTTTAACAAGAGGATTCACACCATTCTTGACCACTTCTATAACTCGTTGGTATTCAAACAACACCTTTGTTTACTTGTACTGTTTGTCGTAGTTCTTTGCTTAAGGGAGAGAAAGGTTTGTAGGAACTCTATAATTGGAGACGATATTCATGTTGCACAAGAGATGTTTATGGATCATAACTAGGCTATTGATGTCAAATGTTGGAACATGCAATCACACAATTGGTGAACAATTGAGGATTTAGGGTATATGGAGAAGAAGATAATGAGGGAAAAGAAAGAGTGAGAGAGAGAGAGAGAGTGAGAGAGAGAGAATGAGAGAGAGAATTAAGAATGAACAATTTCATTAATTTCATTAATCTGAGATGAAGATGTATCAACGATATTTATACAAGTGTTACAAAATGATTGAGATCTAAAACACATAATCAAATTACGAGAAAAAACCACAATCGAGGTTGTAACTGGTTAACCCAAATGGTTAATCGATTACACAAACAAAACAATAACATCTACATGTCAAGTTTAATCGATTAACGAGTTTGGTTAACCGGTTAACACGACTCCATGACAACTTTTTCAATGTTTGTAAATGTTTTTTCATTAGTTGTAACTGATTACACTCCTATGTTAATCAATTACAATACTTGAATTAATAATTTTTTCTCAACAAATATCTACTCAAAATAAATTTATAGTTAAAGGTATAAATATAAATTGTCCCTTACAATTTTATTCTATATCTAAAGGAGTTGTTTCTATTAATTCAACTCAATTTTGAACACACTAATTAAGAGTACTATTTTTTTGGGTACAAACTAGGAGTACTATTATTATGTAAAACTATATAAGAGAAGTGAAACCAAATTTAAGAATTTATGCCAAAATACTTAAGTTAAAGTTGTGAGTTTTGTTGCTTATATAAAATGTTTAGAAGAACTATAAGTTTCAAAACATGAAGAAAAATTAAATCCTAATTTAAAAATACAACAGAAATTATGGTTGTCTACTGAATTTGTAATGTTAAACTAAACACTAAACCCCAATTTAATTTTTAATATTGTTTGAGTGACAAAAGTTTGTAACTTGATCCTTAAAGGAGAAACAGGACAATTATAAATGTTTACACTACAAATAGCCAACAATTCAATAACAACAAAAGAGTCTACCTCACCATTAGAACAATAAACACTATAAATTGATGTATTACGTTTAATACCCAAGCATCCAAGTAGTTGAATAACTACTAATATAGAAAAAATCAAAACATTCACTTGGAACATAAGTCATGAACATAAGTCATCCCGTCATAAAAGTTGGATACCTTTAATTACTTGATTCAAATAAGAGTTTATTTTATTTTATTTTTAAAAATGATTCTTACATTATTATATTTCTAATAAAAAAATTCTTTGTATTTTAAAAAATAAATTTTATAAAATCATTTTTTTAATGGTGAGGTATTTTAAAAAATAAATTTTATAAAACCGTTTTTAACATCCAATAACATAAGCATACACTATTGAATATTAAAATATAATTATAATTATAATCTTTTTTAAAAATTTATAGTTTAAACATATTTTTTATGAAAAAATATTTGAAATGACTTTAAACTTAAGTAATTTTTTAAAATTTTGATATCCAATTTTTTTGTCAATAAATTGATAAAATATCTAAAATAACATTTTAAGAATAACTATTCAAATCAAATTTTTCATTTGAAGCTTTTGTGAAAAGTTTCTTTATAATTTTTTTTTAATTCTAGTTTGATTTAAATAATTTTTCTATATAATATTATTTTAAATATTTCAATATTTTGTTATATAACTCTTTTTGGTTGGAAAACTTTTATCCTTAATAATAAATTTAAATCTCTTTAGAGATATTTTGAATGTTGAAATAAGCTAGTGTTTAAAAAGTTTGAGCTCTAGATTTCGCTTTTAAGAGAGTTAGTTGCTTAGACTCTAGAGTTTACTATGATTCTTATTGGCTGAGGATAGTTTGTGTAGTACTACGAATGTTGCATATCTACGATCTTTATTAACGACCAAATATTCTTAGATGTTTAAAAGATCTATAGAAAAACGACTTAATGAAGGACATGCCAATATCAATTTTTTCATGCTTATGTTAAGAGTAAGAGTATGAGAAATGACATTCTTGCTCTTAAGGTTGGTGATGGTTGGGTTGAAAGTGTGTTTGAGATCCGACATAAGATGGTTAACAATTTATTTAATATTTCCAAAAAACCTCTTGTTTATCGCCCTAGGTTGGATGATGTTATTTTTATCTCTCTTTCAATCAAGGACAATGATGCTCTTTATGCACTGCTTCTTCTTTAGAAGACTGATCGGGTGGTGTCCTAGTGAGAATGATCCTTAGGGTTTCAATTTCTCCTTCTATGACAAATTTTGACAACTTCTTAGGGATAACATATGGGTTATGTTTGGTAACCTCTGGTGATTTGCTTCATTTTCCTTGGATTTTCTCTTCCTACTTTGTTATTTTAATCCACGTGGTCGTATCATTTACACATTTGGGTGATACTTAACCAATCTCTCTAGTGGGTTCTTTGTGTAAACTTGATGTTAAAGTGTCGACGACTAGGCTAACAGTGGTTACAAATAAGTTGGCCTCTTTCAATCAATCAATGTTTCTTAATGGGATAATGATTATTGGTGGAGTAGTTAGTGTGAATGAATTGGTGGATCATATGTCCAAGAAAACCAATAAAACATTCCTTGTCTTCAAGGTATATTTTGAGAAAGCTTATGATTCAACTAGTTGGAGTTTTATGGACTATATGCTAGTTATATTTGGTTTCAATGAGAAGTAAAGATCTTGGATTAAAGTTTGTGTGTTTTCTGATAATCTTGTTGTGTTGGTGAATGGTTGTCCGACCAAAGAGAATAATGTCCAGAAGGGTTGAAGCAAGGGGATCCTTTAGCTTCGCTCCTTTTTTTGTTGGTGGTAGAAGATCTTAGGGGTTTATTCAGGAAAGCGGTGGAAATTAACCTATAATACATGTTTCAAATGGGATCATTCAACCTTGTTATTTCCCACCTTCATTATGTGGATGGCACTTTTATCTCAGAAGATGCCTCAATGGAAAACCTTTGGATGATTAAGGTTATCCTTTGGGGGTTTCGAACAAGGCTTGGGTCTTCATGTTAGTTTTGAAAAGTATTCTTATTGAGGCTAGTATTGATATTGGTTTCTTTAGTCTGGAAGGGGGTTTTGTCAATTTTAAACAAGAGTCCATCATGTTCAAGTATCTAGGATTACCAATGGGAGATAATCTTCACCTTGACGCTCTACTTGGGAGAAGTTTCTTAATCTTGTCTACAGGCAACTTCATTCATTGAAGCATATGTTTGTTAGTCTATGGAGTATGGCCATCTTTCTCAACTTAGTTCTTAATGTTATTTTGATTTTCCTATATTCCTTCATAATATTTTTTATAAAGCTCCTGAAGAATTTAGTTATGACCCATATGAGATTTCTTGGGGGTGGGGTTCAAAGGGGACCATAATATTCCTTGGGTTATATGGATAAATATGTCCAAACCTAAGGGAAATGTGGGTTGGGGTTTAATATCTATGTTTGGTAAACAAATGGCATTGAAGAGTGATCTTATGTGCAACACGTGGCTTTATGTGTTGTGCAAATTAATATTTTCTAAATATTTTGATGATGACAACTGAATAAATAAACAACTAGGTTTCATTAATCAGGAGTAAGTACTATCTTACTAAGAAGATGCACACTCGCACTAAAACCATTTTAATACTTTTCATCTTTTTCTCAATACTTCTTTAAACCATCTTGGCAAGTACTTAAATGATTAAGAAGATGTTATAATCAATTAGGAAAGATAAACTCATTATCTAATTGATTAGACTCTTCATCTAATTGATTAAGGCACAAGTTTCCTTCCAATTGATTAGAAATCCTTTTAATCGATTAAGATACATAACAAGTTAGGGTTTTCTTTTATGGATTAGTCTAATTGACTGGGCTACCATTTCTAATTGATAATACAAAACCTAGATCCATGGACTGCTGCCTTTTCATTTAAATTGTTTCCTATATAAAAGAGTGTCTTCCTCACTTCCAAATACCAATTTTTCTGAATAATATGTTATTCTATCTCACTTACTTTTATTATGTTATCAGTTTTATTCACTATAAAAGCTTCATATGAGAGTTATGTTTTTTGATTGTTGTGTTTAATTTGAGTAATCAAGAGGTTAGTTCTCTTGTACTACTGTAAAAGATTTTAATGTCGCAAGCTAAACTTATAAAAAAGAACTTGGTGTAAGGTTATTAGGTTGAACCTATGGAAAAGCTCAAGTTGTTGATAATGGAAATATCAAGAGGAAACTCTTTGAGACTGGAGTATGTTGCACGATATAAGGTCAAACAGGAATAACCTTTGTTGTGATATCTCTTACCCCATATCTTTAATTTTCATATCATTTATCTTTTATGGTGCTTAATATTCACTTTTACCCTCTGAAACCACCCGGTTGAACGTCAACTGATAGGATGTATCAATGAAGTCGCCATCGAACGTTTTTTATCCCGCGAGAGGAAAGGAAAATATCGAGTAAACGTGAAAGGGAGAAGTCACGGTCTTACGACCGAGAGATCGGGGTAAAGGAGTCTATTACGCGATGGGAAAGGGTTAGCACTCCGCACGCCCGTAGTGCTATACGGTACCCATTTCTTTTTTTCTAGATAAGGGGTGTGTTATATCTATCTATCAATTAATCGATACAATGCATGAGAAAAGAAAAGGAAAATAAAGAAAACATGGGGAAAAGAATGAAGTATTTACAAAGTTTTGCTCGGTCGAGCTCCGTGACAAGATGCCTACGTATTCCCTCGTGCAATGGGAAAGTCAGAGCGTCGTAGTTCGGCTAACTTATTTTGGTGGATTTTGTGTTTTTTATTTATGAAAAGGTTTTAAACACAAAATTAAATGCGCCCGTAGGAGAAAAAAAGGTTTGCATTGGTTGGTTGCTTTTACCTTTGAGAAAGGAGTTTTGAACCATTATTAAGTGTTTTAGTTTTCAAAAGAAAAAGAAAGCAAGTTTTAGTTTTATTACATGCAAGGATGTAAAAGAAAGAGGCAAAATAAAAGGGAGACTAACTAGTACTATCCCTAAAGTTTCCATGCAAAGATTGGACCTAAGGTTGAGGATGAAGGGGAATCTCTACCTATGTTGACATATCAAGGATGTAAATCCTAATGTCTAGGATCAAGAGCTATCCTAACCGAGCGGTCCTAAGGGAAAGTTATAATATATCTGTCTTGGTTGTAGAACCAAGGGATGCAAAGGGATGAAGCAATCAAGTGCTTTGGCAGAAGCACACAACCAATGCAATGCACAAATAAATGTCAGAGAAGCGTAGGAAAAGGACGAAGTCTCATAGTCTACAACAAGTCGAGGGCCGAAAACAACCAGGAGCCAACGCATTTTGATTCCTGTGAATGGTATCACCGTATGACATGAATTGTTAAGTGTGAAAAGCAAATGATGTGAATTCAGCAGTAAATGCGAACCCCATGAAAGCGTGGAGAGTCGGAATAAGGAACTCTTGCCACTTTATTATTATTGACTCGATAAAGGAAGCAACATGATTCGTGTGTGCTGAGCTGACATGGACTAGAACTGTGCGGGGGTTGATTGCGAACCCTTTCACGTTCCCATCATATCATCATCATATATATCAATAAGTATCAAAGCGGGTCTTTGCTTGGTGGTGCTGCTTAGCAGTTTACCTTACCACTCTTGACCTATGCAAGCACAAATGTAAACACAACGACTTGAAGCGCCTCCCTATTCACGGAAGATGACTTTAAATAAACCAAACACAAATAGCACACAGAATTGTCCTAAACGGATCTTTAAATAAACCAGAGGGGTTCCTGAACATGCTCCAACTATGAAATTCCCATCGTGCATCTCTATTCCTACTTCTCATGGCAGAAGAAAGCTGTAAAACCCTACTTCTCATGATATCTAGGAAAGTGGTAAGAGAATGCAATAAAATGGTGTAGAAAATACCACACGAATGATAATCCATAAAGTATTGCAAGCTAAGAAATACTTCGGAAAACTTTAAGTACTACATCCAAGCAATAAGAGAAAACCGATGAGTAATGCGCGAAGGCATCAAAGAATAAGCGGAGTGCGCGTTCGTACGCATCCGAAATAATAAACCTGCAAAAGATAATGATTCAGGTAAAGCAGACAAAGTATTACGCGTTCGTACGCAAAACTAGTATCAAATTATGCATTCATACACAATTAATACACATACACCTGCAAGAAAGGAGTAACACCAAACAAGTTGACAATAGGATGCGCGTTCGTACGCATTCAAATCAAAAACACCTGCAAGAAAGGAGTAAAACCAAACAAGCAGACAATAGAATGTACACGTATGTGCACAAGCGATGAAATGCGCGTTCGTACGCATTTGAACAAGCGGATAACCTGCAAGAAGGTGTCAATCCAAATATCACACAAGTAATGCGCGTTCGTACGCATACATGTGTTAGAATGCGCGTTCGTACGCATTCAAGATAGGATAACCTGCAAGCAAGGTGTTAATCCACAATAACAAGACAATAGGATGTACACATATGTGCACAAGCGATGGAATACGCGTTCGTACGTATTCAAGTAATCACATAGCATGCAAGAAAGGTGGAAATCCAAATATCACACAAGTAATGCTATTTCGTATGCATACAAGTGTTAGAATGTGCGTTCGAATGCATTCAAGATAGGATAACCTGCACGCAAGGTGTTAATCCATAATAACCAGACAATAGAATATACACATATGTGCATAAGCGATGAAATACGCGTTTGTACGTATTCAAATAATTGGATAGCCTGCAAGAAAGGTGTTAATCCAAATATCACACAAGTAATGCGAGTTTGTATGCATACAAGTGTTAGAATGCGCGTTCGTACGCAATCAAGATAGGATAACCTACAAGGAAGGTGTCAATCCATAATAACCAAACAATAGAATGTACACATATATGCACAAGCAATGAAATACTCGTTCGTACGTATTCAAGTAATTGGATAACCTGCAAGAAAAGTGTCAATACAAATATCACACAAGTAATGCACGTTCGTACGCATACAAGTGCTAGAATATGCATTCGTGCACCTTCATAGCACAAGCACCTGCACAAAATACTTCTCATACAATACTCCACAAGATGAGAGCATATGAGATTTCAAGTCAAACGATCACAAAAATAAAATTTTCAGTTCCAGACCGTGTTGAGCCTGATATACCACACTAAGCCCAGACCACATTGAGCCTGATATATCGTGCTGAGCACGGTTTCTGAGTCATGAAACCCCAAAAGTCCGAGAATTTCGCGCTTAGCGGGCCCCTGATGGTGCTAAGCGTGACCTGCAACTTCAGAATTTTTCTACTGCGAACCAAATCTTCTTTTCATGACATTTTCATGCCAAGAGCCATTCCAAACAATCAAATAACAAAGGAAAATGCTTATTGGAAGCACTAAGACTCAAAAGGCAGTCATTTATAAGCAAATGCATGAGAATGAAAACATGAGAAATGCATCAATTCAATCCAAAACATGCAAATCAAATCCTAACATGTGAGGAATGCACAACAAGGCATCAAATCAATTGTCTATATGCAAGATGATTCATGAACATGTGAAGAATGTACAATGAGGCATCAAGTCAAATCAAAATGCCAGAGGATTCATGAACATGTGAGGAATGCATAACATGACATCAAATCAATTATTCACATGCAAAAGGATTCATGAACATGCATTAGACCATGCTTCGACACATTTCAAGTTTGAAAATCAAGCTACAAACATGTAAAACTCAATTCAATGTCAATGAATATCAATGCATAAACATGTTGCTTCTAATTCAATCATTAGCACAAACACCTAGAATGCATGCAAATTGAATCATGGATATGCATTCAATTTCACATTTTGATATGTTTTTGAGTTCACAAATCAAGTCATTAGCATATAAAATCAATCCAATTAATCAATGTGAGGATTATTCAATACATGAACATGCAATTCCTAACTGAAGCATTAGTACAAACACTTAGAAGGCATCGATTTATGCATAGATTTGGTACATGGATGAAGGTTCAAACTTAAAGGCTAATCACATGCAATTCAAGGTTTCGAATCCACAAATTGATAACATCAACAATTCATAGCTTGAATCAGCATTTTTCTCAAGAAAATCAAGTAATCAAATAAGTGCTTGTTTCATCCAATTCCAGATTTCATCAAGATAATCACCTTGAATTAAAATTTATCAACCAAATCCATGATCTACATTTAGTTCCTCAATCAAAACCTTGATTAATTTTCAATTCTAGAAAAGTGCTTATTTCAAGAATCAATTATGCAAAAGTGCTCAAATCAAGAATTCTTACCGTCGAAACGAAGAGGAGAACGAGGAGAAGAGATCGCCGATATCGATTCGAATATCGGAGAGGAGATAATAAGAGAGAGAGAGAGGGGAGCGAGACTTGAGAAAGGAGGAGGAAAACTTCACTTCGATACCTTCAATGTTCTTCAATGTTCTTGAGGAAAATTAATGAAAAATTTGCTTTGATCTCTGATAGTTGAGAGAGAATAGAAGAGTATGTTTGTAGTGAAATTTTGCAAATGATTGTCCCCCCCTTGAATTGTGAAGGCAAAAATTTATTTATAGTGTAAAAAATTGGGATTTGGAATGCCTTGGATCCACAATTAGGCCAAAATCGAGATTGAGATTATCCGAATAATTTTCATGTAGAGTCCAATACATCCAAATCTGTGCGAAATTTGAAGTCGGAATGTAAATGAAAAATGTCCAGAATGCGATTTTGCTTCCATAAATAAAAATTTCAACTCGATCGGGCGAACGGTCCAGGCGATATGAAGTTTTGAAGTTTCAACACACTTTTCGGGCGTCTAACACATGCAGAATTTTCCTTGCGCTCTTCAGAGAAATTGCCTCGAACGAGGGTCTTCTGATCAAAATTCGAACTTGAGTATATCTGAGACAATTGAAGCCAACATAATTTGTGAACTTTTGGCACTGGTCCCAACTTGTTTCAATAATAATCGAGTGAGATATGATTTTTCGAAGTCCGTGTATCAGATAAAAATTATTCGGTTCAGCTCGAAAACAACTTCGAAGAATAAAAAAATGCTCTTAAATGGTAAGAAATTAGCCCTGGAGTTGCAAATGAAAGTTGGAGAGGATTTTGATATGGAATTTTAGACACTGGCCCCGCTCAGTTTCGATTTTCCATCTAGGAGTTATGTAGGTTTTAGTGCACTTAGCGCACGGTACAACACTAATTTCTTTGGGGACCTTCTTCACATAATTTGCGTCCCGCTCAGGAACAAAATTTGTAGATAATAGTGAGAGGGACTTGCTCGTCAAAAATCATCATAAAATATCCAACGATCTGAGAGATACGCTTTCCAGAGCACCCGAAACGCACTAAAAACCCAAAATTCACTTTATTGAGAAGTGAGCAAATTAATTCTTTCTCTTGACGAAATGGCCTCTGGTCTGAATAGTTGAACTGGAGAAAATATTGATATGATCCCAATGCTTATGGAATCAAACCAAAAATAGCCTTCTGACCATAAAATCTTGCGATAGCCATACGAACTGAGAAATATCGATTTTTGGCTCAAAATGATCTAAGATAGCCGAAACGTACCATTTCTTCCACAATTTGAGATACCTTGAACAAGGTAACCTCATGATCAATGCTAAGCATATACATGCATGAATGTTCATGATAATGCAATTATAAGCCAAAAACTTCAAAATGAAGAGGATAAATTTTGAGGTACAACACCCTCTTCTTAAAATCAATCTTTTTTCAAATCAATTGTTTTTCTAAAAAGTTTTTCAAAACCAAATATCATAATTACCCCCTGGTCTTGTGTTTAAAGTCAAATTTTCAACACGACCAACCTTTAGTGTGATATCCTTTCTACTAGATACAGGCCTAATGTTGATTTACCTCATAGGGGGTGTGTTGTTCTCTTTTTGTTCCATATCCACATGATAGAAAATCGTGTCACTTCTTATATCAAAAATATATGTACCCTCTAACTAATTTTTGGGTATTCTCAAGAGGAATGTAGATTTTTCTCTTATTAAATATTTTTGGGATGATCAGTGGATCGGGTATCTCTATTAGGACTATATTTCATAAGCTTTTAAGTATTTCTAGTCAATTTGACTCATATGTTGATGACATTGGAGTTTTGAAAGGTATGTCCTTTGTCTAAGTTATTCGTAGAAGGATATCAATAATTATCTATCAACATAGAATTGTTGATAACCTTATTCTCCTTATTCAAGATGTTACTCCCTCTTAAGAGCCAAATAAATGACTGTGGATAAATGCTAGGAATGACCGATTTTTAATTGCCTTGGCTTACTTTGTCATTCTAAAGTTAAATATCCCCTTTATCTCACTGTCTAGTGGAGTGAGTTTTATTTTTCTTATCATTAGGTAGTTGACCTCTTTCTAAAGTTTTTGTTTTCTCTTTACAACTTGAGGGAGTCTTGTGTGCTTTGTGTAGTAGGCCAGTTGAGTCGGTTTCTCATTTATTTGTTATCTTTGGGTTAGTAGCTTTTGTATGGTATATGATTTTTATATGATTATGGCGACTGAGTGGGGTGCCTAAGATTAGAGGCAACCTAACCATGATCTTGCACTTGGTGACACGACCAATTCAGAAAAGCCAAAATGATATTGTTTTTGCATGTATGTCTACTAATGTGAAGGGGGTGGAAGATAATAGTATCTTTCAGGTGCTTTCTCCGATTTGTTTGAAACTCTGTTTTCTAGTTGAGTCAATAGTGATATAAGAGTCTTTAACATATTTTTTTGGCAACGTGTTCTTGGTGTTATCCTGGTGTTCCTTTAAACCCTTGTAAAAGATTTTTTTTTTTAAAAAAATCCCCCGCATTTTCCTAACTGATATTGTGGCGGTCTGTGTGGCATTTTTAAATTTTATAAATCCACATAGAATTTTCTTTTATTTTTTTATAAACTTTTGTTATATTATATTTTTTTTTTACGTTTTCTCAAATTATAAATTATTTTTATTAATATTTTATTTTAAATAAAATTATATTTGAAATTAATAATTAAAATATTATTTTATATTTGAAATTAATAATTAAAATATTATTTTATATCTTCAATGTGAGACTTAAAACCATAGTAACCTCACACAGTAACCACTTCTACTATTTATTTGTTTTGCTTTCTTTTTTCCTTATTCACTTTAAACACTCACAATAACCTCTCCACACTCTCATGTAAATTGCTTTCAATGTATTCAAGTTGTTGAACATAGATATATTTGAAGCTATATACTATCATGCTCTAAAAACTTCATCTAACTTGGCTATAAAAGAATGTCCATATGCCAACTGCATGTACTAAGAAACTAAGAAGGATATAAAAAGTGTTCATTTCATTGTAAGAAGTAACATTGTTCTATATATTACACTTGTAATTATTTATAAATGACAATATACTTTTTCAATTTTTTTCTGATATAAAATCAATTCATGGGCGTTTTCTCACATGAGTTAACTTGTTTTTTTCTTCAGGAACTAAGCTCTCATTATTTGTTTTCAAGTGTGCTATCATGTGCAATGTGAACCATGTAACAACATTCACATTAATTAAATCCTAGTTGGAAAGAAGTACAAAATAATATCCAAAGTCTTTTTGTAAGTGCCTGTAATGTATATTAGCATTTCTTAGGTTGTTTTTGGTTTAGGGGAGGATAGAAGGTTTGTGGTGTAAACAAACATGAAACATCAATAAGTAAAAATAATGCAGTGTAGTACTCCCTTAAACAAATTATACGCGTGTAATTAGTCAAAATATTTTAACAATGAAACTAATCATACTAGCCAGGCACTTGAAAGTTTGATATCAATCTTTGAATCATAAAAATATTACATATACATGGAGCTGCATATTACCAATGAACAATGCTAAAAGTTTTTACAACCTTCATATTTCTTTCTAATAAATAGTTGGAGTTAATACATGTAAATGAATAGATTTTTTTCTGTATTTACAATAACAATACTATAACAAGCAGTAAAAGACACTACATAATGGTTATGTGGTTGAAAATACATTGATGAGCTATAATGCAGGGTTGTATTTAATAATTCCATTTAATAAGTTGATGAGCTATAATGGTTAGTTTGAAAAATGGTTATGAGAATTCACAGTGATTTGGAAAAGGTATCATGAGCATATGCAATAAGGCATTGCAATATTTCAGATTTTTCATACCACATTCAGAGGCAATCGATTGTACTTGGGAGCCAATCAATCAATTCAAGTTCAACGTAAAAAAACATATGAAATTTTACCCTGGATCAATTGATTGTAGGTATGGATCAATAGATTGTATAGATTAAAATTATACCCCTCAATCAATTATCTCTTAACATCAATCGATTGATGCTTTAATAATTTCAAATTTTCACAAACAATAAGCATAAGCAATTAATTGATGTAAATGAGCAATAATTGCTTCTTTTGAAAACGTGAAATTTAACTTTTTTAAATATGTGTTTTGGATGACAATCAAGCATGAATGTTCAAGAAATATAAAACGGTTTATATGAAGAAAAAATTGAGCCCTTGTATACATATGAATTGCCATTGTACAATTTTCGTGAGTGAATCCTTTGATTTTTAAAATATAAATTATGAATTATGAATAACTATTTATATTTATATTGTTGATTTACCTCTTTGTAGAAGTTGTAGTCTCTATAATAGTAGAAATTTAATAAAGAAAATTACAAATTTTTTTAATAAACAAACTTTATTAATATTAAAAATTCAAATAGGTACAGTGACGATGGATTGGATCCCGCCCTCAAAAATGGAAAAAAAAGCTATACAAGCATCAATTTTGCCATATGTTTCCTAAGTTTCTCGTTATATCACCCTCTATAGACTATCATATCTATTATATTATTTATTATTTTTTATCGTCCATCATATTCGCGTAACGTTTATCATTACGGTATTTTCAAACTCCATAGATAGTTTCAACAACTGTCATAGATGTTTTTCATCGTTTACCTTTAGCATATAGGATCAACCACTCCAACTTCCCACTTCATTCATGCAGAACCCTCTTGATTTGGGTCAATTCAAGAACCTTCAATCAGATATTTTTCAGATCTAAGCAACACTAAAACAAATGATCAATTGTTTCCTCTTGGAACAAAAGCAGCATCAATCATCATTAATCAAACCAAACCTCTTCAGTCGACGTCTACTGGCTAACCTACCATAGCAGGCAAGCCAAAGTGTCACTAGCACTCTAGGTCTAGCGGGGTTGGATCAAAAAAGGTTCCTCCATCTAACTTTAGACACATTCAGATATAATTTATTATATACTTCTTTCATACAAAAATGACTCTTACTCTGCATGTTGACTCAAATGGGGTGGAGCTCTGTAATTATCTCTCTTTGCTTAAGGATTGATTTCATGCTCCAAGAGTTATAGGGGCCTTTATACAAACATTCATCAAATCCTTATGTTTCATATAGTAGATATGCACTCACTTTACCCACAAACTATCAGACTTATCACAGAGGTTCTATAGAAACTTTAGCATAGTCACTTTGTTCCACTCTTGGAGATCAATAATGTCCAGTCCTCCATAGTCATGCGGTTTGCACACCATACTCCAAGAATTATGACTTTTTCTTCTAATATCCGACCCACTTATCCATAAGAAAGACCTCACACAACATGAATACGTTAGCAAAAATTCTTCACTGAATATTTGATTATAAGTTTATCTTGGAAATTTGTTGATATAAAATCAAATTAAGTTATAACTAAATATGAGTTATTATTTTAATAAATTTATTCAAACATTTATTAGGATTTATGCCTTATTGGAAAACTAATTCTCTAATCAAATATGAGCAATATAAATCAAAACTCTCACTTAATTTTTTTAACACTTAAGTACTGTAACAAAAAACTTGTATTGTCAAATCGAGACAACTTTAGATAATTTAAAATGCAAATATGTTTCTTTTAGTGTACATTTAATTTTGAAACATCTTTATTCTTTAATTTTTTATTGAATTTATTCTTTATTATTTACTAGTAGTTGTTAATATAAAGTATAATAAATAAAAAAATATTAAAAAAATAATGATAAAAATAGCTGCATTTTTATTCTTATTTAACATGTGAGCCAATTGGTTAGATTATATCAAGTTTTGGGGTTAGTCATGACAACATAATTTGTATTTGTGGAGATTTAGCTTGGAATTTGATGGAAAAAAATCCATGTTTATTAGAGTAGTAAAGTATAGATGGACAAATGTTAGGTATCTCTAGCATCTGACCTGCTATAGCAGGTCACATAATTTATAACTATAAATGTAAATTATGAACTGTGTTGTAATTGACTTTTCACAATATCAATATCAGTTTCTACTAAAATAAATAGTTATGTTATAGTTTCTGTCATGGTATCAGTTAGTTAGAATTGATCTATTACTACGATTACTCCAGTGGGATCGCCCTTCCTCTCACATCGCTTTGCCAGCGTCACAGATTGTGGTTGCGCATGATGAATCATGTTGTCTTTAGTTCTCCCTCAAGATCGTGCACAACCTTGATGTGAAAAAATTTCACCTTTGGCGTCAGCAAGTGGAACCCTACATCAATGTGCATAACCTCATTAATCTTGTGGTTTGCCCTCACATTCCACTATAACTTATGAATGATGAAGATCGCCGTCAATGTATGATCAAAACTTTGTATTTTGTTTGGCTTCAGAAAGACCAATTGTTGTTGTCTTGGCTTCAATCGACGTTTTCGAGTAAAATCATGTCTCATGTTCTTGGATGCTCTCACTTGCATCAACTATGAGATCATTTCTTTAGTTATTTTCAAAAGAGAACTTGTGCAGAAGTTCATTAGCTTAGGGTTGAATTACGTTCCCTAACATTTGACACTCAGTCTATTCAGGATTATCTACTAAAAATTCGTATGATTGTGGATTCTTTGGCATCCATTAGAGATCATATTCCAACCTGTAACACGGTGGCAAAACTGACTTGTTTGTTTTGCGTTTTATCGCAAATGTTGTAGATAGCAAGAGTCGCCACCGAATTTTCTTTTATCCAATAAAGGAAAGGTGAAAAAAACAGGACAACCCTTTGATAGATTCTGAGTACGGGAGATAATTATGAAAAGGGAAGGTATTAGCACCCTTTCCATCCGTAGTTATCTACAGGCTCTTAGTTACTTTAACTCACTTTTTGAAAACTTGCTTTTTGTGTGTGTGTGTGTGTGTGTGTGTTTGAAAAGTATTTTGCTTTGACTTTGTAATGATTCTTGTATCAATCCTCAAGAATGTATACGAAGTGTTTGAAAATATTTCGAAAGGTTTAACTTTGTAATGATTCTCGTATGAATGTATACAAAGTGCTTGTTTGAAAGTTTTTTTGAAAAGAGTGTGAGGTGTTAAAATTATTTTGATTGAGCAAGCAATTTAGAGTCTTATTACATACTCAGAAGGATCGTTCTTGTTATTTTCCTTCTCCTTTAGGATAAGGCTATCCATACCATTAGTTGGTAGGTAACTTTATCCGTTGGATTTGAAGGAACATGCGTAGGGTCATTGAAGGCAACATTGTAAGAATACCTTTTGCAATTCAAAGGGATGATCATCACTTTTCGTAGGCAACAATCGAGGGACGAGATCATATATTTGTAGGGCAACTTCGTTACACAATGGGGCATTTTTTGTTACAAGGTCATGCCACTTGAGTTGAAAAATATTGGCGCCACATATAAGCGTTATGGTAGCTTTATTCCATGATATGATCCATCACGAGATAGAGGTCTACATCGACGACATAATAGCTTGATCATAAACCGAAGAAGAACATCTCAAACATTTGCATAAGTTTTTTGATAGACTAAAGAAATACAGATTGAGACTGAACCCGAGCAAATGCACCTTTGGAGTCAGATCCGACAAACTCTTGTGATTTGTTGTCAGTAGTGAATGTATTGAAGTTGACCCCACTAAGGTTAAAGCTATTCAATAAATGCCAACTCCCCGCACCGAGAAAGAATTCAGAGGTTTCTTAGGACGACTGAATTACATTGCCAGATTAATTGCACATCTAACTGCTACTTGTGAGCCAATCTTCAAACTGCTGAAGAAAGATCAAGTAGTAGAGTGGAACAACGATTGTCAGACAACTTTTGACAAAATCAAGGAGTACCTACAAAAACCTCTTATCCTGATGCCACTAGTTGAAGGAAGACCTCTAATCATGTAATTAACAGTATTAGAGAATTCAATGGGGTGTGTGTTGGGGCAACATGACGAGTCTGGTTGAAAAGAGTATGCAATATACTACCTTAGCAAAAAGTTTACCGACTGTGAAACAAGATACTCACAGCTCGAGAAAAATTACAGCGCTTTGGCTTGGGGCCGCTCACCGGATAACACAGTATATGTTGACTCACACTACCTTATTGATCTCTAAGATGGATCTGATAAAATACACATTCGAGAAACCTACTCTCTACGAAAGAATATCAAGATGGAAAATAATCTTGACCGTATACGGCATCCATTATACTACCACAAGGTGATCCCAGGGGAAAATGGACTCCCACATATGAGGGGCCATTTGTAGTCAAGACAATATTTTCCGACGAAGCCATAATACTGAGCACTATGGATGGAGAAGACTTCCCGCACCCTATGAACACATACATGGTTCAAAATATTACGCATAAACAAGACCCGCTAGGTCGACTGGCCTAGGCAAAAATAAGGGTGTCTCGGAGAACCAAAAGGGTTCGGGCAAAAGTTAGGGACATATATAAAAAATATACACCCGGCAAGTCGAAACCTACAAAGGCGGCTTGCGCAAAAAAGGGTATCCCGGTAGACTAAAAACCCGAAAGGGCGGTCTAGGCAAAAGTTAGGGACTAAAAGCGTATGATTATGTCTCGTCAAGACCATATACTTACAGACTACACTACTATCAGCTTCAAATGGCGCAGATCAGTTCAATCACCTTCTTCTAGCAGCAAGGAGATGTGATAGTCGAAAATATATGAGCATTAACAGAGTTGAAACTCGAAGAGATTGTTTCAACATAGCTTTAACTATTTTCCAAATATTTCTGACAATTTCCTCTTACTAGGATATTCGTCTCTCAGTACATGAACTGCCTGTCTATAGACTTACTTTTAAAAATTAATACAATTTCCCTTTTCCAGTTCCAAACTTTTTTATTTTTATCTCTTTTTTTTTTGCATAAAGTCCAATGTTTGCTTTGAATGATTATATGCATCTGACAATAAATATCTGTTCACAAATACACGAAAGACGAACATAAACAACAATTACTTCAGGCTCTGGGAATTGAGATGACAACCTAAGTCACCAACACATCCCCGCAGAGTAAGTTTCACAGAAATATCCCCATAGAATAATCTCTTTAATCCCCACAGAACCATCACTCCCTCGTCAGAGACAAATCTATCCAACAAGATTGCTACATCTTCTTATCCACAACAGGATTGTTCGCTTATAATATCTATATTTCTTATTGTTACATTAGTCCCCGAGCATTAACAGATTATCTCAACTCATCACGTTATTCTCTGAGCAGTGATCCTATCAACTCATCACGTCCCCAAGCAGTGATCCTATCAACTCATCACGTTAGTTCCCGAGTAGTAATTGTCTCAACTCACCACGTTAGTCCCCGAGAAGTGATCGTATAAACTCATCACATAAGTCTCCGAGCAGTGATCGTCTCAACTCATCATGTTAGTCCCCGAGCAGTGATCGTCTAAACTCATCACGTTAGTCCCAGAGTAGTGATTGTCTAAACTGATCACATTAGTCCCCGAGCAGTAATCGTCTCAACTCATCATGTTATTCCCCGAGCAGTGATAGTCCATATTTTTAAATTAGTCCCCGCGCAGTGAACGACAACTTTGTTACGTTGGTCCCCGAGCAGTGACAAATTATCAATCAACTTATTATGTTAGTCTTCGAGAAATAATAGGTTATTCAAAACCACATAATTCCCCAGCAAAGTTCATACACAAGACATTCATCCCCGAATGGGTATCTCTCAAGGATTATCATTACCCAATAACATCAATATCCAACCTGAAACTTGGTCAGATAGTGCATCGGAGGAATTCACGTCTCTATTGCTTCCCAGTCAGGGTCTCCAACAACTACATCCCCAAGCAGAAGTCGAAGATCTCCAGCAGAACATCTTCTTCAAGATGGATATGTTTTGAAATACGACATTATCTACATCCATACATCATTCTTAAAAATCATAACATGTACATATATCATTCTCAAGCGTCATTACATACTCGCATGCATCATAATATGCATAAAACTAACCTCATTATTTCAGGTTAAATTCTCATAAAAGTGAAAATTATTCACCCATTTCCGAACATAAGGTCATAGGTTAATGCCCGAAACAGTACGGGAAAACTATTTAAACGACCAGATGAGTTTACCAACAGATAGTAGGAACAAATTAATACCCGAAACAATACGGGAAAACCATATACATCCTGGCAAATACTCATTTCAGAGAAATCCTAGACGGAGGTTTATTCTGACTCCCTCTTATCATCAATATCTCTAGATGTCATCTTTAAGCCTATCTCCGACTACACATGGTCATCTCTCCACCTGCAAAATGCAGCATATCTGGTTAAAAATCAATGCATGCTAATAACTTTCATTCAAAGAAGAGCATGGAGTCTAACGTACGACTCACTCTCCAACATCATCTTCTCCAAATTGCATCTATAAGCCCATTCCATTACATCGTCAGCTGACGGTCCCACTCCAAACATCAGGGAATGTAAATTTTAGGGGTACTAGAGTGTTCAATTATCTTCTACCCTCAGGTCACGAAAGGCAAGCATACCAATCTTACCTCTCATGTACAAGAAGATTGAACAAGGACAACTATTATACCCCAAAATTCTCCCTCCTATTTTTCAAGTCAATACACATCTCCATATTCAAGAGTTCCTCAAGGGTTGACCAAATTGACCTTTTCCTAAGCAATCAACCTATTTTGATTCTCTCAAGTAAAATATGAGTTACAATTACTCAAGTGACCATCATGTCTCCTCATATGTTTCAAAGCATCACCATGCCAAGTTTCAAGCCTCACAACTCAAATTTGCTCAATCAATTGCTTAGATGGTTGAAAATCAGTTATATTGGACAAAAAGTCAATTGTGGTCAACATACAGTCAAACTTCATCATTTTTGGTCAAAATCAAGACTTTGAAGTCAAATTCATCATTTGATCAATGGTTGATCATGATTCATCAAGAAAATTCAAAGAATGATTAAAAGTCAAACGTTTCTAAATTAGGGTTTCTTAAGGGAAAGTCAACAGAACTTTGACCAAGCATAACTTTCACATACTTCATCATGAATTTTTCCACCAGAGCTCATTTTTAAGGGAATTCAATTCTCTACAACTTTGTGTCTCACAAGCTTTTCCAAAAAATGCTTCATTTGAGAGATATCAGCCAAGACATTATAGGTCCTCATAAAAGTCAACAAAAAGTCATCTTTTTCCAAAGAAGTGTACATGAGCATGGGAGCTTATATGAAGATGAAACAAAAAGGAGTATTTAGAGGATATCTTAAGATTTCTAAAAGGTCCAAGAACACTCTCAAATGATAAAAATTGATCAAGTTATGGTTTGGGCAAAAATGGAAATTTTGAAGAAATGCATGAAGAAAATATTGATCAAACTTGAAAATTTTCCAAATGGGCCCATATTCTTTTGATTCAAACTTGTTTCTAACCTTGTCAAGAGCCTCTAAGCCCATTCACACGCCATGATTTAATTTATTTTATTTATTTTGGAATTAATTCATTTAAATCAAATTTTAATTAAAATAAAATACCAAAAATATGAATACAAGCTGTAAAATCAAGTTCCTTGAAGTCCAAGATACTCAATAAAAGTTGGCAATATCGAAATATCCTTGATTGGCAAGATATTGAACATGATTGAATCCAAAAAAGAAAATATTTGGTGCAAATTTTCAATCAAATATCTCTGCATTCAAAGCTTGATTCTTGATCAGAATTTTTGACCTAAATCCATCTACTATATATGCACATTGAACCCTGATGATCAGCAGACGAATCCTTGCCTCCAAGAACCCTAACCTAACTCAAAAAATATGTGACTTGCAAGCAACTGGCAAGCCAAGTTTTGCATCGATTCAAGGAATTCCAAGCATCAAACAACATTCCTTGGAGCTTTCTGAATCGATCCAGACCATCACAGATCACTAATACCTCTTGAAATTCGATTTCAAGATCACAGTTTGCACACTTTTCTTTCAATTTCGATTTCATACATATACGCATATTTAACATGATTCGATTACATATTTGTGTTTAAAATGATGTTTGCAAGCTATCTGGATGATTCGATTTGAGTTTAAGTGTAGGGATCAAGTTACACCATTGTTAGGGTTTCAAAGCTTCAAATTAGGGATACTTGGTTAGAGGTAAAATTAGACCAAATCGATGGTACCATCGCATTCAGAAGGAAGTTTCTAGTCGAACCATGGTCTCACCTTTGGTTTATATTTCGTATTATTGACTTTTGAAACTTGTAGGTGTTATAGTGACAGACGAAACTGTCACTATAGATTGTAGCAACGAAAGTTGTCCGTAGGTAAAAGTTTGAATTCAAAATTAGGGACGAAGCCTCTGCGCGCTTTTTCTGATTTTTATATATTTTGAAAATTTGTTTTATTATATTATTATTGTTTCATTCTATGACAACCAAAACCTGCAGCTCATATGGCAAGTGGCACGTGCATATGACTTAGAGGTCCTGGGTTCGATCCCCATGAGTTGCCTTTATTTTTTGCATTTTTCCAAACTAACTTATTTTTGCTTATTTTCTTATTTTTCTAATTTCTTTTCTTATTTTCTTTTTTTTTTTAAAACATTTTTTAACCATAATAAAAATCACAAAAATATTTTTTCTTTTAGATTTAGGTTTAAAAAACCTTTATTTAATTTTTGACACAAAAAAATATTTTTTCCTTTCATTTAAAATTATTTTCTTAATTAAATTCAAATTAACTTAGAATTAGGTTTTCTTAATTAAAATCAACCACAAAAAACTCCAAAAATATTTTCCTCTTAGTAATTAGGGCTTGAAATATTTTTCTTAACATTTAAAGCATTTTTTCTTTTATTTATTGCTTTTTCGCATTTAAATTCTAGAAATCGATGTATAGGTCGCAAGGACATTTTTGTAATAACATAGTTTACTTTCCGCTTTTACTTTTTGTACCTCTATAATGTGACTGCCCCAAAGCCCTGTGATAGCTTAGGATTTACTTCCCCACACTTTTCCTTTTTGCACTCTCTTATTCCTGTACATAACACTGCTTAGATGTATGGCTAATAGGATTGCATGACAAGACATAACATAAATCTTAGAATAACCTAATTTTCAAGATAAAATATCTGAATCAAACACACTACTTTCACACTTGCAACCTCTAGGGTAATCTCCCTTGTTGCCTTATGAATAAACAATGGTCATGTCCCTCGAACGTAGGGGTACCATTAGAAAAAGTCCCTCTATTCAAAATCATCACAAAGATCATAATACCTCGATGATCCTCGATATTTCATACAAATATATGATCTCGTCCCTCGATTGTTGCCTACAAATAAGTGATGATCGTCCCTTCAAATTGCTAAGGTATCCTTAAAATGCTGCCTTCAATGACCATACGATGACCCTACGCTCGTCCCTTCACATCCAACAGATACAGTTACCTACCAACTAATGGTATGGATAGCCCTACCCTAAAGGAGAAGGAAAATAACAAGAACAACTCTTCTAAGTAGGTAATAAAGACTTTTAATTGCTTTCTCCAATCAAACAAATTATTTTCACACCTCGCACTATTTTCAAAAATATACTTTCAAACAAACACTTTGTATACATTCCAACGAGAATCATTACAAAGTTACATTTTTCCTAACAAATATTTCCACATGCTTCGCATACATTCTTGAGGACTGATATAAAAATCATTGTGAAGTCAAAGCGAAATACTTTTCAAATCACACACACACATACATAGAAAATAAGTTTTCAAAAGTGAGCTAAGCAATTAAGAGTCCGTAGATAACTACGGATGGAAAGGGTGCTAATACATTCCCTTTTCATAATTACTTCCCGAACTCAGAATCGATAAAAGGTCTTTTTTGTTCTTTTCACATTTCCCTTATTGGATAAAAGAAAAGTCGATGGCGACTCTTGCTATCCGCAACATTTGCGATAAAACGCAAAACAAACAAGTCAGTTCTCCCATAGTGTTACAGTAGGCAACAATCGATGGACGAGATCATATATTCGTAGGCAACATCGAGGGTCATCGAGGGACTATGATCTTTTTGATGATTTTGAATCGAGGGACTTTGACAATGGTACCCCTACGTTCGAGGGACATGACAATTTTATTTGTAAGGCAACAAGAGAGGATAACCTAGGGGGTGCAAGTGTGAAGAGTGTGTTGAATTCAGATATTTTATCTTGATTGTTAGGGTGATCTAAGCTTGATTGATTAGTCTTGTCATACAATCCTGCTAGCCACACATCTAAGCAGTGTATATACAGTATATAAGAGTGCGGAAAGTAAAAGCAGAAAGATAAAGTCCTACGCTATTACATAATAAGAGGTGCGGAAAAGTAAATGTGCGAGAAAAGTAAATCTACTCTATTACAAAAATATCCTTGCGACCTATACATCGATCTCTAGAATTTAAAATGCGAAATAAGTACATAGATAATGAAAAAAATATTCTAAGTATTAGGAAAAATGTGAGTAACCTAATTACTATAAGAAAAATATTTTTGTATTTTTAGAAATCGATTTTAATGTAGAAAGAACCTAATTCTAAGATAATTTGAAATTAATTAAGAAAATTAATTTAAATGAAAATAAAAATCAAATGTTTTTTGTGTTAAAATTAAATAAAGGTTTTTAAAAACTAAATCTAAAATTAAAACATTTTTTAGATTTTTTATGTGTGAGAAATTAATTTGTGAAAAGAAATTAAATAAGTTAGGAAATCAAGAAATAAGACAAATGCAAAGAAACCATGTGTTAAAAAATAGATTTGCTCCCTAGAAGTGTTGAACCCAGGACCTGAAGGTTATGGAGCAAAAATCTAGCCACCACGCCATCTGCTTGTGGTGTCTAAACCCTGTTTCCAATTGTATATGTGTGATACCTGCAAAAATCATAATTTATGGAAAAAAAGTGCAAAAGGCAGAGATCGAACCCATGCCTTGAGAGTGAGAGGACTAGCGCGCACATGGTTAACCACTGAAGTGATGATACATCCATCCATTTTGACGCATTCACACACACACACACACACACACACACACACACATATATATATATATATATATATAAAACAATTTCCTGAAAAATAATTTTAATAAAAAACGCGCACATGTGGGTCCCCAGGGTTCAAACGGACCAATCATGTTATTTCCTTCTGCCACGTACCTTTTCTCGTCGGTCAAACCACCCTAGGTGGTATTTCCGATTGTCTTCTCCGGCAAGGGCAATTTGAAACCTGTAAAATAGCTCAAAAACAAAAACAACCCAGATCCACTTATTGAAGTGTTGCGAATCTAATGGTGGCCTTGGTTTGGTTTGAAACGACATGCAAATAGGGATACGAAACTCAATAGTTTGTGAGCCCTAGCTATGGTGAAACTTGATTCCTTTGTTAAAACTCATGCACGATGGTTCTAAACAATCACAAACATCAGTATGAACATGTATGTAAGCATCAAAATCATTTATACTATGTGAAATAAAAGTTTAAGATTCAAGAAGTTTTACCAACCGGTACAACTCAAAGGAGTGAGTTCTGGGCACGATCTTGCTTGCTTAGGGACTTGGATAGTTTGTTGGAATGCTCAGGAGGATGAATGGATGCTTGGTTTCGATCTTTTCCTACAACTTTAAATTTGAAGAGTTTTGGCCAGGGTTTTTCAGGCTGCCAATTCGTGTCCCTTGAATCTGATGTTCTTGTGTTTAAATAAAGTAAGAGAATTAGGTCAAGACTTGTGAGAAAATATATTGCATTCAATGAAATATATTTGATTGAAAAATCAAATGTAATATTTCCAAAAATTGCTCAATCTTTACGCAATCAACTTTTACATGATTTGGCTAACTATCATGGGCTTCCTTGGTCTTGAAGATACTTAAATCCAAGGCCTTACACGCATGCTCCTTATTTTTGTATTTTATTTTAACTAAATTTGAATTTTAATGATTTAATTCAAAAATAAATAAGATAAATAGAAAAAGGGCGTGTGGTTGGGCTTAGAGGCTCTTAAAAATGTTAGGAACAAGTTTGAATCAAATAAATATAGGCCAATTTGGAAAAAATTCAAGTTTGATAAATATTTTCTTCATGCATTTCTTCAAAATTTCCATTTTTGCCCAAGTCATAACTTGCTCAATTTTTATCATTTGAGAGTGTTCTTGGACTTTTTAGAAATCTCAAGATGCCCTCTAAGATATATTTTTGGTTTCATCTTTATTGAATCTTCAATATTCATGTACACCTCTTTGGAAAAAGATGACTTTTTGTTGACTTTTATGAGGACCTATAATGTCTTGGCTCATATCTCTCAAATGAAGCATTTTTTGGCAAAACTTGTGAGACACAAAGTTGTAGATAATTGAATTCCCTTCAAAATGAGCTTCAATGTAAAAATTTCTGATGAAGTATGTAAAATTTATGCCTGGTCAAAGTTCTATTGACTTTTTATCAAAAAAACCCTAATTTAGAAACTTTGACTTTTGACCATTCCTTGAATTTTCTTGATGAATCATGATAAACCATTGATCAAATGATGAATATGACTTCAAAACCTTGATGTTGACCAAAAATGATGAACTTTGACTATATGTTGACCACAATTGACTTTTTGTCCAATACAACTGATTTTTAACCATCTGAGCAATTGACTGAGCAAACTTGAGCTATGCGGCTTGAAACTTGACATGGTGATGCTTTGAGACATGTGATGAGGCATGATTCTTGAGACAATAAAACAGTTTTTGACCTGAGAGAATAAAAACCCTAGTTGTGGGTTGATTTCTTAGGAGAGCGTTCATCTAGTCAACCCTTGAGGAACTCTTGAGTATGGAGATGTGTATTGACTTAAAAAATAGGAGGGGAAATTTTGGGGTATAACACAACCACTCATCATATTGTTGTGATTCTTAAAGGTCTACCTGCTAAGTATGCATATGTGGTCTCTATTGTTGAAAGTAAATTTGGTGAAATGGACCTCGATGAAGTTGAAATCCTCTTGAGTGCTCATGAAATGCGTTTGAACAAGTTTAAAAATCAACTTATTTCTGGTCTTATCTCCCTTAATATGACACATGTCACACCTCAATCTCTCACATGATTCTGCTCAATCTGGAAGTACTGACCCCACTCCTTCATAATCAGCCTCTCATCATGTTGAACATGACTATAAAAGCTTCAGAGGCGGCGGACCCAACAGATAATGTCATGGTAGCAAAGGTAGAGGTGGCTGGAATTCTAATATCCAATGCCAAGTATGGCCTAAAGTTTGTCTTCCAGCCCTAAACTTCTGGTATCGATTCAATTAGCAGTATCAACCTTCCTCCTTTAATGGTAGTCCTTACAGTTCACCTTTTTGGCAAAATTCTCAGGTGCCTTATGGTCAGTTCCTTATTAATATAGACCAGAATGCAGTTCCTAAAGTCACTCGATCAGTTTCTTTCACACCACTTCACAGTACCTTAATTGCTAATGTTGTCTCATCTACCTTAGTTGCTTCATGATACCCTGATTCAGGTGCTTTTTCTCACGTCACAAGTGATGAAGAAGTCTTCGACAAGATACACCTTTTTAAGGCCATGAGAAAATATACATAGGCAATGGGCAAGGTCTAACTATAAATTCTACAAATTCTAGCCAATTTCTCTCACCACATCACCCTCACACACCTCTCATACTTAAAAACCTCTTACGTGTGCCATTTATTACAAAGAATCTCTTAAGTGTCAATCACTTTTGTCGTGACAATAATGTTTATTTTCTTTTCACAGCTTATTCATGCTTTATGAAATGTTAGGTTTAAGATGTTAATTTATTGGTTGGTCAAGTTAGCTCAGACGGTCTCTAAGAATTTCCCCTTAATGATGTATCCAAAAATGACAAGTTTTCAGTTTCTCCTAATAAAGTTGTACCTACTATTAATTAAATTAGTATATCTATTTCTTTATCAAATGTATGAAATTTAAGACTTGGCCACCCCAATATTCATACCTTGAAATTGATGCTACAAAGTTATAATATTATCTTTAGTAATAAAAATCATGAAGTTTTTTGTTTCGTCTGTTGCATTGGTAAAGCTCATAAATTACATTCCCCTGCATCACACACCACTTATGCTCTTCCCTTAGAAATTGTTTTTTGTGATCTTTGGGGGCCATTTGCCCAACCTTCTACTCAAGGTTTTACTTATTACATATCATTTGTATATGCTTTTTCTAGATATACATGAATTTATCTACTTAAAACCAAATCTTAAGCCCTTAACATTTTTAAACAGTTCAAAACTTTAATTGAATTACAACTTGGTTGTTCTATTAAAGTTGTTTAGTCTAATTGGAGTGGTGAGTTCTGTACCTTTAGCAAATTTCTAGTTGATTTAGGAATTTTTCACAGAGTTGTATGTCCTTACACACATCACCAAAATGGTGTTGTGGAAAGAAAACATAGGCACACATAATAATCTTGGTCTAACTCTCTTAAATCAAGCATATTTCCCCCTCACCTATTGGGACTATGCCTTTTCTACTATTGTTTATCTTATCAACAAACTTCCTTCCTCATCTATTAAATTTCAAGTTCCTTATTTTCTGTTGTTTCACTCTATGCATGACTACAAGTATTTAAAGGTATTTGGGTGTGCCTGTTTTCCCATACTAAGGCCTTATCATGCACAAAAACTTGAATTCAAGTCTTAGGAATATTTATTTCTGGGGTACTCAACTGCACATAAAAGATACAAATGTTTATCTCCTTGTGGGAGATTTTACATCTCCAAGGATGTCTTGTCTAATGAGTTAATATTTCATTATATTGAGTTGTTTATCAAGTCTGTATCTCTATCCTCCACTACCCATGTCAACACTCATTCCTCATCTGCTCTTTCAGTTTTCTTTCACAATCTTACTTTGCCAAGACCTATGCATATCTTAACAATACCCTTTCCCACTGTTGACCCTACTAACCCTCTAATTCACTCTAACTCTTGATCATATTTCTCAAATTCCTCGACATCCTCCCATCAGTTACCCACTTTTGTTAATAATCTTATTGTCCCCGTGCATACCTCACCTGCCTCTGCTCACAATCCTCGTAATTCTTCTCCAAATGCTTCCGTGCATAATCCCAGTATTTCCTCTCATCGCCCTTCTTCTTCTCAGTATAAGGCTTCCCCTTCATCTTTTGAGCCTCAACATTTAGTTCCTACCAATGTTGTGCATGTTATATTCAAACCTGACAACCATCATCCAATGCAAGCGCAAACATTGGGTTTGATCAACCTTTAATATAACCTGAGCTGTTAGTATCTCACATTGAGCCCAAGTCTATAAAGCAAAGTCTTACTGATTCCAAGTGGAAAAGTGCCATACAATCATAGTTTGATGCCTTGTGTCAGAACAAGACTTGGTTTCTTATGTCTTTTCTGTAACACCCCTTCTAAAATACCCCGAATACATATTAATTAAAGTAATATTAAAACCAGATTTAATCAGAGTCAACACGGAAATCAAGGGATGCCACAATTATGAAATAAATAAAACTCCAATTAACTCAGTAGTCATGCTACACTGAGGATCACCATAAAAAATAACCAATTAAGTTAAGACCATGTCTTACACAGCGGAAAATAATACCATCAAATCAAAACGGAATAAACCAAGTCTTAGTTATTCCTAAAGTAATTCCAATAACAATTGAATAATGAATAAATCCTTAACTAAACGTTCCCCAGTGTTACAACCTATTAGAGCATGACACTGACACGCGAACTTAAATATCCTAGCTCTAGAGCCATCCTCACCAACTCCTGAGCTGCCAACTTTAATCTGAAATCATTAAAGTAAGGGTGAGATTTCTCATAATTATAATGCATTATAAGCTCCTCAATCAACATATATCACAAGCATATTATTTCACCCATTTTAGCATAATTCAGATTCCAATACACAGTTACAACCATACAAATCATTATGCACAACAAATAACAACAAGAGAATTGTAACACTGGAAGACATCCTAACATGTTACAATTCCATGCAAATACAATGCAGACTCAATGCATGTGGTACCAACACGTGACCAAGTCACCCAACACTGATCCATCATCAATCGGATACAGTAATCATCGATTCGTCCATAAACACCCGGACACGAATCCAGCCTAACCACCCATCCTCACCCGGGTATCGGTTAACGGCAATACAAGTCAAATTCCACACAATGAGAATTAACTTCACCAAAAATGCATATGCACGCACAACACCAACATGCAACATTTTATCAGTCTATGAAATACACCAAACTATCATAACTGAATTAAATCTCAAACATGATATTCTCAACAATTATGCACACAATCAACATCATAAACATGCCTTTCATTCACACCATTCAGATACCTCAATGTCGCAGGTTCACTACCTCTTATACACCAATTACACATCGAATAAATAATCATTTATTTCGAAATCCGACACATTTTCAAAATAATTTTAAGTTACAGGAAATTCTTTCACTTCATAAAATAGAGCATTTAATTTAAGAAATAACGTCCAAAACGACGCTCAAAAGGGACTTACGGTTTAAAAGTTATGAATTTTCAAAGTTTGTAAATTTTTCAAAAAGTTACAGTGGAACCCGATATCTCAAAGGCACCATTCAACATGGTCTCACCTATGGGGTTATTGGTCGTTTGCATAAACTTAAAATGATGGTTCATGTTCAAGACTTGCTTTTGAATGTTTTATATATATATTTCAAGTGCGTTTTGATTATGATATCCAATAAATTAATAACAAAATCAAGTAAAATGGTATAAAACTAGTTCGAACAAGTAAGATATAAAGACTTCGAATTAAGGAAAGCATATAAATGCAAGAACGTTTAAAGGATTTCTTGAATGTAAAAGACTTTCAAAATAAAAAGTGAAGTGTAAAAGACAGGAATGTAAAAGCAAGTATGTAGAAGTTTTCTGGAAAGTAAAAGACTTCAAAACGAAAAGAAAAGCGTTTAGATGCATGAAAAATTAAATGACTTTGAATATAAATGATTTAAATGACATTTATGCAAGATAAAGGTAAACTGGAAAGATAAAGATACATTATTGAACGATAAAAGTGGTGCAATCATACGTACATCATTCGTGCATTTGTTTCCCTATCCATGTGGTATTTTGAATGTTACTGAATTTTAGTACAATAGATATGACACACGAAATCCTAACACTAAGACTTCTATTTATACTATTTTGGCCATAACGGTCTGACTTATGGGAGCTTGCCACGTTTCGGACATGCAGAATACTATGCTTCTCTAGCCTCCACGTCTCCGAACCGTTTTCCAGCATAGAACTTCCATTCATCCATTTCACATTTTGAATTTCAAATATCCGAATCGCCGATTCGATGCCAAACACCATGCTACTGCCATTTCGAAGCTCCTTTACAATTTTTACACGAAGCCCCAAGTTTCAATATCTTATTCGAAGAGCTGATTCCTTCATTCCAAATCATGATATTTTCCTCGTCCCAATGAATGCTGACATTATTTCATTTCGAGCTCAGTGATTCTTATTCCAATCATCTGTATCAAAATCTTCAGCCAACAAAATGCCCCTTTAAAATATGTATTTCGAATCCCTATCTGAGAAATACTTATATTAAATATATCCACAAGATTTTGATGTGACCTTGAGCAATAATGACACTGTGTATGACTTCCATTACGTCAGCCATGCTGGCTCTTGGGTTTCGAACGCTTCAACAGCCACGGTATGGTGCGGTTATTAAAGATAATGATTGTCTTTAATCATGCTTATTTCAATGCTTACTTTACGCCACCTTACTCCCCCCGTTCTCCACGTACCTTGGCCTTAGTTGACGATTGTTTCAAATTCCTTACTATAAAACCCAATGACGCCTTTTACTCTTTTCCACACTCAACCTTTTTCTTCTCTCTTTGAAAAACCCTAAAACCTTATTCCAACAATGTCTTCAACAACAACATCTCGAAAAAGATTTCTAAGAAGAAGACCAAGAACACTGAACGATCCGGCAAGGTTGAAACTCACCACGCCAATCGGTACTCATTCCTCAAGGCATCTCAAAGGAACAAGAACTCCGTATTCTTCACGTGTATTAATCCCAACTAACGCGAAAGAGGTTTGCCCTAATGGGCCCTCTCACGCTTTTGAGATTTTGAAGGACACTAGAACCATATTCCTGTTTGCTATGATTTTAAACCTTTATTTAACAAAATGGAAATCCTAGAGTAGAAACCGATAATGTGAACCCTCTACTTCTAAAACCATATGAACCCTTGATATTCCCCTAAGGATCCTTTCATTTTGGACTATGTTAAAAGTAATTTCAAACCATTTCGATCTTGTCCCATCTGATGTAGCATACCGAACCGGTTTACTAAAATAGAGGTTAAGAAATCCCATCATGGGAGGAACTAGGTATTTACAATCGCGGTTATCAAAACCAGCTTTACCTACACCACCCTCTACTTTTTGCATCCACTACGGGATAGTACTTACAATACCTTTCACCTTCACGGAGGGATGATCACACCTCGTTTTTGATATAATCGCTATCACCGGATTATCACCACTAGGAGAAACATACATTCTCGAGGAGCACTCTAGCATAATTGACTTCGATATCAAGTTAGCTAGCTTCTCCAAGTTTATCATCATTATCACCTTGAAGGTGATAGTGTTTCGATGTTGAACACATTGCTTTCCTTACCCTCGGCTATCAAGATATGTCTTTGCAGATCGCTTCAAGTGGCTAGTTCATCCCTTTAGCAAGGGATTTACATGAAAATAGGAGGATTAATTTAAGTGAACTCCTCCTAGTTGACCTTTATGAAAGTTTGAGGTCACCGAGCTTAAAATCCCATACTCCTAAGAATATCTTGCTAGCTGGTCCTTTCGGTTGCTTCACTATGGCTTAATGCCATGTTCGAATCTTCACTTTCTCCGACACCATTGTTGAGCAAAACCCGAGTGATGGATCGAAATATTGAGGGCACGAGGTTAAAACCGACTCCAAGTGATGACAAAGCGATTTCAGATTCTTTTTCCCAAGACATCATGCTATTTTCCAAGAAGCATAAGTTCAGACTATGGCACCTTTTGCTTCGAGGACCTATGGACCATCATGGTTTACCATATCCCTTTCGGAGGCCAAGACCAAAGAAATCCAAGACATCTGGAAAGCCTTCGCTCCCAAGACTAATTTCTTCAAGAATTACTCCGACCAAGAATCAAATCCTTCTATTCGCCTACCAACCCAACTTTGTCTCAAGACAATTTGGTTTATGCCAACCGAAACCACTCTTTCGACTCACGACCTCCGGTCGAACTTTCAAGGCTAGAAGCCAAACTTCAGCATGAACAATACCAAGATTTTGCTCAATTTAAATTGATCTCTTTTGAACCAACTTATTTTTATCCAAAGGTTTTCGGATTGGTGGAGTAGATTCTACCGGTCTTGTATGTTTGACACCCTTACTATCGAAGAGAAACTAATGCTGCATTCGATGTGCGGTACATAGAAAGGTATGTTCACTCACGCGAAATTAAAGCTTTTCAAACTTACTTGAAACAACTTATGATCCTACACGCTTGAATCCACGGTATATCGAGTCCCAAACCTTGAAGGAAAATTTAAAAAGTCTCTAAGTTCGGACTTCCTTCAGATCACACGAGGATAGGTATAGGTTGGCACGAAATGCATCCACCTAAGTTTCCCAAACTACCTACCTCGAACGGCTCGCTTGGTTTCCCCATACCCTTGGTGGCTTACTTGCAAAGAGATGTTCAAGTACAAATCTCAAAGGAAACTAAAGCCATCCGAGACGTGACATGGGCTCGACATTGGCTCCATAATTTCCAGGCATCTTCGCTATGACCTTTCGCCATGTCGATTCTTTCGAATGAAGGCGAGTGCTTGGGAAACCCCAAATAAGTCTTATTTACTTTATTTTAACGTTTTGTCTTATGTGTTTCACTTTTCACTATCGAATAAAACTGCTGCATCAAAGACCAAGGAAGGAAGTAGTTCCCAAACAACTAACGAAATTGATGACAATGTACCCAAGGCGACTCCAACAATCACTCCTGCACCAACAACAACAACAAACACCAATGCCCCGGTTCCAACAACTACTCAGACTCCAACACCTGCTCCAATCCCAACAACCGTTCCAACCTCAAAGGTAAACAGTTTTATTTTGACATTTCGAAACAAGTTCAAGTCTATAACTGAAATCTAACTTACGTTCGCATTTTTTCAGCCTAGCAAACTCCCACCAACTACTCCAAAGAAGAGAAAACCCAATGCCACTGGAAAGACTCTCAAGGCTGGGGAAAGTTCACCATCGGTTTTAAGAAAGAAGCATAAGAAAGACATTCCAAAAGACACTAACGTCTCTGGACTTGATTCCAGGGATGTTGCTCCCTCGCAAAAATTCAAAAATCCACCTTCGACGTCCAACGTAATGTTGGAACACATAGACAAGAATATATCTGCAGATAACCCACAGGTGATTTTACTTCGAAATTTTGGAAAATGATTATTCGTACCTTAATTATAAGTTTCTAATCTTCTTTTTGTTTCGTGTAGGATGATTCAACTCCGATCCCAACTACTTCGACTCCTCCCCCACAAACAACTGCTCCGATCCATTCTTCTCCTCATGGAGATTCAAGCAATCTGGTGCAGAATAAAGGTTCGTCCAATATGGCAGTTCCAACTGGAACTTCTGAACAGCCAGATGATCAAGGCACTTCGCCTCCTCTCAAGGAGACCAACGAAACAACGCCCGAAGATGCTACAGAAGTGCCTCCAGAGACTTCTCACCCAGAGTCTCCTCCCAAAACCCATCAAGAGAGCGAAAAGGCAATTCATACTGAAGAAGAAAAAACCCATAACTCCCAAGAGAGTGAAGATTCAAGTGAGGAAGGGTCTGAGGATGAAGAAGGAGAAGATGCTCAAGAGGGTTCGAGCGAAGGGACGACATCTGATGCTGGTGGTAATCAAAATGATGACATCGAGGTGGTGGACTTGATTGATGATGAAGAGGATGATGAAGAAGCGAATAATGAAGGCGATGATGTTCCCACTAATGAACCAATGGACGTTGAGATGGATGTCACTCCATTGCGTATGGAACTTCCACAGAGTCTTCCAAATGCCAGACAGCCGAAGAGGAGTTAGCCCTCTTGAAACGAACTGACCCTATTGGGTACATGAAGGCTAAACTAGCTCAGAGAAACACTCCCCTCCCTAAAGCTAATGCTGGTTCGACCTCTTATTCAGGACCTTCCGATGATAGTCATACTTCTTCACAAGATTCGAAAACCATACCGATGTGGATTTATTGAAGTACTTAAAAGATAGTACAACCGCTTGTGATGAAGGGACTTATCAATCAAGTCAACCTCGCCACATGTTCCTGGAAGTCGGCACCATTTTGTTTGAACTTCAATCACGATCGATAACGTAATCGGATGCTTTCTTCAAACGAATCTGCCAACAAAGTCCAAGAAAACGAACGCAATGGACGCTTATGAACATGCCTCAAGCTCACTAAGGAGGTTGAAGATCATGCCATGCATATCAAGCAAGCTAAAGTTGATTATGATCTTGAGCTCAATCCATTCTTCAATGGGAGAGCGGATCCGGAACTTCACATAAAATTAAGGAAGCCCGGAACAACTTGCATATGAGTCCAATACTTTTGGTAATCGATTCAAGAGCTTCTAAATAAAGGGCTTGCAGAGAGAGGCTGAGCAATTGAAGGGCTTGTTATCTTGGAAGGAGCCAACTCAGACAAGCTTGAGTCTTTTCAGAATATCTTTGATCGATTAAGGAACAATGCCCACTTCTGAGCTTGTTTATTTAAAGCAATCTTGTATCTTAATTGAATGTTTGTTTGTAACACTTGACAATGCCATTTTGGCAACTAATTTCACCATTTTGGCCTCAAGTTATATGTTTATGATTTACGTTGCTACTATTCGAAGCTCCTGCAGGCTTGGTTTATATTTCTTTAAATACTTCCCATTAACCTTTAGGATTCGTTTGTCATCTGCCAGCTCTTCGATTTCATACGCATTGTTTGAAAATGTTTTCGCTATTCGAAAAGGTCCTTCCCAATGAGGTGACCATTTACCTAATGCTTTATTTTTCTTGTCCATGGGCAATATAACTTTCCAAACCAAGTCATTAATACTGAATGTTTTACCTTTCACCCTTTTGTTATATGCTCTGGCCCCTCTCTCTTTTTGTCTCATCAGGACTTCTAATGCATGCAATCTAACTTCATCTAGCTCGACCAACTCATTCATCATCATTTCCCAATATGAAGAAGATGAGATTTCATTTTGCCTTTGAATTGAACGATAGATGAATTTCTCTTGGTAAGACGCATCATGACCAAATGTTAATTGGAAAGGTGTAGTATTAGTAGCTTCTTTAGGGGATGTTCTGCAGGCCCATAGTATTTGATCTAATGTCTTATGCCAATTTCTTGGTTTTTTACCAACATGTTTTTTGATTAGACCTATTATTACTTTGTTGGCTGCTTCGACCTGACCATTTGCCTGAGCATAATATGGTGTTGACGTTAGCAACTTGAACCCCATTTCTTGGGCAAATTCTTGCATCTTTTACCAAGAACACCGATCCTTGGTACGTGGTTATGCTCTCGCAACCCAAACCTATAGATAACTGCTTTTGTATGAATTGATGATAGTCTCTTGATCTCTGACTACCAATGGTATTGCTTGATCCACTTAGTGAAATAGTCTATTCCTACCGGATATATTTCGACCTTTAGATGAAGCAGGATTGATTTCTCCTATTAAATCTAATGCCCATCCTCTAAAGGCCATGGCTTAATGATCGGATGCAACTCACTTGCGGGAGCATGTTGAATCCTGCATGTTTCGACATTCTTCACATCCTTTAGCAAAATCTATACAATCTTTGAGCATCTTGGGCCATACATACCATATCGAAATAGCAACCACTTCATTTTATGACCCGCTTGATGTGCTCCACATACCCCATTGTGGACTTCTGATAGTGCTAGATATGCCTCACTTTCCCCCCAAGCATTTTAGTAACACACCTTCTTGGGTCTTCTTGAATAATTCATTTCCCATAAGGACATATGACAACGCTCTATATTTTATTTTTCTATCCACATTCAATGTTGGGTTTTCTAAATACCTTATTAATGGATTTCGCCAATCTGTATCTGTTAAAGTGTCTATGGCTAATACTTCAAACCTATCTTTATCACCATAACTTATTTTGATATTCTCTAGATCTGATGGTGTAAGTCTGGTAGCCATGACTCTTCCTCTTATCTCAATCAAATCCTCTAAGTTTTTAGCAGAGACTTTATAACCTGACTGAAGCTAATTGTGCTAGGATATTTGCTTCTTGATTTTCTATTCTTGGTACGTGCTGAATGTCCATGTATTCGAATTTTTTGAGTAGCCTATTAACTATGAAGAAATATATCATCAGATTTTCCTTTATGCATTTGTATTCCTTAGTTATCTGCTTGACTACTAACTCTGAATCACCCTTGATTTCGACTCTAGTTGCCCCTAATTCCAACAAAGCTTCAAGTCCAACAATGAGCGCTTCATATTCAGCTTCGTTGTTCGAGCAACGAGGGCCATCTAGCTAATACTTGAATTTTGTTGGAATTCCCTCAGGAGAAATTATGAGAACTCCAACACCACTGCCCTCTCTATGGGTCGAACCATCAAAGTATAGCTTCCAAGGTTTCATTTTGACATAACCCATGACGGGCTGTTCGACCAATGAATGGTCCACAATGAAATCAGAAACTACTTGGCCTTTCACTGCTCTTAAAGGCATGAAAGTCAAAGCATATTCTGTCAAAGCCAATGCCCATTTACCAATTCTGCTATGCATTATTGGCTTGGAAAACATGTGTTTAATAACATCGAAATGAGATGAAACATAAACATCAACAGGTTTTATATAATACTTGAGTTTCATACAAGAAAAGTATAAACAAAGACACAATTTTTCTATATTACTATATCTAGTTTCTGCATCATTCAACACCCTACTTAAATAATATATGGCTCTTTCGATGCCCTTACTGTCTTCCTGTACTAACATACTACCTATAGTAAGTTCAAATGCAGATATATACAATCTCATGGGTTTTCCCCATGAAGGTGGAGACAAGATAGGAGGTTGAGATAGATATCTTTTAATCTTGTCGAAGGCCTCCTGTTGTGCTTCGCTCCATTCGAAGGCTTGGCCTTGCTTTAATCGAAGTAGTGGAGAGAAAGCTTGTGTTTTCCCACTTAGGTTCGAAATGAATCTCCTGAGAAAATTAATCTTTCCTAGTAGAGACCGTAACTCCTTTTTCGATGTGGGGGCTTTAGTCTCCATGATGGCTTTGGTCTTGTTCGTTAATTTCAATTCCTTTTTATGAACCACAAAGCCGGAAATCTCCGCACAAAAATGCACATTTAAGGGATTCATTTTTAAGCCATGTTTTCTCATCCTTTCGAATGATTGGCTCAAATGATGCAGATGATTTTAGATATAGATTTGATGACTATATCATCAATGTACACCGCATAAACGTCTCAATAAAATCATGAAATATGGAGTTCATTGCTCTTTGGTAAGTTGCCCAGTTTTTAAACCAAAGGCATCACTACCCATTTATAGGTGCCTAAGGCTCCAGGCGTGAAATCTTGTCTTAGCAACATCTTCTTCACAATAAAAATTTGATTATAACCGAGTATCCATCTAGCATACTTAGGTATTCGAATCCTGCAGAATCTATTAACATTTCCGCCACGGCATACGGATTGATCTTTGGGGTTGCGATTTAGATCCCTAAAGTCTATGCATATTCTCAATGATCCATTTTCTTAATGTACTATATTGGCTAACCATTCGACATACCTTGTGGTTACGATGAATTTGCGGTAGCAACCTCTCGACCTCTGCTTTGATCTTCGTGAGCACTGCTGGCGCGAACCTCCTGGGAGTCTGCTTGATGGGCTTCTTGCCATCCTTAATTGGAAGTCTATGCTCCACTAACTCTCTTTTTAAACCAGGCATTTCGTCATAGTCCCATGCAAAGCAATCTTTTTTCTGTTTGAGGACTTCGATCACCTCTTGTTTGAGGCTTGGGCTGAGTTTCGCGCTTATGTAGGTGATTCTTTTTGTGTTGATATCCCCCAAATTCAACCTCCTTAGTGAGCTTCGAGGCATGTTCATAAGCGGCGTCCATTGCAGTTCGTTTTTCTTGGACTTTGTTGGCAGCAGATTCGTTTTGAAGAAAACATCCAGTTATGTTATCGATCAGGGATTGAAGTTCAAACAAAATGGTGCTGACTTCCAGGGAACATGTGGCGAGGTTGACTTGATTGATAAGTCCCTTCATCACGAAGCAGGCTGTACTATCTTTTCTGAGTACTTCGAATAAATCCACATCAAGTATGGTTTTTCGAATCTTGTGAAGAAGTATGACTCTATCATCAGAAGGTACTGAATTAGAGGTCGAACCAGCATTAGCTTTAGGGAGGGGAGTGTTTCTCTGAGCTAGTTTAGCCTTCATGTACCCAATAGGGTCAGTTCCTTTCAAGAGGGCTAACTCCTCTTCGGCTGTCTGGCATTTGGAAGACTCTAGAAGTTCCATACGCAATGGAGTGACATCCATCTCAACGTCCATTGGTTCATTAGTGGGAACATCATCGCCTTCATTATTCGCTTCTTCATCATCCTCTTCATCATCAATCAAGTCCACCACCTCGATGTCATCATTTTGATTACCACCAGCATCAGATGTCGTCCCTTCGCTCGAACCTTCTTGAGCATCTTCTCCTTCTTCATCCTCAGACCCTTCCTCACTTGAATCTTCACTCTCTTGGGAGTTATGGGTTTTTTCTTCTTCAGTATGAATTGCCTTTTCGCTCTCTTGATGGGTTTTGGGAGGAGACTCTGGGTGAGAAGTCTCTGGAAGCACTTCTGTAGCATCTTCGAGCGTTGTTTCGTTGGTCTCCTTGAGAGGACGCGAAGTGCCTTGATCATCTGGCTGTTCAGAAGTTCCAGTTGGAACTGCCATATTGGACGAACCTTTATTCTGCACCAGATTGCTTGAATCTCCATGAGGAGAAGAATGGATCGGAGCAGTTGTTTGTGGGGGAGGAGTCGAAGTAGTTGGGATCGGAGTTGAATCATCCTACACGAAACAAAAAGAAGATTAGAAACTTATAATTAAGGTACGAATAATCATTTTCCAAAATTTCGAAGTAAAATCACCTGTGGGTTATCTGCAGATATATTCTTGTCTATGTGTTCCAACATTACGTTGGACGTCGAAGGTGGATTTTTGAATTTTTGCGAGGGAGCAACATCCCTGGAATCAAGTCCAGAGACGTTAGTGTCTTTTGGAATGTCTTTCTTATGCTTCTTTCTTAAAACCGATGGTGAACTTTCCCCAGCCTTGAGAGTCTTTCCAGTGGCATTGGGTTTTCTCTTCTTTGGAGTAGTTGGTGGGAGTTTGCTAGGCTGAAAAAATGCGAACGTAAGTTAGATTTCAGTTATAGACTTGAACTTGTTTCGAAATGCCAAAATAAAACTGTTTACCTTTGAGGTTGGAACGGTTGTTGGGATTGGAGCAGGTGTTGGAGTCTGAGTAGTTGTTGGAACCGGGGCATTGGTGTTTGTTGTTGTTGTTGGTGCAGGAGTGATTGTTGGAGTCGCCTTGGGTACATTGTCATCAATTTCGTTAGTTGTTTGGGAACTACTTCCTTCCTTGGTCTTTGATGCAACAGTTTTTATTCTGATAGTTGAAAAGTGAAACACATAAGACAAAACGTTAAAATAAAGTAAATAAGACTTATTTGGGGTTTCCCAAGCATTCGCACCTGCGCCTTCATTAGAAAGAATCGACATGGCAGAAAGGTCATAGCGAAGATGCCACAGGAAATTATGGAGCCAATGTCGAGCCCATGTCACGATCTCGATGGCTTTAGTTTCCTTTGAGATTTGTACTTGAACATCTCTTTGCAAGTAAGCCACCAAGGGTATGGGGAAACCAAGCGAGCCATTCGAGGTAGGTAGTTTGGGAAACTTAGGTGGATGCATTTCGGTGCCAACCTATACCTATCCTCGTGTGACAATCTGAAGTCGAACTTAGAGACTTTTACGTAAATTTTTCCTTCAAGGTTTGGGATATACCGTGGATTCAAGCGTGTAGGATCATAAGTTGTTTCAGTAAGTTTGAAAAGCTTTAATTTCTTGGCGTGAGTGAACATACCTTTCTTTCTATGTACCGCACATCGAATGCGCAGTTAGTTTCTCTTCGATAGTAAGGGTGTCAAACATACAAGACGGTAGAATCTACTCCACCAATCCGAAAACCTTTGGATAAAAATAAGTTGGTTCAAAAGAGATCAATTTAAATTGAGCAAAATCTTGGTATTGTTCTTGCTGAAGTTTGGCTTCTCTATCCTTGAAAGTTCGACCAGAGGTAATGGAGTCGTGAGTCCGAAAGAGTGGTTCGAGAATCGGTTGGCATAAACCAAATTGTCTTGAGACAAAGTTGGGTTGGTAGGAATAGAAGGATTTGATTCTTGGTCGGAGTAATTCTTGAAGAAATTAGTCTTGGGAGCAGAAAGGCTTTCCAGATGTCTTGGATTTCTTTGGTCTTGGCAGCCTCCGAAAGGGATATGGTAAACCATGATGGTCCATAGGTCCTCGAAGCAAAAGGCGCCATAGTCTCTTCGAACTTATGCTTCTTGGAAAATAGCATGATGTCTGGGGAAAAAGAATCTGGAAATCAGCTTTGTCATCACTTGGAGTCAGTTTCCTTAACCTCGTGCCCTCAATATTTCGATCCATCACTTCTGGGTTTTGCTCAACAATGGTGTCAGCAGTAGAAAGTGAAGATTCGAACATGGAATTAAGCCATAGCTGAAGCAACCAGAAAGGACCAGCTAGCAAGATATTCTTAGGAGTATGGGATTTTAAGCTCGAAACAGCTGACCACAAACTTTCATAAAGGTCAACTAGGAGGAGTTCACTTAAATTAATCCTCCTATTTTCATGTAAATCCCTTGCTAAAGGGATGAACCTGCTAGCCACTTGAAGCGATCTACTGCAAAAGACATATCTTGATAGCCAGAGGGTAAGGAAAGCAATGTGTTCAACATCAGAAACACTATCACCTTCAGTGTGATAATGACTGATAAACTTGGAAAAGCTAGCTAACTTGATATCGAAGTCAATTATGCTAGAGTGCTCCTCAGAATCAGGAATGTATGTTTCTCCTAGTGGTGATAATCCAGTGATAGCAGCTATATCAAAGAACGTAGGTGTGATCATCCCTCCAGGAAGGTGAAAGGTATTGTAAGTACTATCCCAGAAGTACAGGGATGCAAAAAGTAGAGGGTGGCTGTAGGTAAAGCCTGGTTTTGATAACTTGAGCAGATTGTAAATACCTAGTTCCTCCCACTCTGATGGGATTTCTTAACCTCTATTTTAGTAAACCAGTTCTGGTATGCTACATCAGCAGTAGGACAAGATCGAAATGGTTTGAAATTACTTTTAACATAGTCCAAAATGAAAGGATCCTTAGGGGGAATATCAAGGGTTCCTATGGTTTTAGAAGCAGAGGGTTCGTTCACATTATCAGTTTCTACTCTAGGGATTTCCATTTTGTTAAATAAAGGTTTAAAATCATAGCAAACAGGGAATATGGTTCTAGTGTCCTTCAAAATCTCAAAAACTGTGAGAGGGCCCATTAGGGCAAACCTCTTTCCAGAGGCGTTAGTTGGGATTAATACCTGTGAAGAATACAAGAGTTCTTGTTCCTTTGAGATGCCTTGAGGAATGAGTACCGATTGGCCGTGGTGAGTTTCAACCTTGCTTTCCAGGATCGTTCCAGTGTTCTTGGTCTTCTTCTTAGAAATCTTTTTCTGAGATGTTGTTGTTGAAGACATTGTTGGAAGCTGTTAAGGTTTTAGGGTTTTTCAGCAAAGAGAGAAGAAAAAAGGTTCAGAGTGTGGAAAAAGAGTAAAAAGACTGAGCCTGTTGGGTTTTATAGTAAGGAATTTGAAACAATCGTCAACTAAGGCCAAGGTACGTGGAGAACGTGGGTTGGACACAAAGTAAGGTGGCGTAAAGTAAGCATTGGAAATAAGCATGATTAAAGACAATCATTATCTTTAATAACCGCACCATACCGTGGCAACTGTTTGAAGCAGTTCGGAAACCCAAGAGCCAGCATGACTGACGTAATGGAAGTCATACACAGTGTCATTATTGCTCAAGGTCACATCAAAATCTTGTGGATATATTTAAAATAAGTATTTCTCAGATAGGGATTCGAAATACATATTTTAAAGGGGCATTTTGTTGGCTGAAGATTTTGATACAGATGATTGGAATAAGAATCACTGAGCTCGAAATGAAATAATGTCAGCATTCATTGGGACGAGGAAAATATCATGATTTGGAATGAAGGAATCAGCTCTTCGAATAAGATATTGAAACTTGGGGCTTCGTGTAAAAATTGTAAAGGAGCTTCGAAATGGCAGTAGCATGGTGTTTGGCAGCGCGTTCGAATCGAAAGGCAGTTCAGATATTTGAAATTCAAAATGTGAGCGGGATGAATGGAAGTTCGAATATGCGCGCTGGAAAACGGTTCGGAGACGTGGAGGCTAGAGAAGCATAGTATTCTGCATGTCCGAAACGTGGCAAGCTCCCATAAGTCAGACCGTTATGGCCAAAATAGTATAAATAGAAGTCTTAGTGTTAGGATTTCGTGTGTCATATCTATTGTACTAAAATTCAGTAACATTCAAAATACCACATGGATAGGGAAACAAATGCACGAATGATGTACGTATGATTGCACCACTTTTATCGTTCAATAATGTATCTTTATCTTTCCAGTTTACCTTTATCTTGCATAAATGTCATTTAAATCATTTATATTCAAAGTCATTTAATTTTTCATGCATCTAAACGCTTTTCTTTTCGTTTTGAAGTCTTTTACTTTCCAGAAAAGTTCTACATACTTGCTTTTACATTCCTGTCTTTTACACTTCACTTTTTATTTTGAAAGTCTTTTACATTCAAGAAATACTTTAAACGTTCTTGCATTTATATGCTTTCCTTAATTCGAAGTCTTTATATCTTACTTGTTCGAACTAGTTTTATACCATTTTACTTGATTTTGTTATTAATTTATTGGATATCATAATCGAAACGCACTTGAAATATATATATAAAACATTCAAAAGCAAGTCTTGAACATGAACCATCATTTTAAGTTTATGCAAACGACCAATAACCCCATAGGATCAATCTAGTCGATCCTGCAAGTTACCAAAGGGATTAAACAACAATCATAACGCTTGTTTGATAGTTTGGAGGACTAGCGGTTGTTTCACCAGAAATCACTGTGAACAGGGGGCTCTTTAATATGCTACCATAACCAGACCTAACATATCATATCCAGTCAACAAAGTTTGTCAGTTCATGTCTCACCTTTTAGAATCTCATTGGTTGCAGTTAAAAGGATCCTTAAGTATCTCAAAGGCACCATTCAACATGGTCTCACCTATTACCCTGTTCCCCCTCTCAACTTTCTTCTCTCAAGGTGTTTTGTGATGCTGAGTGGGCTTTAGTTCCAGATGATATGAGGAGTACATTTGGGACAATTGTCTATTTTAGAGGTAACTTGGTGTCATGGTGGTCCAAGAAGCAAACTGTAGTTGCTAAATCCAACACAAAAACTGAATACATAAGTTTGGCTCGAGACACTGCTGCTCTTCTTTGGCTTCAAACCTTACTTCTGGAACTAAATGTGCCTACTTAACATCATATAGTTCTTTGTGATAACCAATATGTTGTAATGCTAGCTCATGATCCCATTGTGCATTCAAGACCAAGCACACAAAGATTAATCTCTTTTTCGTCAAGGAGAAAGTTCTTGCAAAACAGTTAATTGTTGCCCACATTCCTGAAGTTGATCAGATAACAGACGTGCTTACAAAACCTCTTACTTCAACTAAATTTCTCGATCTTAAGCACAAACTCAGGCTTGCCTGTTTTCCATGAGTTTATGGTGGTGGTGGTGGTGGTGGTGTATTAGAGTAAAGTTAAGTATAATAGATTTTATCTACTATAGACTCGCATATGTCAAATAACTCGCTAGCATCTGACCTGATATAGCAGGTCACACAGTTTGTAACGATAAATGCAAATTGTGAACTGTGTTGTAACTAACTTTTTACAATATCAATTCCAATAGTTCTGTTATAGTTTATATCAATTTTGACTGAATATATGTTTAAATTTTCTTTTTTATAAAATATGAGAACAAATTGAATAATTGAAATATTATAATCCATCACCAACCTGCCACACTTATTTAATTATATTATAAATTTTAGTTCAGTCAGAAAAGTCTTTCGATTCAATCAAAAACTCTTTCAAACGGATTTGAGTTTTAATTTTTTTAACTAATTACTTAAAAATTTAGATTTAAATATAGTAAAGTAAAAAGTGTCTTCACCCTATTAATATATGATTAATCTTCACATTATACAATCTTAAAAGAATCATAAAAGTATTTAAATTGCAATCTAAGCATTTTAGCAAAAATTAGTTTAATAATTGGTCAATAGAAGTTTTTGATGATAAGATCTGCGGGGCGACTTAATACTAAAAGCACTAATGGGCCTTTCGTTTTAAAAAAAATAAAATTACAATGGTTTTTTTTAATAATAAATCGAATATTTTACGTGAATAACTAAAGAGATTAATTTCTTAAATAAAAAAACTAAAACTGTTTTTAAAGTTTAACAATTATTTTAAATTGAACAATTAAGATTTATTTTCTTATTCCAATTTTTTTATGCTGGCTGTACCATTAATTTTAAATTGTTTCATGAACAATACTCACGTGTTTATTGTTCACATTTCACACAAGTCATAAACAATTAAGTAATTTATGTATACCAATTTAAATCATTATCTTTAAATGAAAACATTGTTGTGAAAGACTATATATAATATATTTAATATTTTCTGATTTAGAAATTCAAAATTAAATAAAAAATAACTAAAAAAAAGGAAAATAGATAATTACAATTTAGATATGTTTTTACAGCTATTATAATATTAAAATATTATATATGCTATTTCAGAAATAACTTATAAAAAGTAATAAACAAACAAATGTAACATAAAAATCAACTAAGACAAATATTAGACCACAAAACTGAAAAACTTTAAACATGGGCTAGACAATTTTGATTTAAAAAAAATCTTAACTGAATAGACTAATATCACTAATTATGGCTAATTTAGGTTTTAGACTTATAGAATATGGCAAAAGATGAAAAATTATCCATTTTCAATCTACTCCTACGTTTTTACTAGTTTACCCAAATCCACATCCTAGTAACTTGTGCTCAATGGCAATTGGCAAAGCTTAAAAAGGAAAAAGACTTGAGTTTGCATCGGTTTCAATTAAACAGGGACAACTCCGTCTTTTCACCTCCCATGGCATTTATGTAAATATTAATAACTTCTCAGGGTAGTTAAACAGATCCACCCCTATAAATACCGCATACCCCGTCCCTTTGGCATTTCGCTTAAAAAACTTGTCAGTTTCACAATTTTTTCTCTCTATCCCCTTCTCTCCTCTTCTCTCCCTCTCTCTATCTCATTCCAATTCTTTCTTAATTCCTCAAATTTGCCAGATTCCGGCATCACTTTCTCTCTCATCACCGTCTCCTCCGGTGACTTTTTGCCCTGTCACATACGTCATCGATTTTCGTACCAAATTACCAATTTGCCCTCTTTATTTTTCACTTTTTACCGTTTTACCCTTTTCGGTTTTCACCGTTTTCGAGATAAATTTACCGTAGGAGGAAAATTGATTTTTTTATTTGGTTTGAAATATTATTATTTTAAAAGGTGGGTTGGTAGTGACGTGGCATGTGGATAGAGAGCCATGAATACCAAAACGATGCGTTTGCCTCCTCGTCGAGTATTGACACCTAGCACCACTACAAGCAGTAAGCGAAAAGAGCGAGATGACCCGTTTGAAAGACCCAAGCCCATACCCACACCCGCAACCACTTCGAAATTACCCAAGTCGGATAAGCCTATTACTCGGCTCGGGTCGGAGCCGATTACATCACCCACTACAACTACATCAACACCAACAGCTAGCAAAGGCTTGGAGCCGAAGCCGATGCCGTCCAATCAGCTGCTAGCGGGATATCTGGCCCACGAGTACCTCACCAAGGGGACTTTGTTAGGGCAGCCGTGGGTCCCACCGAAGGGAAAGTCCAAAGAGGAAGACGACGGCGGTGACGACGAAGGAGAACCGACTGCGGCGGAGGAGGCGCGTGGGACACCGGAGATAAAGATGGAGCGTGAAAGGTACGTGGAAGTGACAGGGTTGTTAAAGAGCGGTGGGACCCACCTTCACGGCGTTGTGAACCCCACACAGCTTGCCCGTTTCCTACACTTGTGATCTAACAGACAATTGGGAGAGAGAAGACACGTGGAGCGATCCCATTGGTTCTCCTTCCTTTTGATTTTGTTCGGGAGAAAATTGAAATTTCTCTTAATTTCTCCCCCGATCTTTTTTTGTTGTTGTTAAATCTGAGACAGAAAATTAGCTATTTCTTTTTTTTTTTAATCTTCAATTTGTGATGCATGCAACATGTATGTATGTATGTATGTCATCATTATCATCCCTCATGATGTATCTGTTGTTGTTCACATGCAAAATACATGCTTTCATTTCAACAATTTTCAGTCATTATCTTTGATTAGGTTAATTATTGTATGATTAAGTTAATCTCTGTTTGTTAGCATTTATAATCAGTTGTGTTATTGTTGAAGAAGGTGGAAAAGTCTCAAGTTGAAATTAAGGTGTGGTGGTCACTGCAAAATTAGTGATTAATAGGTTTGGATAATTCTTTTATAATCAGAAATTCAGAATCTGATGCGTATAATACGATTATGATTATGCACGCGTGTTCAATCTACCTTTAATTTAGATTTTGTGGTTTCGCGATGGCTTTGGCACATCATTATGAAAATATTTGATTAATTAATTAATTAATAGGCAAAAAAGTTGGTTGATGCTTGCTTTATTATTGTGTTGAGAATTTCGAAGCTGGGAACTTTGATCTATACAGATGGAGCCTGGAAATGGCTAAGGTTTTACATTTGTCGATCGAAATATTGTAGCTATAACGGTAAAATTTAGATTCATTATCAAATTGATTCGTGGAAATTTATTTCATGAATGAGAGTTGAATTTTAGACGAAAATTGAGCTTGTTAAATGGAGTAAATGAATTTGACATTATTCTACTGTTATGAAATACAATTATTAAATAAATTGGCGGTGCTCCTAAGTTGATATTTATTTATTTTTTACAAAATCAAATTTAAGTGCTTTTATTAATTAAATATAAAGTGATATAAGGAGTAATTTCATTAAATATAATGCTTCTGGTCTAAGAATTGTTGGTTGTTTATCTTAGAATTGAGCAACGATATTCGTTGAGGATTTTATAAAATTATTTAACTCTAGAGTTCCACCAAGATTGGACCTAAGGGTTAAAATTATTTAACTCTAGAGTTCCATCAAGATTGGACCTAAGGGCTTGAATCACCTTCTAAGAGTCACTTTCAAACACCCTTAGACAGTCTCTTAACTCTAGAGTTCCACCAAGATTTGACCTAAGGGCTTGAATCACCTTCTAAGAGTCACTTTCAAACACCCCTAGACGGTCTCTTCAAAGGCATCCGCTTCTAAGATTTAGAAGTCACTTTCAAACACCCCTGGACAGTCTCTTCAAGGGCATTCGCTTCTAAGATGGAAATGGTATCTCCATTCCAAACAACACATGAATTAACCAAATTATCCTCGTTTCATCGTATCTATAATTGACGATTAAAACTGACATCCACATTATATTTAAGTCAACCATTCGAGGGAGGAACCCATTATGTCAAATCAAATATTCATATCCTTCCATCACCCATCGACATTAACCTCAAGATCACTATCCTACATGAGACATGTAACCAAGCAAGAAAGAAGAATTAGTTTCTAAACAACCAAAAAAGACATGCTAATCATCTTCATAGTTATTATCACAAAACTCACAAAGTGGCGAGTAAGGCACATGATGTTGCATAAGTCGCACCTTCGAAGGAAGACACTAATAAGTGTAAATTGTATTTATTTTTGTATATAAGTTCTGTTACACTTATCGGTTTTTTTTGTTAATATTCGTTGAATAAATCCAACTTTTGTTATAAATATGTTTAGTTTGTACATAATTGAGTTTTTGATTAATTTGTGTATAGTTTGATAGTTTTCTATTCATTTTGTAGGTATTTGAGCATTGTTATTGCATTATGTAACAAAAGCTTCAAGATGCATTTTTGGAACAATAAAAAAAATAAAGTCAAGAAAAGAAGCTGAGTTTTGTTGTTTTATCACATACGCTGGATAAAGCCAGGGCGAGCTGAGCGCCAGGATGAGTGTCGGGCGGTGACATGGCGAGCTGAGCGCCAGGCTGAGCGTCAGGCGAGTCAGGAGCATTGCGAAATAATAAAAATCCTGATGATTTTGTCTTGGCCTCGTGCTTGTAGCGTCGAGCGAGACTTGACGCCAGCGTTGAGCGGTGGTTGTGAGCACCGGTCGGTAGAAGATATTTTTGCCATTTTTGCTTGCGTGGAGCATGAAGAGTGGATGAATAAAAGGCAATGTCAGGCGGCGATTTTAAGCGTCAGACGATGCGTGTCTGATCTAATTTTGTATTTAGATTGTAAAAACATATTTTTAGGGATAATTTTTGGGTTATTTGTTCACAAACTCCATCACCCTCATTTTCATTAGGATTAGCTTAGAAAATAACTCTGAAACTTGCACACGGATGATCTAGGGTGGATTTCTCATCGATCGGTGCTAACAAACAGAGAGCTTTGTGGTTCATTTGTCTTTTTCTTTGTGTATTCTTTATTTGTTGGGTTTTGTATATGTATTTACTTTGAACACATGTATATTTATCGCTCATGGCCTTATATAAAGTTTGCTTTACAAATCTTTGTAAATTATTATCTGAGATTTTAGCTCTATGCTTGGGGTTTGGGTTGCTATAAACATATATTGCTCGAATTCTTATCTAGTATGATTATCTAACAATGTCTAGATTCTAGAGTTAGATTTAGAGCTATTATTCACTGCGAGTATAAGAGCTTAATGCTTTTGAGTTGTTTGTGTTTCACTAAGAGATCGCTAACACAGGAATACGATTGTTCTTGCAATTTGGGTTAGACATAACCTTGATTGTGGTACGTCTCGTTGGTGTTGTAGAGTTGGACACTGATGTGAGAGATACATGATGATATTGATGAATATTATAGGTTGAGTATAACTGGTCGATAAGTTTAAGTTTGTGATGAGGAGATTATATGCACTCTTGATAAGTTTACTAATTTCCTTTTTATGTATTTATTTTCTGTTGATAAATTTTACCTTCCATACAAACAAACTCATTAACGTCAGAAATTGTCGAACGGCAGTTCAGTAGCACTAATCCATGGGAAGACGATATGATATAACATATAAAAATACTTACTTTTGCTTGCTGCTTTACCGCTTCAACAAAATGACGTCGTTGTCGGGGACTGATGTTTTTATTGAATCGCATCGCGATAGTTTCTTTGTTTTTGAGTTTTGAACATAATGTCCATATTGCCTAGAATGTATAAATAGAAATTTTTTTATATTGATACTTGTATATGTTTACCATATTTATGAATTTTACATGTTTTTCATACTTGTCAATACTCCTTTCGACCCATGTTATAAGCAAAGGTTACTTTTTAGGTTCATTGAATATCTAATGTATCTGGTCTATATATAGACCAGATACATTAGATATTCAATGAACCTAAAAAGTAATTTTTGCTTATTATATGGGACAGAGGGAGTATACTGTATATGTTTGTTTCTCTTCACATTTGCCAAGTGTTTGGTTAGGTTTCACCGTCGGTGAATGCTAACCGTGTAAAGAAGCAACTCGGAGGAATGTTCATAAATACAGGCCTCGAGCTAATAACTTAAAATAAGCATGTTTTATCCACAGTACAGGCCTCGAGCTATCAACATAAAACAAGCATGTTTTATTGTTTTTAGATAGTGTGGTGATTTCTGATTAAACAAGTTAAAATCAGACCAACTTTGAAATTGTAAATCTTCACTTTTTAACTTGTTTATCCATTTTCACCCGGTCTTTTAGTATGTTAATAGTAGTGTTTCTAATTCTTGTGTTGTTGTTTGGACTCAACTTTCGGTCCAGTTATTTGAAATTGCATTTGGTGTTTTTTCAAGTTTGATTGTTTCAACTTGCAGATGTATGATAATGATATTGTTTTGAAATTGGTACACGCAAGGTACTCGTTTATCGCTTTCTAGAACATATTATGATTATGAGACTTTTCTTTTGTACAAAATTTTATGTCATTTATTTGTTTGCCATACTTGTTTATTCTTGAATCACTTTAGGACTAAACCCTTTTTGTGAGGTTGTTTTCATTGTTTACTACATGCAGGAGACCAACTTTCTTAGTAACTAAGTTTTATTATGATTAATCTGTTATTTGTGTTGATTGTATGAAAGAATGAAAACGATCAAGTCATTTTGTTTTATTTTGAGCACAATTACTTGGCCAAATAGTCAATTTTCCTTGTGAGTGTGTGATAATTCGTAGTCCCTTTGAGTCTTCTGTTATTATCCATGTTGTATAAACTTGATGCTTGTCCGTGAGTTTTGAATTCACTTTTTGAATGAATTTTGATTTTTGTTTTTTCTTGAGCCCCAGCTTTGTGTTGTTGTAAGAATTTTACCTTTCCTTAAAAAGCAGGAAGTATTCACACTATGACGCTGGTTGAATTCATGTTGGAGAGAGAATGATTGTTCAATTGTTGGTTAATTGCTATGAGATTGAAAAAAAGAAGAAAAAAGTGAAAAAGAAAAGAAAAGAAAAAAGAAAGAAAACAATTTGAAAAACAAAAACAAAAAGAGTTCAAATAATTGTGCAAATAAGTATGGTATTTTGGTGGACAAATTTGGAATATGGAAGAAGTTTGATTGAAATGTGTTGCTTGAGGCTTTGGTGAATTGATCATTCCCTTAGATTTAGACAAGTTTTTGTTTCAATTACATTTAGATATTGCACCTTGTTTGTCAACCAAGCCACATTACAACCTTGAAAGCCCTTGTGATTCTTGATTTTATGTTTTCAATGTGAATTTTAGGATGAATGCATAATTTAACTTGTTATTAACTTGATTTTTGGGTGAGAGTAAAAATACTCCATTGTTTTTTATATTCATCTACTGATGAATTGTGTGCTAGGTGTAATTCATTTTTGAATTTTGAATTGTTTTAGAATCTTTGACATGTGTTTTGTATTTAGGAGTTGTTTTGTTTTCATGTTATCGTTGTAGTTTAGTGGTAAGTATTTGCTTTGCTTGTGCGTTTTTAATTTGAAACATACATTTGTTTTCCATTTTCAAAACCTATTAATTCGTGATTCTTAGATTATCGTCTTTTGTTTCTTTAAGTTGTTAGACTTTGTTTGAGGACAAACAATGTAGTAAGTTGGAAAGAGTTTAATAAGTTCAAATTGTAGCTATTTTTGTATATAATTTTTGTTTCACTTACCGGTTCTTTTATTAAGATTCGTTGAATAAACTCGAATTTTATTGTAAATATATTTAGTTTGTATATAATTGAGTTTTTGATTCATTTGTGTATCGTTTGATAGTTTTCCATAAATTTTGTAGGTATTTGAGCATTGTTGGAGCATTGAGTAATAAAAGCTCCAAGATACATTTTTGGAATAATAAAAGAAAAAAAGCTAAGAAAAGAAGGTAAATTTTTGTGTTTTGTCACTTGCACTGGGCAAAGTCAGGACGAGCTGAGCGTCGGGCGTTGATTGTGATCGCCGAGCGGTAGAAGATATTTTTCCATTTTCCTTGCGTGTCCAGGATGGATGGATGAATAAAAGGCAACGGTAGACGATAATTTTGAGTGTCGGGCGATGCGTGTCAGATCCAATTATGTATTTAGGTTGTAAAATAGATTTTTAGGGATGGTTTTTGGGTATTTGTTTCCAAACTCCATCACCCTCATTTTTTCATTAGGATTAGCTTAGAAAACAACTATGAAGCTTGCACATGGATGATTCATAGTGGATTTCTCATCGATCGACGCTAACAAACTGGGAGATTTATGATTCATTTCTCTTTTTCTTTGTGTATTCTTTATTTGTTGGGTTTTGTGTATAAATTTATTTTGAAATCATGTATATTTATCGTCCATGAAGTTATATAAAGCTTGCTTTACAAATCTTTGTCGATTATTATCCTAAATTTTTGCTCTATGCTTGGGGTTTGGGTATCTATAGACATACATTGCTTAAATTCTTATATAGTATGTGTTATACCCAAAAATTTCCCCTCCTATTTTTCAAGTCGATACATATCTCCATACTCAAGAGTTCCTCAAGGGTTGACCAAATGAACCCTCTCCTAAGCAATCAACCCACAACTAGGGTTTTGTTTCTCTCAAGTAAAATTTGAGTTCTAATGCCTCAAGTGATCATCATGTCTCCTCATATGTTTCAAAGCATCACCATGCCAAGTTTCAAGCCTCACAGCTCAAGTTTGCTCGGTCAAGTGCTCAGATGGCTGAAAATCAATTGTATTGGACAAAAAGTCAACTATGGTCAACATGCATTCAAACTTCATCATTTTTGGTCAACGTCAATATTTTGAAGTCATATTCATCATTTGATCAAGGGTTGATCATGATTCATCAAGAAAGTCAAAAAATTGATCAAAAGTCAAAGTTTCTAAATTAGGGTTTTTTGATCAAAAGTCAACAGAACTTTGACCAGGCATAACTTTCACATGCTTCATCAGAAATTTTTCCATCAAAGATCATTTTAAAGGGAATTCAATTATCTGCAACTTTGTGTCTCACAAGCTTTGTCAAAAAATGCTTCATCTGAGAGATATAGACAAAGACATCATAGATCATTCTAAAAGACAACAAAAGCCATCTTTTTCCAAAGAGGTGTACATAAACATGGAAGCTTCAATGAAGATGAAACCAAAAAGAGTGTTTATAGGAAATCTTAAGCTTTCTAAAAAGTCTAAGACCACTTCAAAATGATAAAAATTGAGCAAGATACAACTTGTGAAAGTTTGACATTTTTGAAGAAGTGCATGAAGGGAAATGCTAAGCATATTCAATTTTTTTCCAAATGGGCCATGGTTTTTATAGTTTGGACTTATTTCTAAGATAGTCTATGACTTCTAAGCCCACTTGCACGCCTCTCTTCTATTTAATTAATTTATTTTTGAATTAAAACATTAAAATTAAATTTAAATTAAATAAAATTAAAAAAATACAAGGAAGAACGTGTGGACTTGATTTTTGTCTGAGGCCCAAGATAGCTCATGCGAGCTGTAAGAAAACTCCCAAGAGGTACCAATGCAAGATTGGCCAAGATTGGAAACTTTTCATGTGATTTCCAAATCAAATATTCTCTCCATCAATGCAATATATTTTCCTCAAAGTTTCTGACCTAATGCATTGACTATAAATACAAGATCAGATCCAAATGCAAATGACATGAATTGCATGCTCTTACAAACCCTAAAAATTGTCCAAAAATTCAAGCTCTTAGGGCAAATTGAAAGTCCACTCTCCAACCGTTTTCAATCGATTCCAAGCACACAAATGTATTCCTGTGGTAATATAGAGTGATACTGGATCAATTACCATGGCCAAAGCATGTTGAATCACTCTCTCCGAAACTCAGTTTTTGCATATTTTCATGTTTATCGTATTTTGCATTCCATGATGTTTTGATTGAACTAATCTTTACTAATGTGTTCCTGATGTTCCACAGAACAGTTTAGAGTCATCGTTACAAGCTTTTCATGGCTAAATTACTAATTTCCATTGTTAGGGCTTTAGAACTGTAAAGCTTAGAATCTCAATTTACAGGTAGTTTCAGGGAGAAATAACATCACCATCGTGTTCGCAGGGGTCAATATTATCGATCTGGACATTTGCTTTTCACTAATTGATGCATTTTGCAGGTTTTTAGGTTTTCCCCTAGCCGGAGAAGACGACCGGAGTGTTGACTCCGACGTCCCTGTGTATGTTGACTCCGGTAGGGTTTAAGGCGCAGGTGTGGCGCAATCTGATTCGTTTATTTAAACATGGGGACTCCACCAGCGCGCGTTTTAATTTTAACCTGGTTTCTGGAATTTATTTTCACTTATATTTATGCTTTCAGTAAAACTAATGGATGTATCACCACCCCAGTGGTTCAACATGCGCGCGTAGTCCTCTTCCTCTCTCAAGGCGTGGGTTCGATCCCTGCCTTTTGCAATTTTTCAATGTTTTCTGATTTTTTCACAGGATTCACACATATATTTTTGGAGGCGCGCATATATCATCGTGATCAAGTGGTGTAGTGGTAGAATTTTGAACTTGCAACCCCAAGGGTGTGGGTTCAAGCTTGGGCAAGACCTTCCTTATTTTTTAAAACTTGTTTCCTTAACATTTTTCAATTTCTCTTATTTTCTAACCAATTTAATTTCTTTTCAAATGATTTTTAAACTATTTTTTAAAATCCTAAAAAAAAATTTAATTTTAGATTTAGGTTTTAAAAAAAACCTTTATTTAATTTTTGACACAAAAAAACATTTGATTTTTCTTATTTTCCTTAATTAAATACTAATTAACATAGAATTGGGATTTTCTACATTAAAATCAATCCAAAAATTCACAAAAATATTTTTCTTTCTAGTAATTAGGTTTACTAACCTTAAACGTTTTTACTAACATTTTTCTTATATTTATTTATCGTTTTTCGCATTTTAAATTCTAGAAATCGATGTATAGGTCGCAAGGTTATTTTTGTAATAACGTAGATTTAATTTCTCGCAATTTAATTTCAGCACCTCTTATAATGTAACTGCCCAAAGCCTTGTAATAACGTAGGGTTTATTTTCCGCACTTTTACTTTCTGCACCTCTTATAAACTGTCTATATACACTGCTTAGATGTATGACTAATAGGATTGTATGGAAAGATTAATCAATCAATCGTAGATCACTTTAAATTCAAAAATAACATATCTGAATTGAATCACTATTTTACACACTTGCACCCCCTTAGGGTATCCTCTCTTGCTGCCTTATGAATAAACAATGGTCATGTTCCTCGAACGTAGGGGTACCATTATCAAAGACGCTTACGAATAACATCATTATAGTCCATTCGATATAAAGATCATAGTCCCTCGATGGCCCTCGATGTTGCCTATGAATATATGATCTAGTCTCTCAGTTGTTGCCTACGAATAAGTGATGATCGTCCCTTTGAATTGTTAAAGGTATCCTTATATGTTGCCTTCAATGACCATTAGATGACCCTACATTGTATGGTTATTGAAGGCAACCTTGTAAGGATACCTTAGAAATTTCATAGGGACGATCATTACTTATTCGTAGTCAACAACCGAGGGACGATATCATATATTAGTAGGCAAAATTGAGGGTCATCGAGGGACTATGATCTTTATATCGAAGGGACTATGATGATGTTCTTTATAAGCGTCTTTGCTAACGGTACCCCTACGTTCGAGGGACATGACCATTGTTTATTCGTAAGGCAACAAGAGAGGATATCCTAAGGGGGAGCAAGTGTGATAGAGTGTATTTGATTCAGATATTTATCTTGATTATTAGAGTGATCTAATGGTTGATTTTAAATCTTGTAATGCAAACCCTAATTAACATACATCTAAGCAGTTATATACAATTTATAATAGTGCAGAAAGTAAAGGCAGAAAATAAACCTACGTTATTACAAAGCTTTGGGGCAGTTACATAATAAGAGGTACAGAAAGTAAAGGCAGAAATTTTAAATCTACGCTATTACAAAAATAACGTTGCAACCTATACATCGATTTCTAGAATTTAAATGCGAAATAATAGAATAAATAAAAGAAAATTTTATAAAACAAAGTTTTAAGATTAGTAAAAATATTTTTAGGGTTAGTGAACCTAATTAAAAGAAAGAAAAATATTTTTTGAATTTTTGAGGTTGATTTTAATTGAGAAAATAAATTAAAAGTTAATTCATGGTTAATTAAACAATTAATTTAAATCAAGAGAAAAAGTATTTTTTGTGTCAAAAATTAAATAAGGATTTTTCTAACCTAATTCTGAAGAAAAAAAATTGTGATTTTTGTAGTGTTTTAAAAATAATTTATAAAAGAAATTAAAATAATTGAAGAAAAATGAAAAAAAACAAGAAAATAGGGATAGTAAACAGAGTGCAAAAAAATAGTTTGGGGTACCAAGGATTGAACCCAGGACCCCTCATTCACATGCACGCCTCCCTTGCCATCTGTGCTGGATGCGTTTTCTGTTTGAATAATGAAACAATAAACATATATAGGCAAATATTTTCCAGAAATTCATTTAAATTAAAAACGCGCGCCAAGGCCTTCATCTTCTTCGTTGGGACACAAACCTATACCAACGATTTGTGTCTGTTACTATAGCCTATAGTGACAATTCTTTTTTGTAGCCATAGTTCATGCAAACCACAAAACTCAAAATATGAAATAGAAATTAGTTGTGAGGACATGGATCAATTGGAATTGACCTCATGAACATGATGGTATCCTTGGTTTCGTCCAAATTTTCCTGATTCGTGAAGCCCTAATTCTGAGCTCTAAACCCTAACAATGGCAACTCACAATTCCTGTACTCATACTCGAATTGAACTACACAAAAAGCTTCGAAATCATGTTAGGAACATAAATATATGATCAATTCATGTCGAAAATGTATGTAAATATGAAATCGAAAATTGAAAATATGAATGAAAAGTGAAACTGTGATTTTACGTTTCCAGATATTTTGCTTGCTTGCAGGGGTCTAGAACGAATATGAGGACACCAAGGAAGCTATTGGAATGCTTGGAATGGCTTGAATTGGCCTGGAATGTGGTATGCTATATAGCTTGAAGAGCACAAATTTTTTGAGTTTTGTTTAGGGTTTCTGGAGGCAAGGAATTCGTGTCCTTGCATTGTGATCTGAGGTTGTGGTCTATAAGTAGCAGATGGAATTAGGTTAAGAAATTTGATCAAGAATCAAGCTTTGAATGCCAAAATATTTGATTGAAAATTCGCACCAAATATTGCCTTTCTAGGATTCAATCTCTTGCCAATGTAATATTTTCGAAATTGCCAACTTTCAATGAGTATTTTATTTTAATTAAAATTGAATTAAATTAGATTAATTCAAAAATAAATAAAATAGTTGGAAGTATGACGTGCAAATGGGCTTTAGAAGTCCTTGGCAATGTTAGAAACAAGTTTGAACTGACTTGTTTGACACAAAAAAACATTTGATTTTTCTTCACATTTACATTATTTTCCTTAATTAAATACTAATTAACATAGAATTAGGATTTTCTACATTAAAATCAATCCAAAAATCACAAAAATATTTTTCTTTCTAGTAATTATGTTTACTAACCTTAAACGTTTTTACTAACATTTTTCTTATATTTATTTATCGTTTTTCGCATTTTAAATTCTAGAAATCGATGTATAGGTCGCAAGGTTATTTTTGTAATAGCGTAGATTTAATTTCTCACAATTTACTTTCCGCACCTCTTATAATGTAACTGCCCCAAAGCCTTGTAATAGCGTAGGGTTTATTTTCCGCACTTTTACTTTCCGCACATCTTATAAACTGTCTATATACACTGCTTAGATGTATGGCTAATAGGATTATATGGAAAGATTAATCAATCAATCGTAGATCACTTTAAATTCAAAGATAACATATCTGAATTGAATCACTATTTCAAACACTTGCACCCCCTTAGGGTATCCTCTCTTGTTGCCTTATGAATAAACAATGGTCATGTCCCTCGAACGTAGGGGTACCACTAGCAAAGACACTTACGAATAAAATCATTATAGTCCCTTCGATAAAAAGATCATAGTCCCTCAATGTTGCCTACGAATATATGATCTCGTCCCTCGGTTGTTGCCTACGAATAAGTGATGATCGTCCCTTCGAATTGCTAAAGGTATCCTTACATGTTGCCTTCAATGACCCTACGTTTGTCCCTTTACATCCAATGCATAGGGTTATCTACCAACTAATGGTATAGATAGCACTATCCTAAAGGAGAAGGAAAATAACAGAAACGACCCTTTCTGAGTAGGTAATAAGACTTTTAATTGCTTGCTCCACTCAAAAAATACTCTTCACACCTCACAATTCTTTTCAAAAATATTTTCAAACAAACGCTTTGTATACATTCTGACGAGAATCATTACAAATTGACATTTTTACAAACAAACATTTCCAAACACTTCGTATACATTCTTTAGGACTGATACAAGAATCATTACGAAGTCAAACCGAAATACTTTTCAAAATATTTTTCAAATCGCACACACACAGAAAGCAAATTTTCAAAAGTGAGCTAAAGAAATTAAGAGCCTGTATATAACTATAGATGGAAAAGGTGTTAATACTTTCCCTTTTTCATAATTACCTCCCGTACTCAGAATCTCTCAAAGGTCTTTCCTGTTCTTTTCACCTTTCCTTTATTGGATAAAAGAAAAGTCAGTGGCGACTCTTGCTAACCGCAACATTTGCGATAAAACGCAAAACAAACAAGTCAGTTCACCCACCGTGTTATAGTATGATTATCTAATAGTGTCTAGATTCTATAGATAGATTTAGAGTTATTATTCACCGTGGGTATCAGAGCTTAATGCTTCCGTGTTGTTTGTGTTGCATTGAGAGATCGCTAACACAGAAATATAGTTGTTCTCGCGATTTGGGTTAGACATAACCTTCATTGTCGTATGTCTCATTGGTGTAGCAGAGATGGACAATGATGTGAGAGATACATAATGGCATTGAGGATTATTATAGGTTAAGTATAACTGGTTGATAGGTTTAAGTTTATGATGAGTAGATTATATGCACTCTTGATAAGTTTATTCCTTTCCTTTTTATGTATTTATTTTCTGTTGATAATTTTTACCTTCCATACAAACAAACCCATTCAAACCAAACTCATTAATGCAAGAAATTGTCTAACGGTAATTCAATAGCATTATCCATGTGGAGACAATATGATATAACCTATAAAAATACTTATTTTTGCTTGTCGCTTCACTGCTTTGGTAATCACCCACTGCAAATTCTCCAAATAAGATATTTAACTCTAGTCGTAGCTATTATGTTCCACAAACTAATCTAGTTATCTTTCTCATTCTCCCAACCAAACCTTGTCTAGTGTCTCCTCCAAATTATATACCCTGACCAAAACTATAATAATCATTATGATCTTCTTTCTAAACTAACTGGTCTTTCTCCACCTCTTCCACCAACGAAAATTGTAAAATATCTTTAACAACTATATAATCGAACAAAGCACATAAAACCCGTAAGTTCTACTATTTAACATTAGGTAATGTAACACCCCAATATTACCCAATGTTTAATATACAAAAATCAGAGTAATTTAAAATTTCACAAATTCAATACTGAGGCATCACACCTTCAAAAACAACTCACTTTAAACTATTCACTTTAAAGTATAAATCTCGGATACATAGCCTCGTCACAAATCATAAATTGATTCATAAAAATAAAACATCTCCTTTATTAAACTTCCTCATCAAAATCATGTTTTCATAAATTGTGATTCTTATATACAAAAGGAAAAACAACAAAAGAATCGACAATAAGACAACATAAATATTTCCCCCGAGTGCTACGTATCAGAGCGACACCGACTCGACTAACAACAGCTATATATTCCGTCTTCATAACCTGCATGTTACCAATATAAAGGTAACGGCAAAACAAGTAAAGGGTGAGATACTCCAAAACATATTATTAAAGGTATGATAAATATATATATAGTTTTGGAATTATAAACGATATAGATTAGTAGGTGCATTCCAACACATATCTAAATCTCACTTACTTTTATCGTTATTCTAAAGTGTTTAATCTACACTTAATCGCCTAAGCCTCATCGGCACAAATCATCACAACAACACATACACCTCCGTCACTACGAAATCGTCACAAGCTAACACATCACTAATTAACACGACAATCATAAACAACAACATCAACCAACAACATTAAACAATGCTAACAACATGAGCAACATAAACAAAATCATCACAAATTGGCTAAAGCTCAACGTCGCTTTTGGCATAAAGCCCATCGTCTCTTTTGGCATAAAGCTCATCATCGCATCATAATTGCATTAAGCATTTCATCTAAATTAAATCATCACAAAACTCACCATTTATATTCATCGCCTAGTTATCATGAAATTATCACGTTATATTCATTTCATGTTCATCATAAAGATCATCACCAAACAAAGCATCATACATCATCGCAATTCAATCATCGTCAATCAATTAAAAACCCAACGCCAAACAACTCAAACATAAACATAACCGACTCCATGAGGTACGACTATGTTATGCATGTGGTACCCGTCGCTTTGTCCATAATTAGGAACACTTGGCATAAAAGCCTCGCGCAGCATAAAAGCCCATAAATCGCCAATGCAATGTATGTGACTCGGCAATAAAACAAAACAACACAAAAACATCATCATCGCTCATCAAGATTGGCATAAAGCCCACGTCGCCATATTTATTCACATCAAATAAACATATCATCGCATCATATTTGCATTATGCAAAACATCACCAAATAATTCATCATCGTCAAAAGTCATGCATTCATAAATCGGAAGCATTTATTAACAACATCAATATAATCAGCACCTCATCATGTACAAAGACATATATCATCGCATCGCATATTAACAAGTATTCATTCACTAAATTCCGAATACGGAAAAATAGTCAAACCCCTATAATCGTCGCAAAAGCCATTCCTAATAACCAGCATTAATCAAAATCATCAACATCGAAATCGGATTGTCCATACGTGCCTTAAATCCACTAAAACGCAATCCGATTCAATTTAACCGCAAATGGGCCTATTTTGGTTCATCTCGTAAAAACTCGTAATTTCTAAAAACTAACCTCACCACTATGTTCTACACGTCAAACTTAGCTAGCATGTCAATTTTCGTTGTATTCGAAGCAACTTGCTCCGTTGTCGAATTTGCCGAAATCGGAAAATCAAAACACAATCGGGTTCCAAAAGAAGTGCGAAAAATCAGAATTTTGGAGGCTACAGATGCATCAACACAGCCCCCTGTGTGAATCAACACGGCCCGTGTTGAAAAGCCACCAGAACGTGCAAAAATGCCTAAGTCAGTGCATCAACACGGGCACCCGTGTGGATCAACACGGCCCGTGTTGATTGTCCTGTCAACAACTCTTCCCTCTACAATAGGTCAACACGGGCGCCCGTGTGAATCAACACGGCCCGTGTTGATTGACCTGCGTGAAAACTCTATTTTTAACATTCTCAACCTCACTTTTACCATTCCCATTGATTCTAACCATCATCAACCTCATAATCCCTACACCTAATTCAACTTTTCTAATCTATTTCAATCAAACAATCAAACACACAACCCATAAATCAACCTATCAATTTTCTCCCAAATCCAAAACATAAACATCAAAACCTAACAATATGAGATGGAGAATCAAACCCCTTACCTCTTAAGCTTGGATGATCCATGATGTCTACAAGACTCCATCCTCAAGCTTTTGCTCTAGCTCTTCTTCTTCTTCTTCCCCAAAACCCTCTCCTTTCTCTCTATGCTTAAGTTTTGCTTTTGTTTGTAAGAATGGAAAGAATGGGAAAGAAAATTGATTTATAAGTTGTTTTTCTACTAGCAAGCCTAAGTTTCTATGTTTGGCTTTGGTATTTTTGAATGGAAGGAAAATGAGGAGAAATGGTTTATAATGTGTTCCTTACTAGCAACAAGGGTGAAAACCCAATTCTCATCAATTAATCCTCACACCCCCATCTATTCTTATAAATTAACACACTAATAATATCTACCAATATTATTAATTCAATCAATTAAAACAATTCCGGGGAATTAAATATCGGATCCGAATAATATTTTACCGGACCGAATCGAAACGTCGCCAAATATATTAATAGGTATAACAATTAATATAAATATTCTCATCGCGAAATAGATATCAATCGGTAACTCGAAAATATTAATATAATATAAGATTAATAAAAACAGGGCGTTACAGGTAACATTAGACCATTAACAATTATATTGTACACATCTTGTTTTTTAAGACCATTCAAGCAACCCTCTCTACTTCCCTGCATCCAAGACTCGTTCATTACCTTAATGTTTCTTCCATCTCCAATCTGCCACCTTCCCCCAAGTGTTAGCAACTCACGATACTTTCATATACTTCCCTACACAAGTCTAGGATTATAATCCAAATTATCATCGAAGAAAGAAGTTCTCGGATAATACCTTGCTTTAAAGATTTTGGAGACTAAAGCTTGAGGATTTGACATGAGGAACCATCCTTGTTTAACAACCATAGCCATGTTGAAAGCATTGAAAACTCGAAACTCCAATCCACCTTCCTCCCTCAAACAAGTTAACTATCCATTGACATCCATCTTATATCCTTACTATTAGAACCTTCACCCCACCTAAACGAATTTAACAACTTTTCTATATCATTGATCATCACATCTAGGAGTATAAAGATACTAATGATATAAGCCAATATTGCTTGAAGAACAAATTTAATCATCATTTCTTTCCCAGCTCTGAACAAAGATCGACCTCTCCAAAAATTGATTTGCTTCCAAAGACAGTATTTTATGAAAGAAAAGGTTACATTTTTGCTCCTTCATGTCATAGAGGACAACCCCAAATAAATACCAGTTTTCAATACATAACGAACTTCTATAATGTTGACAAGGTCCTTTTATCTCGATATATTTAAATTACGATTAAAAAACGCTTTCGATTTAACTTGTAAGAATGTTGAGATGAAGATGTTAGTTAGAATGCTATATTTCCACTTCTTCATATTCATAGTGTATTTTCTAAATGGAATATAGGCAAATAAAAATGTTTAAAAATGATCTATGAGTCTTTTTCTTTTTTTTTTGAAAAGGAAAAATTTATTATATAATTTACCCCAGTACAAGAGGTACAAGAGTAATGTCTTCATATAGGATTTCCTATCTACCACAGATCATGAATCCCCATATGAGTCTTAATTTTTAATTAGTTTTGCAAATTTTCACTTCTTCACTTAAGATTTTTATATATAAATTAGAAAGTATAATAAAATGGTCAAAAGATAATGTATATATTATTTAATTGATATTATTATTTTCTAAAAATATGTAAATAATAATAATTAAAAGCCATTGAAAAGATGTAATCAATTAGAACTAAAAAATTGAGACTGATACTTTACTTTTTAAATAATTTTTTTTGAAATTGAGACTGATATTTCACTTTTTAAATATATTTTATTTGATGAAGTGGCATTCATTTTAAAATGGATAAATTATTTTATTTAGAAGGGAGTATGAGTCTAACAAGGAAACAATTTGATCAAAAGTATTATTAAATTAGTCTATGTATATAAGTTTTAAGGTTAATTTTTTATATTTAATGTAAATTGATAGTATTAATAGTTTTCACAAGAATTAAAAAATATAATATATTTTATATGATTTGTTTTTGTATGCTTTTAGAATATTTCAATTTTTTAATTACATATAGGAAATCTAAATTAATTTGATTGTAAGAAGGAATATAATTTACATTAAGAAATTCTTTTTTAAGATTGTATTTGAATTATAAAGTGATGTATAGTCTACGATAAATTATTTTTATAAAAGACTCCATCCGTTCCAAATTATTCGTAAAAAATATTTATTAAAAATTTATAAGTTAATTTACAATTTTAGTAAAATATTTAAGGTTGTATTTGAATTATAAAGTGGTGTATAGGCGATTAATTTTTATTTTTTTCTCATATTCCTTATTATTTACTACCTTATCTTTGTTTTGGTATGTTTATATATTGAATATAACATCATTCATTTTGTGTTTGAGAAACTATGTATCAATATATTTATGCGTATTTCTATTATATCATTCATGAAAGGTACGATGACTTATCCATAATCACAACTAACACTCAATATCAGTGACTTATCCATAGCCACAACTAACAATTACAATAAGTATACGGTGATTAGTTAATAGCCTTGATGAAGCACATATAAAATAGAGAGAAATGAATAACTATCAAAGCTATTAAAGGGGTTACAATCAGGTGAAAGGGCAATCACATTGATTGATTTTAGGATAATAAATGAAATCCGTCACTAGGGAGCTAAAAAAGATAAGGAAGCCATGAAGAAAGAGGGAACAAATTTATACATATAATTAAGATAACATCTGTGGTAGAGATTGCCTTTTTACAGTGGAATGCGAATGGACTATCAGTGCTAGACATTGGTGTGCAAATATTTGTCTGGGATATCAAAAGAGTCTTTATTGACTTATGAAGTTCAATCGATGTTTTATATCGGGAGATTCGATGTTAATCTGACATGTTCTTGCTGATGTACAATTTGCCGATACACTTACCAAGTCACTTGGTACAACAGCCTTTCAAGAATTGAGGGACAAACTCATAGTTGTGAATGAAGATCACTACCCTTCATTTTGAGGGGGTGTTAGAGAAATTTTTTATTACAAGTTATCATTGATTTAACACTACTTAGTTACTTAGTGTATTATGTGAGTGAGTTTGTTAAACCTATAGTTAATACTAAATTTAAATATTTAAGAGGGCGTTTGTTTCACAGTATAAAAAATTAATCTCATAAATAATTTTCTCAAACATAACATTCCGAGGAATAAGTATGTATAAACAGTTATTGGATGGTATCTTAAAATATTAAAAATCTTTTATTTAAATTTTTTTTTATATTATTATGATAGACAAAATAATAAATATAAAATTAAAATAGTGTGTATAGTGGAGGTAACCTATTATTTTTATATAAAATTGGATGGTAATAGCCGGGAATAAAAAATTCCCACACTTATGAGAGGGGATTAGAAAGCACTAAATATAAAAAATATTCTTTCGTCGGCATAATTTTTGGGAACTATTTTGTATTCCCTTTTAACAAACATAGATATTTTTATTCTCAATCTTAAATTCTCAAGAATACATTTTATATCCATGAAACAAACACACTCTTATGTAATATTGTAAAGTAATCAATGATGAATAAACACCGTTTTAGATATCACTTTCTCTTTTCTAATTGAATCAATGCATGGTTTTTGTATACAAGTTAGGAATAAATTTGGGAGATGAAAAAATCAAAATAGATTTTGGTACATTAATATAGTAGTGAAAAATAAATAAACAGTTTGTAGCTATTAACGAAAATAATTTTTTGAAATGTATTTCTGGATTTTCAAAATATATTTATGAATTATATTTTTTTACAAAATAAATGTATAGTTCACTTTGTTTGTTATATTTTGAGTAAGGTTAAAAATACATGTCAAAAATTTAAATATATTTTTGAATTTTTATGAGAATGCGATAGTAATTCTTAAAATGTGATTAAGTAATAAAAAATTATTTATCATTAAAATATGAGAGTCACGTTGAGTATACGTTAGAGTTTCGTTTCTTCCACCACATTTTATCAAGGGGTTTCTCCATCTGAAAATTCCTCTATTTTTTGCATAGCACACACTATCCTCAGTTGAATATGACACAGTAGATGCAGGTGATGAAACATGTGCCCATTGACCACCTTTTGTTACAAACAGTTCAGAAAATTGAAGAAAAATCATAATTTCAAGAATAATAAATGTTTTTTCCAATAAAAATACAAAAATGAATTGTAAAAAAAGAATCGAGGGATTCATTGACTTATAGAATGTTTGGAGTGGCGTTAGACTATCAAAATCACAACAAAATATAATGTTAAGCTATAATTTGTCACTTTTGATTTTCACGGCGGAGAATCCAGCGCAGAGGATCCTACGCGTCTACTCATTACAAATATATACATATATATATATATATATAAACACTATTAGACTCTTTCAATTTTAGATGCACAAATATATTTAAACGACATGATCAATTAATAGATATTAATTGTGCAATATATCTATCTAATTCTTAATATTATTTTCTAGTAATTAATATTGGTCTTTTTAATAAGAGACATCTCAGTCCCACCTTTTTTACATTAATTAAATTATAAACTTTTTTGATTTTTTTTTTATCCCTTTATAAGATCTTCTTTAATTGCATTAATGCTTTTTTCTGCAATTTTTCAATGAGATCTTAGGACAGAGGTAGTAATCCTAAAATTAAAACAATTAAAATTATAGGTAAATATTGTATAAAAAATAGATAAATATGTATAATATAGTTCATACTTGAGAATAATATATCAATAAAATAATTAAATATTGAATTGTTATTATTTTTTTTAACTATTTCAATATATTAAGATGATCACTCATTTTATTCATCAATAGTAATAAAATACAATTAATCAAACAATTATTTTAATAAAATTGAAATGCAGATTCGTCATCATGTCTCAACATTTTATTTTTGCACAACACATATACATCATAATTACTTTTATATGACATATATATGATATAAAAATAAAATATGTCGTCATGTCTCTATATATACAATTTAATTCAGTTTACAATTAAATACTAACACAAGAAGACACTGTACTACAGACAAGAAATTAACATACACAAATAAAACATTTAACACGTAGAGATATAGGATTCAATTAAATATTTAAATTAGTAAGCAATTCTAAATTATCTAACATTTGCTCATTTTTCAATTAGTAAGCAATTCTAAATTATCTAACACACACGGCAAAAATTTGCGTTGACTCAACACTCATCGACGATTTTGATATCAAAATATAACATCTTTTATTTAGATTTGTAGAAGAACCTTAATAGTAAGAAAAAATGGCAAAATTACAAACTACACAGAAATCCCTTTTGTCACTTGGATAAAGCTGATGTAAAGGATTGTAACTCTTTAACCTTTGACACAATTGACGTCAAAGGGCAATACACAACTTTTGTTACCGATTATTATTGATGTTCAATTTGATTCACTACAATAAAAATGACTTTGGGCAACAATGGAAAACTGCAGTCTAAATAAAAAGCGTAGCCTAAACAACCATAAGCACACATATCCTAAAACCTTCTAAATAGATATGAATGCATATATTGTCTAATTGATAACTAACTTTGATAGATAAATCCATATATTCTATATTGTGAAAGAAGAGGACCAACTTATTAGATAGAATAAACAAGTTAAGAACACATGTTCCTCGAAAACAACATCAAAGGAGAAAATAAATAACAAAATAAATGATCCGATAGAATAACTCATTTTAGTGTCAAGGCTATTCTACCAAAATTGAACAACCTTCAACCATAACTATGAAAAGATTTAGATTTTATAAACCAATTGAAAAAGTCTTGATTCTTTATTGTTAAAATTTCTCATATTTCTTTTCCTTAAAAAAATAATTCAAATGGTTGTAAACTAGATAACTTATAAACACTTACGAGTCTTCTTACTAAAATAACTAGAACTGCAAAATCGGAGGACTTGAGGACATTTAGATGAACGCTTAGAAACCCCCAAGAGTTGGTCTGGCGGTGGAGACTTGGGTCTTGAGAGTTTGCTCCTCTCAAGGTTGGATTGAAAGCAATGTAAAGTAGCAAAGGAAAAACATGAAGGAAATTACTTTAATAAAATGTGTAAGAAATGTAAAGATGATACACAAGATCATACATTCTCTCACATGCAGATACTTTAAATTTTGGAGTATTGTATGTGAATTTGTAACCCTTAATATTGACACCACAATTATCTATATATACTACCAGATTTGTAATTGTCTTCTATAATTATTATGCGCATGCTTGATATGTATCATGTTATGTGGCTTCGAGACTGATGGGTTTCCTCTGCATGTTTTCTACATCTGAATTTTTATGTGTGATCGATATTTGATCTTATCCTTTCATAAGTGAAGTAACTACTTGTAGTCGAAATTGTACTTGCATGAAAATCACTACCAAAATACGCCAAGTCCCCGAGACCAAAACAAAACACCAGATCAACTTCGACTGGTAGCGGTCGACTAGCATATTCAATTCTTCATATAAAATAATTTTTAAATTTAGACCATACTTTCAATGTCGAATTCTCAGCTAACAAATCCCCAAAAAAAAAAATGCTATGTTCGACCAAACCTTTGGTACTTAAGAGAAATGATGTTTTTTAATAAACTTCTGACGCTATTTAAAGTAGTGTGTTGACGTCACTGTAATCATTACCACTTTTCCACAACACGTCTCTTCAAAACTATCCATGTATATGAGACATGATGACTCCAAATTTCTAGGATGAAACATGTCCCATTAACTCAATTAACTTCCTAATTCCCCACTTTGCATCAGGAACAAAAGCACATGCTAGCATGGGGCTAGCCAGACGTTCATAGGAGAGTAACAATGACAATTGTTTTCTATAAAAACCCTTTTTCATCTTTCTGATTACACTTTTGGCTTTCACACCTCTAAAAGAAAATTAAGAAGACTCTATTCTTTATGCAATTTCTCCCAACTTCTCTCTAATAATGACATCTCGTTATAATCATAGGAGAAACAATATTTGAAATCCTTGAGTAGTTCGACCACTTGCTCCTCATATTTCGATCAATATTGACGCTTATGCATGTTGGCCTTCTTAGCGTTCTATCTCCCAAGTCAATTTCCTCTGATGGGTCCTGAGCCTGAAATTTCTTCGTCAAAGTCATTGGTACTTTCTCGAAACCCAAAGGTTCATCATCATATTTATATTCGAGTCTTTGATTAGTCGAATGATCAATAACTTTAACCAAATTGGCTTCAGTAGCTATCTTATATCGTAATTCATCCTCTTGGGCCGCCTTTTCCTAATTCTTGGCTATGCAAGCCGTTATTCAAGTCCATGTATTCGACTTAGCCATATCGATGTCCTTACTATCCCTTTCACTTTGTAACTTGGCTTCTTGAGCCAATTTTTTTTGGTTGTCAACCATGTATGCCATAATTTTAGTCCAAGCATTCGACTCAGGTATTGTAAGAATTGTCATCCCCCAACCTGTAGGGGTTATCTCTCATTCCATTGGTGGTTCTTCTGATCATATCCCTTGGTCCTACAAGAAACTATGAGTTAGGGGGAGTCTTATAGAGTTATAGAAATTTTCTTGTTGCATGTACCCTAGATTGGTTGGTGGACATGGCAAAATGTTTTCCAGATTCCTAACAATGGTTATTCAATTGATACGGTTTACTTCTTCCATATAGTAGCTTTGAGCAACTTCCATATTCTCGAGTATGTTGTCTTCCATCTATGTTGATATCCTCTAATGGATAAATGAGGGGAAAGTATCAATGCCATGGATCCATGCCTAACAATAATTATAGTTGGCTTTGGAAGAAATGATCATGAATAAGATTGGTCGAAATGTGGTTTTGACAACCAGGTTTAATTCTATTGCCTCTAGGGAATGTCCTGCCTTACCCACATAGTTGAAAAGCACCATGTTATAGGGTATTAGGTTGTGTTCTGGACTTCCCGAACGCTTGTCGGGCAGGTTGCACCTCCTCGAGGTACAACTTTATGCCGAGATCCGTTTGCATACTGAGGGCTATCGACCACCCGGATCGTGTACCGTACGATGTCCCCTGCTCGACATCCGTCGGGAAGGTTCACAACTTATCACGTTAAGAACTACTTCCACTATGTCCCTGTTGCTCGACATAACGTCTGGTTACGGGCATCATCCCTCAACCTTGACCTAGTCCGCTCGAACGACTATATTCGCGGGTCCGCATATCTCTGCCCAATTATAGCAACCAATGAGAATCCTCCTAATATCATTATATAAACCCTCATATCTTTGAGGGCAAGGTATCACTTTCTTACACTCAAAACCCTAATATTCACTATCCTTTTTTTTAAACATTTGCTTACTTTAGAATCGGAGTGCCTTGCAGGCACACCACCCCCTCTTCAACATTAACTTGCTCGAAGGATCTTCAACCGTTTTGTCCGTCTCTGATTCTGATCACTTATTCAGATTAGGTTGGTATCAAACTTTCCTATCCTTTTGAGGAGGGAGTGAGGCATCAAGTTGACTACTTCACCACCATCGACTAATACTTTGTTGACACTAACATTTCCAACTTTCACTTTAATGAAAATGGAATTCAGATGACTCTTTATCCCCACCTGGTTTCTTAAAGACGACATTCTTCTCTTCGATGTTACCATTGTTCATCATGTAGAAGCAAATTGGCTTGTGTTCATCCATGTTTTTGAAGGGGAAATCCTTTTCTTCGCCGGTTATCATAGTCACCGCACCGTATTTGATAGACATGAACAACACCATGTTGCATATGACATAAAAATCATTTTGTGCACTTGAGGAATCATCTGCAACCATTTCCCAAACTCCCCCATTGGCATATTTTTCTTTGGGTAATGAGGGCAGGGTTAATCTTTCCTTAGATGACGTTCTAGCCACTTTGAACCTTGGTTTAATAGGTGATTAAATGGGAGAAATCCTCTCTTTTGTTGGCCTTGTGGCCACCTTGTTGGTTGGATCTTGTATTTTGTGTCCACTAGAACTTGCCATATCTCTAGATGCTTTCTTTTAACGCTGATATCATCTTTATTTCGTCCTTGTCATAGGGTTTTTCCCATGTAGTTAGAAGTGCATATGTACCTATTAGAAACTTAGGATTTGTTCTAGTGAGTTCATATCAAGTTCAATGCTAACTCTTCTCCACCCTTATGGTCAATGTCAATTTTATGACGAAGATATATCCATTTCCATATTGGCACCTTCCACGAGGGCTCATAAGTCTTGCTTCGACCTCTTTTTTGGCAAATGTCCATGTAGTATGTCATGTAGGGGCACCTCTCTTATTAAAGGCATACTTTTCACTTGTTTGAGACTGATTGTACCCTTTCCCAGCAGCCTTTTTTCCGAATATAGAGCTACACATGAGACACAACATAACTTTGGGGTCTTTTAACCTGAATTTGTTGAGGAAAACTATGAGTTCCTCTTCATCCCATGGGTACATCGTATGGACCTCTTCACCATTTTGTATGATAGTGTCGGAGCCACGAGTAGCCTTAACCATCAGACATTTTACTAGCTCAACGTATTTCGTGTCTTTTATCTAATAGAGGTTATCATCCACCCGCATCTGATTTTTTTCCTTGTCACCGAAATTGAGTTTTCCTTCATTCAAAGAACCTTGCACCAAATCCCTAAAAAGGACATAATGGGAAGTCTTATGACCCAAAAAATTATGAAACTTACAAAACCCTTTTTTCTTTCATTGATCTAAAGGTGGCATTTTTACCCCCTTATGGATAATAATTTGGCCATCAGCAACTAAGAGGTCAAAGATTTCATTGTTGGCTAGATCTCCAACCTCTAACAAATAAACTTTTAGATTTTCCAACCATTGGGTGATTCAACTTGTAGCACATACTTAGAGAGACGAGACATAAAATTCAGCATATGTAAGCCTATATTTAGACCATTTTGGGCTAATATTTGTTCCACAACATTATTTATGCGGCTATGTCAACAAAATTATTTTGTCGAACATTTCCCAATACTTGGTATGCATGTTGGTTTTGATGCACTTAGACTACTCTAGGGCCTTATTTGACTCCGACTCCTCCGACTACCCTAGGTGGGTGTTTAAATATCATTTTTTGTCGTTGAGGCTACACGTCTAGCAATTATTGGGCTGACACTTGTGGAGCTCAAAATAATTGATGGGTGGCACTTGTGGAGTGCCAATTCAACCCATATATTGTGCCAATTGCTGGTAACTATGAGCGGTGCTTTAAATTAAGGGATTGAACACTGTACCCATTTTTTATGTAAGCAGATTAACCATTTCATAGTTACTCTCGTCCATTTGTTTACTCACAGGTTGAAGAATGTTGTTGGTCAAAGTTTATAGTCTAGTAGGAGGAAAATGGGATCCTCCAAGCGGTGGTATCATTCGATCAGGATAATTCACTGTCGACCCTGATGGTAAAAATGGATTACCATGGGATGTGATATTCACTATGTTATCTACGAACGTAGATACACTAGGTTGAAGGCTCGCTGTGATTAATGTTGGAATACCATAAGGTTGTTCCCTACCATTTAAAGGCATTATAAAATTTAACGAGAAAACAAGCCTCTTGTCTACAACCGCACTTTGGTAGTAGGAATGATCGAAACTTGTGGTGGCGTTACTGCCACACTCTGTGGTTCCATAGGATTGGTTACTTGACTCATGTTGGTAGGGTTTTCTCCCACTATAGTCTAATTTCCTAATGCATCGTGATACTACATTTGCTTGTCTTTATGTGTTTGGAAGGTCGTTATGGGGAGGGAGATTATTTCTAGGTGGTGGACGTGTCATTTATAATTTTTTTACCGCTACTCAAGTGCATACACGCACAAACAATATTTAACAAATGAATGACACAAAACTTTGTAAATAAAGGCAACTTTCTGTAGGAAAATCTTTCAAGAATTTCACACACAAAAAAGGTTCCACCGGGTGTGCCAATTTGTTAACTAGTATTTTTGGCAAACAAACGCTAGTTTACAAAGATTGTTACTTGTATCATTGACTAGTAAATCCTAGGAAATATTTTCCAAGAATTCTTGGGTTCTTTAAGAGTATCCACTAGTTCGATTATATAGTAAAAAGAAGTTAAAATGAAATTTCTAACTGAGGATGATTAAAAGCAATGTAAAGTAAAAGCAAGGAAAAAATAATGAAGAGATGTAAAGATTGTACACAAGATCATATATTCTCTCAAAGACTTATTTCTCTTTGTATGCAGATACTTTAAGTTTAAGAGTATTGTATGTGAATTTGTGACCCTTAATCCCGACACCAGGATTACCTATATATAATACTAGATTCGTAATTGTCTTCTATAATTACTATGTGCGTGTTCGACACGTATCCTTGTTATGTGGCTTTCTTCCACGTGTTTTTGACATCCGAACTCCTATGTGTGGCCGGTATTTGATCTTATCCTTTCGTAAGTTAAGTAAATACTTGTAGTCTAATTTACATGGACATCACCACTAAAATACGCTAAGTCCCTGAGACCAAAATAAAACACCAGATCGACTTTGACTGGCAACTATCATCTACCATATTCAAAACTATCATCTACCATATTCAATTCTTCTTACAAAGTAGTTTTTAAATTCAGACCATACTTTCGATGTAGAAATATCATATAACACTTTAGTATTAGAATTGATCAACAATTGCATGAATTGAACCATAAGTTATGAGCAAATAATGAAGCTTTAAATCTATTCAACAATTTGGTTCCCAAAGATATTTACAATGAATTTAATATGAATAATTATGTGTTATTGTGAATAAATTGTATCCTATGGATTTTAGTGAGTGTGAGGAAATTAGTTTGAGATATCAATTTCAACACTTTTATATTGATGTTGTTGTTCATCCATATTTGAATAACCTGTCAACTATATCTAAATTGTGAGAAGCTCTTAACAAATAGGGAAAATGAGTACATATTACTTGATTGATTGACTATTATGTCATATTATAACTTTTTTTGTTTATACGGATACTGTAACACCCAAAAATTTATTTAATTATTTAAATAAATTATTAAGGATTTATTTGTTGGAATTAGTCGGGAGAAATTAATATTAGAAATAATATTAGTTTTAGTAGAATATTAATTAATTTAGTTGAGTTAAGTTATATGTGAGAAATAACAAAATTGGAGGTATCGTATGGCAGGCCCTATTAGACTATTAGTAGGCCCATTGTTTTATTAAGAGGTGAGAAGTAAGAAATAGAAGTAGCAGGAAAACAAAAACAAAACAATTAGGTCACATAGCTTTTTGGGGAAAAGAAAGAGAGAGGGTTTGGAAGCACAAGGATTGGCGAAAGAGCTTTTACGGTTGATTTGCTGTGGAATTGATATGAGAAGAATTAAAGATGCGAAAGTTGGAAGCTGCGGAAAAGCGGATTCAACCGAAAATTAGAGAGAGACCGTAAATTCAAGGTAAGAGTGAGGTTCAATCTCTATAACTAGGTATATGATAGACCGTATTTAGGGTTGGGTTGTATAAATTATCGCCCTGTGTTTTTGTGTTAATCTGTGTTGAATTAAGTTGATTTTTTTTGTATGGTTGGTTTGTCCTTTGGTTATTACTAGGAATCGATCAAATTTCATTGCATATGTAGTTGTTGTGTTAAGTTGGTGATTTAACCGGAAACTGGGAAAAATAAATGATATAGGCCAATGGAAATTAGTACAAAAGAATACATGTGACGTTCTTGGAAAAATAAACAAGAAGACAAAGAAAAGAATTTTGGTGGCGTGGAACCCCTTGGAGGAGGGAGGCGCCCGCCCTAGGGCTTGGGGGCGTCTTCCCCTTTGGGGCACTTGGTTGGGGGCGTCCGCCCTAGGAGATTAGAAGGTTGGGACGTGTGTCCCATGTGGGGTGGGAACCACTGAACTTGGTCTTGTCCTCTTTTCTATGTTAGTACGTATATGTATATATACAAGTATATTTAGGCTTTTCGGTGAAAGTGGAAATAGTATCTTATAGTTAATTAAGATATATATATATATATATATATATATATATATATATATATATATATATATATATATATATATATATATATATATATATATATGTGTTCATATCCAAACCAACCCAATAAAAAACCGCAAGCTAAACCTAACTAAATCGAAAACCGCAAATAATCGCAATTGGTTCGGATGATTTTGGGCCATTTTTTGAAAGAGCCGAGCGGTTCGGTTTGCGGTTTTATATTCATAAACCGATCCAATCCGAACCAATACGCGATATTTACAAACTTGTTTTTTTTAAAACATAACAGACTAAGCCCAATTTTATGTCAAAAAATAAGAAGCCCAATGTTATTTTTGCTAGACAACTGGGTAACGCGAAGAGTGTGAGAGAGACCAGTAACACGAAGAGGAACTAGGGCACAGCAACGGCGGAGATATCTAGAGGAAAAAGGGCGGAGAGTTCTGGCTTGAAGAAGAACGACGGTGAAGAGAATTGGCTCGAGGAAGAAGGGTGGAGAGTTCTGGCTTGAAGAAGAACGACAGTGAAGAGATTTCGCTCAAGGAAGAAGGGCGGACCGGCGGAGAGTTCTGGCTTGAAGAAGAACGGCGGTGAGATACGAAATTAGTGAAATATGGAATCAACCAGGTAACGACAATGTTATTGACTGTTATATCTTCAACAATTCGAAAATTGTTAGGTCTGAAAATTGTTGCTCTGAATTTTTTATACTTGTTCTGATAACTTCTATTCTCATATCATATGTAAGTTGATGTTCTGATAACTTCTGTTCTGATATGTAAATTGCTGTTCTGATAAGTGATAACTGCTGTTCTATAAATTGCTATTCTGATACATAACTTTTGTTCTGACTTATGATAACTTCTGTTCTCTGATATGTAAATCTGTAGTCTGTAGATCATGTGTGCTGCTATATAATTGCTGGCCTAATACATAATTTCCTGATATATAATTGTTATTCTGATACATAATTGTTGGCCTTTGGTTTATGTTTTATTTTCATCTCCTTTTCTTAGATTTGACTATTGATAAAGAAGTCAATTCTGTTACTGGATCTGATGCTTCCTTTTCCATGGCCGAAAATCAGGTAAAACAATTATGTTATTGGATATTGAAGTGCATTGATAAGTGGTTATATTTATGAGTGTATTTGATAAAGTGGTTATATTTATCGTGTATGTATTATGTATTTTCAGTCTCAAAATAGTCCATTGATGCCTACAACAAACCTGCCCCAAACTATTGATTTAGACAAACAAGAAGGCGACAATGCTCAACAGAAAAAGAAAAGGAAAGTTGGAGAAGAGGATGATTCTAAAGCTAACGATTCTAATGTTGGAGATTCAGGTAAACAAAAACCTTGTAGGCCTAAATTTTGGGTTTGGGATTATTTTACAAAAGATGAATCGGGTACTCGGGCTAAATGTAATTGGTGCACGAAATCTTATGTGGCTGATTCACATAAGAATGGAACCTCAAACTTAAATAACCATTTGATGCATCAATGTAAAAAAATTCCCAAACATGTTATTGATCATAGTCAAACCATTCTTAGCCTTCAAGAAGGATCTAAAGAAAATAGGAATGCACTTGTTGGTATCCATTTCGATGTTGAATTGTGTAGACAAGCCTTAGCTAGAATGATAATCGTGGATGAATTGCCTTTTTCTTTTGTTCAGAACGAAGGATTTCGTCATTTTATGAGTGTTACACAACCTAGGTTCCCACTTCCAGGAAGGATTTCCATTGCTAGGGATTGTTTGAGTCTTAACGAGAGTTAGAAACATAAGTTAAGAAGTATGTTTACTAAAACAAATCAAAGTGTTTGTCTAACAATTGATGCTTGGACTTCTGTGCAAAATATTAATTATATGGTTCTTACCGCGCATTTCATTGACCAAGACTGGAAGTTGCAAAAAAGGATTCTCAATTTTTGTTCAATAACTTCTCACAAGGGAGCGATAAATGGGAAAAAGATTGAAAAGTGTTTGGAGGATTGGATTATAGATAAGGTTTTTACCATCACAGTTGATAATGCTGCTTCAAACGATGTTGCTATTGCGTACCTAAAAAATATAATGGAGGATTGGAATTCAAATCTATTAAAAGGGGAGTATTTACATATTAGATGTTGTGCTCACATTCTTAACCTTGTTGTCAATGATGGGATGAAGATGAAGCACATGAATTCTTCACTTTCGAAAATTAGGAGTGCGGTTCGATATGTTCGTCAGTCACCTGGTCGTTTAGATAGGTTTAGGACATGTATTAAAGAAGTTAGGATACAAGACAAGTCTACTGTGTATTATGATTGTCCCACTAGGTGGAACTCCACATACCTTATGCTTGAAAGTGCATTGAAGTTTCAAAAGGCCTTTAAGAGATTAGGTGAGAAATGTGTTGAGTATGTGATGTTGGAAGGTGGTGTCCCAAATAATGAGGATTGGGATAATGCCAAGTGTTTTGTGAAATTCTTGAAGTTGTTTTTTGAAATCACTACGAAGGTGTCAGGTTCTACTTATGTAACATCTTCTACTTATTTCATGGAACATTGTACAATATTGGGGGCATTAAAGACTTGGAAGGAATCTCATAAAGATGACCCATTACTTACAAATATGGCTAATGCTATGGATGATAAATATAGCAGTTATTGGGGAGAAGTCAAAAAGATGAATATGCTAGTCTTTATTGCTGTAATTTTTGATCCTCGGCGTAAGTTTCAATTTATTAGGTGGGGATTGGATAAGTTTTATGAGAAGGAAGTTGTTGATTATTTGTGTGATAAGGTGAAGAAAACATTAAATAAAATGTTTGAAAGTTATATTCTTTTCTTAAGTAAAGACCAAGCTGAAAGTGTTGCACAAGAAATAGAGCTATCAGAAGTTGTTACATCTTCAGATCATATGGATGATCAATTTGAGAAGGACATGGATCAAGATTCAAATTCAAATAAAAATGAAGTGGATTTGTATCTAATGGAGACGAGGGAGAAGAAAAGTTCAGATTTTGACATCTTGAATTGGTGGAAGGTAAATTCCACCAAATACCCTACTCTTGGTTTAATAGCTAGAGATATATTGGCTATGCCAATATCTACTGTTGCTTCGGAGTCAGCTTTTAGCACCGGGGATAGAGTTCTTAGTTGTTGTAGGAGCTCTCTTACACCCCACACCGTTGAAGCTTTAATATGTGCACAAAATTGGTTAAGATCCTCTCCTTTGAAAGTGGATATTGAAGAGCACTTGGAAGATTTGGAAAAACTCAAACAAGGTATATCTATGTTGTAAACTTTGTTTATAAATCTATTTTATTTAATTAAGTTTGTTTTGTCTAACGTTTGGTAATTTATTTGATCATTTTTAGAAATGGCTCCAATCCCACAAGTAAATGAGGGACTTTCTGATATTGAATCCGATTAGAGACATGCTTGAAAAAAATGGTATGTTTTTACTTTTTAATATTTATTTATTTGTATATTGCTTTCTGTATTCTGTTGCAATGTATTTAGCAGACTTAATGTTAAAATGACTTAATCTTATAATTATTTGTAACTTGGTATTGTTTTGTAGTGGCAAAAGAAGCATGATAGTCAGATTTATACTTTGTCAACGGCAGCTTACTCCAAGAAGCAAGAAGAAACATATTATTAGTGCTTTTGATAGTTTTAATGTCTTTTGTCTTAATTTAATTGTGCATTAGTGACAAACAGAAAGTTTTAGTTTATGCATTGATTTGATTGAATAATACATTGATGAGCATTTGTGACAAACATAAAGTTTTAGTTTATGTATTGATTTGATTGAATACTACATTGATGAGTAATTTATGTATTGAATACCATTTTCATGTTAACTATTTTGAATTTTGCATTTGATTGCATACTACTATTTCAATTATTGTCAATTGTGCAAGAAGAAAAAGACAATATTACATATGAGTTTTGTTACAAAATTGAGTTGTCTCTTTGAGAATATATGAAATAGAATTGTAACAGTAGTGTTGCCACATAAATAATAATAAATATTGTTATACATAATTAAATTTGTTGTATGTAGTGTTGCCACATGAGTAATAATAAGAATTATTATACATAATAAAAAAACCGAACCAACCGAACCAATCCAAACCGCATTGGTTTGGTTTGGTTTGTTTTTTTTTTCTTCAGTCAACCGAACCAAACCGAACCGCATGATTTTTCCTTTTGCGGTTCGGATGATTTTTTTCTTAAAAACCACCCAAACCGCACCGCGAACACCCCTATATATAATAAGTAGTAATGGTGGAATAATTGAATAGATGGAATAGTCAGATGATGTTATTAATGCCAGAAAACTTGCAGAACAATATATGTAACAGAATATTTGGAAATAGCAGTGTAAATAAATTAACATGAATTTAGTTATTTTTAGCAGCAGTGATACTTTAGCATATGGTATGATTTGGTCAATTAAGAAATAATAAATACTAATATGTTAGCAGCAATGTAACAGAAAATAGTATTTTAGCAGAAGATGTTAACTGTAGCGGAGTTAAGGAAATTAGCAGAGGTGGTTTATTCAGCAGACAATATAAAATTGTAATGGTTGTATAATTTGGTAGTAGGGAAGTAGTTGTATTGGTAAAATAAAATTGACAGGTGTAACGCCACAAACATGATTATAATGAATTTATATCATGGTATAACATCATATAACAACACTATAACATCAATTTGACTTAAATTTACCAAAATCATGCATTAGGGTCTAAAATTCCTAAACCTTAATATCCTAAATTGGGATTCCTAATCTACTCATTTCATTCCTATTATCCCCAAAACCTATAAAGCATAATAATCAGAGAACTCTCCCCTTACCTTTGCCAAATCCTTGAGTTCTTGAATTCTCTTCTCCATTTGTACGTTCTTCTCTTCTTCTCACTCTTTTTCCAATTTTCTTTTCTTTTCTAATTCCTTATATTATAATAATAATAAAATAGGATTAGTGAGTTTTACTCTTTTCACCTCCTTTTTCTACTAATCACATTCTAAGAACATTTCCTCTCTTTATTTAATTTCCAATAATTCTCCAAAAATCCAATTTAATTACTTAATAATTTAAAATTCTAAATTATTAGCAATTAAAAAAATATGGGGTGTTACAGAACCAAATGTGAAGTTGGAGAAGAATGGAGAGGAAGACAAAGTTGATGTAACTTTGTTCAAGCAAATTGTGGGATGTCTTAGATATTTATGCAACAGTCGACCTGGTATAGGTTTCACTGTCGGATTAGTAAGCAGATATATGAGTGAACCAAGAGTGTCACATATGAAGACTGCAAGAAGAATCCTGAGATATTTTAAGGGTTCGATAAACTGTGGAATACTATTTCGACGAAACTCTAAAGATAAAGAAGAAATAGTTAATTGTTTTTCAGATACTGATTGGCGAGGAGATAAGGAAGATCGAAGAAGCACAACTGGATATTTATTTCAAGTATTTGGTGCCCCAATATCATGGTGTTCAAAGAAGCAACTTGTGGTGGCATTGTCATCTTGCAAAACTGAATATATAGCAGAGTCCTATACTTCTTGTCAAGCAATTTGAATCAAATTAGTACTTGAAGAAATGGCTGTCGAAGTGAAGAAACCGATGGTGTTCCAAATCGACAACAAGTCAGCTATAAATCTGGCGAAGAATCCAGTTCTGCATGGAATAAGTAAACATATCGAAGTTAGGTTTCACTTCTTGAGGGAAAAGGTAAACTGAGGTGAACTTGAAGTTAGGCATTGCTCAAGTGAAGCATAGTTGGACGACAACTTTACCAAAGGATTGAAGATTGACATATTCCTAAATTTGAGATAAAAATTAGGAATAATTTAGATTGACTATTTTTGAGGATGTTTGACAACTTGGATTATAGGGGTGTGCTGAAATTTTAAATTAGATTTGTTAAAAAATATTAGATTAGATTATATTTGATTTAATATTTAAATATAATCCAAGTTGTGTAGACCTAAGCCCATTTAGGGTTGTATATAAATAGTCCTAGTCTGTATCATTATTTGTACAATTCAATAATACAAATCCTTATTTTCTTTATTATTCTCTCTTTCTCTCCTCACAAAAAGTGCCTCACACACTAACAACAATCAACACAAACCATAAACCATTGCATAAATACAACAACTAACAGAAATAAGCAAGCAACAACCATCTTCAATCAATCAAGTAAGTGATTTAAGAAATTTTTAGAGTTTATGTAATTTCTATTGAAATTAGTGAAATAGAGTTTTAAATGTGTTGTTTTTGTAAATTATATCATTATTAGTCATTATAACACTATTTGTAAATTGTTTTTGACGATCAATCCGTGTTTTTGGACGCATTTGGTATATTGGGGTGGGCTGTTACGAAACTTTGTTTCGTAGAAGAAACTGGAGGTTTATTTCCGGTTTCTGGGCAAGAACAAAACCAGAGGTTTATTTTCGGTTTCTGGGAAAGAACAAAATTGGAGGTTTATTTTTGGTTTCTTGCTTTGTTTTTTTTCTTCATTTTTTCCTCTGTAACCATATGGTAACGTTTCTTTCTTACTTCTACATGAGATATGTCTGAGAGACCGCCACGTTTGAGGCATGATCGGGTTGCACATCATGCTTTTGATAGGAGAGAGAGGAGTCAGGCCACAGAGGTTCCTTCGACATCCAGACAGACTATGAAGGATGTGCATTATGCTGATTCCGATTATACCCCTTCTACTTCTTCCTCCCGTAGCAGATGGGATTCTCCAGTCCATCCCTCGCTGCCTCCGTCCTACTACAGACGCACATTTTCACCATCCTCACCACCGCGGATTTTTGAGACGGGATCCTCATTTTCCTCACAGACGGGGCCATATGAGGTGAGACATGATGCTACATCCCCAATACTTGAGGTACCAGTGCCACCCGAGGTACCGGTGGCACTAGAGGCACCGACGACACCCCAGGCCCCTCAAGTCTTTGGAGGGGAACCTTCTGACTTATCTCTTCTCTCTCTTTATCCCACCCATGTGGCTAGATATATATGGAATGGAGAGATATGAAATTTAAATTTATATTATAGTTATTAATTATGTTATGAATATTATTATGAATTATAACAATGAATTTTTTCTTGCAGGATCGCGATACACTGAAGGTCATAAGTCATAAGAGGAAAAACAACAAGCTTATTCCCCCTCTCGAGCCATGGTTTGATGATCTTATAAGCATTACAGGGTTGAGATATTTGACCCTCTGTGGATATAGCATGGTCAACCAGGGGATGATCAACGCTTTTGTAGAGATGTGGCACAAGGAGGCGTCTTTGTTTCATCTACCACATGGCGAGATGACAATCACACTCGATGACGTCGCATATCTACTTCACCTGCTGATCAGAGGGAGGTTTATGGATCACCAGAAGTTGGAGAAATATGAGGCAATTACTTTGCTGGATAATAGGCTGGGAGTTACCGTGGTGAAGGCCCTGGTGGAGGTTGATAAGACACGTGGTTGCCACGTGAGATATAGCTGGTTGAAGGAGGTTTTTACAAATGAGCTTGTGCTTGCTACAACTACTGATGGTGATCCCGAGAAGGTTACCTTTTATAGAGGATATGCCATGAGAGCATACCTCTTGTATCTTGTTGGCACCCAGATATTTATGGACACCAGTGCCACTTACACTCACATCATGTACCTTAGGTTCTTTGCTGATTTTGATGCGATCAGTGGGCTAAACTGAGGGGCTGCCTGCTTGATTTACTTGTATTATACCAAGTTGGATGATGGGAATAAGTGGAGGACGAGGGAGATCACCGGAAGCATGTCTCTGTTGACGGTATAAATTATTTATCTTAGCTTCCTTTTTTAATTATTTTAATTTTGAAACTAACTGGTTTAATTTTGATATTTCAGGGATGTATCCTACAACATTTACCTCGCATTTCTGGATGGGCACTTGCTGAGGGTTATAGTGAGGATATGTCGCGTGCTTGCGCATACAAGTCTCTCATAGGAAACTAGACGACATTGATGTATCGGGTTTGCTTGGACCGAATAGTGCATGAGAACATCCACTTCAGTGCCTACGCCGACCACCATGAGACTTTAGTTTTTTGATTTTGTATTATATCGAATTTGTATTTTGGATACTATTATTATGAAATGCATTTGGATAACATTTTTGGTCTTTTGTTCGATCTATATATTGTAGGTCTTTTATTCGATTTAATAATTGAATACATTGCTAAATTTCTAATTATATCTTTTCCAATTATTGCTTTAGTTCTATTTTTCTGCTAATTGTCATACCCAAAACCGGATGTATACTTCCGGTATAGAACCGAAGATATACTTCCAATTTTCACTCAAATATTTCAGAAAGTGGTACGCACCGGAAGTATACTTTCGGTTTTAGAGAGGCATTTTTGGAAATGCATAGGATTTAATTCCACCCCATGGGGAGGATTAAGAAATTCACATAATTTTTTTCGAGAGATCTTCATCACTGGTGATAAAAAAACTTGGGAAATTTATATATTAACGCAAATTCGCCTCCTTCAATGTTCCAAAAAGAAATTTATTGTTTGAAATATTATCGCCACTTAGGAATTGATAATGGTAATATGTTCTTGTGGGTCGCTCTTTCTATCGAAAGTGGCCAAGGAGGATGGTTTGAAGTTAGTGCGTCCTCAACTGAGAGAGGTTGGAAATTCTAGGCCTATATCTGTTCCTACTCGTCGTTATCTTGTTGTTGTTATAAGTTCTGAACATTGCCCTATAGAGTTTTGTTTTGGCGGCATAATTCTTCCATAATAGCTAACATCTATCTTATGGCGTATAACCGTTTTTGTTACTACTAGAAGTAGTCCTTAATGTTCATGCAGAACAATATTATTAACTTCCCTTACGCGGGTCGGGAGAAGTCACAGTGAAGTTTATGTGTTTCATGTTTATAGATTTCTTGCCTTCCTCCTAGAGAAGAAGGTTGTATATATATATATATATATATATATATATATATATATATATATATATATATATATATATATATATATATATATTACTCGTTAATTAAGGAATATCTCTAGGAGTTTAAGGCCATGATTGTAGTTCATTATCATGTTCCTTAAGGCTCGTGCAATCAATTATTAATGTTAAATACATAAATAACGATCTTTAAGGGCGTTTATCTGGTGTAACCAAATCTTGGCGGGCTGGCATTCGACTTAGATAAGGATGACCTTAAAGGGACCCCTTTGGGCGTCTTGGCTAGGAGACCTTGTGGAGGTCTCCATTTTAACAAAGGGTGGGGCAGATTCACCTCGATGTGAGTTATCCTTCTTGGCTCGGCCCCTGTTATTTTCTCTTGCGTATTCGCTTTGTATGCTTTTCTTTTATTCTCTCCTTCCTGGTGAAATCGCATGTTAAGGCATGAGGTGTTTTGCTCATTTTCTTTGCCAAACATGCTTTAGGGGAAACTCAATAAACTCATAGAGTTTAGAGGCTTGTTAGGTGTTTTCGATTCAATGTTTCGATGTTGTTAGGCTTTGAGCTTAACTCTGTTTGGATTTTAACGCTTAGTTATTATATTTATTTTTCGTATCATGTCTGCTATGTAGGGCAAATAGATACTCGTTAAACAAGTTTTAGGATCCTTAGGTCCTAGTCCCACCTGCTCCTTCCAAATTCTTCTTCGGAGTGGAGATTTTAGGTAGAGAATTTTAGGAACTTGTTTCTATGATTTAGGGGTCCTTAAACCCTTGTCCTTTTTGTTTCTCTCCAAATTATTTTGGAAGGCGTTTTGTTACTCGTTATTCGAGCTTAGGAATCTTGCGTTCTTGACTTCCTATTCTCTCCAAACGTTTTTGGGAGGCAGTGGTTTCATGGAAGTGTTCGCATTAAAAAGTGACGCGCGAGGGAATCGAATCTGAATTCGGATTCTCTGGCTCGAAACGATTTATTCTTTTGATTTGTTTATAAAGATGCCGCGAGCATCAAGCTTTATTATTTCTAACACAAGAAAAATGATTATGAAAAAGGGGAAAGCTGCAATACCCTCAATTGATATGATATGCATTACGACTAGCGCGAACTAGACACAACGCATTGGGGAGATTCCGGGCAAGGGGGTTTGTTATATAAAGGGAATAGATGGAGCACCCTAAATATATATAGTTATCTATAACTTTATATATGAATATGTTTGATATGTTTGTGTGTTTTAAATTTCTATTTCTATTGTTGGGAAAGTTTCTCCTTTGGATTTTAAGAATGGTAGTTTATGTGGGATCCTAGGTTTTGTTATTATTGTGCTCGCAAAGATCATTGGGATCTGAAGCAACTCGTTTTTTTTCAAAAATCATTTAAATTTAATTTAAAAAAAAACAGTGAAATCGCCACCTAATTTTATGTGTTCTAAAAGAAGAACGGGAAAATACAGATAAAACCCACGAATAAAAAGAATAAGAAGGTATACGAGATTAAGAGATATAGGTTCGGGAGTTGGTTATGCAAGGGGAAGGTATTAGCACCCCTCACATCCATCGTACTCGATGGTACCCATTTAGTTCAAAGTGTGATTGTGTGTTAGTGTGAAAATTTTACGATCTTCTAAATTTTGAAAAGAGAAAGAAAGAGAGAAGAAATGTTTTTTATTATTTTTGAGTTTGACACGGTTTCAAAGCCGTGTGCCTACGTATTCCCTCGTGCAATGGGAAAGTCAAAACTCCGAAGTTCTTCTAGAAAATAATTGTTTGTTGATTGATTTTAAATGAAAAGACAAGTCATCATTTTTAAAGGAGAAGACTCGTCTAACGTCCACAAGGTGTGATAAAGAATAAAGGACTACGCATCAACATGAGGGAGGGTTTGAGAACACCTCTAGTACTCATGTGGAGAATTCGAAAACCTTGGGAATAGAGGAAGAAGCATCTCAATTATAAATGAATCATGTCTAATCTTGAAAAAAAGGTTTTAAAGGTAAAAGGTGCTTAGAGCGCACAAAAGATATTGAATGTGTTGGAATTGATTTTAAATTGTAGATGACAAGTACCAAAACATTGGGCTATCCTCTAACGATTCAATACTCGAGATTGGTGATTGAGGTCAACCGATCATCTCTCATCCAAAATCTTTATTATGAAAAGAGTGAGGTGAAAAAAAGTTCACTTTTATTAAGTGTATGGAATAAAGTATTTAAGTCATTGGGTTACCCTCTAATGACCCAAATACTTTACATTTTAATTAAATCGTCGGGCTATCCTCTAACAATTTACTTAAATACCATAGCGCCATGTTTTTTTTGTTTTGTAGAAAAATTGATTTTTGAAAAATAACTCGACGTTGGATCGAGGTTTGAGAAGAAGACTCGACGTTGGGTCGATTTTTATTGAAAGTGTTTTAAATGCTTGGTGAATGGAGAAAGAATAGGATCGAGATAATTGTAAATCACAAGTAAAATCGACAAAGCCCATACAAGGTGGCCAACCTAAGTATAAAATAATTAAATTACATGTGTACTAGCAAAGTGGGCTAGTCTACTAAGACGACCAATTGGGACAATTGATCGAAATAGGCTCACTGTAAGAAGGCCCAGGATCAAGCGTACATGTGTGCATGTGTGGTCACCGCGACGCTTCTTAGCTTTGTCGACTTACAGGTTTAAAATGATTCACAGGTATTAGTTTTAAAAAAAGATTTTTTAATTTTGTGTAAGTGACAGTTAAATTAAAATAAAATAAATGTGCACTAGATAATTATTACAATAATTGTTTTTTGGGAGAGGGAAACAAATTTACAAATGAGGTTTAAAATGAAATGGCTAAATACAAGCCCATGAAATAAATATGAATCTATCAATCAATAAAGGAAATATTATTCCTAAAGACTTAGTAACTAACAGAAAATACATTTTTTCTTGGTATTTTTTTTTAAAATATTTGAAAGAAAATTCTAGCCATACATCTACAAAAATATTTTTTTGAGATTTTTATCAAATGAAATTACTCAAAAAAACAAACGAATGAGAGTTTAATTAAATAATTTTTATATCCTTTTTTTTTGAAAATGTTTTAAGTAAAAAAGAAATGATTTAATGTTAAAACAACAATTTTTTCGCAACTTGTTGTAAATCACAAACATTTTATTGTACCAATATTTTAAAGTTTGTAACAAACAAAATAAACCATGCTACGAAATGACAGCATAAATGAAATTTTCTTGTTCAACTTTTCAACAACCAAATATGTTGTGTGTAGATCAGTATAAAAATAAATGGGTCTAACCAAGAACTCTTTCAGCCTATTAACTTTTGACATGTACATCACTAATCACATTACAATAATAAGAAAAAATAATAGTAAAGGTTAGCAGATTTTATTTTGGACATTAGCAATTATTTCATTAAACATAGAAGATTTCCAGTATCATGAAACAAAAGAAAAATAAAGGATAAACTAACTGAAAATTAGAGAACGGTGACAACGTAAACAAACCGAATGGCAGCGACGCAAAATCCAGATATGAAGGTGGTGTTCGGACTGGTAGTATTTCACCGAAGGAGGGAGTATGGAAGGGACTGTTACGGCGACAATGAGAGAAACAGAGGGAGTGTGTAACAGTGTGGCTGTTCCGGCGAGAAGAATGGGGTTTCGGTGGAAGACACGGTGAAGGGGGTTTCGAAAGAGAGCTGTCTATGGGCTATGTGAAGAAGCGATGAAGTGAGGGAGTGACATCAGCAGGTGTTACGGCGTGGTGATGAAAATAGAAACAGAGGCCAGTATGTATGTATGAAGGGTGTAGACGGAGGGTACAGGGAAGAAGGGAATGGATGAAGTTGCGGTGATGAGTGTGAGGAACTGGTTGTGAGGTGTGGATGGAGACAGAGGGTGTTTATGAAGATGAAGTGTCACGGTGGGAGTTTTGGACAGTGGTATGAGGTGAGCAATAGATGGAGGTGTTGAGGATGACAGTGAGAACAGAAGGATAGCAGTGGGTTATTGGAGGAACAGAGGATTTACGGCAAATGATTGAGAGTGATTTCGAAACAAGGGTGAACTGAGGGAAAGCGATGAAGGAAACAGTGAGGTTGCCAGCAAGATGAAAAAGGAAATTCACTCTTTCAGATCCGCCGTTTTTTATTGTTCCTAATTTTGGCTCCCCCCTACTGTAGCTTAGTAACATAATATATATACTAAAAAATTAGGTTTTTCACAGTATTTTTTCAAATGCCAAAATTACCCTTTTCATAAAATGGGCCTAAAAATGGGCGGTTAAAACAAAAAGCCCAATAGTATTTTTTGTTTGATTTTTAGAGATAAAAATTATACACCTAAAATTGTTAAAAATGATAAAAGTTCGAACAATAAATTATCCGAAAAATAATATGAACACATTAAAATAAACTACGAGTCTTGTAAATTAAAGAAAAATTATTGAAATGGTTAAAATTAAAATAAAATAATAATAAAGAATACCCGATTTTAAAATACTTACAGTTAAATACGAGTCTTCAAACTGTATCGAAAAATTAGGGAGAACACATTTTCATGATCTACGCGACACGTAGATTCATAAAGCAGTGAGTAAAAAATGAAAACTTGAAATATTTTCTCCGCTAATTTTCGCACAGTATCGAATTGCTTTTAACAGTCTGTTTATAAAACCGAAATATTGATATCATCGACATATAAATAATTTAAAACAATGCAATAACCAGACAAAGAGGTAAAAATGAATGAAGTAGGATAACAGGTATTTTACAATTAAAAAGTATGCAAATATCGATTTAGACTGACTTTTGATCAGTTTAAATACGACGTAATGATGTGAATGCAATGTGTGAATGACTGTTGTTTTTTTTTATTTTAAATATAATGCGAGTAGAAAAATAGCAGGGTAAAATTTGGGGTGCAACAGGATCCTCTGCATACATATCCCTTAATGGGAATCAGAGCATTTGTAGCTCGGATCTAAAGAGAGCTATGGTTTGGTTGGTTTGAGGGAGAAGTTTTTCTCGCCAAGGATGAGACCTTGTGCCTACGTATTCTCAAAGGGATGTTGAGAAAGTCAGAGCAATCGTAGTTCCCACTTATGCTAGTGGAAGCAACGAGATGATTATTAAGAGACAAAGACAAATGTCATCTTAATGAAAAATGTATCTAATCTATTTCATCACATACATTTTTGAAAGGATTGATTGATTGAATCTTTCGTCGTAAGTTATAGGTGTTTTGCTTGAGTGTACAAGCGTTACCACTTACGAGTTAAGAAAGATGTTTTGAAAAATGATTGAATCTTTTAGTTGTAAACATTGGGTGTTTTGATTGAGTGTACAAGCGTTACCACTTCCGATTAAGAGATGTTTTTGTTTGAAAAGAGTTTGAAAAGTTTTTGATTGTATGTGATGTGATAGATGAGATACTTCTTCCATAGAGATGATAAACGTCTAAATCTCAAGGAGAAATTGATTGTGGATTAGGGGGATGCTTTTAAGAAGCCTGTGGGTCCTTGTATTGTAAGCCCAAGAGGAGGCATTCCGAGGGTCATCGAGGGTCCTTGTATTGTTAGCCCAAGAGAAGGCATTCCGAGGGTCATCGAGGGTCCTTGTATGAAGCTCAAGAGGAAGCTATAGGGTATGCCTGGCTTTGGCTTTAAGAGTGGTTTCACCGGGAAACCATCCTCTTAGGATTTTAAGAGTGATTTCACCGGGAAATCATCCTCTCAGGGTTCTATCCTAGCGCGGGTGATTCTTTGTATTGAAAGCCCAATAGGAGGCCGTTAAGAGATTTCTTGGTCTCTTTCTTGTTTGATGCCCAAGAGAAGGCTAAACTCAATGAGGGAGTTCTTTTGAACGAAGCCCAAGAGGAGGCTAACTCAACAAGGGAGTGTTGTCTTATATGAAGCCTAAGCGGAGGCTAAACTCAGTAAATGAGTTTTCTTATATGAAGCCTAAGAGGAGGCTAACTCAGATGAATGAGTTATCTTGTATAAAGCCCAAGCGGAGGCTAAAGGGAACCTAGTTGTTAGACTAGTTGTTATGTTATAACTGAGTAGTTATATGAACAAGTGTGTGATATGTATTCACAGGAGTTTATGAAGGAAATATAAACAACTGTATAAAACAAGCGTTCAAGGCTAGTGTAACTTGATTATTTACGAGTTTGAATGTGTACAAGGGAATGAATATGTACACGAAGGGGTGTTTATGTACAAGTAAATGATTATGTACATAGGAGGGTTGGGACTTACACCGTAAGGGAGGCCCATTGGTTTAAGAAAAGTTTCACCGGGAATAATTCTTCTCTTAATACCAATGGAATTGGTGTATAAACAAACGAATGAAAACAAACGGACAAAGTTTGTTTATGCCTGAATATTTACAAAGATGATTGGATATGTACAAGGAATCGAATATGTACATAAAAAATATTGGGACTTACACCGTGATGGAGGCCCATGATCGATTAAGAAATTCGAGGAAAAAACTGATTCGGTTTTATCTTCAAATCGGATCGATCATGGAAAAGGTGTGTAAGTTTGATGAAAAGTTTTGAAAAAGGTTTTGAAAATGATTTTGAAAAGTGAAGTATATTCACAAGAAGTTTTGAAAAGATTTGAGTTTGAAAGTTTGAAAAGAACATCTTTGAAAAGTATTAAGAATACTTAAAATGTCTTGTTTTTAACTTAATGAAAATATAATCAAAAGAGAATATTTTTGGATTTTTTGACATAATCATAAAATAGGTACATTAAATGACAAGTGTGCAAAAAATCATCTCAAAATGAGAAGTTTTGATTGATTTTTGAAAGTGTTGAAGTTTGATAGAAAAAGTGAAGAAAACAAGTGGTAAAAATTTGTTTTGGTCTTAAGGAGGCTTGAACTCATGACCTTTGGTTTTGAATTGAAATTTTTTACCACTGAGCCAAGTGCTTGTCTTATTATTTACACGCTTCCAATTAATTATATTTAAAAACAAGTTTTTGAAATGTTGAAAAATATGAAGGTATGTGAAAAAAATGACAAAATGGTCTCAGGGGGATTCGACCCCTGGACCATAGGCAAGGCAAAGGAGACATGAAAAGCGTGTTGGCAACCGCTGGGGCGGTAATACATCCGTTCATATATCTCATTCCATGTTATTATATTATAAAACAAATATTTGAATTTCTGGAAAACAAGAAAACGCGCGCTATGTTCTTCCTCTTCATCCAATCTCCATTCACTCATAGATCCTTCGTTTCTTGATGAAATTGAATGATGTAAACATCAAACTTGCTCGTTTTAAACCCAGGAACATGATGGTGGTGGTTAATTTCATTTATTTTTAGTTAAAAATGATTAATTCTGATCGTGCCCAGATGAACCCTAATTTTAAGAATCAACATGAAATCGTGTATGGCTCATGTTTTATCAAATTGATTGAGGGTTAATGATCAGTGAAGGTGCAGAAACAAAATGGCCAAGCAACTTTTGAACTGGAATGCATAAATCATAGAGTTCGAAGTATGAGTGACTTACCTCTTCAAACTGAAATCGAAATCCTTTCTAAAGTGTTTTCAGTTGTTGTTTGATGATGGTTATAGCACCACTGAACCTTATGGAAGGTGTTTGATCACTATGCATGCTTTGAAATGGTCTGGAACTCTCTACCCAAGTCCAACTGCATATGCTTGATGTGAAATTTGAATTCGAGGTTAGAGATGTTACAGGTCAAGGATAATGATTTGAATCACTCATATGAAGTGTATGGATGATGTTTGAATGATAAAATCACAGTTAGCACGAGCAAATTAGCAGTTTGGAAGTTAAGGCACAAATTGCAAGCTTTGAAATTTTGAATTATGTTTCTGAGTTTGGGCAGTTCTTGTGTTGCTTTTATGTTTTAGACAAGTTTTATTTAGTGTTTAGAACATGTTAGACACCTAATTTCTCTCAGATTTTGCAAGATTGGCAAATTGCAAAAATTCCTCACTTTGAACTATGAAACTTGAAACTTAAGAAAGAAAGAGTGAAAGCTTGATTTGCATAGCTTTGGTGTGGTTTAAAAATGAGGAAATAACCTCTATTTATAGGCCAAGAATTCTGAATGATTTGGCAAAGATATCATTGAAGAAAACTTGCAACTTGGTTAAGAGGTAATAATGGAATCTTTTGCATTTAATGCAAAAGTTACTTTCTTTAACCATGGTTAAGTTTTCTTCTTTGATTCAATCCAATTCTCAATCATTCAAACTGATATTTATCAGTTATAAGCTGCCTCTAAGTGATGACAAGGCTTCTAGAAGGAGAAATTGCAAAAATGACTTATAATTTTGAAGCATGTACTTGAAATTCCATGGTTTTGGAGCTTTATGTTTCAAAATCAAAAGTATATCTAGACAAAATGGTTTTGCAAGTTCTTGGACATTTTGGAAAGCTTGTAACGAGGGCTACAACTTTCATGTTTTGAGTTTTTTCTGATTCCAAAAGGATCTATGTGAAAAATGGCCATGAAAGTAGGAAAAAACCATGTTTTTTAACACTTTAAAATTTTTCTAAGTGTTAGAAAATTTTCAAATTTGACTTTTTTGTTGACTTTTTCAAATTTCTTGATTTTTTATGATCATGATGGATCATTTGAAATGTTTTGATGATTGAAAAAGTTTGGTCTTGAAAAAGTTGACCAAAAGTCAAAGTTTGACTTTTCAGAGCAGATAAATTTTTATCAAACGATTCAGAATTTGTCTGATGAAGAAACATGGATTTTTGTGATGTTTTGAATCAAGAAATTAGGTCAAGATGTTGCATTGAAGATGTTAAGATCAATATCCAAGAAAATAGATCATTCATTGATCAGAAAATCAATGATTCACTATCCTCGATAAAAACCCTAATTGGTCGATTCCTGATAGATCATGAGAAAAAGTTGTGAATCTGAAGATCAAATGTTGATGATTGGTTAAGATAGGTCAATTGAGGTGAGTGGAATTTCAAACCCTAATTGATCACATCCTGAACAGATGAAATTTTGAAGAAACCCTGATTTTGACTTCTAGAAGCCACACACGATCTATTCTGTTTTGAACTGTTAGTGATGCAGTGATGCATATGTAAGGTGGTATATTAGGTCAAAAATTGGGGTATGACAGGAAGGTGTGTTTATTTGAGCTTAAGACTCTTGCGTTCTTGTCCTTCCTATTCTCTCCAAACGATTTTGAAAGGCGCCCGTTTCATGGAAGACGTGTTTATTCGAGCTTAGGACTCTTGCATTCTTATCCTTCGTGTTTCTCTCCAAACACTTTTTAGAGCGTAGGTTTCAAGAGACATGAGTAGGTAATCGTTATACGAGTTAGGACTCGTCCTTCATGCTTCTTAGGAGAGTTGATAGGTTCTAAAATGTCATTATTTTGTATATATAGTTTGTGCCACTTATTAATCCTTTTTGTTAATATCCTTTGAATAAACCCAACTTTATTTGTAAATATGTTTATATTATAAATAAATGTATTTTTTGTGTAAATAATGTACCATTTGATGGTTTTGAGGTTTTTTTGTAGATATTTGATGCATTTTTGGAGCATCGAGGAATAAGGTGTCAAAGACATGGCTCCAAATATGCATTTTAGGAAGAAATGGATAAGGAAGCACACTTAGCGCAATTTCTAGCATGCTACGAGCAATTTTCCCAGTTTTTGCATAAGCAAATTTTTCGAGCCCGCTAACCATGATTAGCCCGTTTAGTGGAATTTAGGCGGTTTAGTGTGAATTTTTAGTCACATCTAGCTTAGCACGCTGAAGTCGCTTAGTGTAACACCCCAATATTACCCAAGGTTTTATAAGTAAAATCAGAGTAATTTAAAATTTCATAAATTCAATACTGAGGCGTCACACCTTCAAAACCAAATCACTTTAAACAGTTTGCTTTAAAGTATAAATCTCGGATACATAGCATCCTCGGAAATCATAAATTGAATCTTAGAAATTAAAACACCATCTTTATTAAACCTCCTCATCAAATCATATTTTCATAAAGTATGATTCTTATTTACAAAAGGAATGACAACAAAAGAACAACAACAAGACAACACAAATATTCCCCCCGAGTGCTACGTATCAGAGCGACACCGACTCGACTTATAGCAGCTATAATCTCCATCTTCATAACCTGCACGTTACCAGTATAAAGGTAACGGCGAAACAAGTAAAGGGTGAGATACTCCAAAACATATAATTAAAGACATGATAGCTTATATATATAGTTTTGGAATCATAAAAGATATAGGTTAGTAAGTGCATTCCAACACGTATCCAAATCTCACTCACTTTGATCGTCATTCTAATGTGTATAATCAACACTTTATCGCCATAACCTCATCGACATAAATCATCACAACAACACATAAACTTTCATCACCACGAAATCATCACAAGTCAATACGTCATTAATCAACACGACAATCATCAACAACATCAAATAATGCTAATAACATAAGCAACATAAACAAAATCATCACAAATTGGCTAAAGCCCATCGTCGCTTTTGGCATAAAAACCCATCGTCACAAACATCATCACATCATATTTTCATTAAACATTTCATCAAAGTCAAATCATCGCAAAACTCATCATTTATATTCATCGCATAGTTATCATGAATTTATCACGTCATATTCATCATAAAGATCATCGCCAAACGAAACATCATATAACATCGCAATTACACATAATCCATCAATTAAAACCCAACGCCAAACAACTCAAACATAAACATAACCGACTCCATGAGACACGACTATGTTATGCATGTGGTACCCGTCGCTTTGTCCATAATTAGGAACACTTGGCATAAAGCCCATCGTCGCTTGGCATAAAAGCTCTCGTCGCTTGGCATAAAAGCCCTCGTCGCCAATGCAATGTATGTAACTCGACAATAAAAAAACACATCAAAAACATCATCACCGCTCATCAAGATTGTCATAAAGTCCACGTCGCCATATTCATCCACATCAAGATAAACATATCATCGCATCGCATATCATCAAGTATTCGTTAATAAATACACCGTCACAAACATCATGTTTAATCACACCACATCATTATCAATTCATTCACTAAATTCCAAATACGGAAAAATAGTCAAACACCTATAATCGTCGCGAAAGCCATTCCTAATAACTGACATTAATTATAATCGTCAACATCGCAATCAGATTGTCCATATGTGTCTTAAATCGACTAAAACACAACCCGATTCAATTTAATTATAATTTGGCCTATTTCGGGTCTTTTCATAAAAACTCGTAGTTTCGAAAAACTAACCTCACCACTACGTTCTACACATCGATCTTAGCTATCACGTCAATTTTCGTTGAATTCGGAGAAACTTGCTCTGTCGCCAAAATTACTGAAATCGGGAAATCGGAACATAATCGGGTTCCAAATTTAATCGGCTAACTTATGTCCTAATTATATTTTATTAATACTAACTAGTAGTATAAGAATTCAATGAAATGGAAAGAAACAGAATGCAAAATTATGCAGAAGAATTATGCAGAAAGCAGAAATTCCAAAATACAGAAAATAGAAAAACGGAAAAATGACACAACTCCCCCCAGGCTACAGGGACGGACGTCCCAAGACTCCAAAGAGATGGAGGCGGGCACCCTAGAGGGTGGGACGGTCGCCCCTCAAGTGAGGTGGGTGCCTCCCTTGCCCTTTGTCCACCAATTCATCTTCTCCCACGGTTTCTTCTTCAGGCAGTGTTTTTCTGATTTTCTTTGTTTTACAGTTTATACATTTTCTTCTTCTAGCAACTCAATCCTATTAGCCATGGTAATAGAACACCTAGATCAATACTCCTAACTTAACTTTCCTAATTTATTCCAACAATCACACACACAACTCATAAACCACAGCATCAATTTTATCCCAAATTCACAATACACCTATCAAACCCTAACTATAGGAAGTGGAAAATCAAACCCCTTACCTCAAGTGATTGGATGATTGCAAGATGCTCCAACCAATTCCAAACTTCAAGCTTGTTCTTGCTCTTCTTTTTCTTCTTCTCCCACTCACTAGTTTTTGTCTAAGTTTCTAACTTACGTTTTGTGTGTTATGGAAGGAAATGAGGAAAAATAGTGTATTTAAGATGCATTCTTACTAACCAAGGGTGTAAACCCAATTCAACACAATTAGTCCTCACACCCCTAACTTATTTCATTAATTAACACCTTAATAATATCTAATAATATTATTAACTCAATTAATTAAAATAATTCCGGGGAATTAAATATCGGTCCGAATAATATTTTACCGAACCGAACGGAATAAAAACCGGACCGAACGAAACGTCGCCCAAATATATTAATAGATATATCGATTAATATAAATATACTCGTCGCCAAAATAATCGTCAAACGGTAACTCAAAATATTAATATAATATAATATTAAATAAAACGGGGCGTTACACCTAGCGCGGTCTCTTGGTCTTTCTTTTATATTTTGATTTCATTCATTTGTTAGAGTTATGGAGTTTCGGGGTATTTTTGTCACAACATCATCACCTTACATTCTTTGATGATTGAGCTAAGAAAACAACAATGGAGATGCATCTGGATGATCCAAAGTCAAATTTCTCATCAATCGGAGTTGACAAGCCGAAATATATTTGGTTCTTTTTCTTCTCTTCTCTTTGTATTCTCTATTTGTTGGAGGTTATATATAAGTTTACCTTGATTATATGTATATTTATTTCTCATGGTTTTGTATAAAGCCTTTTTTACCAATCAATATTAGTGATTACTTTCTTTGTTTGAGTCTGAGTTGTTGGAGACATGTACGATTTAAATCCAGAATAAGTATGAACATCTGTATGAGTCGTGAGACATTAGGTTCTAGATTCTAGAACTAGATTTAGACTTAATATTCATGTGGGTATTGGTTCTTAATGTCTCCGTGTTGTTTGAGTCGTGAGACATTGCATCTGAGAGCAGTATGATTGATATCTCACTATGTGTTAGAGATAATCTCTATGTGAGAGATATGTGATAATATTGACGAGTGACTCAGGTTGCGTACAACTGCGTAAAAGGTTAAATTATTTGACAGGGTAGATGAAATGCAAATCCGAAAAAGTTCTATCTTCTCTAAATAATGTATTTATTTTCTGTTAATAATTTACTTTTCCGCACCTTACACTTTCAACCCATTCTAAACCAAACTCAGAAATGCGAGACTTGTCAAACGACAATTCAGTATGCACTAATCCATGTGGAGAAAATATGATAAAATTAAATAAATACTTACTTTTGCTTGCTTCTAAACCGCATGAACAAAATGACGTCATTGTCGGGGATTGGTGTTTTGATATTGAATTGCATTGTAATAGTTTCTATGGTTTTGAACTTTGTATATATTGTATAGAACTTTGTAAATGAACTTGTCCCTTTTATACTTATGCTTTGTGTATATGTCACTTCATACTTGTGTCTATGTTTACATATTTGTAACTTTGTTTTTGTTTTCCATACGTGTGCATATGTGCTTTTCTTATTGTTTAAATATGGTATATATATGTTGTGTATCAATTGTGTTCAAGTGTTGTAAATTTTTCTTGTTTTCGTAACATTTGTTGAGTGTTTGGTTATGACACTTTTTTAGGTTTGCGAGTTGAAGCAACTCCATGGCATGATTAGATGAAGTTACTGGCTAAGCACGATAAAGATGTCGAGCTAACGACATAAAATAAATGTTTGTTGGGAGGTAGCCCAACAGTTGTAAATTCGGTATAATTTCATTTTTTTGAAGTTGTGTAGGTGATAGTGGAGGTTGGCATGAAAAACTCAGATGTTGTTCTATTTTTCTGTATTTTTATGTTGCCGCTTAGCGCGTTTTGTTTTCCTACTGCCGCTTAGCATGCTTTGTGCCTCTTAGCGTGCTTAATTGTGTTGTGCCAGTGAATTGTTTTTGTTTCACTTGACCTCCTTTTTTCCACTTCCACAAGGCTACTTAGATTTTTTATAATAATTATTTAAACATTTTTATTGGTTGTTTGTCATCAAACATTGTGCTTAAAGCTTGAGGAAGTTAGAGGTGATTTTTCAAGTTTGATAGATACAACTTACGGATGTATGGTAATTATAGTGTTTCAAAGTTGGTACACGCAAGATACTCATTTATCACTTTCTATAGCATAACATGATTAGGAAATTTGTAATTTGTACAATTACCATCTCATTCATTCTTTTCTCACTATTTTCTTTTGATTGAATCACTTTAATTCCAAACCCCAAATGCGAGGAAGCTTTCCATTATTCATATATGCTGGAGACCAACATTCTTGTTTTAAATAGATTTTATCATGTTTAATATTTTATTTGTATTGATTGTATGAAAGCATGAAAAGGATCAAAGCACTTTATTTCATTTTGAACACAACCACCTGGTAAATAGTCAATTTACCTTGTGAGTGAGCGAGAATTTATTACTCCCTTTGAGCTTTTTTGTCACTATCCATGTTTCATTTGAACTTGATGCTTGTCTATGAGTATTTAGTTCACTTTTTTGAATGAATTTTGATTCTTTGTTTTCTTGAACCCTCATTCATGATTTATGGTTTGAATTTTTACCTTGCCTTAGAAAGTAGGGAGTATTCACACTATGATGTTGATTGAATTCAAGTTGGAGAGAGAAAAAATCGCTTGCTTATTCGTTGGTTGCTATGAGGTTGATAAAAAGAAGAAAAAATGTGAAAAATAAAAGAAAACGAAAAAAAGAGAGAAAAATTTTGAAAAAGAAAAAAATATCAAATAGTTGTACAAAATAAGTTGTGTGATTGTTGTAGCACTTGGAATAATAGAAGAATTTTGATTGAAATTTTGGAGTTTGAACTTTTGTGAGTTGAACACTTCCTTATGTTTAGGCAAGTTTTTGTTTCAATTACCTTTAGAATTTTCCCCTTTGTTTGTTAACCAAGCCACATTACAATCTTGAAACCCGTGTGATTCTTGATTTTATGTTTTCAATATGAGTTTTTAGATGAATGCATAATTTAGTCTTTTGTTTTCCAGATTGTTGGATGAGTGTCAAGTCCCTAATTTTTGTGAGTTTTTATCCCTTGATGAAACTTTGCTAGGTGTGATTCATTTGTTGAGCATGTTTTGTTTTAGAATATTTAATATAATTTTTGTACTTAGGATTTATTGTGTTTTCATATTGTCGTTGTAGTGTAGTGGTAAGTTTTTCCTTGCTTGTACGTTTTTGTTTTGAACCATACATTTGTTTTCGTTTTTCAAACTTGTTGATTCATGATTCTTTGATTGTTACTTTTGTTTCTTTAAGTTGGTTTGACTTTGTTTGAGGACACATAATGTTGTTTGACTTTGTTTCTTTAAGTTTGTTTGACTTTGTTTTAGGACACACAATGTTGTTATTTTGTATATATAGTTTATGGAACTTATCGATACTTTTTGTTAATATCCTTTGAATAAACCCAAATTTGTTTGTAAATATATTTATATTTTATATAATTGTATTTTTTGTGTAAATAATGTACCGTTTGATAGTTTTCATGTCTTTTGTAGGTATTTGTTGCATGTTTGGAGCATTGAGAAATAAGGTGTCGAAGACATGACTCCAGATACACATTTTGGGAAGAAATAAATAATGAAGCCCACTTAGCGCAAGTTCTAGCGCGCTACGAGCAGTTTTCCCAGTTTTGACAAAAGCAGATTTTCTGAGCCTGCTAATCGTGATTAGCCCGCTTGGCGGGATTTATGCGATTTAGTGTGTATTTTTAGCCACAACTCCCTTAGCGCGGTCTGCTGATTTTTCTTTTATATTTTCATTTCATTCATTTGTTAGCGTTATGGAGTTTTGGGTATTTTTTCCCAACTTCATTAGTTTCCATTCTTTGATGATTGAGCTTAGAAAACAACAATGGAGTTGCATCTGAATGATCCAAATTCAAATTTCTCATAAATCAAAGATGACAGACTGAAAGATGTTTGATTATTCTTCTTCTCTTCTCTTTGTATTCTTTATTTGTTGGAGTTTATATGTCAGTTTACCTTGATTATATATATATATATTTATTGCTCATGGTGTTGTATAAAACCTCTTTTACAAATCAATATTGATGATTGTTTTCTTTGTTTGGGTTTGAGTTGCTACAAACATGTACAATTCGAATATAGATTTATGATGAACATCTATTAAGTTCTAGATTCAAGAAATAGATTTTGACTTAAATTCATGTGGTGTCGATTATTAATGCCTCTGTGTTGTTTGAGTTGCGCTAGACATCGCCTCCGAGAGCAGTACGATTGATATCTACTGAAGCGGTAAAGAGGCAAGAAAAACTAAAGTATTATATGTTATTCTATAATATTTGTAATTTCTTTTCAAAAAAAATTATAATAATAATTTATAACTAATTCATTGTGTTCAAGAAAAGTCGATTAGACTCTAATTTTTTGGATCATTTTTCACAATAATTCAAAATATTAAGTTAGATTCAAATATGTGAATTTTGTTTTTCAACAAGATAAAATTTGTTGGAGGCATGAAGTAGATAGAAGCAGTGGTAGGCGTTCACGTGTGAGTGAAATGTAGTTAATGAAACCGTTTTTAATTTTAATGACATCCAGCCACCACACAGCCCACACACACACCAACGTTGAAAAGTTGAAACTCATCCCATCCCCGTCAGCAGTTAATTAAAATCACCCACCGGACCCCACACCACGACAACACACTTACACTTCCACAAAACCAAAACCCAAACCCAACCCCCATTCAATCTCATCCGTGCGCACCTTAGATCTCTCTTCCCCTCCATTTCTACTGTACCAATGAAGTTCCTACGCTCAGGTGACCAATTAAGGGAAACAGATGAAACATACCCTTCCTCTCACTCTCTTGTAACCAACGACTTCTTCTCCGTAAGCGGCCAATCTTTCCTCCCCGGAAAACTTGATCTCAAACCCGACACCGGCAATATAGAAGAAGCAGAATTATCGTTACGTGAAAGTGGCGTATTGAACTACGAGGTTCGTTTAAATTATACTTACTGTCAAAATTTGGAATATTTTCAATGAAAGTTATGTAATTATGTATGTATTCATTGTATTGTACATTGTGCAGGAGGCTAGAGCCCTGCTAGGAAGATATGAGTATCAAAAAGGAAATTTAGTAGCTGCTTTACATGTATTTGAGGGAATTGATATAGCTGTTGTGACTCCTAAGATCAAAATCGCGCTTTCGCGAAATGGAGAGCGACGAAAGAGACATTCTCATAATCATGGTGAACCGGAGATGTCTATACATTCGGTTGGATTATTGTTGGAAGCACTTTTCTTGAAAACTAAATCTTTGCAGGTTCTTGAAAGGTTTAAAGGTAACCTTGTTGGTTGTTTCATTTCTAGTTTAAGGATTTTGTTTTTTTTTTGTTTTTTGGTTTTTTCACCTGCATAATGGTAGATCTTTCAGTTGTGATCCACATTATTTTTCAATTTTCAATAACAATTAGAGTCTGTTTGAATTGACTTATTTGAACTTATCTGATAAGGCAAGCACTCGTGACATTGTTTGTAAGAGCTTATGAAAATAGCGTAAGACATGTTCATAAATTGTTTTGAGAATTTCCATAAGCTCTTCAAGATAGATTATATAAACAACTTTTATAAGCACTTGCATGGTAAGTGCTTATGCTATAATAACTTAAATAACTGTTTGTCCAAACAAATCCTTAATATCTGGTACATGTGTTTGTTGCATTAGTTTTTTTTCTTTCCATTTGGACCTGTTATATAGTTGATGTGGAGTTTTTGTAGGCAGTAAGAACAGCTCAGAAAAGCATGCATAAGTTATTATAAAGTTATCAATTTCAATCACAATAGGACATTAGTCAAAGTGTAATCTAATAGTTCCAATCGTTCTTGCAGAAGCTGCTCAATCTTGCAAAGTTATTATGGACATAGTGGAATCTTCATTACCTGAAGGCTTGCCTGATAACTTTGGTGCTGAATGTAAATTGCAGGAGACCGTGAGCAAGGCAGTCGAGCTGCTTCCGGAGTTGTGGAAGCTTGCTGATTGTCCGCGTGAAGCTACTTTGTCTTACCGGAGAGCACTCCTTCATCAATGGAATCTTGATGCAGGGACTACAGCAAAGATTCAAAAAGAATTTGTTGTTTTTCTTCTATATAGTGGAGGAGAAGCAATGCCCCCTAATCTGCGTTCCCAAATGGACGGCTCGTTTGTACCAGGAAACAACATAGAAGAGGCCATACTTCTTTTAATGATTTTGCTAAGAAAAGTCTCTCTCAATAGAATTGAGTGGGATCCTTCAATTTTAGACCACCTTTCGTTTGCTCTGTCTATTTCGGGAGGCCTGTCAAGTTTAGCCGATCATTTGGAAGAATTGCTTCCCGGGACTCTTCATCGGAGTGAAAGATTCTATGATCTAGCTCTTTGTTATTGTGGAGCAGATAAGAATTCAACGGCACTTGATCTTCTAAGAAAATTGTTGAATGGTAGAGAAAGGCCAAAACATGTTCCTGGTTTGTTAATGGCTTCGAAGATTTGTTGTGAGAATCCTACACTTGCAGAAGAGGGGGTAAGCTTCGCTCAGAGAGCGGTTGAGAGCTTGGATGGAAAATGTACGCAGTTAGAAAATGTTGCAAAATTATATCTTGGCGTTTCATTATCAGCACACTCGAAATTGTCCGTTTCTGATTCTGAGAAGTTTAAGAGACAATTTGAGGCACTTCAAGCCTTGGAAACTGCTGGTAGAATGACCAAAATGATAGACCCGCTAGTACTATACCATCTCAGCTTAGAATATGCAGAACAAAGGAAGTTGGATGACGCACTTTATTATGCAAAGCACGTCATAAAACTTGAAGGTGGTTCTAATGTTAAAGGATGGTTACTATTGGCACGGATATTATCTGCTCAAAAACAGTTTTCGGATGCAGAATCTATTATTAATGCTGCTTTGGATCAGACTGGGAAATGGGATCAAGCTGATTTGTTGCGAACAAAAGCTAAAATTCAAATTGCACAGAACCAATTAAAGAATGCCATTGAGACATACACTCAGCTTCTTGCTGTTCTTCAAATTCAGAGAAAGAGTTTTGGTTCTTGGAAGAAGTTATATAAGGTTTGTTGTTGTAACCACTTCGTCGTATTCATGGAAGAAGTTATATAACCGTTTAAGTTATCATGTTTTCTGTTCTAGTTGCTTACCCTTTTATTAATAATATTTGTGATAGGACAACCGAGATCGTGCTAGGAACTTGGAAGTGGAAATATGGCATGATCTTGCTCATGTATATATCAATCTTTCCCAATGGCATGATGCAGAGGCGTGTCTTTCAAAGTCTAAGGCCATCAAACCATACTCTGCTTCTAGATGTCATGCTCTAGGTAAACATATACTTCATTTAATTTTTCTTTTTGAGATTGAAATGATACTAACAGATTATTATCACTTGAAATAATTGGCGGATATCGCTTACTATAGAAACCATTCTTAATGTTTAATTACTTTGTTGGTCTTCAAATTTTACAGGTACAATATATGAAGCCAAGGGCCTCTACAAAGAAGCTCTAAAAGCTTTTGGCGATGCTTTAAACATTGATCCTTGCCATGTTCTCAGCTTAATCTCCACAGCTAAAGTACTTCAACATTGCAGTAATAAATCAAATCCTGCAGTCAGAAGTTTTTTGACGGATGCACTACGACACGACAGATTGAATGCTTCTGCTTGGTATAATCTTGGCCTCTTTCACAAAGCTGAGGGTACAATATCATCATTAGTTGAAGCTGCAGAATGTTTTCAAGCAGCACAGTCTCTTGAAGAATCTACTCCACTTGAACCTTTCAGATGACAGATTCTATAAAACCTCAAGGTGGATTTATCAACCAGTTTTGTGATGTCACAATTTACATTTAGTATATGTATAATTATCAAAAGTCAATCTAGAAAACAATAAAAAAATGGAGAAAAATAATAAGGTGGTCCACCATAGAATTTGTCTAAATATTTACAATTTTATAAGTGCCAAAGAAATATAAAATTCACAGTTATGATTTGTATGTGGAATATTTAAAGTAATTGAAAAGCAAATTGCAACTATAACTTTCCATCAAAATTGCATGATTGTGGTCCCACTACATGATATCAAGGTAAACTGAAGGCTTCAAAGGTGGCATGAAAGAGAAGTATTAATTAACCATAACATTTAATAGTGGTGACTTCGCTAATGCATACATGAGATGTATAAAGTTTCAAAGATACATATCTGAAATTTCGATATATATTTTTAAAATCAAAATATATTTTAGATATTTCGCATAAAATTTCTAAAAAGATGATAGTGTGCGTTACTCAACTGCCTAACAAATTTGACTATTTAATTAATGGAACTTTGGAATAATTTAGTGAATGAAGAAAAGTGGGTATCACTAAATATGTTACCAAGAAAAAAGATATTCATATTCAAAATGTGCTCATATTTTCATGCATGTCATAAATCTTGCATACAATTACAGAGTTTTAGGTCCACATGGCTTGTATGGACCATACAGTATAGCTGTAATTTGATGCTAAATTTTCCAGCGCTACTTTTCCCTACTCCAATGTTTTTTCTCCCTTGAACTTTACCATCAATTATAAAGTGAAATTAATATTATATATAAATTGTCTTTTATCAAATTCATGTAAGTATTAATATTTATGTTATATTCTCTCCGGTCACTATTATAAGCAAAGTTTTTTTAAGATTTATTATATAATTTATGTATCTAACCTCAATGTAAATCAGATACATCAATTATTTAATAAATTTTAAAAAAAAATATTTACTCATAATAGTGATGGGTTTACTACTCTTTTTTTTCCTTAAAAAAGTATCCCCTATCGAGTAACTAAACTTTCGATATTCTAGAACATTTCACTTATTTATCTACATCTGATTATTACACAAATAAACTAAAAGAAATTCTTGAATTGTTTCATTTTCATTTCCAAATACACAAATGTACCTTACTTTACAACATATTTGGCATTAAGACAATGGTAGAAGTCTATTGTGACCTTCATGAGGTTTGATTGATTTATTACTTTATCTGTTGAATCAGGAATATACTCGGTAGTGCGAATAATATCACTCATGCCAAAACAAATGCAAAGTTGATTTTTCTTGGTACAATATAGATAGGGATGTGACAAAAGAAGCAAAGGGAAAAAGAAAGACAGGGTGTGGTTTTTGGATTGTTAAGAATGTGTTTTGACATTCTTGTTTTTAATTTATAATAATTGTTTTTTGTACGGAAACAATCCCTTCCATGAGTTAGAAGATTCCTGGTGTGTTTTGAAAAAACTATTCAATACAGAAAAGGAATATAATCTTATTTTAGAGATTCTTCAAAACAATTGAATGTAAAACTTACGTTTGAAATTTGTTTTATAGAGAATCAAATAATAATATACTTTGAGACCGGTTCTTGAAAGGTAAAGGATACGTGAACTTTGAGCAGGAAGAAAATAGCACCTTTTATCGCTTGCATTTCTAACCTTATCACTAATTCACTATGCCACCAATGCTGTCACTTGCCACCACACATGCACGACATAATCAATCATAAATCAATTAATCCGGAGAAACAATTTACGAATGGTATTCAACCACTAAAATCGACTAATCCACGTGAAAAACAAATAATATTGTCTATCGTCTATTTCGGATAATGATATACTAGTACTCCTCCCTCTCTCCCAATATAATGTCTTTCAAATTATAAAAAATTATCTTAAAATAATAATCTTTTTATTTTTTAATATAATATTAATTAACTTTTATCAAATTTACTCATTGTCTATATTTTTTTTATAACAACTAATAATAATTATAGATGCTTTTATAAAAATATTATATTTATCGATTCAATATTTTTTTAAATTTGTGTAACAATCTTAAACGATTTTTATTTTGAGACAGAGGTAGTACTATGATATAAAAATATTTTGGCTTAATTACAGTTTTGGTCATCCTATTTTTCCCAACTCACGATATCAGTTTCCATATTTTATTTTTAAACAACTTTGGTCCCCCGTGCCCATTTTTCTGCCAGAAAGTGTCGGGTTTTGAAAAATAGGGGGATCAAAACTATTTAAAATGAAAAAATAGGGGGACCAAAACTGTAATTAAAATTAGTACACTTCAGCGCTTTTTGGCAGAAAATGAGCATGGAGGACCAAAACTGTTTAAAAACAAAATAAGAGGACTGATATCGTGAATTGGAGAAAATAAGGGGACCAAAACTGTAATTAAGCCAAATATTTTTAAATGAACATTGTTCTTATCAAGAATCATATATGGTGGATGCTAAGGTATGAGGTTGAGGGGTGCAGCCATAAGTGCTTTATGATAATGATAGATTGAGAAGAAATTGTAAGATTAATATTTTAACATTTAAATAATTTAAATATGAGAGAGAAGATAGAGTGAAGTATGATGATAACATACATATGAACATTGCACAATGTACCTTATATAAAAAGGGTAGTTAGAATCGAAAAATGCTTCCCCGCATGAGATGTGGGGGACTTTCTAATTACATATAACGGTGTACGATCATTCAAAGGCGAAGATTGCAAGTGCATTATATCTTAAGCATTTTAGTGGATGTGCTTTCAGACTGTATCTTCTTATGATCGGACCTCTTTGTCCTTAGACATATAACCGACCTAGAACATTTGCCCTCAAGGTTTGTCATTACATAGTAATGTGAAGATCTTAGAGTATCAGACCACTATCACATTCGACATGACAAACTCTTTCTTTGCAGAAGTGGATGAGTCTACTCTTGGTGAATAGGAGTAAGTAAACTTAAGAATAAGGGCATTAAATGTCAATTTTGTCACAGAAACATTTTGTAGGATCGTTCTTAAACGTGGCTCTAGGTCCCAATGGTAGATTGTGAGGTTGCACTTTAGGGTGCTCAAGTGCACTCAAGTGTTGTTGTGATATCGAGGTGAATTCGTCCATCGAGTTTTCATCTTCCTAACCTCATTCTTTCTAGACCATCGCTTTTCTTACCTCGTTCCATTATATAAATGTCATTTCTCCTTCCAGGTTAGATTTCCACTCTATGCTCAAAGTGTCTCTTCTCTCTTTCACCAACTCTGATCTTCTTTCCATGAGTTCCGACAATATCTTGTTATGTTTGTTTGTTTTCCTTTCCATATTTCTCAACTCACCTGGTCTTTTGAGTTTTTAGCGAGTTTTCATCGTAGTCTTAGCTTCATATATCAAGTTTTTCCAAGTACTATTTTTATATATTGTGTTTACTGTTATTGTTTCCTTATCTTTCTTCTTCGAAATAATCAACTTAGGAGATGGATGTGTAAACTTTATGGCTACACCTAGTAGCGACGGTATAAGCGACACCTTATCTCACACAATGGTAGTTGTTCTATAAATACTGAATGTCGTTCATTTGGCAGTTATCCACCCCCTGTAAATCTCACATTGCTTAGTGAGTACTTTAAATCTAGGGAGTTCCCCCAAAATGATGGTAAACCCATGAATCCTTAGTTTGATGAAAATGCACATTATCCATTCGAAGAAGTTGGATGGACATACTTTGTTCATCCCATCAAAAGGGGAGTTGGCCTTGGTCTCTCTTCTTCCTAGTTTTCTACGGAAACTCCATAGTCTATTGAGGTATACCGATATGATCCAGGGGCTCATTCTTACATCAAATATTTTAGGTTTTTGAATTTTTTAGAACTTATCAACAAAGAAGCTAGGGGGAATCTTGACATTCAGGGTTGTTCTAGAACTTATGGGATATGAGGAACATTTTATTTTTTGTTAGTAGTGAGGAGAATAAGGTTTGAAGGGACCAACAAGGTCTAGAATTTCCTGCCGACACCAATCAGTACTTTTATAAATATTTAATTAAATTAATTAAAGTAAAAATGTCTCTTATTTAGAGATGGAAATATGACAATTCAACCAACAAGGACCTATAACCTAATCTACACAATTCTAAACTTATTTGAAAATAGAAAAAACCCACGCTTAAAAAAACTTATTAGGTTAAAAATGGTAGGCTACATGTCATAAACAATGTTTTAAGTCTATTAGGTCGACCTAGTTAAATAAATATGAATAGTTTTATTAATATTATTATTGCAATAATGAATTTTGTATTCTGAATTAAAATAATAAATAAAACACACTCATCTGAATAACTAATGAAAATAGGTTGAAAACACTTTATGAGCAATTCATAAGTTGTTTTCATAAGTTCTCCCCGAATAAATAGTTTTACAAAATTTATGCTACTAGGTAAGATTAGACAGGTTAATATTGATAAACTTATCTTTTAATTTGTTAATCTATTTAAAGATTAATTAAATTTCTTATTTACACAATGTTCAAATGCAATAGACTTTTAAGTAGGTAAATAGACCAACCAGATAGACTATAGACCAACATTAAGCTTAAAATTTTTAGTCAACCAGTCTTAGATTTGAAAAAAAATTAATTTGACCTAGTTTACTCCCACTTATACCCATATTCTTTTAAATCAAGATTTATCCATTGATGTAGTGTTATATTTGTGAGAATCCCAAATTGGGGCAATTCTAGTGTCTCCCCCAGTAAGGCATCACATATGAACTACCTTTACGAAGTATCAAGTCTCGCCCTTGGGGACATGTGACATGTATAACACTGCTACCTCATCAGTAAGTCATGCCATAATGGTCATGCCACAACTCCCTTAATAACAAGTGGTCAACAACCTCCTCCAGTCAAAGGGGAACGGTTACCGCCTCCTAGGGTTTCCTAAGTCTTAGGATCGTGGGCCTCTACAAATACTCATCCCCTAATGGGAGAAAGACATATCATAACTTACATACACATACATAAGCATTATGTTGATATACAAAGCCTCACATCTAACATGAGTATATCCCTTAAGACCATAATAACACCACCATATAAGGCTTCTCGTTGCCGCGAGCAAACCCTGACAACCTTAAATTGTTATAAATATCCTAAGGCCTCTTAGCATTCCATACCCTTGTAGGGACACCATGCACACATGTACTTTTTTACCTATACAATGGTACATGTAGTAAAATTAACATGGGCCACACCTTCATTACAATCACCATACTCACGGCTACCCTTTAATCCTATACCTAACCATCCTCAACCAAGGTTAACAAGAGTGATATTTCCCCTATGCTGGAGGATACCATTGAAAGAGGTGATGCAAATGCCCTGAAGGAGATGCATACCATCATGGACGAATTACGCCATCAAAATTAAATACTAGAAGATAATGTTCACAATATCAGACAACGCTAATAAGAGTCTAATCCTCCCAAAGGTGATGAAAGTGTTAGATCCCTAACCAATCACATGCAAGATATGAGAAACGGTCTTCACCCGTAGAAGGTACAGTCTCTAGATTTTGAATATAGGATACCTCTCTAATATTGAAGGTGAAGGCGATCCGAAGGCACCAGAAGCCTGATCTCCTTCTCTAAGAAAGATGCAGCCGGTATCCACCCTTACAATTATAACACCATGGTTATTTTCGTCAGATGCGATTAATCAGTTATCAAAAGAGTCCTCATAGACCAAGGAATTTCTACAAATATTCTATATTATGAAGCATTTGAAAGAATGCGCCTTGGTCTAAAAGACCTAAAACCCTTCAAGGGATCTCTATTTGCATTCTCTGGGGAGCACGTGCAAGTGAAAAGATACATTACTCTAAAGGCCACCTTTCGAAAGCATGATTAGGTCAAATAAATTAAGGTCGTGTATTTGGTTATTAATACCCCCTCTTCTTACAAAATAATCATAAGGCAGTCAAATTTTAATTAGTTGGGCGCCGCCTTGTCACGCTTGTATTTATGCATGAAGTACCCGCTCTTTGATGGGCGAGTGAGAGTTATCCAAGGAGATCAGAAGTTTTCCAAAAAATGTTATGTAGAGAGCCTCAAGCTGAAAAGAAGTCGTAGTCTACGCGCGAACGCTAGAAAAGTAAGATGGCGAATAAATTCGTCGAAAGAAGCTTGCAAAGGCAATGCGGTTCCACTCCATCCAGCGAGGAAAGTGAAGACAAACTCCACAAGGAATATCCTTTAGCACCACTTTCTGTACAGTCATTTGTTTGCTTTATTTGCTGTCATTTTTTATTTTGTTGTTTTGATAGGTTGGTATCATATCTCTATCGCTTTTAATGACATGTTATTTAATGGGGCACACTTTTTCCCCTCAATCCCTTGCATATGGAGGATTTTAATGAGGCCACTCATTTTATTATCTTATAGAATTTGTGTTTATGGCTCTTCCTTTCTTGTAGGAAACCTAAAAGCTCGAGAAAAAATTGCCCTAAGAGGTTATCAAATGTTGGATTCCCTAAGAGGAATCTTTTTCGCCCTAAGAGGAGATTACACTGCTGGATTCCTGCGAAAGATCCTTCCCACTATAAGAAGAGATCAAAATGATGGATCCCTAATATGGATTCTTCTTTACCTTAGAGGCTATGAAATGTTGGATCCATGAGAGGAATCCTTATTGCCCTAAGAAGCGACCAAACTGATAGATCCCTAAGAAGGATCCTTGCCTTTCTAAGAGCTATCAAAATGCTGGATTTCCTAAGAGGAATCCTTGTATCCCTAAGAGGACATTAAATTTCTGGATCACTAAGAATGATTTTTGCCCTCTTAAGAGACAGTCAAAATGATGAATCCCTAAGAAGGATCATTGTCGCCCTAAGAGGAAATCAAATGTTGGATTCCTTAAGAGAAATCCATGCCGCCTTAAGAGGCAATCAAGCTATTAGATCGCTAAGAAATATCCTTGTCACTCTAAGAGGTGATGAAAATGATGGATCCCTAAAAGGGATTCTTGTCTCCCTAAAAGGGATCCTTGTCTCCCTAAAAGGCGATCAAATGTTGGATTCCTAATAGGGGCCCTTTCCTCCCTCAGAGGCGATCAAATGTTGGATTCCCTAACAAGAATCCTTGTCACCTTAAGAGGAGATCAAATAGCTGGATCATTAAGAGGGATCCTTGCCTCTGTTAGTGGAGATCAAATGTTATATTCCCTAAAAGGGATCCATGCTGTCTCATTAGGCAATCAAGACTCTAGAGGTCTGTCAAAACATAGATCCTTCACGGAGAACTCCATCAAGAATAGAGGAAATATAAATTTCCCAAAATTACTAACAATCATGACAAAGGATCAGGGAAAACTTCCTAGCTCCCCACGTGATAAATCATTTCACCCTAGAATACAATCACAAAGATGAAGCTACAATGATAACATTAAAAAACATAAATTGGAGAGACACTTAATATTACCAAAAGAGTATATTACAAGAAGATCAAAACACGAGGAACTAATCATCATCCACCAGTCTAGAACCACCTAAGATGGATTCATCCTACTTAAGTCCGAATTAGGGTAAACAAAGGCAACTTATCTTCTCACCTTTTCAGACTGTTAGGTGGAGGTTTCCACAACTTCATCCTTGAGTGAAGATACTTTCTACTCCAAGCTATCCCAAGTTTTATGGGTTTCATTCAGCGATTGCTCTAAAAACCTCACCTCTTCAAGTTGCTTGAGAGTTACAATATTATTTTCTTAGAGTGTTCCTTCAAATCATTAGGTTTCTCTTTCAAAGCTCTTATTGATGCCCCACCTTATTGAGCTCTCATCATAGAATAATTCATCTTGAACTGTAATTCTTGAATAGTACGAGAATTTCCCCCATATGAGCTTTCGTACTATAAGACACCACAAAAGTTGGACCTTCACTAGGCTCGATAAACGAGCAAGGGAGAGGTGGTGATCAGAGCACTCCATCGTATTAAAAGTAGGGGTATTCCACATAGAAGGTCCAATGGGGAAGATCTACCATCTGTCTCCCTATCCTTTTTTAGCTAATTGAAGGATTTCTAATGGTCCAAAAAGACCCTCCTCCCACCTCAGATTTTTGGAGAGGCAAGCTTCATCCACACGAGATATAGTACTGACGCTTTTCATCATGTTAGTCAAAACTCTCATGAAATTCGGGGCTATAGATACTTGTTTCCGAGGAATATGAATCTGATCAAATATTTTCTCCTTTTGTCAAACAAGATATCAATCATGTATTCTGGAAAAGAAAAGAGGAGTTGTATTAACATGTAAAATAACAGTTTGAGAATTAGGACATAAAGTTCCTATCATACCATAAAACTTTCTCAAGTACCCCTTTACTCCATTGCAATCTTCGTAGTCTTGGGTAATTAAAGTACATAAGCTTAAGGGCCCAAAAGAAACTCAGGGTCTGGACCATCTCTTTCTCAATGGGGAAATGACACTTGTCCCCAAGGAGGCATCATCTCGCACCTCACCCGCATGAACCTACATTTCCAATCATCATAGGGACACACATAAGGATCTAGAAGGCATATGCCTAGAAGTTCACACAGAGTTATCCAGCCACAATTAGGAAGAACTTCCACATTGTAAAAAGAGAGAAATACCAAAATAGTGGGAGAGGTCCCCAAGTTACTGCATATTAACTAAAATCCTTTAACATTTCCCCTATACTGGGGGTAATTTGGGTAAGGCCGCGTTAATGATCATAAAAAATCAGCATCAAATGGAGTAAATTAGATCAAAACCTCTAACTCATGAATAATATACCGGTAAAAATAAAAGTAGGGGACGAAGGCCATACTGACGATGTTCATGTTGGCTTTCTCCATTTCTGAACAACGTTCAAAGACCACACCTTTTTCATGCCCCGTACTTGAAAATCCAATGCCCCACGAAACCTATCTATCATGTTAAGGCTCGCATACAGACATTATGTCTCGAAAGTGGACATGTTTAGTGTTACTTTTGGCCATTAACTATAGACAAAAAAATGAAGAAAAAAGGGAAACATGAATGATGACGTTTATGACATAGGAAAAGGAGTGAATATCTCCTCATTTCCTTTATTTTCTTCCTTCAGAGCTTTGTTTTGGGAAACTGTGTTTTTCCAGGGTAAGTATGAAGGGATAATCTAGAGGAAAAAGAAAAATGTCTTCTCAAACAAAAAAAAAAAACTCTTTATAGAAGTCCAAGAGTAGTAACGCGTGCACTCAAGGGAGTAATTACCATGAGGAATGTAAAGTTCCTACACTTAGAGGACGCATGTAAGAAAAATGAACTAATTTTAATTTCCCAAAAAACCCATCATTATATGTATTAAATGCTACTCATGCTTCCTTCACTAAGTCCATAAGAATAATTGATAGAAATTTTGACGTCTTTAGTCAATCAAGGGGAAATCAATATTTTCTACTAACGTTTTTAAGCCAGAAACATCTGGTAGGAAGTGGTGACTCAGTTTTCTCACTAACGATTCACTCACATATTATCTCGCCTCCTATTAAAAAGGACACTTTCAACCCATGACTCACCTCACATCAAAAGGGCCGCCTTTAATTAAGGGACTCGCCTCCCATTAAAAAAATTGTCTTCAGGTGAGGGACTTGCTTCCTGTTGGAAAGAGTTATGCCCCATAAGATTTCAATTTTCTGCACAAATATACCGAAGATACAACTCCAAAAATATGCCTATAATACTTTTGAATAAATTTATTAATTCACAACACCAGAAATATTTCTCCAAAATAGTTTTTAATATGACTCTAAAATGACACTAAATTTACACGTTTTTATGTGATGCAAAAGATATGTTTTAAAATATACTTTCGAAAACAAATAGACAATTTCGAATTTTTATAGAATTATTTTGAACTATATAAGATATAATAAGAAATTCCAATATATATATATATATATATATATATATATATATATATATATATATATATATATAGAGAGAGAGAGAGAGAGACGGTAGTTACTCAGATTTTTGTAACTTAAGGATATTTATATCCACTACAAGTGGTTTGCTATTGTATTTTTGTGTGGCTGACTATAAAGAAGATCATATTAGTCGGCGCGTAAGGATGAATATACCGGGACTATAATACGAACTAACATCACAAATTTACAGGGGGAAATGCTGATATTATGTTGGTAAACGACAAAAATGCTGATTCACTCAAGCAGAAAATTCTCAGAAGTTTCTTCCGACTAACCTATCAAACATTCGATACATCCTCATACAGACAAACAATGAGACAGACGCATGACTAGAATACAAAATGCAACGTTAAATAAAACAAAAAATAACAACAGTGGAAGAGGCCGAAGCTGGTTTTGTGGAATCAAAAAACAAAAACACAGTTTATTGGCGAACATATCAATGAAGCAGGTTTCACAACCATTGTTCTACATGAATAAACGACGAAGCCTCAGCGGAAATTCCCATGTCCAAAACAACCTAGTATCATCAAAAAACTATATATAATGAATGAATGAATTTGTTTCACCACTTTCATTGCCAGTATGCAAATGGAACCTTCATCTGCTACCAAGTTCCGGTTCCGAGACCACTCACTCCCGGTGTCTCGAAACTCAATACACTCTTCAGAGCCGAGCTCGGATGATGTTGTTTCTGTCGTCTCACTCTCTAACTCTAATATCTCTGATCAGCCGGATGATAACGCCAAACTTGATATTGAATCCATCACAGGAAGGGTACTTTCATTCACACACACTCTTAATTCATTTTATATTTTCATGATATTCATCAATCATCAGTGCAACATGTTTCATGATATGACAGGGTATCAAACATTTGTGTGATGAACTTCAAGAACTCAAGGAAGCAGCAAATTTAGATTTACACAAAAATATATGTGCTAACTATTCATCATTCCTTAGGTATGGTAATTTGTTAAGTTCGATAATCTATTTTACAAACTTTACTTTACCATTTTCTCCCTCATATGTGTAGAATACTAGAGGAAGTGACAGGAGTGGAAAATGAGCTTGTACAACTAGAAAATCACTTTTTTTCGCATCAATTATTGGTCAAGGATCTTAAAGATCGCATATATCCTAAGATATTGTCTATAAACTTAACCATCGAAGAATCTTTAGATTTTGTTGTACCATCTCCACCGAGCGAGATAGAAGCTCATATCAATGATGTTTCAGAAAAGCTGGATATTCTCATGTCAGAAAACAAACTAGATGAAGCCCTTCAAGTTCTAGAATCTGTATATGAAGATGAAGCTCTCTCTAATAGTAATGACGAGATACAGTTATATAACACGATGATTTTTGAGAAAAAGTCCATGATTATACAACAGTTGATACAGATAGTTGAGAATAAAAGAATAGAAGGACCAGAACTAAAAAGTGCACTAACTACACTTTGCAGGCTTGGTGATACTCAACTTGCTATTCATCTATTGCTTAAATATTACCATCTTCGTATTGTAACAGGAACAAACAATCTGCAATGGTCAAATTCATCGTTAAATGAGATATATATCAGAAAGCTAGCGAAATTTGTGTTTTCTATGATCTCACAAGCGGCTAAGAGCTTTGAGATGTTATGTGGAGAAACATCTCCTTATGCCTCAGAACTTGTGTTATGGTCATATGAAGAAACAATGTCATTTATTAACTGCTTTGACAACTTTGTTAAATGCGCATCAGAAGTTAGTGTTGGATTGTCCTCTGCCATAAAGGCTGCGAAGTTTGCGTTTTTGTATTGTTCTTTACTAGGTAAAAGTCAGAAACTAGTGCTGCTGCCATACCTGGTAGAGCATCTCTACCCCTGCATGGAAGAGGTTTTGAACACACATATAAACCACTTTAAGAAAGTGATTCCTATATTCTCAGTAAGTGATTCTTGGATTTTAGAGAAATACATTGTATCTCAAGTGTTTGGTGGAGATGGATCTTCGACCGAACAACCTGATTATTGCCTGCTAACTTCCAGTGGCAGGAAGGTTCAGACACTATTGCAGGTTTGTTCAATGACCATCTATATGATGTAACTAACATAAAGTCTTTTGAAAATGTATCATGCCTGTGTTCATAATACTACTATTAGTATATAACACATTTGAGTGTCTCTAATCAGGCGATTGCAAAGGATATTTCTCCTTTAGTTGCCCTTGAAATGGAAAAGCTCGTCACTAGTGGACTCAAGAACCTCTTTATTGAGTATATTATCATACTTGAAAGAGCCCTTACAAGTGAAGTGGAGCAAGATAGTCCTAGAATCAAGTTAGCCGAGTCACTGACCCAACAGGTTTCTATTTTGGCCAACTTTACAACATTAGTGCAGTTTCTCTCTACTATGGTTAAAGGTATCTTTAGCAGCAGGAGTAGTAATCACGTGGATTCGCAAGAAGTGAAGAACCATTCATTTGTTCATCAGCATCAAGAACTTCATGATTTCCTGTTGTTTATCGAAGAGAGCTCCGTTAAATTGAGAAATGTATTCTGCCAGCAACTAATTCTCAGAATGTTGTCTACTTGCAGCAGCCATAAAATATTTTCAGCTATTCACTACAGTGACCAGTTTGATGCTAACACAATCCACAATCCAATGCCCTCTGCAATATTTCAGGTATATTTTTCACAAATAACTAGTCCAAAAAAAATTGAGCAAATACCTGTGCACAAATAGTTGCTTCTGATTTTGCATCCATATATGCTCATGAAAGATTTATATTTGTTATGTATAAAGCTTTTCTTTGTCACGGACAGGTTTTATTCCTAGAACTGAGGACAATTGAAAAACTTAAAGAAAATGAGTTTGAAGTGAATTGGTTGATGGAATTACTGAGGGAGGTGATGGTGTGTATGTTTATTTTGGTTTCCAAGAACGAAGAGATCAATGCAACAACAGTAGAGCATGCTATCTTACAAACTAATGAGGCCAAACAGGTTTCTGATTTCCTTCCCTTTCTGTTTATTCTTTTGGCCTTCATTATGACAGATTAAAAGCAACATTGAAACTAATTTGTAGTGAGTGACCAAATTCATGTAGCTAAATGTTATGGTACCAATGTTCATGAATCATGATTTCTATCTATCTAAAGTGATTCTCAATTTCTAATCCAGTATCTTTATTCCTTGAGCAGTTTATTTTAGATGTACAATTCCTAGTGGAAATTGGAATGTATGGTGGATACTTCTCCACTGATCCCTTGCTCCTTCTAACTGTCATGAAATCAACATTTAACTCAGCTGGACTTGACCCTTTCAAGTAACGCATAATATGCTTTCTAATTTCAGAATTTCTTTTTATTCTTAGTTTTGTTTTAAGAACCGAACTGGCAAGTCTTGGTTCTTAAACTGTCCAGTTTGGTTTTTAAAATCATGAGTCTTAGTTGTGTTAACAGTTTGATCATAATCTCAAAGTATATTCTACATGACTAATTTCAGAGATGCAGATAGTGATGATTGGGCTATAGATGTTGCTACAAAAACAATTCAAAATCTGTTGGAGATTGAGGAAACAAGTTTACACCCAAAAGAGTCTATACATACCATCAAAAAAGAGTTGCATGAACACGGAGACCAAATCAAGCAATCCACGTATGATTATTATTTTTCGGAGGTAGATGATAAAATTTCTTTGGAGGATAGAATAAACTCGGAGGAGCATGAGTCAGAAGTTGCTATTGATGCAGAAACGGATTCATCAAGATTTAGTTCTAGGGAGGGCTCATTAGCAGAGAGAGATTGTGTTGATATAGATGATGTAAACATGAGACAACTTAGTATCAGTTATGTGCAATTAGAGAATACTGATTTTGAAAAGGTAACAGATGCAGGAAATGACGGATTGACTCTGATGCCTTCATTGGATGTGGTAGGACAGAGTTCTGATAAAACTGAATCAAAATCAGAGAAGTGAACTATAATTAGATTTCAGCAACAATTTCTAAAATGGCATGGTTAATGGTGTTGTTCACCTCAAAATAAAGAGATCCTTAGACTTCAAATAGCTGTAGAATATAGAAAACAACCAAAAGGAGTTCTTAGAGATGATGGAGGTAAATAAAACTTGCATAAACAATCCATTAGACTGTAATATTGTCTCAACCGCTTCTTGTGTACATATTTCTTAGTATCAAAAGTTGTGAGGGAGTTATCTGTGAAAAAAAGTAATACCTGAAAGAAAGGTTAAAAGAGCATCGGACTGTGGATGGTGTTGATAGTGGACTTCGTTCCTGGCTTGGTAGCTTCCAGGCATAAGTGTGATTGCACCGAGCTGGGTAAATAATTCTTGTATGCATTTTACTTTTCAGTAACTACCTTAACTGTCTATATCTTGTTCATACTGCTAATAACAGACTAGATGTCTCGACATGTTAATTGACATCTGGGACTGCTATACTAGAATTTCAATTTGTCACATATGAACAGTGTGCATTGCGTTAAAGTAGTAAACTTATATCTAAGAAATCAAACTCTTAACCTAGTTGAAAAGTGATTTTGATTGGAATGTTTAACTTAAAAGGGTTCTTGGCTTTCGCTCGGGTAACCGGATCTGAAACCTATAAACGACGCACTTTCGAAAATAGTTTTAAAATCATTTTCTAGAAATATTAAAATCCCTAATTAAATAAAAAAATGCTTTCACTGTATTTATTAGTTAAAAGCAAACCAATTTTAGTATTTTAGTGTCGGACGACTTTCGATCTTACCCAACGTTTTCACTGCGTCACTTTCATGGAGGCAAATTAAAATAAGTTCAGAAAAAAATTATTTTTAAATCAAAACAGCCCACAAAGGTAATCCTAAAGAGACAACATGTAGAGCACCGTCTATTGACAATCCTCACATCCTAGCACTAATAAATTAGCTGGACATGTTTAATAAAACGTAAATGATTTTAAGTGCAAAAGTAAACATAAGGCGGAGAGAAATAAATGCAAGGTAAATAAGACAGGAATGTAAAGGCAAGATAAGTAAAGCGTAAGTAAGGAATGAATTAAAGATATGCTCCAAATGGAGACTTGAATCTGTTACAACAAAAATAAACTTCGACGAAATGTAAATGCAGAAAGATAAATAACTTCAAAATAAATGATTCAAACTCGATACAAGAACAATTGCTATAACCCCCGATGTGAAGGCTTAGAGCTTTCAAATGGTGAAGTATATGGCTTAGATTGTACTAAGCTTGGATGCTTCTAAAATAAAATGAAATCGCTTATTTATAAAAAATCTGAAATCCTAAGAAAAGACAAAGTTGTCCTCCAACTAACCTTAGTGGAATCGAGCTAACAAAGGTGGCTTCTGCCATCCCTACCAAGGCGGCCCCCATGTGAACAAAATGGAAAGATCGTGGTACTTTCTCTAACCGTCCTTAACTGATCCACGTTTTGGGAAGATGTGCCCACCATCTCTACATGGAGTCCCCCATGTGTGCAAGGGGTGAGAGCCATGGGTCTATTTCCCATGATGTAGATCTTTGCGTTATCTTTCCAACGCTTCAAACGGGGTTTCATTCTGATTTACGGATCAGAAGTTATGGTCAAAATCGTCGGACAACGTCTCGTGTGCAAATTGCTCAATTTTCTTTTGTTTTTCGTCTGTTTTGCTTTGTTTCTTTTCTTTTCACACGCCTCTTAAATGGTTAAATACCTGAAAACAAACAAAATACCAACATAAAAGTACAAATACAAATCAAAACAACTAGAAAATATGCATTAATCAAATCAAATAAGTAATATATTTGTGTGTCATCATTTTTCATCTCTGTCTATCTTCTCAAACTCTTATTTATCTTTTATTCTCTTCGCAACTTCTCTAAAGAACTAAACACTCTTTATAGGTTTCACATAAACAAATGAATCATGTTTTGTATCAACTTATAATATAATATAATATAATATTTGATTCTACACAAAATTGTCCTTATTTACTTATAAGCATTGAAAAATACTTTTTTAGTGTATATATTCTTCATAATTATTATATTAATAAATTTAAGGAAAAAAATAAAATTTTCTCTCCTTTTCGTAATCACAACCATCTCTTAATTCTAATTAAAAATAAATTTAAAATTTTCTTGTTTTTTATTAGTTGTTTTTTAAAATATTAATATATCTTTTTTTCATGCTAGTATTTTTCTAAATCAAAGCGTGTATGAAATAATATATATCTCTTTCACTTTGTAACAAGGACGGGTTATTTTTGCTACTTGGTTAACAAGGATGTGTAACAATTTCCCGTTTTCTTTTTCTTTTTTCTGCTTCTAAGGTTCGTGGTTAGTTTTAGAATTATTGTTGTGCATAAACTAAGATATTTAACATTTAAAAGATGAAACCAATATTTGTTTCAAATTTTCCGAGGATGGATTATTTTGTAACAAATTTAATAGAATATGTCTCTTTTATTTCCCTATCTAATTCCTTTCTGTTTTTCCGTTGATTAAACTAAAATCTTTTTAACTAAGTTTTGTATGCTTTAAATATGTAAAAATTTCTCTGCTCAACAAGTATCATACATATTAAACATTTTCTCTTTCGAGTTTGCATATTCTATATAGTAATAGAGAGGGAGACAAATAAACTATGATAAACATTATCTCTTTTGGTTTGGCTAAGGATCATGAATATGAAAGACAAGAGTTGCAGCATGAGACTTGTGATTTGCTTTTGTTTTCAGCCACAGATGATGTAATAGCTTTCAAAGAGGCTGTTGAAAAAGACAACCATGATGTCAATGAAGTAGGTTTGTGGTATGGAAGGGGGATTGGCTCAAAGGAAATGGGATATGAAGAGAGGACACCTCTCATGATTGCTTCCTTATTTGGAAGCAAGGCTGTATTGTCTTATATTCTCGAAACCGGCCATGTCAATGTTAACCAAGCAAGCGGTTCGGATAGGGCTACTGCTCTTCATTGTGCTGTTTCTGGTTGTTCTGCTGCTTCTGCTGAGGTTATCAAGCTTTTGCTTGATGCATCTGCAGATGTTAATTCTGTTGATGCCAACGGTAACCGGTGTAGTGACTTGATTGTCATGATGTCTAACTGTATCTCCGGTTCAAGGAAGAGGAAACTACAAGCCATACTAGAAGGTACTGATGACATTCATGATGACAATGATTTCTTTAATGAAGTCCGTTTCCGAATGGAGAAGCAGCAAGAACATATTGGTACACCTCGAAACGAGAAGAAAGGTTATCCAATTGATCTATCCTTACCAGACATAAATAATGGAATATATAGTACAGATGAGTTTAGGATGTTTATATTCAAAGTGAAGCCTTGCTCAAGGGCTTATACTCATGATTGGACTGAGTGTCCCTTTGTTCATCCGGGGGAAAACGCAAGGCGCCGTGATCCGATGATATATCATTACACCTGTGTCCCTTGTCCTGAGTTTCGGAAGGGATCATGCAGTAAAGGGGATGATTGTGAATATGCACATGGTATTTTTGAGTGCTGGCTTCATCCTGCTCAATACAGAACAAGGCTTTGTAAGGATGAAACCGAATGCTCCCGAAGAGTCTGCTTTTTTGCACACAAACCCGAGGAGCTTCGCCCATTGTATGCTTCTACTGGTTCTGCTTTGCCTTCACCTATATCATATTCAAATTCACCTAGTGCTTCTTCAATGGATTATTTCACATTGAGCTCTCCGTCCAGTTCGACACAATCCATGCCGACACCGCCATTGACACCGTCTGCAGCGCCATCTCCTACAGGTGGTGCCATGTGGCCGACTCAGTCTCATGCTGCAGTTCCTACACTTCAGTTGCCAAGAAGCAGATTGAAAACTGCATTGAAAGCTAGAGATGATACTGAATTTCTTGAACTTGAAAATCGCCTTATGCAGAAGCTAATGATTGAAAAGATGACAGGTCTTTCATTCCCTTCAAATAGGCACGCAGGTGTGAATCCTGCTAACCTCGAAGACATTCTCGGTTCCCAGATACATTCTCCAACATCAACTCATGAGCATCCGAATGTGACTCAGCAACTTTGGGGCTTTTCTTCTGACCTTACCAATTCAAATGCGATTGGATCACCACAGATCACTGTTGATCCATCTATGAATTCAAAAAATGATGCCATGTCGAAGCGGAGCCAGAGCTTTATCGAGCGCAGCAGCATGGTGAACTTTAGTTCTAACCTTCCTTCTGCTACCTCGGTTGCTATGGAGCCATATACTAACTTCTCTGGTTGGGGATCCCCTGATGGAAAATTGGACTGGTCCATCCGAGGCGATGAACTGAATAAGATGAAAAAGTCTTATTCTTTTGGTTTTCGAAACCAACTTAGCAATTCAACAATGGTTGCACAAAATGCTGATGAGCAAGATGTATTAATAAGCCATGAATCATGGGTTAACTCACTAGTGCAATCGGATCAATATTGTGTTGAAGTGTAAGATCAACAGCAATGCCATAATCCAGTTGCGGATCTGTGTTGGCCAGAACAATTGTGCATGGAGCATTAGCAGATGGTGGTGTGAATCTAATGTTAACTCTTACATTTGGTTCCTCTATGCATCTCTAGACTAACTTTTGCATTAAATGATTATTATACATTTTAATTTTATAGATATTCAGTATGTATTATGTATAGGTGACATTTTATAGAAAATATGGTAAAATGTCAATAATACAAAAAAGTTGGACAGAATGCAAGTATTTAGCATCAGTACCAACTTGTTACTACTACTACTACAAGGGTATAGTATTTTTTTGTTTTGTTATTAGTTATGTTCAATTGAGTTGTAACTTTCCAGCAACCAAGAGAATGATGATTAATGTAGTATATATAATATCAGATTTCATCTTCTTTTTAAAGTTAATTTTAGTCTTCCACTTTGGTTTAAAGAAGCTTATTTGGTATATTTGATGCCTTCATGCTAATATAGATGTGGGCATCATACCTAATCTCACAACTCAGTACCTGTAGCAGGACAAGTCTAACACGATCCGAAACAATTGTTACAGAACTTTGACTTGCATTTTCAAGTAACATAATCGTATTTACAAACATATATTTCCAACAACAATTTCTAAAATGGAATAGTTAATGGTGTTGTTCACCTCAAAATAAAGCTATCCCTAGACTTCAAATAGGTGTAGAATATAGAAAACAACCAAAAGGAGTTCTTAGAGATGATGGAGGTAATTCTTGTTTGCTTTTACAGAAAAGCTTTACCTGCTTGGAGTAGAGGATTTCAAGACGAATAGGTTTACCGATTCTTCCATATGTATTTGCACCATTTTTTTCTGTCAATTTCTAATATATTGATAGGATAGGAGGCTTTCATCATGCTGCAAAGTTAAATAAAACTTGCATAAACAATCCATTAGACTGTAATATTGTCTCAACCACTTCTTGTGTGCATATTTCTTAGTATGAAAAGTTGTGAGGGAGTTATCTGTGAAAAAAAGTAATACCTGAAAGAAAGGTTAAAAGAGCATTGGACTGTGGATGGTGTTGGCATGAATCTGGTTTAGATAGGCCTTTATTGGCCAAGACCAAGGCATAGATGAAACCAGCCAAACGAACACCAGCTTTGAGGATTATTGGCTTTAATAGCCAAAATAAAATGCACACACCTGGTGGGACTCGAACCCACAATCGCTTGATTAGAAGTCAAACGCCTTATCCATTAGGCCACAGGTGCTCATTTGCTTAAAGAACTTAGCAAATAATTATAATACGAGAAACATGGACATTCAAGATATTGTTTAACGGCCAAAATGAAAGCTTATGGTTATAGTCGAATTAGGAGAAGATACAAGTTTTGGATCATTGGGTTTTGTGGGAGGAAAATCTCGATGATGCTCTCTCTCAAAGTATATATTGAGATGATTAGTTTTGACTAGGCTATCCAACAAGCTTCTCCATTAATCGTGAATTGATGTCATATAATTCTTGGGAGATTGGTATAAAGTTGTCACCCGAAAATAGTTGCACAAAATGTGAATACGGTACATGACAATATATGCAATGATGGTTTTAGTTTGTATAACCTTAGAGTAGAATTTTCAGAAAAATGAGTTTTGTAAATAATTGGAAATCATGAAGCTCTTGTAATGTAACATAGAGACAATGGGAAAAAAAAGAAAGCTGTTGTGATAGTGACAGAGCAAACTTGATGTCAAGACTATGTTGCTTCATTGCACTTGTTTCATAACTTAAGTAAGGATTGTTTCAAGTACGAAAATATAAGAAATTCATGAGTCCACAAATGACTAGACTTCCCATTTCAAGAGCCACTAAAGGAGAAATATCTTGTACAAGATTGAAAAATAGTATGAGATTATGCACAATCTTAACTAAAAATGAAGATATGATCCTGTTTGTTGCTTAACTCTACAATGGCCTGATGAAAGTCACTCAAAGATGTTATCAATTCTTTGCAACCAGAGCCATAGATCATGTCCTCATGTAACTTTTATGAATCTACTTTCATAATCATGCCCTCATATTTCAGATTCTAGTTTCATAATCATGAAATTTGAGATTGTATACATAAGGTTTCAGAATTTAATCAACCCTAAACCTAAACCTAATGTTAGCTACCACATAAGAGACAAAAATGTAGAGAAAAGAAAGCCATTACCTGCAGCGAAAAGAAGCAGATGAAGAGGGGAGCGAAACGAAAACGAAGCAGATGAGTGAAGGGAAAAAAATCAAAAAAAAATTTGGACCATTTCTCGATTTGTGCGTGTCATCCTTGCGCAGGGGCCATGCTAATCTTCTCTGTATCGTTCCAATTTTATCGGATGTCCCCGAAGGACAATAATAGATGGCTTGCGTGTATTATATATACACTAAACAACTTCAAAATATAAACGATGTGGTACTTTTGAGACAACTAAATCAAGTAAGATGCGATGCATTGCCGTCACAATCACTATACACAAAATTAAAGTTTTGTTCCTTCCTCACTCTTTTCTTTTCACACAGATGATGCTTAGAAGAAGAGCACCTAGCTTACTGCCAACTCTCTTCACCTCATTTCTATCATCACATTTTCTCTCTTTTCTTTTTTTTTTCTTCTATTTTTATTTACTTTATACTAGTATATTTTAATTTATTATACTACCAACACTTCTTTTTTAATTCACTTAAATCCTAATAATTTATACTATTGAGTTTTGTATCATTTAATTCTTTTGATAATGATATTATCCTATTCAAAAATAATTTTAGTGACATTCATTTCATTTCAATGCTTTCACTTTAACTTATCTCCCTTTCTCTTTATCTCTTTCTTGATTTACTTTCTTTCATATCTTTTTCTCTCCAAAATCAATGTCAATATTTTCTTTATTTCACCTAAAATCTTCCTAAAGGATCATATCATTCTTGCAAAACAAAATGACTAACTATCAAAACACTTGTTCGTCGACACACTTTATATGTCGACCGAAAGGTCTCGACTACCATAGTATGCCTACCATAGTATATCTGATTTGGAAAAATCTCAAAAACATGTCCACATGACTATGATCACTTTCTCTTCAAATACATGTCCAAAATCTCGAAAAGGGGTTTCAACAAATGGTTAGGTTCGACACATTTCCCTTATGCCTAGGACTTAGCATATTTTCACTCTAAACGACAATTAAGAAGAGGATGTCTCGACAAAGCTAGAGAAGTTAATCTGAGATTCTTAAATGCAATTGGGAAGTTCAAATGCAGTTACTTTTTCCATGTTTCCTTAATCGAAACATATTACTTTAATGTCACTTATTGTACTTTTCGTTTATCATCTTTATCCAAGGTTTATTATAGTTAAAGTTTATTTTCATTTTGTCTTTATACTAGCCTTTAAATCAAATTCCTAAAAATTATTCATTATATCTTTTTCTTTACAAATTATTCTTGAGATTTTTCAATTTAATCTCTTGAGTAAACTAAACTCGTAATTTTTTATACTAAAAACACCAATAAACAAATTGGCACGTCTAGTGGGACCCTTTTGTGTAGGAAATTTTTGATTTTTTTTACAAAAACGTGTTGTGTCTTTCGGTCAATTTTGTTTTCATGAAATGTCTTCAGTTTTCGTGTGTATATGAATCTGAGGAGTGGTAAAACTCTTTCGGAAATGTCTCGCCATCAATCTAGAAACATTCCTCATCCCTAGAACAATGCTCCAAACACATAAGAACATCCAATTGCATCGACAATTGACAATGCAAGAACTTCAACTTCTGTTGGAGAAAATCCTATTGTCATAAGCCAAGTGTCGACTTCGGATATACCACCAGAGATGGCAATTACACCACCACATAGTGTTGTGGTACTTATCGATTCTTTTTGTTAATATCCTTTTAATAAATCCCACTTTAGTGTATAGTCGAGTTATCATGTAAATATTGTATCATTTAATTTTCATGTCTTTTGTAAGTAGTTATTGCATGGTTGGAGCATTGAGTAATAAGAGTCAAATACACGGCTTCAAACATGCATTTTCAAAATAAATGCTATGTCAAGCCCGCTAAGCCCATCTTGTAGCGCGCTACAAGAAGTTTTTCTCATGGCAGGGGATGTTTTATTGAGCCCGCAAAGCCGTCTCAGCCCGCTTAGCGCGCTTAAAGCAGTTTAACGTGTAAATAAGTGGCAGCACGCTTATCGCGGTCTGTGTTTTTCAGTTTTATATAAATAGGTTTAAACATATTTTTTAGGTATGGCTTTGTGGAATATTTGTCTCAACTTCATCACTTTCATTCTTTTGATGGTTGCGCTTAAAAAACAACATTTAGAGGTTGTAATCAGATGATTTGTGGTCGAAGCATCTTTGCTCGTGATTGACATTGTGAAAGATTTAGTTTTTTCTCCATTCTTCTCTTTGTAAGCTTCATTTGTTGGGGTATGTTTGTAAGTATACTTTGTTTCGTATGTATATTTATTGCTCATGATATTGTATAAAACTTCTTTTACAAATCATTGTTGATGTCTTCCTTAATCTTTTTGCTTTATATTTGGATTTGTGTTGTTATAGACATATACCTCGTAAATCTTAATTGAGGATGGATGTCTATTAGTTTCTAGATTCTAGAGATAGATTTAGAGAAAATATTTATTGTGGGTAACGAAGCTTAATGCCTCTATGTTGTTCAAGTTGCATAAGACATTCCTGACAAGAGCAATACATTGTTCTCAACTCTGCGTTAGATATAACCTTTATTGTGGTACATCTCGTAGGTGTTTCAGAAATGGACACTGATGTGAGAGATACTTGATGATTTTAAAGAGTAAGTTATGTTCAGTATAATTGAGTAATAAGTTTAAGTATTTGACGGGTAGATTAAATTCAATCCAGAGTCGGTTACGTAAAGGAAAGTATTAGCATCTCTCACATTTGTTGTACTCAACGAGACCTATTTAGTTAGTTTTGTGAAGGAATGTTAGTGTGATGTTTACTTGTGATCTTCTACTTAATACGGGAGAAATAAAGAAAGTTTTTGGAGTTTTTAATTGTGTTCGACAAGATTTCAAAATCTCGTGTCTATGTATTCCATGTGCAATGGGAAAATCAGAGGCTCGTAGTTTGTAGTAACAAATGTTTATTAGTTGATCGATTTTAGTGAGAGGTACTCAATTTTCATTCGAATGGAAAACATTGCTTGCTACCACAAAACATAGAAAGTGAACATTTGCATGGTATCAAGAATGGATAACATGATTTGGAATCTCACGATTTATGTCCTCGTGGCATTCGAGCAAAAAATGTTTACCATCCTCATGTAGTAGGAATAAAGCTTTGTTTGCATTGTCTCAGAATGGACGAAGCCTCTCTTGTTTATGAAAATGGTTTTGACGTCGCATTAAATCGATTCGGGGTTGAAATAGGATTCAGGATAGGTCTGATCTGAACCCAGACCCTCATTACATAACCTAAAAAAACCTTGTTTCCTTCATATGAAAACCCAAATCCTCTCTCTTTTTCTCTTTTAGCTCTATCGAGCCCTTTCTTCTCGTAACCTATTACGGCCAACACAATCCTCTTACTCAACACTACCTATCATCATGAAATAGAAAAAAAACAAACCTAAATCATGCTACAAATCTTGATTCTACCTTACCAACATACACAATGCTTGAACAAAAATTGGATCCAAGGTCACATTGAACCAAACCCCAACCCTACTAAATACCAACAATCAATCATGAAAACAAAAGCAAACGATACACACAAACAAGAACAACCATTAAACAAAGTTACCTCACCCCAACATTCCTTTACTTGGAGATGTAAAAATGGGTTATCCGACCCTAAATGAACCAACCCATATGGGCATCAGGCTTTTTAGGGTCGGGCATAAAAAGCCCATATTTAAATGGGCTCTAGTTTTACTACCTAAGCCCAGCTCTGTCTGGGCCACGGTGTAACGCCCGTTTTATTTAATATTATATTATATTAATATTTTTGAGTTACCGTTTGACGATTGTTTTGGCGACGAGAATATTTATATTAATCGATATATCTATTAATATATTTGGCGACGTTTCGTTCGGTCCGGCTTTTATTCCGTTCGGTTCGGTAAAATATTATTCGGACCGATATTTAATTCCCCGAAATTATTTTAATTAATTGAGTTAATAATATTATTAGATATTATTAAGGTGTTAATTAATAAATTAAGTTAGGGGTGTGAGGACAAATGGCTTAGGATTGGGTTTACACCCTTAGTTTACTAGTAAGAAATATCATAAAAACACTTCTCATTGTTTTTCTTTCCATTTACAACACCAAAAGCCAAACATAGTAACCTAGAGAGTAAGAGAGGGTTTTGGAAAAAGAAGAAGAAGAGAAGAGCAAGAGCAAGAGCTTGAGGTTTGGAATTGTTGAATCTTCAAGAATCATCCAAGCATTTGAGGTAAGGGGGTTTGATTCTCCATCTCATATAGTTAGGGTTTGATAGTTATATTTTGGATTTGGGGAAAAATTAATAAGTTGATTCATGAGTTTTGGTTGGTTGATTGTTGAAATAATTTAGAAAGGTTGGATTAGGAGTATGGATTATTGGTGTGTTATTGCTTGCTGGCATTGTAGGAAATGAAAGTATAACAATGGAAATGAAAAACTGTAAGAAAAACCAGAAAAAATGTAAATTGTCTGTAAAATAACAGGGAAGGAAGAAGAACGATTGGAGGGTGTAGCATAGGGGAGGCGCCCACCTCACCATGAGGGGCGGCCGTCCCCCTCCCTAGGGCGCATGCCTCCATCCTTGAATGAGCAAGGGAAGTTCGTCCCTGTAATGCTGGGGGTGATGAAACAGAAATGTGATGTTTGCTGTTTTATGTATGTTAAGTTTTCTGTTTTCTTCAGAATAAGTTTTCCTGCATAATTCTTGTTAACTAGCTTCTGTTTCTATCCATTTTTCCAATTCCATATACTACTAGTTAGTATTAATAAAAAATAATTAGGACATAAGTTAGCCGATTAAATTTGGAACCCGATTATGTTCCGATTTTCCAATTTCGGTAATTTCAGCGACGGAGCAAGTTGCTCCGAATTCAACGAAAATTGACGTGCTAGCTAAGTTCGACGTGTAGAACGTAGTGGTGAGGTTAGTTTTTCAAAATTACGAGTTTTTACGAAACGACCCGAAATAGGCCAAATTATGGTTAAATTGAATCGGATTGCGTTTTAGTCGATTTAAGACACGTATGGTCAATCCAATTGTGATGTTGACGATTATGATTAATGCCGGTTATTAAGAATGGCTTTCGCGACGATTATTGGTGTTTTGACTATTTTTCCGTATTTGGAATTTGGTGAATTAATTGATAATGATGTGGTGTGATTAAACATGATGTTTGCGATGGTGTATTTATTAATGAATACTTGTTGATATGCGATGCGATGATATGTTTATCTTGATGTGGATAAATATGGCGACGTGGACTTTATGTCAATTTTGATGAGCGATGATGATGTTTTTGATGTGTTGTTTTATTGTCGAGTCACATACATTGCATTGGCGACGAGGGCTTTTATGCCAAGCGACGAGGGCCTTTATGCCAAGTGTTCCTAATTATGGACAAAGCGACGGGTACCACATGCATAACATAGTCGTGTCGCATGGAGTCGGTTATGTTTATGTTTGAGTTGTTTGGCGTTGGATTGTAATTGATGGATGATGTTGAATTGCGATGATATATGATACTTTGCGTTGATGCGAGTATAATGATTATGTGACGAAGTTAAAGTGCTAATTTTATACACTAAATGCTAATATAAAGTATGTAAGCTTTTAATACATGTTGACATACTCTTATTAACTTATATCATTTATAATTCCAAAACTATATATATATATATTATCATGCCTTTAATTATATATTATCATGCCTTTAATTATATGTTTTAGAGTATCTCACCCTTCACTTTCTCTTCAAATACATGTCCAAAATCTCGAAAAGGGGTTTCAACAAATGGTTAGGTTCGACACATTTCCCTTATGCCTAGGACTTAGCATATTTTCACTCTAAACGACAATTAAGAAGAGGATGTCTCGACAAAGCTAGAGAAGTTAATCTGAGATTCTTAAATGCAATTGGGAAGTTCAAATGCAGTTACTTTTTCCATGTTTCCTTAATCGAAACATATTACTTTAATGTCACTTATTGTACTTTTCGTTTATCATCTTTATCCAAGGTTTATTATAGTTAAAGTTTATTTTCATTTTGTCTTTATACTAGCCTTTAAATCAAATTCCTAAAAATTATTCATTATATCTTTTTCTTTACAAATTATTCTTGAGATTTTTCAATTTAATCTCTTGAGTAAACTAAACTCGTAATTTTTTATACTAAAAACACCAATAAACAAATTGGCACGTCTAGTGGGACCCTTTTGTGTAGGAAATTTTTGATTTTTTTTACAAAAAAGTGTTGTGTCTTCGGTCAATTTTGTTTTCATGAAATGTCTTCAGTTTTCGTGTGTATATGAATCTGAGGAGTGGTAAAACTCTTTCGGAAATGTCTCGCCATCAATCTAGAAACATTCCTCATCCCTAGAACAATGCTCCAAACACATAAGAACATCCAATTGCATCGACAATTGACAATGCAAGAACTTCAACTTCTGTTGGAGAAAATCCTATTGTCATAAGCCAAGTGTCGACTTCGGATATACCACCAGAGATGGCAGTTACACCACCACATAGTGTTGTGGTACTTATTGATTCTTTTTGTTAATATCCTTTTAATAAATCCCACTTTAGTGTATAGTCGAGTTATCATGTAAATATTGTATCATTTAATTTTCATGTCTTTTGTAAGTAGTTATTGCATGGTTGGAGCATTGAGTAATAAGAGTCAAATACACGGCTTCAAACATGCATTTTCAAAATAAATGCTATGTCAAGCCCGCTAAGCCCATCTTGTAGCGCGCTACAAGAAGTCTTTCTCATGGCAGGGGATGTTTTATTGAGCCCGCAAAGCCGTCTCAGCCCGCTTAAAGTAGTTTAACGTGTAAATAAGTGGCAACACGCTTATCGCGGTCTGTGTTTTTCAGTTTTATATAAATAGGTTTAGACATATTTTCTGGTATGGTTTTGTGGAATATTTTTCTCGACCCCATCACATTCATTCTTTTGATGATTGCGCTTAAAAAAAAACATTTAGAGGTTGTAATCAGATGATCTGGGATGGCAGTTACACCGCCACAAGTTTCTAGTGTTCCAACTACCCCTAAAGTTTCACATAATATAGGAGACCAAATGCCTTACTTTCCCTTGAATTTTACATTAACCCGTGGCGACAGGGAACAACCATATGGCATGGAAACTACAATGATAGCAGACATACACCCCAGTGCATCTACATATTGAGATAATGCAATGGCTGTTATGTCACCTATTAATTTGTATTTAGCATTAGGATTCATTGTAAGAAACCCTGGTAGAATTACGCAACCTCGAGGAGGGTTAGGATATCCCCCTCAAGCTATATCGGCATTAACCACAAGTTCTCTCCAGTTGTGAGGCAACAGATGGTGAGAGTAACAAGGACACGGTTCACATGTTAACACAAAAAAATGGCATTGTATTTAATCCCTTAATTCAAAACACTAAAATTTGTTATCAATAATTGGCACATCAAATCGGTCAAATTTCTTATTTGTTTGGTGCTTCTCAAGCGCCCATGCATCCAATTCTAAATAATTAGATACCAGAGTAGGTTGTACATGTCGAACAACTCGCGCCTAGGGTAGTCGAAGGCAACACATGGCAAAATGGGTATGAGGTAGTTTTTGTGCAAAGCAACCATGATGTATATCAAGTGGTTAGGAATGTCCAACGAAATAATTTTGGGGGGAAAAACAAAACTAGGATGGAGATTAACCAACGGCATAGAACTTTGAAGGCCCTAATAATATCCCACACTTTTAGAGTGATTTTTGAAGGCGCATATGAGGTTGTCTAGAATTCGGCAATTAACAGTGTGAATGAAAGGAATTGAGACTACTCAATCATAAATAACAAGAAGGTGGAAATAGAAATGGGGAGGAATAAAAGCATTTGTTGTGGACATGTTGTCCATGTCCCTGTTGGCTGAAGATTTTGATATTTATGGTTCGAGAAGGGAGCATTGAATTCGAAACGAAACAGTAACAGTGTTCACTAGAATGAAGGAAATGTCATGGTTTGGAATGAAGGAATCAGCTCTTCGAATAAAATATTAAAACCTGGGGCTTCGAGTAGCAATTGTGAAGGAGCTTCGAAATGATAGTAGCGTGGAGTTGAGCAGTGAGTTCGAGTCGAAAGGCAGTTCAGATATTTGAAATTCAAATATGAGCGGGATAAATGGGAGTTCGAAAGTATGCGCTGGAAAACGGTTCGAAGACGTGGAGGCTAGAGAGGCATAGTATTCTGCATGTCCAAACGTGGCGGCTCATAAGTCGGACCGTTATGGTCGAAATAGTATAAATAGAAGTCTTAGTGTTAGGATTTCGTGTGTCATATCTATTGTACTAAAATTCAGTAACATTCAAAATACCACATGGATAGGGAAACGAATGGACGAATGATGTATGTATGATTGCACCACTTTTATCTTTCAATAATGTATCTTTATCTTTCCAGTTTACCTTTATCTTGCATCAATGTCATTTAAATCTTTTACATTCAAAGTCATTTAACTTTCTTTGCATTTAAACGCTTTTCTTTCATTTCGAAACTCTTTACTTTTCTGAAACTGTTACGTTAATGTTCTTATTTTCCAGAAAGCTTTTACATACTTGCCTTTAAATTCCTGTCTTTTACACTTCATGCTTTATTTTGAAAGTCTTTTACATTCAAGAAATCCTTTAAGCATTCCTGCATTTATATACTTTCTGCAATTCGAAGTCTTTATGTCTTATTTGTTCAAATTAGTTTTATATTGCTTTACTTGATTACGTTATCAGTTTATTGAACATCATAATCGAAATACACTTGAAACATATATAAAACATTTAAAAACAAGCCTTGAACATGAACCATTATTTTAAGTTCATGCAAACGACCAATAACCCGATAGGATCAATCTAGTCGATCCTGCAAGTTACCAAAGGGATTAAACAACAATCATAACGCTTGTTTGATAGTTTGGAGGACTAGCGGTTGTTTCACCAGAAATCACTGTGAACAAATTGGCACGCCCAGTGGGACCGAGATTGGTTGTTGCTAATTAAAGTTAACATACTTAATTTAATGTTAAAGGGTTCTTTCTGAGTAAACAAAGTTCATTAGTATATGAACCTTAGGAGTGGTATAATAACTAACAGTAATCAACCCTTACCCAGAAGAAATCGAAATAGTAGGATGTCAGATCCAAATAACCCACAAGGGGAACAAAATGCCCCACATGGAACAGGCACTAATGCATCTGTTCGACAGGGCGTCCAGTAGCGATCCCTTGAACGCCAATCTATGTCTTCCACAAATAATATGGCCACGAATGGAGCAGTAGCACGCTAACAAACAATTCGATCCTAGGTGGCACAGGAACCACTGGGTATCCTGGGGGATTCATTCCACCATCAGGAGCACAAACCCATTTCGCTACCCCACCACCAACTAGACCATTCAGTTTCGACAGTACTAGACCTAGAAATTCCCAGTATGAAATGCCAACATCCTTTATGGCAGGATTATAAACTTCGACGTCGAACGCGTCACCACACTTAGGGTCAGGTTCTGGGGCTAATCAATTTATGACAAATAACCAAGGATCAGTAGGTTATGGTACGCTGCCCATCTTAACCACAGAAAATCAAATGGCTTTTAGGCAGTTAATGGATGATAGTAACCATAACATGATAGGAGTATTAGCACAAACTATGCAAGAAATCTTTGCCCCAATAGTTCAAAACGTTACTGTGACAAACAGAGAGCGACAATATGAGTCGAATAGCGATTTCTTCTCTCCGCTTTGAAAGCGTGCTCGTGCATTGGTTCGAGCGAGCACCTATCATAGAACAGATTGCGATGACCCACCTTATAGGCCACCAGAGGGGTTAACTTGGGGCAAGAGCACAAAGGGTAGATGTCCCATTGATTCGAGAAGAACCACAAAGGAATTGATGGAACCACCGCAAGGGTCGAAGACTTGAGGTCCCGATGATTCGAGAAGAACCACAAAGGGAATTATTGAGCCGAGGGGTCGGCAGACTAGAGGTCCCGTTTGAGAAGAACAACCTAGAGGGGTTGTCCTGGTAGGTCGAAACCAAGATGTTGATGCAGTGGTTCATAGGGTTCGACATGACAATATCTTGGCGGAAAATAACCTAACCACCATGATAGAAAGGATCATGGCCCAAAACGGTGTTAATACAGGAATTAGAAGGCCAAATTACGCTTCCCCCATAGCAGACTATGTAATCCATACTGATTTGCCTAGGGGATACAAGATCCCTAAATTTACAAAGTTTGCTGGAGATACCAATGAATCAACGGTCGAACACATAGCTAGGTATTTAACTGAGGCAGGAGACTTAGCAAATAACGAGAACCTTAGGATTAAATATTTCCCAAGTTCCCTTACAAAAAATGCTTTCACATGGCTCACTACTTTGCCCCCTGGATCCATAGATACCTGGACCCTCTTAGAAAGGCTGTTCCATGAACAGTTCTATATGGGACAATCTAAGATAAGCCTAAAGGAATTAGCAAGTGTTAAAAGGAAGTTCACTGAACCTATAGATGAATACTTAAATAGGTTCAGACTCTTGAAATCTAGATGTTTCACAGTAGTCCTTGAGCATGAGTTAGTCGAAATGGCCGCTGGTGGTTTGGACTATTCTATTCGAAAGAAATTAGATACTCAATACTTGAGGACATGGCCGGTTAGCGAGATAGGGTCGAAAGGTGAAGGCGAGAAGGCCGAGGCTTCTAAGAGTAATAAGAAGGAAAGAGTCTCCTATGTCGAAATGGAGGAAGGTGAAGACTACCCCAATTCGAGGAGATCGAAATAGATCTCATTGAATTGAAACAGCTCCACCTTACGCTTAAACTCTAGTCCCTACAAAGGGAAAGAAATTGTTGAAAATGAAAAAATGATAAATTTCTAAAGAAGGTGTATACCTTGATATAACAAAATGTGATGAAATTTTCGACTTACTAGTCAAAGATGGCCAATTAATTGTGCCACCAAATGTCAAAATGCCTCCGTTAGATCAAAGAAAGAAAAGGTTTTGTAAATATCATAGTTTCCTAGGCCACAAAACCTCACGTGTTTTCTTTTCGTGGACTTGATTCAAAATGCAATTAAAGAAGGCGGACTAAAGTTTGCGATAAACCAAAGATGAAGGTGGATGAAGACCCTTTGGATATTAGACACCAACTACTCCAAGCCTTGAGCATGAGAGACATCAATATGGTGGAAGCGGACCAAGGGCCACTACCTTGAAAGAGGAAAGCGAGTGAGAGTTGGGTGTTGGTCAAGTCAACAATGGAGTCAGAGGCGTCCACGAGCAGCGAGAGCTTTCGGTCCGAACCAATTCCGTGTTGTTTCAGAAGGAATCCAGGCTGAGGTCGGAAAGCCGAAACAGAAATGACACAGCTTGAAGGCTGAGGCTCAAACCGAAAGGTTGGATTACAAAACAAGCTTCAAAAAGATATGGGATACCTTGGGTGAACCCTGGGAAGTTCGACTATCCGGTAAAATATTCGCCCGAGATAGTTCGAAAGTCCGAATCGAAGACATCAAACCATCGGGATGGGGAGATGATGGTACGAAGGGAAGATAAAGATGGTAACGTTCCTCGAAAGAGACACAGGACACCTTAGGGAGCCAGTGGGAAATTTGATTATATGGTAAAATATTACGCTCCGAGAGTTCAAAGGTTCGGATCGAAGACATCAAACCATCGGGATGGGGAGATGATGGCGAAGGGACCGATGTAGCGTCAATATGGTGGACATGGAGACCACTGCGAGATGCGAGTTGAAAGATACCTTGAAAAGAGAATACAAAATGGAGGATGGTTACGCTCGGATACCAACCTAAAACAATATCTCATGTGCCATAAGGACATCTTTGAAATGATGCTTTGTCCAAGATGCGACATATGTAATGACAGGATCTCCATGGAGTTGAACGAAAGCAAAGAGCTTGAACTGGAGTAAATTGCGCCAAGACAACCAACTGTTGAATGCTACCCTAGAGTGGGGAAAGTTTGTTGGAATTTTAGTGTTGTCACAAAGGGCAACCAAGTGCTTGATTTGCCCAAGATGTTCAGATATATGACCAACATGGTCGGAGCTTTAAACGATTCTCTTCACCCGGAATCACAAGGAAGTTGGTCAAATGAGTCAAGATTTCGATGGTAGTCACATGCCGATAGCCCATACCCAAAGGGTGCTCGAAGGTGACATTTAAAATCCGCCAAGTACCAAATAGATGGTAAGTCAAAACCAACAAAGGGAAAGATAGCGGGAGGCAATGAACGAAATGCACGTCATGCCATGGTATACGGAGACAATTCAACACACAGAGGAGGAACCGAGGTGGAAATTATAAAGGAAAAACCCATGTCAAGATCCCAATGGCGAAGGCAACAGGAATCGAAAGTGAGAGGAAGGTTTAGCGACAAAGGAGCAGTTCGACCAACAAAAAGAGGCGTCAACACCAATCAACCAACAACAAATAAGCAACTCAAGACAAACCTCCGATAATGAAGGCTTTTTGAAACAAAACCGATGAATCAAAAGAATACACTCGAGTCGAAGAAGACGAGGATATGCCGAATAACTGAATCGGGAGAATCCTCATTAAACCTAAACGCAATGTGGTATCTGTATACCATCCGAATTGGCCAGAGACCAAATCGAAGAACAGGAAGAAGAAGACACCATTGATCGATGAAACACACATCTGTTATTATGTAATGGATAATGGCGCGGTCGAAGAGCGAGCGCGTTCTTGAACACCCGACCCACAATGAAGAATCATCTAAAGCCACTGCTCATTCGAGCAAAGGTGGAGCCCATGGGGTGAACAAAGTCTTAGTAGACGGAGGCGTCAATCGATGCCCAAATTCATCGAAAAAGTTAGGCATTCAAGACGGTGATGTTAAACCTCATAACATGGTTTTATCCAACTATGAAGGAAGGTAGGACAAACATTGGGGTAGTACAAGTGGAGTTAACTCGGATCAAGTGCAGACCCACTATGTTCATGGTGATCGAAGCCAAAGCAAATTATAACTTCTCTTGGGAAGAGTGGATTCATGGCGTGGGGGCAGTCCCTCGTCGATGCACCAGAGGTTAGTCCTGTGGAGAGAAGATGGGATAGTAGAGAACATCGAAGCGGACCAGAGCTACTTCATGACAACGGTCAATCTAGTTAACAAGAGGAATTATGACAAGTATCTGGCCAGAATAGCTCCCTGTACCCCAAGTGACGAACTGAATGAAACAAGAGATGTCCATTACTACATGACCCTTCGCCATGATGGCATGTATTGGGACAAGAAAATAATTAAAGGCGAAGGCACTTCACAAAGACGGCCACCAGGCTGGGAATCTGAAGACCCTGATCATGACTGAGTCCTCTTTCTTTGAAAGGATTTCGACCTATATGGCTGAGAACGAATTGAAAGCGGCTTCGGAGGCTGCAATAGAACAGACAGTTGAAATAAACGAACTCGAAGGGAATGGTCTGAGAGATACACCCTATGACGAGAACGAAATGGATCAAAGGCTTGATGTCATTTATGATACAGAACCCTTGGGCTTCGAGAAGGATCCAACAAATTCAAGTGGTAAGATGTTGGCACAGGACCCACTCGAAGAAGTAAATTTAGGGGATATCAACACAAAAAGAATCACCTATATAAGCGCGAAACTTAGCCCAAGCCTCAAACAAGAAGTGATCGAAGGCCTCAAACAGAACACAGATTGCTTTGCATGGGACTATGATGAAATGCCGGTTTAAAAGAGAGTTAGTAGAGCATAAACTTCCAATCAAGGATGGCAAAGCCCATCAGACTCCCGGGAGGTTCGCTGCTCACGAAGATCAAAGCAGAGGTCGAGAGGTTGTTCTGCTGCAAATTCATCGAACCACAAGGTATGTTGAATGGTTAGCAAATATAGTACCATTATTAAGAAAAATGGTTCATTGAGAATATGCATACTTTAGGGATCTAAATCGCAACCCCAAAGATCGATATTCTATGCCGAAATGTTAATAGATTACGCTGCATTCGAATACCTAAGTATGCTAGATGGATACTCTGGTTATAATCAAATTTTCATTGCTGAAGAAGATGTTGCTAAGACAGCATTTCGTTGCCCAGGAGCCTTAGGCACCTATGAATGGGTAGTGATGCCTTTTGGTTTAAAAAACGCTGGGACAACTTACCAAAGAGAAATGAACTCCATATTTCATGATTTCATTGAGACGTTTATGCAGGTGTACATTGATGATATAGTCATCAAATCTATATCTGCAGAAAATCATCTGCATCATCTGAGCCAATCATTCGAAAGGATGAGAAAACATGGCTTAAAAATGAACCCCCTTAAATGTGCATTTTTTGTGCAGGCAGGAGATTTCTTGGGCTTTGTGGTTCATAAAAAAGGAATTGAAATTAACCAGAACAAGACCAAAGCCATCATGGAGACTAAAGCCCCCACATCGAAAAAGGAGTTACAGTCTCTGCTAGGGAAGATTAATTTTCTCAGAAGATTCATTTCGAACCTAAGTGGGAAGACACAGGCTTTCTCTCCACTGCTTCGTTTAAAGCAAGGCCAAGCCTTCGAATGGAGCAAAGCACAACAGGAGGCCTTCGACAAGATTAAAAGATATCATCTCAACCTCCTATCTTGTCTCCACCTTCATGGGAAAACCCATGAGATTGTATATATCTCGTGAACTTACTATAGGTAGTATGTTAGTACGGAAGATGAGTGGCATCGAAGAGCTATATATTACTTAAGTAGGGTGTTGAATGATGCAGAAACTAGATATAGTAATATAGAAAAGTTGTGTCTGTGTTTATACTTTTCTTGTATGAAACTCAAGTATTATATAAAACCTGTTGATGTTTATGTTTCATCTCATTTCGATGTTATTAAACACATGCTTTCCAAGCCAATAATGCATAGCAGAATTGGTAAATGGGCATTGGCCTTGACAGAATATGCTTTGACTTTTATGCCTTTAAGAGCAGTGAAAGGCCAAGTAGTTTCTGATTTCATTGTGGACCATTCATTGGTCGAACAGCCTGTCATGGGTTATGTCGAAATGAAACCTTGGAAGCTATACTTTGATGGTTCGACCCATAGAGAGGGCAGTGGTGTTGGAGTTCTCATAATTTCTCCTGAAGGAATTCCAACAAAATTCAAGTATAAGTTAGATGGCCCTCGTTGCTCGAACAACGAAGCTGAATATGAAGCGCTCATTGTTGGACTTGAAGCTTTGTTGGAATTGGGGGCAACTAGAGTCAAAATCAAGGGTGATTCAGAGTTAGTAGTCAAGCAGATAACTAAGGAATACAAATGCATAAAGGAAAATATGATGATATACTTCGTCATAGTTAATAGGCTACTCAAAAAATTCGAATACATGGACATTAACCACGTACCTAGAATAGAAAATCAAGAAGCAAATGACCTAGCACAATTAGCTTCAGGTTATAAAGTCTCTGCTAAAAACTTAGAGGATTTGATTAAGATAAGAGGAAGAGTCATGGCTACCAGACTTACACCATCAGATCTAGAGAATATCAAAATAAGTTATGGTGATAAAGATAGGTTCGAAGTATTAGCCATAGACACTTTAACAGATACAGATTGGCGAAATCCATTAATAAGGTATTTAGAAAACCCAACATTGAATGTAGATAGAAAAATAAAATATAGAGCGTTGTCATATGTCCTTATGGGAAATGAATTGTTCAAGAAGACCCAAGAAGGTGTGTTACTAAAATGCTTAGGAGAAAGTGAGGCATATCTAGCACTATCAGAGGTCCACAATGGGGTATGTGGGGCACATCAAGCAGGCCATAAAATGAAGTGGCTGCTATTTCGATATGGTATGTACTGGCCCAGTATGCTCAAAGATTGTATAGATTTTGCCAAAGGATGTGAAGAATGCCAGAAACATGCAGGAATTCAACATGCTCCTGCAAGTGAGTTGCATTCGATCATTAAACCATGGCCCTTTAGAGGATGGGCCTTAGATTTAATAGGAGAAATCAATCCTGCTTCATCCAAGGGTCAGAAATTTATCCTGGTAGGAATAGACTATTTCACCAAATGGATCGAAGCAATACCATTAGTAGCTGCAGACCAAGAGGCTATCATCGAATTCATACAGAAACATATCATCTATAGGTTTGGATTTCCAGAGAGCATAACCACGGACCAAGGATCTGTGTTTACTGGTAAAAAGATGCAAGAATTTGCCCAAGAAATGGGGTTCAAGTTGCTAACGTCAACACCATATTATGCTCAGGCAAATGGTCAGGTCGAAGCAGCCAACAAAGTAATAATAGGTCTAATCAAAAAACATGTTGGTAAAAAACCAAGAAGTTGGCATAAGACTTTAGATCAAATACTATGGGCATGTAGAACATCTCCCAAAGAGGCTACTAATACTACACCTTTCCAATTAACATTTGGTCATGATGCAGTCTTACTAGTAGAAATTCATCTACAATCAGTTCGAATTCAAAGGCAAAATGAAATCTCATCTTCTTTATATTGGGAAATGATGATGAACGAGTTGGTCGAACTAGATGAAGTTAGATTGCATGCATTAAAAGTCCTGATGAGGCAAAAAGAGAGAGTGGCCAGAGCATATAACAAAAGGGTGAAAGGTAAAACATTCAGTATTAATGATTTAGTGTGGAAAGTTATATTTCCCATGGACAAGAAAAATAAAGCATTAGGTAAATGGTCACCTCATTGGGAAGGACCTTTTCGAATAGTGAAAACATTTTCAAACAATGCGTATGAAATCGAAGAGGTGGCAGATGACAAACGAATCCTAAAGGTTAATGGGAAGTATTTAAAGAAATATAAACCACGCCTGCAGGAGGTTCGAATAGTAGCAACGTGAATCATAAACATATAACTCGAAGCCAAAATGGTGAAATTAGTTGCCAAAATGGCATTGTCAAGTGTTACAAATAAACATTCAAACTAAAATACAAGATTGCTTTAAATAAACAACTTCAGAAGTGGGTGTTGTTCCTTAATCGATCGAAGATATTCTTGAAAGATTCAAGCTTGTGTTGAGCAGAGTGCTGGGCTCCTTCCAAGATAGCAACTGCCTTTCACCGGCCGCCTCGTCTCGCAAGCCCTTTATTCGAAGCTCTTGAATCGAGTACCAAAAGTATTGACTCATATGCAATTTGTTGCTGCTGAGCTTCCTTAATTTTATGCTGAAGTTCCTGGATCTGCTTCTCCCATTGAAGAATGGATTGAGCTCGAAGATCATAGTCAACTTTGGCTTGCTTGATGTGCATGGCGTGATCTTCAACCTCCTTAGTGAGCTTCGAGGCGTGTTCATAAGCAGCGTCCATTGCACTTCGTTTTTCTTGGACTTTATTGCCAGCAGATTCATTTTGAAGAAGGCATCCAGTTACGTTATCAATCAGGGATTGAAGTTCAAACAAAATGGTGCTGACTTCCAGGGAACATGTGGCGAGATTGACTTGATTGATAAGTCCCTTCATCACGAAGCAGGTTGTACTATCTTTTCTGAGTATTTCGAATAAATCCACATCAAGTATGGTTTTTCGAATCTTGTGAAGAAGTATGACTCTATCATCGGAAGGTGCTGAATCAGAGGTCGAACCAAAGATTAGCCTTAGGGAGTGTTTCTCGAGCTAGTTTAGCCTTCATGTACCCAAGAGGGTCAGTTCGTTTCAAGAGGGCTAACTCCTCTTCGGCTGTTTGGCATTTCAAAGACTCTGGGAGTTCCATATGCAATGGAGTGATATCCAGCTCAACATCCATTGGTTCATTAGTGGGAACATCATTGCCTTCATTATTCGCTTCGTCATCATCCTCTTCATCATCAATCAAGTCCACCACCTCGATGTTATCATTTTGATTACCACCAGCATCTGATTCCGTCCCTTCGCTCGAACCTTCTTGAGCATCATCTCCTTCTTCGTCCTCAGAACCCTCCTCACTTGAATCTTCACTCTCTTGGGAGGTGTTGGTTTTTTCTTCTTCAGTAGGAATTGCCCTTTCACTCTCTTGATAGATTTTGGGAGGAGACTCTGGGTGAGAAGTCTCTGGAGGCACTTCTGTAGCATCTTCGAGCATTGTTTCGTTGGTCTCCTTGAGAGGAGGCGAAGTGCCTTGGTCATCTGGCTGTCCAGAGGTCCCAGTTGGAATTGCCATATTGGACGAACCTTTATTCTGCTCCAAATTGCTTGAATCTCCATGAGGAGAAGAATGGATCGGAGCAGTTGTTTGTGGGGGAGGAGTCGAAGTAGTGGGGATCGGAGTCGAATCATCCTACACGGGAACAAAAGAAGATTAAAAAACTTATGACTAAGGTACGAATAATCATTGTCAAAAATTCGAAGTGAATTCACCTGTGGATTATCTGCAGATATGTTGCTGTCTATATGTTCCAACATTACGTTGGAGGTCGAAGGTGGATTTTTGGATTTGTGTGAGGGAGCAACATCCTTGGAATCAAGTCCAGAGATGTTAGTGTCTGTTGGAATGTCTTTCTTATGTTTCTTTCGTAAAACTGATGGTGAACTTTCCCCAGCCTTGAGAGTCTTTCCACTAGCACTGGGTTTCCTTTTCTTTGGAGTAGTTGGTGGGAGTCTGCTAGGCTGAAATAATGTGAACGTGAGTTAGATTTCAGGTATAGACTTGAAATTATTTCGAAATGCCTAAGTAAAACTGTTTACCTTTGGGGTTGGAATAGTTGTTGTGATTGGATCAGGTGTTAGAATCTGAGTAGTTGTTGGAGTCGGAGCAATGGTGTTTGTTGTTGTTGTTGCAGGAGTGATGGTTGGAGTTGCCTTGGGTACATTGGCATGAGCTTCGATAGTTGTCTGAGAACTACTTCCTTCCTTGGTCTTTGATGCAACAGTCTTTATTTTGATAGCTGAAAAATGAAACACATAAGACAGAATGTTAAAATAAAGTAAGAAAGACTTATTTGGGATTTCCCAAGCATTCGCACCTGCGCCTTCATTCGAAAGAATCGACATGGCAGAAAGGTCATAGCGAAGATGCCCTGGGAAATTATGGAGCCAGTGTCGAGCCCATGTCATAGTCTCAGATGGCTTTAGTTTCCTTTGAGATTTGTATTTGAACATCTCTTTGCAAGTCAACCACCAAGGGTATGGAGGAAACCAAGCCAGAGCCAGTTCTGAGGTAGGTAGGCTGGGAAACTTAGGTGGATGCATTTCGAATGCCAACCTATACCTATCCTCAGGTGACAGTCCTGAAGGAAGTCTGAACTTAGAGATTTTTTCTGTAAACTTTTCCTTCAAGGTTTGGGATGCTCGATATACTGTGGACTCCAAGCGTGTAGGATCATAAGTTGTTTGTAAGTTTGAAAAGCTTTGATTTCTTGGCGTGAGTGAATATACCTTTCTTTTTATGTACACACATCGAATCAGTGATTAGTTTCTCTTCGATAATAAGAGTGTCAAACATACAAGACTGGTAGAATCTACTCCACCAATCCAGAAAACCTTTGGATGCAAAATAAGATGGTTCGAAGGAAATCAATTTAAATTGAGCAAAGCCTTGATATTGTTCTTGTTGAAGTTTGGCTTCTCTAGCTTTGAAAGTTCGACCAGAGGTAATGGAGTCGTGAGTCTGAAAGAGTGGCTCAGGAATCAGTTGGCATAAACCAAATTGTCTTGAGACAAAGTTGGGTTGGTAGGCGAATAGAAGGATTTGATTCTTGGTCGGAGTAATCCTTGAAGAAATTAGTCTTGGGAGCAAAAAGGCTTTCCAGATATCTTGAATTTCTTTGACCTTGGCAGCCTCCGAAAGGGGCATAGTGAACCATGATGGTCCATGAGTCCTCGAAGCAAAAGGTGCCATAGTCTCTTCGAACTTCTGCTTTTTAGAAAAGAGCATAATGTATTGGGAAAATAAAATAAAATCACCTTGTCATCACTCGTCGACCTTCTCAATCTTGTGCCTTCGACATTTCGATCTGCTATTTCTGGATCATGGTCAACAATAGTATCCGCAGTAGAAAGGGAAGATTCGAACATGGCATTAAGCCATAGCTGAAGCAACCAGAAAGGACCAGCAAGTAGGATATTCTTGGGGGTGTGGGATTTTAAGCTCGAAACGGCCGACCTTAAACTTTCATAAAGGTCAACTAGTAGGAGTTCACTTAAATTAATCCTCCTATTCTCATGTAAATCCCTTGCTAAGGGAATGAACCTGCTAGCCACTTGAAGTGATCTACTGCAGAAGACGTATCTTGATAGCCAGAGGGTGAGGAAAGCAATGTGTTCAACGTCGGAGACACTATCACCTTCAGTGTGATAATGACTGATAAAGTTGGAAAAGCTAGCTAACTTGATGTCGAAGTCAATTATACTTGAGTGCTCCTCAGAATCAGGAATGTATGTTTCTCCTATTGGTGATAGGCCAGTGATAGCAGCTATATCAAAAAAGGTGGGTGTGACCATTCCTCCCGGGAGGTGAAAAGTGTTGTAGGTACTATCCCGTAAGGCTGGATGCAAAGAGTAAAGGATGGCTGTAAGTAAAGCCTGGTTTCGATAACTTGAGAAGATTATAAATACCTAGTTCCTCCCACTGATGGGCTTTCTTAATCTCTACTTTAGCAAACCAATTCTGGTAAGCTATATCAGCAGTAGGGCAGGATCGAAATGGCTTAAAATTACTTTTAACATAATCCAAAATGAAAGGATCCTTTGGGGGAATCATAGGGGTTTCTGTGTCTTTAGAAGCAGAGGGTTCGTTCACATTATCAGTTTCTACTCTAGGGGTTTCCATTTTATTGAACAAAGGTTTGAAATCATAGCAAACAGGGAATATGGTTCTAACGTCCTTCAAAATCTCAAAAACTGTGAGAGGACCCATTAGGGCGAACCTCTTTCCAGAGACATTAGTTGGAATCAATACCTGAGAAGCGTACAGAAGTTCCTGTGTTCTTTGGAGATGCTTTGAGGAATAAGTACCGATTGGCCATGGTGAGTATCAACCTTGCTTTCTAGGATCGTTCCAGTGTTCTTGGTCTTCTTCTTAGAAATCTTTTTCTGAGATGTTGTTGTTGAAGACATTGTTGGAAGCTGTTAAAGGTTTTAGGGTTTTTCAGCAAAGAGAGAAGAAGAAAGTTTCAGAGTGTGGAAAAAAAGAGTAAAAGACTGAGTCTGTTGGGTTTTATAGTAAGGAATTTGAAGCGATCATCAACTAAAGCCAAGATACGTGGAGAACGTGGGTTGGACACGGAGTGAGGTGGCGTAAAGTAAGCATTGGAAATAAACATGATTAAAGACAATCATTACCTTTAATAACCGCACCATACTGTGGTAACTGTTTGAAGCAAGTTCGGAAACCCAGGAGCCGTCGTGACTGATGTAATGGAAATCATATACAGTGTCATAATTACTTAGGGTCACATCAAAATCTTGTGGATATATTTAAAATAAGTATTTCTCAGAAAGAGATTCGAAATACATATTTTAAAGGGGCATTTTGTTGGCTGAAGATTTTGATATTTATGGTTCGAAAAGGGAGCATTGAATTCGAAACGAAACAGTAACAGTGTTCACTAGAATGAAGGAAATGTCATGGTTTGGAATGAAGGAATCAGCTCTTCGAATAAAATATTAAAACCTGGGGCTTCGAGTAGCAATTGTGAAGGAGCTTCGAAATGATAGTAGCGTGGAGTTGAGCAGTGAGTTCGAGTCGAAAGGAAGTTCAGATATTTGAAATTCAAATATGAGCGGGATAAATGGGAGTTCGAAAGTATGCGCTGGAAAACGGTTCGAAGACGTGGAGGCTAGAGAGGCATAGTATTCTGCATGTCCGAAACGTGGCAGGCTCTCATAAGTCAGACCGTTATGGTCAGAATAGTATAAATAGAAGTCTTAGTGTTAGGATTTCGTGTGTCATATCTATTGTACTAAAATTCAGTAACATTCAAAATACCACATGGATAGGGAAACGAATGCACGAATGATGTACGTATGATTGCACCACTTTTATCTTTCAATAATGTATCTTTATCTTTCCAGTTTACCTTTATCTTGCATCAATGTCATTTAAATCTTTTACATTCAAAGTCATTTAACTTTCTTTGCATTTAAACGCTTTTCTTTCGAAACTCTTTACTTTTCTGAAACTGTTACGTTAATGTTCTTATTTTCCAGAAAGCTTTTACATACTTGCCTTTAAATTCATGTCTTTTACACTTCATGCTTTATTTTGAAAGTCTTTTACATTCAAGAAATCCTTTAAGCATTCCTGCATTTATATACTTTCTGCAGTTCGAAGTCTTTATGTCTTATTTGTTCAAATTAGTTTTATATTGCTTTACTTGATTACGTTATCAGTTTATTGAACATCATAATCGAAATACACTTGAAACATATATAAAACATTTAAAAACAAGCCTTGAACATGAACCATTATTTTAAGTTCATGCAAACGACCAATAACCCCATAGGATCAATCTAGTCGATCCTGCGAGTTACCAAAGGGATTAAACAACAATCATAACGCTTGTTTGATAGTTTGGAGGACTAGCGGTTGTTTCACCAGAAATCACTGTGAACAACCCCCTTCATAATAGGGTTTCAATATGTCATTGAAAGGTCATCATCCTTTCCAAGTTAGAGTATAAGGGAGCAAAGTCTTACACCTTAATGCATTTGTCATATTTTCCCATTGCTTGTAGATAAGAACAAGAGAATATTGAATATTACTGTCGAAGACATCTGGGTGTCATCCCCCTGGGTCCCAACCTATAATACTAAAAGTGAAACTGCTCCTTGTGGGCATTCCAAAAGAGAGAAAAAAGAAGAGAGTCAAACATCTAATTATGATCGAGAACTTGAATACCCGTTCTACACCCATAAAACCTCTGGGTTGCATGAATAAAGATTGAGCGGAAAACTATTAGGAAAAAATATGTGGACTTTATAAAGAAAGAGGTCTAGTTGTAGGGCCAATCTACTGATGGCTGAGCATCACAACAGTTGCAAGAAAAGAGAAAGATGCTTTATATTTGGTATACATGTAAGGAATGAGTCCAAATTTTTCTTCCCAAGAAATATCATCTAACAATAAATAAAACTCCACAAATGTGTGGTCCAACATAAGGATAATGGAAGATACGTGACAAATGTAATAATGCAAAAACATAACAAACTCCCAATTCACGTGTTACATATCAAAGCTTCTCCTAAGACTCGATCAGGTAACATTCTCTCTCCAAGCACTACTCATGTATCTGATTATCTATACTCCCAAAGGAGCACAAACACAACAACACAAAAGAAGTGAGAATTACATTCAATAAATATATGGTGGAGTATCACATGCTAAGGAGTAGTAATACACATAATCATATAAAGTGCAACACATAATTCAACATAATGCTTCATGACACATTCCTCATTCATATGATTCAATATCAAGTCAAAATAATGTAATGTGATGCAATTGACGACAACTAAATGCATGTAGTTCCAATAGGGCATAAGCCCCCAACATAGTGCCAATTTTGGGCAACAACATGACATAAGCCCTCAACATAACGCCATTACAGGCCAACAACAGAGAATGAACCCTCACCAAGTGAAATGTATGCATTATCAACATGCAACAACATAATTTTAAAACAACAAGGCATAATAAGCCTTCTACATTCGCCATTAAAACCACCACATCATCATCGTCATGAATAATAGTCACATGTTTTAATCTCTTTTTCCATTACTATTAGTCTTCCTATACTTACCTAAGCCTTATTGGTTCTTAAGAATCAAAAGAAATTGAATTGCACACGAAAATGGGAAAGAAATCGCGAAAACAGATTTTGCTACACATTTGTCTGTCCATATATGTACCGTACGAGTATGGCCTTCTCCTGCCCATATCACATGTGTATCATACGCGTTTGGCCAAAATGGCCAGATCCCATACGAGTATGGTTTCTGCGCCCAGATCTCGTACGCGTACCATACGAGTATGGCTTTTGTGCCCAGATATTGTATGCGTACCATACGAGTACGGCCAAAGACATTTTCCTTCTCAAATTTTTTGCCAATTTCTCATACGTGTATGACCTTCCCATACGCATACGACCTCCCTTTATACGAGTATCATATGAGTATGGCCTTCTTTATATGTGTATCATATGAGTATGACCAGTCTGCTGCATCAAAATTTCTGCTATCGCACCAGAACGATTTCCACTCGTTTTGAGCACTTCCAACCTCTTATTTTGGGTCCAAAACAGCATTGTTTCACATAATAACTTAGTGATTTCATCTAAATTCATTATCCTACGAATCTACAACAATTTATTCATCTAATTCTTCAATTTTTGTCACATTCTTAGATTTATAATTATTCCAGAATTGGGATTTCATGAACAACACAACAATATAAAAATCAGCAATAGCAATACATCGATGACATCATTTAGTTCACAAATTCCACACGAAAACCACATGGTAACAACAGAAAATCAAGCAAGAAGACATTCATCAATTGTTCATAAAAACCTAAATAGGGAAATGAACCCTCACTATTTTCTCATGCTATAATCACCATTTAGAGAATCCATTCACCTCCTTACCTTAATTTGTAGTCTTGATTCTTCAACAATGGAGGAATCTCTCTTGCCCTAGTTTTCCATTCTCTTCTCCATTCTATGTGACAGTTATTCTTACAAATTGGTTTAACCCTTCCTAATTGTATTTTATCATTATTAGTACTAATAATAATAATAAAATAATTATACTAAAATATTAATAATATTAGTAACTATATTAATAATTATAATTCCCTAAATTTACCATATTATCAATACTTCCCCAAGATTAAGTTCTCTCACACCCTTAATCATACTCCAATATTCCTAATTATTCCATAATAATTTAAATTCAACAAATAACGACATAATATTTAATTGGGGCGTTACAGGTGTCACATCACATTTGAACTCTCTCTAGAGGGACTCAACTAAGTCTAGCTTAAGAGACTAAACTAAGTCTCCCCAAAAGGACTCAACTAAGTTGCTTGAGGGGCTTAACTAAATATTGTTTGAGGGACTCAACTAAGTCTCATTTGAGGGAATCAAGTAACTCTCACTCCTAAGGATCTTCTAGAACTTTGAGAGCTAAAGGTAGGGATAAAGTCCTGATAAGGCTCCTCAAGAAGGGCTAAAGATAAGTCGGAGATTAAACTACTTTGGCTTCTACAAACCCTAATACTTCTTTAGGTACTTTGTAGTGGTATAAATTAAAGAGGTCTTGAGGTGAGGTGAAAGGCACACACATATCTCATCATCCATATTAAGTTGCTTTTCATTAGTTCGAGCACGCATTTCTCGGACCGAGCATCATTTGTTCATATATTTCACCTTAATCCTTAATTTTTATGCTCATAAAACTCTATCGTGCATGAAATATGTATTGGGTCAATAAACGTTACATAAGGGAATGGTATTTAACCTCGATTCCTATATTTCAAGGAATCAACACCCCATTCCTATAATATTTGTTGCATTATAGGAGTACTCAATTTCATATTCTTGGAGCTATAAATACATTTGTATAATAATATTGAGAGACCCAACGACAACATACAATTACACATAAGTAATAACTTCTCACGTCACACGAGCAAGCACTCAACATGATAACCACTCTAAAGTCTCTAATAATCCTTATCCCCTAGGAATTGTCACATATTTATACTTTTAGCGAGTATGGAAACATAAGGATAAAATCATGAAATTAAATGACTTTTCCCTCTATTATATGAAGAAGAAAGTCAGAAAATTAATTGTGACTTAAAATAAAAAAAGATGAAAAAAACTAGTTAAATAGATCACCCTAACGGGTCCAACCCATATTTACAGGTCCTACATTTTGAGTAGTGGAGTTGTAATTCTAGTAACTATGTTATTTTTGTACTCTATCTGAGGGAGCATGATTTCTAATTTATATTTGTATTGTTGGGATCTTTATACATAGGCTAATTTTACTTGGTCCCACGATGGGCACCAATGTTCCTATATGATCATAATGGGTTAACAATCAGGCCTGATGATGTAATTTCCATATGAGTTAATGTGATTTTCTAGTCACTTTCTGAATATTCATTCTCCAAATGATAGGTTTCATTCTAAAAGTAACTTTAGTGAAACCTTTTGGGAGAGTATGAGAAAATTGTGAATAAGTGAGTTAAGGATTTAATGATTATATTTGGGAACAAACTATTTAATTAATATAGTGGTTTGACCCATATGCACTCTAGTAAGTTATTATCTATATTAAGTTGATCATTATGATATTATTATGATAAGAATGGTGTGTTACCATAACTAAATATCGATATAGGAGATTGCATTTATATTATTTGAATATGTTTTATGATGTTTAGAATAGTGGAAGTGTGACAATGTTTCCCGAGTCTTTGTTTGTGAGAAATTTATATTTTGGGTGAGGTTGGGAGTCACTAATGTTCCATGTTATCCTTGGTACATCGATGTACATATAAGATCATATTTATATTGAGCTTAAAAGTTGAGCTTGATTGCTACTTTTTATGTGGGCTTCTTTATATTAATCTCAAAAAAGGATCCTTGTCGCCCACAAGGCGATTGTATAATAGAAATTCAAATAAGGATCCCTTTTGCCTTATCATGCAAATTCTTTCCGCCCTAAAGAAAAAGGCTTTCTTTAGAATTCACTCAAGAACCTGAACACACACTATAACTACTATCTAGCGGAACAATTAAATAAACACAAGAATGTAAGGAAGCAAAACGCTAAGAGATGTAAAAAAATTCATTAATAGAAATAAAGGTGTTAGTAAAAAATAATGTCTACATTATGGACACACTAAAAATGTTTGGACGTAATTAAGTAATCACCAATTTTATTTTTTTGCCATCATCTCTATTGTCAAACTTCATTATCTATCTAGAGCTCATTATACCAAACTCGTCCATGATATTTAGAACCTCCCTCACTTATAACGGCGAAGAATTCATAATTAAACCCATTTGCCGTCTTCAGGTCCTCTATCCAATAAAAGGGGAACTAGTCTTGACCGTTCTCCTCAAACATCACCATAGAGTGGCCATCTTTCCCTTCACCGTTGGGAACTTGTTTTTCCAATTTTTATAATTGTTAGAATGCGGGTTAAAATAAACCCTCTTGGTAAGGTAGATATGGTGATATAGCTTCCATTGTTGGTATTTTTGGTCTCGTAAAAGGAAAATAATAAACCCACAGTAGGGGAAACCTATAAATTTCTACATATGATTTCAAAGAATTTGATAAAGGCCCATTTGTTGGGTGATATTCTAAAATTGGAGACATTGATGGTTTTGAGTACCCGATACTCAAACGTTGTAGAGGGATTAACATCCATAAACCCTAAATTACTAGGATGTACATGTAGAATAAATTTCCCTCAGAGCCTTCAGTGTTTCATCCCTGGAGCAGGGCTCCAAAATGATATATTCCTCAACCCTGGAGTCAGACAATTTCCAACTCCTATGGAAATAGTCCACCTTCCCTTGCTTGACATACATTGTGTCATAATATTTGACCTATGACTTCTTGGATGAGATAGATGCAACAATAATCTTGAATTTCCTGAGAAATTATAAGGAAAAAATAGTCACTGTCACTATCAATAACATTATCCCTAGTGCTACTAGACTCGATACTACTCTCATAACTCCCAAATATCTCAATTTCGAGAAGCTTGTAGTCTACCATTTTGTTAACTCGTCTAGCATTTCTTATGAAATGTCCGTATAACTTCATGAGCTATATACCATTTGAGGTTTCAATCATGTTGCCCTTTTTTACCGTCAATTTTGGTAAACAACCGCTAGTAATCTAAAAGATAATGTTTTGTTACTTGCATGATCAGCTAGATTGATCCTAGGACATATGTGCATAGGTTTCTTTAGTTTTTTTTATAATACGGGTTTCGACACTAACGTGAATCTTTAATATAATGTAAGAAAGATTTATAAAATATAAAGGAATGTAAAATGACTTCGTCTGGAACTTAAAGTGCAGGAAAGTAATGTTAATGTAAATGACTTGATATTGAATAAAAAAGATGTGGTGATTCATACGTGCATTTCACTCAGAGATTCATTTCTTAACACACATATATACTTTGAGTAGTGTGAGTTTTCATACAAATTGAACACACTGAATCCTAATATTATGACCCATATTTATACTAAACCAAAGAGCAACAAAGCTGGCAAGAGTTTAAAATATGTTTTACCACCTGTTACTCCAATTTCCTAGCCATTGTTGACGGGGGATCAAGAATATGTCATTAGACCACCTTTTCAAGAAGAAAATGCATGATTTATCAATCCCAATTACTTACTCCATTTTCTATTTTTGGTGAGACCCATGCATTTATGGGTCCTTTTTCCTGATCTTAAGGCAAATGTTGAAAAACTCAAAGATTTTCCCCCTCTTATCATCACACTAAGCCAATAGCCAGTAAAAGAAAACTAATAGCTTCTAGTGAAGATCTTGGTACTAAAATAGATACTTAAAACGAGAAATCTAAGTTAAACAATGTAGGTAATTCCTAGGAAAAATCTTCAACTGAGGCCTTAAAGCTCAGGGATCCAACTGACAAAACCAGATAAACTCATTAATTTAGACTATATGAGCAACACTCTTAGAGTGTTTCGCTCTTGTCCTTTATTTAAAGAACCCGAGGTTTATCTTACTTGGCTTGCAAAGGTTGAGAATAAAAATCCTAAATCTGGAAAGATATGGAAATTTTTGAAATGATTCAATTATCGAAAGTAGGACCAGGATATTGTCAAAATGTGTTGGTTGCCTCCTTGTACTTTTGAGATAGTACCAGTAATACTTTACATTATTAATGTGGGATGATTACACCCACCCTATTTGACAGTTCTACTATCAGTGGTCTTCGACCAATTGGGGAAACTTTCGACCCCTATGAGATGAATGAAGATACCATTGGTTTTGATAGCAACTGAGTTAGCCTCACCCACTACATAACTGGTCATCACAATATTGGAAGCGAAGAAGTATCTGAAGAAGAACATATTTCCTTTATTGCACTCTTGTTATCTCGTTGTATCTTTTGTTGCAAATCACTAAAGGTGGAGAAAAGGTTTTTGACTCTAGAGAACCACTTGCATACATGTCACAACATCTACCTTAGTTAGTTGATGTTGGACTGGTTTTATGAATCTTTAGGAGATGTTGTCGAATTATTGAAGAATTATGAACTAGGGACAAATTTATTCCAAGTTGGTCCTTATTGATTGCTTCAACAATGGTTCAATGCCACTTTTGAACCTTCAGTTTAAATCAACACGCTCAACAAGGATGATATAGCCATAACAAATATAAGAGTCGAAGTAACTCGAATGGATCAATTGACCCTTGCGAATGAGGGATAAAGCTTAAAAGAAGCTCTTATTGGCTACATGATAATGTTTTCCACATGCTACAACTTCACTCCTTCCATGGCTACTTTCACTAACAAAACTCAAGGCCCTGAATGGTTCACCATCGAATTCCATACTCTTTCGGTTGATCAAGCGACATAATCTTTGGACTTATAGGAAGCATTCCTCATCCCTAGGTTGATTTCCACTAGACTTAGACCTTCAAAAGACCAATTCACCCTCCTCAATTATCAACCTAACTTAGTTTCTTGATAGTTTGGCCTTAACCAATTGATGCCCAAACCACTTTACAACAAAAAGGTTATCTATGACTTCATAACATGATTTTTGCTGAAAGCAAATGTACTAATCTCCTGGCTCAATATGCTTCTGAAGTTGGAAAACTGATTTCTGTTTCATTTCGATCATATTTTTATTGCACTCAAGAATTTGATGAATGGTGGAGGGAATATTATAATGCAGAAATCTTCAACGTCTTTTACTTATCTCAACATCTAACAACTACTTTTTCTTTCATATAGGAGGGATTGAAGAAATGTACGATAAATCACATCAAAGATATCCAAGCATTCCAAAAAATACTTTGAAACTGCATACAAACCTGATGATCTTAGTCGAGTCATCCGCGAAGCAACAATTATTCTAAAAGATAAGTTTATGAAGAAGCTTCCTGATTTAAAAATCCCCTCGTATGTTAAATATGAAAACAAGTATGAGTTAGCCTTCAAACTCCATCCACCAAAGTTCCCACGTATGCTAAGTGTTGACTTTAGCTTGGCATTTCGACCTTAATTTCCATAATGGTTCGTCTGTGGGTATGAGCTAAAACTTCTCAACCAAAATTCGCAAATCTTTCCAAACGGGTGGTTTTGACTAAGTTCACTTTGGACAATTTCAAAGGTTTCCTTTGTAACACCCTTCTAAACCCACATATATTTCACATGTATTTTTTTTATGAAAATTAAAAACAATTAGAGACCACAGAAGGGCGTCACAACTTCATAGAACATCAAACATCAAATGATCCTACTCCGTAACATGGGTTGCAAAAACACTTTAAATCATATCATACTTTGGTATCATTATACAATCACTTCAAACAACACAACAAATTCATAATCTCAAACAATTCTTATTATTAAGATACTAAAATCCTCGTCATAATTCAACAGTTAAACTGCATATTTCAAAACGGTTCACAATGACAAGAAACGCGGTTTATACATTTATGTGAAATCAAGACTCTCCAAATATTAAATTTGATGAAGATAAATTTAGAAGCAAATTATCATAGCAAAATAATGGAAAAAGTCTCAAGTAAAAGTCAAAGCATCATGTTCAAATTCAAGCAAATATATTTCAAAGTTAAAGCATCATGTTTCAAGGCTTTGGGTTCAAGCTATTGCATTTCAAGAAGGTATAATGATAATATTTACCTTAAATAAAGTCTTAGATGATCAAGTAATCAAAACATTCATTGCATAACTTATCCATGCCCATAAAATAAATGTCTTAGGCAAATTTCTCAAGTTTTTATCTGTGCAATCGATTGCTACATTAGTGCAATCAATTGCTCACTCAATGTTTTCAAAAATATTGCCTAAAAATTGAAAGTTTTTTTTCCGTCTTATTTGTGCATTCGATTGTTGTTTTGGTGCAATTGATTGCTCACTAAAGCATTTTCAAAAATACTGTCTAAAAACAGTTTGCTGAATTTTTGTCTTATTTGTGCAATTGATTGCTGTTTTGGTGCAATCTATTGGTCACTGAAGAATTTTGAAAAAAATATAGCTGTTGGCACACGTGCAATAGATTGTTGTTTTTGTGCAATCGATTGCACCCTGAACAAAATTGAAAAACAGTCTCATTTTTTCACACCTCTTCATACACCATTTCATGAAATCTTTTCATATAATCTTGGTAATTGTTCATGATTATTTTGTATAAACTTATGATGTTTCAAAGGGGTGTTATGAACATATATATATTCGTATTTTCATATTCAATATTCACCTCTTCCAATCAAATTTGTATAATTTCATAATTAACATTTCAAGTTTCTAACTTTCATCCAAGAAATTTTCTGCACAACTTTACATCATATAAAACAGAAAATTCCTGGAGGAATCTATCCCTTTAGTGGTTGTGAATTATTATAATTGGAAGAGAAGATCAATTTCATTGATAAATCACTCTAAGTGATAATCATCATATAAACTTATATATTCAAAATACTTGTTGTATTCATATCTTATTTTTCAGAATTGTTGAAAATAAGATTGTTTGTATTGTATGCTTGTTTTTCAGGATTGTGTAAAACAAGAGTCATTAAGAGAGGATTGTTCTCTTAGTGTACTTAGTGAAAATCCAAGAGGATTGTTCTTGGTGGTTTTATTGTTAGAGGATTGTAGAATAAGTCTTGGTATAGGGCTTGTACAAAGGTCTAACAATAGTGAAATCTCTTTCGTGTTGAAAGGGGACTGAAGTACTCTCAGACTATGAGGGGAACCAGGATACATCCTTGTGTTTTTCATTTTCCAAATTTATCGTTTTCACCACATATCATAATCGATAAAAGAAAGAAACACATTTATAAACTCATGCACCAAACCAGAAAAATAAGAACTAGTATTTTGAAACCGAACAAATTTTTTAAGTCCTAATTCACCCTCTCTTAGGCGCACTCTAAACTTACAATTTCAAAATAAACTAAAGACATAGAGTTCATAATCAAACAATCCCAACTCCGATGTTACATATCATAGCAAGACTCCCTTTATTCTACGAAAAACAACAATAAACACACTCTGAAGCTATCCTCTAAGCTTGATCGCCTGCAAGTTACGCATGTTTCGAGACGACATTTCCAAACAGAAAGGTTAAGTAAATGACAATCATTGTAGAAAACATAAGGAATAAACATAGTAGATATGCACATAGGCAAGACATCACACATAAACAAAACCTCATGTTATACTCACACCCTCACAACTTCATCAATACACAACAACATATCATTACACGTCATTCATCATCAAGTATAATCAAATTAAATCATTGGGCAATGTCACATAGAATGTAATGCAACATCATAGGCTCATACACGTTGTACCAAAACTTCACTGATGACTCAATCATCATTATCTCCAAAGATCTACACCAATAGGATCGGTTCCCACTTGGAACCAGAGCACATTATATTTTTCACTCAATCCACAATATGGGATTGATACCATTACATGACCACATCGTCCTATAAACATCACTGGATTCAATATCCTACAAAACATCATTGGACCAATGTCCTACCATATGCTATAAATGCATGATGCAAAACATCATAATAACAACATGACCACTGCCAATCAAAACACATCATCATTCATCAAATTCATCGCAACATCATTTTGTCATCATAATAAGCAAAACATTATCATATACACAAAACATCATCATAACATCATCGTATAGACAAAATATCATCAAAACATCATTATAAACAAAGTATCATTACAATCCAACATGGGGAACCTAACTTCATCCTTACTTAGGTATTATGAATACTCTCCCTACTTATCATTTATTCCACCAAACTATAGTTCATTGCGTTAGCTATCCAATGCTTCAAACTGTCATACCCCAATTTTTGACCTAATATACCACCTTATATCATTCACATATGCATCATTGCATCACTAACAGTTTCAGAACAGGATAGATCGTGCGTGTACTCCTGAAGTCAAAGTTAGGGTTTCTTCAAAATTTCATATGTTCAAGATATAATCAATTAGGTTTTGAGTTTCCAATCACCTAAAATGATCTATCTTAATCAATCATCAATATTTGATCTTCAAATTCCCAACTTTTTCTCATGATCTACCTAGAATCGACCAATTAGGGTTTTGATCGAAGATAGTGAATCATTGACTTTCTGCTCAATGGATTACCTATTTACTTGAAGATTGATCTTAACATCTTCAATACAACATCTTGACCTAATTTCTTGGTTCAAAATATTGCAAAATCCATGTTTCTTCATCAGACAAATTCTGAATCATCTGATGAAAATTCATCTGCACAAAAGGTCAAACTTTGACTTTTGGTCAACTTTTTCAAATCCAAACTTTTTCAATCATAAAATCATTTCAAATAATCCATCATGATCATAAAAAATCAAGAAATGTGAAAAAGTCAACAAAAAGTCAAGATTTGAATTTTTTTCTAACACTTAGAAAAATTTTCAAGTGTTAAGAAACATGTTTTTCCTTACTTTCATGGCCATTTTTCACCTAGATCCATTTTGATTCAAGAAAAACTCAAAACATGAAAGTTGTAGGTCTCTTTACAAGCTTTCTAAAATGTCCAATAACTTGCAAAAAAAACTTTGTGTAGCTAGGGTTTTGATTTTGAAACATAGAGCTCCATAACCATGAATTTTCGAAATCATGCATCAAAGTTACAAGTCATTTTGTAACTTTCTCCCTTCTAGAAGCCTTGTCACTAAATAAGATAGGATTTAAGAGAAAAAATCTGATGGAAATGGTTAGGAAAGGATAGAAACACTTGAGTGTTTTTTAACCAGTGATTACAAGATTCCATTTGCATTTAATGAGGGAATATTCCTTTCTTAAGCCTTAAGCTCCAAGTTGCAAGCTCTTCTAATCTTATTTTGCCTTGCCATTTCAGAATCCCTTGTCTATAAATAGAGGTTCTTTCTTCATTCAAAACTACACCAAAGCAATCATAATCCAAGCTTTCCTTCTTTCTTTCTTGATTTCCAAGTTTCAAAGTTCTAAGAAGGAGAATTTTTGCAAGTTCCAAGCTTTGCAAATTCTGAGAAAACTTAAGCTTCCAATATCTTCTAAACATCATTTAGAAGTTGTTTGAAACCTTAAACCATCCAAAAACAAGCCAAGAGTCAGTTTTCTCCATAAAACTCCATTTGTGCAAGTTTTGAGCCAAAACTTCCAAACTTGAAAACCACTCATGCTTGTCCTGATTTTTCACTTCAGACACACTCTATACAACATATAGAGACTGTCCAAACACTTAAACAAGTTCTGGAACAACTCTACCATCATCTTTCATTTTCAAACTAACAACCTGCAACTTGACTTGGTCAGAGAGTTCCAGCAACTTTCAGAGCAATCCAAGAGTAGGAACACACTCAGTGAGGTTCAGTGAAGCTTTTTCACTCATCACTTTGTACCTAGAAGCTAGCATACTCGATCTGGTATTTCATACCAAGAGGTAAGCTTTCGAAACTTTGATATATCCATACATGCATCTTTAGCTTCAAATTTGAAAAGGAAGATGTAGATATCATATCACTAAAGCTATCTGGATTCTCAATTTAAACTAAAATTAACTGAGTTCATAGAATCGTTCATTTAATCAGTTAGGGTTTAAATTAGGATCATCAAAATTCGTGTTCATCTCTGATTATTAACTTTAACAAGTTATATGGTTAGAATCGTGAGGAAATTCTAGACAAATCTGTATTTTGAATTTCTAAAATTGATGAAGAATTAAAGGAGTTCAGGTTTGAAGCCATGGATGTTTGATTCCGTTTCCACGAAGAAGATGAAGTGGGAAATTTAAAATTTAAAACTTGGTTTATAATATATATTTGTGGTTTGAATTAAAACAATGAATGTATAGCCACCCCAGTGGTAAGCCAGCACGTATTAAACCTTTCCTTCGCCTCAAGGTCCAGGGTTCGAATCCCCCTGGAACCTTTTTTTAATAAAAGGCATAGCAAGTTTCTGATGCTTGCTTCTCCAGAAGCACTTCTGAGGTTCAACTCTCCAAAAGTACTTCTGAAGCTTCTACCTTTAGAAGCTTTCCATTTCTACACTCTTCAGAAGCACTTCTAGTGCTTCCATCTCCAGAAGCATCAAGCTTCTAACATTGCTAGAAGCATCAAGCTTCTAACACCTCAAGAAAAAATGTGCTTCTCATCCATCCAAAAGCAGCTAGCTTCTCATGCATCCAGAAGCCACACGCTCCAGAAGCAGCAAGCCTCAAAGGCCTTCCAGAAGCAACCAGCTTCTAACCCCTTCAGAAGTACCCAACTTCTGAATATTTTCAAAACTTCATTTTTTCAAAACTCCTTCTAAACAAGGTGATTAAATGACAAGTCAAGCACATGGCTCAGTGGAAAAACTCTTCACTTCTAAGCCAAAATTCCAAGGTTCAAACCTCCTTAGGACCAAAAACTCTTTTTTATCACTAATTTTCTCAAGTTTCTAGCAAACTTCAACATTTTCAAAAACCAATCAAAACTTCTCATTTTGAGATGATTTTTTGCACACTTGTCATTTAATATACCTATTTTATGATTATGTGAAAAAAAATCCAAAAATATTTTATTTTTGATTATATTTTTAATTAAGGTTAAAAAATGAAACTTTTTAAGTATTTCTTAATACTTTTCAAACATGTTTTCTTTCCAACTTTCAAACTTAAATCTTTTTCAAAACTTCTTGTGAATATCCTTCACTTTTCAAAATTATTTTCAAAACCTTTTCAAAAAACTTTTCAATAAACTTACACACCTTTTTTACATGATTAATTAGAATTAATGATAAACCAAACCAGGTTTCTCCTTGAATTTCTTAATTGATCATGGGCCTCCCTCACGGTGTAAGTCCCAACCCTCCTATGTACATATTCATTTCCTTGTACATAATCACCCTTCGTGTACATATTAATTTCCTTGTACACACTCAAACATCTTTGTAAATATTCAAGCATAAACAAACTTCGTTCGTTTGTTTTCATCCGCTTGTTTATACACTGATTCCATTGGTATTAAGAAAAGCATTATTCCCAGTGAAACTGCTCTTAAGCCAATGGGCCTCCCTCACGGTGTAAGTCCCAACCCTCCTATGTACATATTCATTTCCTTGTACATAATCACCCTTCGTGTACATATTAATTTCCTTGTACACATTCAAACATCTTTGTAAATATTCAAGCATAAATAAACTTCGTTCGTTTGTTTTCATCCGCTTATTTATACACTGATTCCATTTGTATTAAGAGAAGCATTATTCCCGGTGAAACTGCTCTTAAACCAATGGGCTTCCCTTAAGGTGTAAGTCCAAAAACCATGTATATATTCAAGTTACACTTGCTTTAAATGCTTGTTTTATACACTTGTTTATATATTTCCTTCATAAACTCCTGTGGATACACATCACACACTTGTTCATATAACTGTTCAGTTATAACATAACAACTAGGTTCCTTTAGCCTCCTCTTAGGCTTCGTATAAGATAACTCATTCATCTGAGTTAGCCTCCTCTTAGGCTTTATATAAGAAAACTCATTTATTGAGTTTAGCCTCCTCTTAGGCTTCATATAAGACAACTCCCCTGCTGAGTTAGCCTCCTCTTGGGCTTCGTTCAAAAGAACTCCTCGTTGAGTTTAGCCTTCTCTTGGGCATCAAACAAGAAAGAGACCTGGAAATCTCTTAATAGCCTCCTATTGGGCTTCCAATACAAAGAATCACCCGCGCTAGGATAGAACCCTGAGAGTATGATTTCCCAGTGAAGTCACTCTTGAAATCCTAAGAGGATGGTTTCCCGGTGAAACCACTCTTAAATCCAAAGCCAGCCATACCCTATAGCTTCCTCTTGAGCTTCATACAAGGACCCTCGATGACCCTCGGAATGCCTTCTCTTGGGCTCACAATACAAGGACCCTCGATGACCCTCAGAATGCCTCCTCTTGGGCTTACAATACAAGGACCCACAGGCTTCTTAAAAGCACCCCCCTAATCTTACTCAATTTCTCCTCGAGATTTAGACATTTATCATCTCTATCGAATAAGTATCTTATCTATCACATCACATACAATCAAACACTTTTCAAACAAAAATATCTTTTAATTTGTAAGTGGTAACGCTTGTACACTCAAGCAAAACACCCAATGCTTACAATTAAAGATTCAATCATCTTTCAAACATCTTTCTTAACTTGTAAGTGGTAACGCTTGTACACTCAAGCAAAACACCTAATACTTACGATGAAAGATTCAATCAATCAACCCTTCAAAATGTATGTGATTAAATAGATTAGATATATTTTTCATTAAGATGGCATTTGTCTTTGTCTCTTAATAACTCCCGTTGCTTCCACTAGCATAAGTGGGAACTACGATTGCTCTGACTTTCTCAACCTCCCTTTGAGAATACGTAGGCACAAGGTCTCATCCTTGGGGAGCATACTTCTTTATCCCTCAAACCAAACAAAACCATAGCTCCCCTTAGATCCGAGCTACAAATGCTCTGATTCCCATTAAGGGATATGTATGCAGAAGATCCCAATGATCTTTGCGAGCACAATAATAACAAAACCTAGGATCCCACATAATCTACCCTTCTTAAAATCCAAAGGAGAAACTTTCCCAAGAATAGAATAGTAAATTAAAACACACAAACATATCAAACTATTCATATATAAGGCTATAGATAACTATATATATTTAGGGTGCCACATCTATTCCCTTTATATAACAAACCCCCTTGCCCAAAATCTCCCCAATGCGTTGCGTCTAGTTCACGCTATTCGTACTGCATATCATATTTATTGAGGGTATTGCAGCTTTTCCCTTTTTCATCTCATTTTTCTTGTTTTGAAAACAATAAAGCTTGATGCTCGCGGCATCTTTAAAACAAATCAAAAGAGTAAATCGTTTCGATCCAGAGATTCGAATTCCGATTCGATTCCCTCGTTCGTCACTTTTTAACGCAAACATAAACGACACCTCAAACTGAGTCTTAAAACTCAAGTTATGGCACTTTTAAGGAATTCAACACAGCCACTCAATTCTGCCATCCATCGTCTAACGACGACAATCCATCACCTGGTGACGCTTCTTTCGCATCCAGCCTCGCCCATTGACGCTTGGAGTGACGCACTCCAATGGCTTTCACCTTTCCACTCTCTCCCGGCGGAACAACCCTTCGCCTGGCAATCCACACAACGTCACCATCGCCCAGTGACACTTCCTCTTTGTCCAGCGACGCTTCAAAGATAGGGTTTTCCTATTGCAATTTTCTGCATAAAAATTAGTCTCAACCTTGTGATTTCTGCATATTATAGGTCCTAAAACATCATTTAATCACAAGGTTTTCATCAAACATCAGCAATCCTTTGTATTCTATATTATGGGTACGAATTGTTTACAATCCAAAGCCACAAAACATCATTTATTTCATCAAATCATCTCATGTTAATCACAACCAAAACCCACTATAATCTGCAACTATCTAAGCCTTAAATCAATTATAATAATCAAGATAAATACCTTTTACCTTCGGATTATTGCTAGCTTCCGATTCCTCTTCGTGTTCTACAAGTTACTCTTTCCCTCCCTGTGTCGTAGCTCTGCCTCTGCCTCTGCCTCCTTTCCCAAGAACTATCGTACAAAATGAGTGTTTCTAAAGTCCCAAATATCTTTTGTCTCACTCAACCTTTGGACCCTTAATTGATCTTCCCATCTTACCCTCACTTGCTTCACCTTATTACCACCTTGCCCTCGTGGCCTCTATCTAATGATATTATTATATTTAACTAATTAAAATAACTTTAAATAATTATTCTAATTATTCTAAAATACTAAAAATCCTATTAACCATCTTAATTCCCACTACACGACACAAAACATCATATGAAACATCATAATCATCAAAACATCATATTTATCTCAATTCATCATAATATTCTTCTTACTCATTAAAACATCAAAGAACATCACAATTATTCATATAAAATACCAAAATATCACACACACACAGATATATATATATATATATATATATATATATATATCAAATAATTCACAAACACTCCTATATCCACCCTAAATTAATTAATTAAATAATTAATCTGGAAATTTGGGGTGTTACATCCTTCATGCTGACATTAACATGTTCACATACTATCTCTAATACATGAAGGTGCATAATGAGAGGATCTTTCGAATCGCTCTTCTAAAAATTCTTTAGATGTTTCTTTAACCTTAATAATTGTACTCGTCTCTTCTTTTCTTTAGCTGTTGACTGAAAGAAATAGATAAAGGATAAGACTATTGCTGCGAGGGAAGCCGTTGCTACAAAGGAAGCTGCTTCGACCAAAGATGACTATCAAGGGGAATAAAAAACTTTTAAAAAGGTAACAACAAAGGTTTAAACTCATATGTTAATTTTTTATTCCATATATGGTTTTTTTAAACATATTTGTTACTTTCAGGCTAGCCAGATACCTCTTCTTACCACTAAGAAAGCGCAAGCGAATCAACAAACCACCTCCGGTGGCAAAAAAAGACATCAAAGAAGCCGAAGGGAGATTGAGAATGAAAAAGTTGGATCCTAAGGTTAATCATGATATCTTAGCTAAAATGATAATTACACACAATGCATATTTTAACTTTGTTAAATATAGGGTTTTTAGGAAATATCAATTTTTTTAATGATGATTGTACCATTGTTACTAGAAACACTTCTTCCATCGGTGTTATGAAATCTTATGAGGAAGAGAAATGAAATCTTAAGTTACACTTGACTCAAATTAGGGTGAGAGTTTGTTTGACTTCTGATTGTTGGATTGCACACTGATGAAGGTTATATTTATTTAACTGCTCAGTATATTGACGTGAATTGGTAGTTTCAAAATAAGATTTCAGCATTTTCTCATATGACACTCCCACATACTGGGTTAGAATTAGATTTGAAGGTGTTAGAAATGTTAAGTGATTGGGGTATAGAGAATAAAGTTTTTTCCATCACTTTGGACGATGCCTCTGCAAATGATAACATGCAAAGATTCTTGAAAGAACACTTTGGATTATCAAATAACTTATTATTTAAGGGAAAGTTCTTTCATATTCGTTGTCGTGCGCATATTTTGAATCTCATTGTTCAAGATGGATTGAAGGCATTTGGTGATGCATTGCATAAAATTAGACAAAGTGTGACTTATGTAAAGATAACCGAAAGTAGAACACTTCAATTTCATGAATGTGTTAGTAATATTGGTGAGGTAGATACTACAATTGGATTAAGATCTAGTTGTGTCACTATATGGAACTTCACTTTTATAATGCTCAAGAGTGCGATTAGTTATTGTCGTGCCTTTTATAGCTTGAGTTTGCGAGATTCAAATTTCAAGTGTTGTCCTTCAAGTGAAGAGTGGACAAGATTCGAAATGATGTGTGAACTTTTGAAATCATTATACAACATTATTAACTTGATCTCTGGATCTTCTTCTTCTACTTCTAATTTGTACTTTGGGAAATATGGAAGATATAATATCTTTTGAATTCCTATTTGATAAGTCAAGATTATTTTATTTGAGAGATGACTAAAAAATGAGGGAAAAGTTTAACAATTTTGGAGTGAGTATATTGTTATCTCGACTTTTGGTGTTATTCTTGATCCAACCAAAAAAATCAACTTCTTGAGTTTTGCATATACAAAACTTGACAATATCACTAGTGAAGACAAGTGCAAAAATATTAATGGCGAGTTGTACAAGCTTTATGTGGAATATGTCAAACACGAGAGTTCTTCTAATATTCCTAACTTTTCACAAGTGCTACCTACGTTTGGAGGAGGGAAGGAATATTTGGCATCCTCGTTATATATTTGTGAAGTAAGTGAAAACTGTTATTAATTGTTATTTCTTTTGATTGGTTTAATTTTAAAATTTAAATTTTTATCATTTTTTATATGTTTAATTTGTTGGAATTTGAAGAGCATGAAAGTCAAGAAAATAACAATACTGGAAAATCTTAACTTGATGCTTATTTAGATGAACCAAGGTTGCCTCCATCAGTTGGTTTTAATATCTTGACTTATTGAAAAGAAAAGAGTCGTAGATGTCTCAATCTTGCAAGAATGACTTGTGATATATTGAGTATTTCAATAAACATATTGGCATCATAATATGCTTTTAGTATTGGATCTCGAGTTTTAAACAAGTATAGTAGTTCAATGAAAGAGGAATATGTTCAAGCTCTCATGTGCACACAAAGTTGGTTATATGGTTTTGAAGGTAAACTTGTTAACTTTACTTAAGTGTATCATAGATTCATAATATTGCATGTTATTTACTCATATAATATTTTTAGTATTGCTTATATGTTTTTAGTATTACCATAGTGTTGCATATTATGCATATTATAAACTTGGTTATATGCTTTTAATATTTTTTTAACGACTACTTTTCTTGTTCTTGTAGAATTTGATAATGATATCAACACTAATCAAGATGATGAAAATGGAAAAGAATCGAACACATTTGAACATGTGAATGTCTTCTAAGAAAACTCAAGTGACATTGTAAGTCGAGTTAGGACTATTTGAATTTATGTTATCTTGGAAGGAACAAAGTTATTTTGTGTTATCTTGGAAGGAACACAATTATTTTGTGTTATCATGAATATTATATGCTATCATAAATATATGTAACTTAAAACTTGTTAGAACAAGTTATTTAATTTTGTGTGCTGCATTGAATAATTTGTGATGTATTTTGAATAGTTTGAATTAAGTTAATGTGTTGTTTTAAATTTTAATTGTTAACTCATATGGATTATTTAGAAATCCTAATTTTGGATATGAAATTTAATATATATATATATATATATATGAGGAGGGATCAAATTACACCCGAAGAGTTACACCATGAGTTACACTCGCTCAAAAATGTTACTTCGGATTAATATTTTTTAAAATCGACCGTATATATATATATATATATATATATAAGGAGGGATCAAATTACACCCGAAGAGTTACACCATGAATTACACTCGTTCAAAAATGTCACTTCGGATTAATATGTTTTAAAATCAACAGTTGGATTGAAACATACCATCATATAGATCATACCTATAAAGTTTGAGATTAATCTATAATGATTTACTATGTCATTGAAATACATCAAAATTAACGTTATATGAAAGTCCATTTTGACGTTAATCTTTGGATATCTTGATTAGATAGTAAATCTTCGAGTGTAATTTGATCCCTCATATATATATATATGTGTGTGTGTGTGTGTGTGTGTGTGTGTGTGTGTGTGTGTGTGTGTGTGTGTGTGTGTGTGTGTGAATTGGATGCGATGGAGACAAAATATAAACTTGTTATTTAATGATCAAGAAACAAACAAGGGTAGAAAAGATGATAAAACAAGAAGAACACAAAGATTGGTTATTAACTGTTAGTCTTTCATTATTTTTCTTCAAAACAAGATTACAAGTATACAAAAATAACAAATAACCCTCTCACCCTAAATTAGGATTTGCAGTATATAATGATGAAAAACTAGTATACCATTTATAATAAACCTAACATACTAAACTAGCGGGCTTTTACCACAAGTACCCATTACAAGCTAACTTAGGGCACAAGCTAACTTAAACAATTGGACATGATAAACAGACCCAATTTCGAAATATAAACAACCCTAGCATTTTGACACCCACATACTAGAACATACTACGACTACAATATGAAGGTCTTCGGCACCAGCATCTGAACAAACTTCGACGGCATGCTCAATCCTGTCAATCAAGAAGCTACTTTTCGACCCAATAAAATTCAACCCAATATCTCACAAATCTCCATATTGGAACAAACTCTATTATTAAAGAACAAACTAGTTTTCTTCATGCACTTTTATCAACTGCATACAGTGGAAAAATTGCAACTGACAATGTCTTGGTGATCATATCAACAACAATATGATCTATCAAAACCTTCAACACTTGGACTTCTCCATGCTCAATTATCAATATGACAAAATACAGTCTCACATCAATGTGCTTGGTTTGCTCATGATAGGTTGAATTCTTCTACATGTGTATTACAATTTGACTATCACATTTAATAGCGATAACTTCACCTTGAATTTTTAGCTCCTTAACAAAACCTTCAAGCCAGAATGCTTCTTTAACAACTTTAGTTAAAGCAATATATTCCTCTTTGGTGGTATATAATGAAATAACCTTCTGAAGTGTTTCTTTCCAACTAATTGTTGTACCAAACATAAAAACATATCTAGAAATAGATTTTTTGGAATCCATACAACCTGGATAATTAGAGTCGACATATCCTTCGATTACTACTTTAATATCTTCACCCAAGGCTTCACCATAAATCAAGACTCTGTTCAGAGACCCATTTATGTACCTTAGAATCCACGACAATGCTTTCAAGTGAGACTTTCCAGGATTCACCATGTTTCTGCTTACAAGACTTACTGCATATGTTATGTAAGATCTTGTACACATCATAACATACATCAAAGAACCAACTACATTGGCATATAAGATACTATTCATATAAGCTCTTTCAACCTCAATACTGGAACATTGATCAATACTTAGCTTGAATTAAGGGTTTGTTAGAGTCACAACAGGCTTCAAATTCGACATACCATGCTTTTCGAGAATCTTCTGTAGATATGCCTCTTGAGATAAGCATAATTTCGACTAATTTTTATCTCTTCGAATGTCAATCCTAAGAATCTTGAAAGATGACCCCAAGTCCTTCATTTCGAACTTCGTATTGAGTTCAACCTTCACCCGCATTACCTATTGGACATTGTTGCTTTCTATGAGAATATCATCAACATAAAGCAACAAAATAACAAATGAATTACCATGACAAAATCTGAAGTAAACACAATGGTCGAACTGACTTCTAATGAAACTTATGCGTGCCATGAACTTGTCGAATCTACTATTCCATTATCAAGGAGATTGTTTCATCCCATATAAATATATATTCAACTTGCACACATAATATTCCTTTCCCTTTTTGACATACCCTTCAGGTTGTCTCATTAGGATTGTTTCATCTAGATCACCATACAAGAACGCAATTTTCACATTCATTTGTTCCAGTTCAAGATCGAAGTGTGCCACCATGGCAAGCAACATTTGAATGGACTTATGCTTCACAGCAGGAGAAAACACATCATTAAAGTCTACACCTTCTTTCTGAGTGAAACCCTTTGCAACTAACCTTGCCTTGTATCTTTTTGACGCCACTCATTTGATTCCTTCCTTAACTTTGAAAATCCATTTACAACTTACTAATATGGCCCCAACAGGTTTCTTGATCAATTCCCAAGTGTTGTTATCATGAAGAGACTTCATCTCATCATTCATGGCCTTCAGCCATTCAATCTTATTTTGAATCCTTATAACTTCTGTATGTTCTCTTGGTTCTTCGTCTAGAACCTCACTTGTAGAGATTAATGCATAAGCTATAAGATTTGCATACCCAAGTCTTTGAGGTGGTTTGATGACTCTTCTTGTCCTATATCTTGCTAATAGGTAGTCATTGACAATTTTCTCAACTTCCTTAGCATCTTCTGCTTCTTCTCCTACTTTATCTTGGGTACGCACTTCAACATCAACATGCTCCACCTCAATAGGAATCTCTACATGTTCCAGCTATTTGTCAGATATTTCTGCACTTCAACCAACATCATTAGGTTTCTTGAAAGTCATTTCAGCTTCATTAAAAACTACATCTCAATTGGTGATAATCCTTCTGTGACATGGATCTAGGAACCATAGCCTATAAGCTTTGACTCCTTCAGGGTATCCCATGAACATGCATTTAAGAACTCTAGGTTCGACCTTGTCTTGCCTAATATGAGCTTAGGCTATGCAGCCAAATACTCTCAATTTGTCGAGATTTGGCGGATATCCCAACCAAACTTCTTCAGGTGTCTTCATATCTAATGCAGTCGAAGGAAATTTATTTATCAGAAATATTGATGTCGAAACAGCCTCTGCCCAAAACACCTTCTTTAACCCAACACTAGTCAACATGCATCTAACTCTTTCCAAGATGGTTCAATTAAACATTTCACCCAAACTATTTGTAATGGAGTGCCTGTAGTAGTTATGTGCCTTGCAATACCATAGGCAACACAAAAGTTGTTGAATGCCTCATTGCAAAATTCAAGGCCATTGTTTATTCTCAACCTCTTGACCTTTCTGCCAATTTGATTTTCGATTAGAGTCTTCCAACCTTTGAAATTCTCAAAAGTTTCATCCTTAGTCTTATGGATGAATACCCATAAACTTCTGGAATAATCATCTACTATGGATAGAAAATACCTTGCTTCTGAATATGATGGACACCTTGCAGGCCCCCAAAGATCATCATGGATGTAATCAAGGGATCCATGTGTTCTTTGTTTGCATTTTTTGAACTTCACGCTGCAAGTTTTTCCATGTATACATAGTTCACAAAACATCAGCTTTTCGACTTTGTCTCCTCTAAGCAAATTTTGTTTCCCCAATTCGACCAGACCCCTTTCACTGACATGGCCCAATCTCATGTGCTAAATTTATGTCTTCGACAAATGTTTCATGGATGCAACATTTGTTGAACCACTCACAACTTCAGCCTCAAGGGTATACAAGCGTTGTTTCTTCACACCTCTCAAGACTTCCTTTGACCCCTTCATGAGTCTTAGAATAATTTTCTCTCATTGGAAAACATATCCTTTCTTGTCGAATTCACCAAGAGAAATCAAATTTCTTTTCAAATCAGGTACATACCTAACTTCAGTCAATAGCCTTATTGACTCATCATGGAACTTAAACCTCATAGATCCAACACATGCAATCTTGCAAGCTTTGTTTTTACCAACGATACAGATCCACGATCTTGATACCATAATTCTTTGAACAAGTCTTTGTTTGGATTCATGTGCCAAGTACACCCAAAATCATCTTGAACAATAGTTGTGTTGCCATTATCCTTTCCTCAATGATCTTTCAGGAGTTCAGGGCACACCTTTCTTGTGTAACCCTCCTTCTTACAATGATAACATTGAATACCACATGCTTCACCACTATAAGACTTTTGCTGATTTTTACCTTTCTTCTTGTCGAACTTACTATCCTTTCGCAAGAATTTTCCTTTAACGACCAAACCTTCACCAACCTTCAAAGGTTTATGCTCCTTTCGTTTGTTTAAGTCCTTCGAATACAAGGTTGATTAAACTTCTTCAAAGGTCAAGGACTCCCTTCCATACAATAAAGATTCTTTGAAGTGAGCATGTTTTATGGGAAAAGCGCACAGTAGCAACAATGCTTAACCTTCATCATCGATCTTCACGTTAATATTTTCAAGATCAAGAATCACCTTGTTGAACATATCCAACTGCTTAGTTAACACTTTATCTTCAATCACCTTGAATGAATACAAATCTTACTTTAGGTAGAGTCTATTTACCAACAATTTAGTCATGTACAAACTTTCAAGCTTCATCCATAACCCTACCTCTGACGTCTCCTTTGATACCTGTCAAAGAACCTTATCACCAAGGCTCAACAATATTGCAATGTGGGATTTCTCAATCATCACCGTATTGTCAGCTGTAGTTACACAACATTCATGGTTTCCTTTCCCTTTAACGCTTCCAAACAACCCTGCTGAACTAGTAGGGCTTTCATCTTCAAGCGCCACATACCGAAATTATTCACTCGGTGAGCTTTTCAATATCATACTTTGTTGAAGACATATTCTCTCCATGCTCACCGCACCAATTTGTTGTGAATCAGTCAGATGCCTTAGAGACAAAGTATAAACTTGTTCCTTAATGATCAAGAAACAAACAAGGGTAGAAAAGATGCTAAAACAAGAAGAACACAGAGATTGATTATTAACTGTTATTCTTTCCTTTTTCTTCTAAACAAGATTACAAGTATACAAAAATAACAAATAACCCTCTCACTCTAAATTAGGATTTTCACTATACAATAATTAGAGACTAGTATGACATTTATAATAAACCTAAAATACTAAACTAATGGGCTTTTATAATAAATACCAATTACAAGCTAACTTAAACAATTTGACATAACAAACATACCCAATTTCGAAATACTAACAACCCTAGCATTTCAACAGCCACATACTAGAACATACTTCGACTATAGTATGAAGGTCTTCGACACCAGCATGTGAATAGACTTCGACGACATGTTCAATCTTGTCGAACTAGAAGCTACTCTTAGACCCAATAGAATTCGATCCAATATCTAAATATATATATATATATATATATATATATATATATATATATATATATATATATATATATATATATATATATATATATATATATATATATATATATATATATATATATATATATATATATATATATATATATATATATATATATATATATATATATATATATATATATATATATATGAGTGGGGATCTACTTACTCCAAGTATAAGTTTTTAACTTACTCCACTTTTTTTAAATTAGATTTAATCTAATGGTTAATGCTTATGGTAATTGTTAACCATTAGATTAAATCTAATTTAAACAGATATGGAGTAAGTTGATCCTCACTCTCTCTCTCTCTACTTTTATATATATATATATATATATATATATATATATATATATATATATATATATATATATATATATATATATATATATATATATATATATATATTATCGCATGCAATTGCATGGTTACTTAAAAAAATAAGGATAAAATTTTATTTTATTTGGAAATGGGCCAGTTTAGGGACGGGTAGCCCGTGTGTAACACCCCAATTCTACCCCTCATAATTAATAATAAAATCAGAGTTTCAAAATTTCATCCAACAAAAATTGAGGCATCACATATTCGTATTTTCATCACTTTGCATTATAATGCACATCCGAAACATCAAAAGTCGGATATACTGATTCATAACATAATTCATCATATACACATATGACTATTCACAGCACATCGGATGTGTTCACAAAATATACATAACATCATGTTATCAACAATACATAAAGTTATAATATCATAAGATAATATACATAAACTATCCTATCAAAATAATAACGTCGCCCAAATCCCGAGTGTTACTACGATCAGAGCAGAGCGACTCAAAATAAAGAGACTCGAGCTAATCCTCATCATCCTCGTGGATCACCTGCACGTTACCAATATAAAGGCAACGATGAAACAAGTAAAGGGTGAGATACTCCAAAACATATAATTAAAGGCATGATAATATATATATATATATATATATATATATATAGTTTTGGAATTATAAATGATATAAGTTAATAAGAGTATGTCAACATGTATTAAAAGCTTACATACTTTATATTAGCATTTAGTGTATAAAATTAGCACTTTAACTTCGTCACATAATCATTATACTCGCATCAACGCAAAGTATCATATATCATCGCAATTCAACATCATCCATCAATTACAATCCAACGCCAAACAACTCAAACATAAACATAACCGACTCCATGCGACACGACTATGTTATGCATGTGGTACCCGTCGCTTTGTCCATAATTAGGAACACTTGGCATAAAGGCCCTCGTCGCTTGGCATAAAAGCCCTCGTCGCCAATGCAATGTATGTGACTCGACAATAAAACAACACATCAAAAACATCATCATCGCTCATCAAAATTGACATAAAGTCCACGTCGCCATATTTATCCACATCAAGATAAACATATCATCGCATCGCATATCAACAAGTATTCATTAATAAATACACCATCGCAAACATCATGTTTAATCACACCACATCATTATCAATTAATTCACCAAATTCCAAATACGGAAAAATAGTCAAAACACCAATAATCGTCGCGAAAGCCATTCTTAATATTAATCATAATCGTCAACATCACAATTGGATCCATACTAACGTGACTTTAACTCCGATTCAATTTAACCATAATTTGGCCTATTTCGTTTCGTAAAAACTCGTAATTTTGAAAAACTAACCTCACCACTACGTTCTACACGTCGAACTTAGCTAGCGTCAATTAATTGAGTTGCTCACAAATTTGAAATTGGAAAATCGGAACATAATCGGGTTCCAAATTTAATCGGCTAACTTATGTCCTAATTATTTTTTATTAATACTAACTAGTAGTATATGGAATTGGAGAAATGGATAGAAACAGAAGCTAGTTAACAAGAATTATGCAGGAAAACTTATTCTGAAGAAAACAGAAAACTTAACATACATAAAACAGCAAACATCACATTTCTGTTTCATCACCCCCAGCATTACAGGGACGAACTTCCCTTGCTCATTCAAGGATGGAGGCATGCGCCCTAGGGAGGGGGACGGCCGCCCCTCATGGTGAGGTGGGCGCCTCCCCTATGCTACACCCTCCAATCGTTCTTCTTCCTTCCCTGTTATTTTACAGACAATTTACATTTTTTCTGGTTTTTCTTACAGTTTTTCATTTCCATTGTTATACTTTCATTTCCTACAATGCCAGCAATAACACACCAATAATCCATACTCCTAATCCAACCTTTCTAAATTATTTCAACAATCAACCAACCAAAACTCATGAATCAACTTATTAATTTTTCCCCAAATCCAAAATATAACTATCAAACCCTAACTATATGAGATGGAGAATCAAACCCCTTACCTCAAATGCTTGGATGATTCTTGAAGATTCAACAATTCCAAACCTCAAGCTCTTGCTCTTGCTCTTCTCTTCTTCTTCTTTTTCCAAAACCCTCTCTTACTCTCTAGGTTACTATGTTTGGCTTTTGGTGTTGTAAATGGAAAGAAAAACAATGAGAAGTGTTTTTATGATATTTCTTACTAGTAAACTAAGGGTGTAAACCCAATCCTAAGCCATTTGTCCTCACACCCCTAACTTAATTTATTAATTAACACCTTAATAATATCTAATAATATTATTAACTCAATTAATTAAAATAATTTCGGGGAATTAAATATCGGTCCGAATAATATTTTACCGAACCGAACGGAATAAAAGCCGACCGAACGAATCGCCAAATATATTAATAGATATATCGATTAATATAAATATTCTCGTCGCCAAAACAATCGTCAAACGGTAACTCAAAAATATTAATATAATATAATATTAAATAAAACGGGCGTTACACCGTGGCCCAGACAGAGCTGGGCTTAGGTAGTAAAACTAGAGCCCATTTAAATATGGGCTTTTTATGCCCGACCCTAAAAAGCCTGATGCCCATATGGGTTGGTTCATTTAGGGTCGGATAACCCATTTTTACATCTCCAAGTAAAGGAATGTTGGGGTGAGGTAACTTTGTTTAATGGTTGTTCTTGTTTGTGTGTATCGTTTGCTTTTGTTTTCATGATTGATTGTTGGTATTTAGTAGGGTTGGGGTTTGGTTCAATGTGACCTTGGATCCAATTTTTGTTCAAGCATTGTGTATGTTGGTAAGGTAGAATCAAGATTTGTAGCATGATTTAGGTTTGTTTTTTTCTATTTCATGATGATAGGTAGTGTTGAGTAAGAGGATTGTGTTGGCCGTAATAGGTTACGAGAAGAAAGGGCTCGATAGAGCTAAAAGAGAAAAAGAGAGAGGATTTGGGTTTTCATATGAAGGAAACAAGGTTTTTTTAGGTTATGTAATGAGGGTCTGGGTTCAGATCAGACCTATCCTGAATCCTATTTCAACCCCGAATCGATTTAATGCGACGTCAAAACCATTTTCATAAACAAGAGAGGCTTCGTCCATTCTGAGACAATGCAAACAAAGCTTTATTCCTACTACATGAGGATGGTAAACATTTTTTGCTCGAATGCCACGAGGACATAAATCTGTGAGATTCCAAATCATGTTATCCATTCTTGATACCATGCAAATGTTCACTTCTCTATGTTTTGTGGTAGCAAGCAATGTTTTCCATTCGAATGAAAATTGAGTACCTCTCACTAAAATCGATCAACTAATAAACATTTGTTACTACAAACTACGAGCCTCTGATTTTCCCATTGCACATGGGAATACATAGACACGAGATTTTGAAATCTTGTCGAACACAATAATTAAAAACTCCAAAAAAAACTTTCTTTATTTCTCCCTGCGTATTAAGTAGAAGATCACAAGTAAACATCACACTAACATTCCTTCACAAAACTAACCAAATAGGTCTCGTTGAGTACAACAAATGTGAGAGATGCTAATACTTTCCTTTACGTAACCGACTCTCGGGATTGAATTTAATCTACCCGTCAAATACTTAAACTTATTACTCAATTATACTGAACATAACTTACTCTTTAAAATCATCAAGTATCTCTCACATCAGTGTCCATTTCTGAAACACCTACGAGATGTACCACAATAAAGGTTATATCTAACGCAGAGTTGCGAGAACAACTGTATTGCTCTTGTCAGGAATGTCTTATGCAACTTGAACAACATAGAGGCATTAAGCTTCGTTACCCACAATAAATATTTTCTCTAAATCTATCTCTAGAATCTAGAAACTAATAGACATCCATCCTCAATTAAGATTTACGAGGTATATGTCTATAACAACACAAATCCAAATATAAAGCAAAAAGATTAAGGAAGACATCAACAATGATTTGTAAAAGAAGTTTTATACAATATCATGAGCAATAAATATACATACGAAACAAAGTATACTTACAAACATACCCCAACAAATGAAGCTTACAAAGAGAAGAATGGAGAAAAAACTAAATCTTTCACAATGTCAATCACGAGCAAAGATGCTTCGACCACAAATCATCTGATTACAACCTCTAAATGTTGTTTTTTAAGCGCAACCATCAAAAGAATGAAAGTGATGAAGTTGAGACAAATATTCCACAAAGCCATACCTAAAAAATATGTTTAAACCTATTTATATAAAACTGAAAAACACAGACCGCGATAAGCGTGCTGCCACTTATTTACACGTTAAACTGCTTTAAGCGCGCTAAGCGGGCTGAGACGGCTTTGCGGGCTCAATAAAACATCCCCTGCCATGAGAAAAACTTCTTGTAGCGCGCTACAAGATGGGCTTAGCGGGCTTGACATAGCATTTATTTTGAAAATGCATGTTTGAAGCCGTGTATTTGACTCTTATTACTCAATGCTCCAACCATGCAATAACTACTTACAAAAGACATGAAAATTAAATGATACAATATTTACATGATAACTCGACTATACACTAAAGTGGGATTTATTAAAAGGATATTAACAAAAAGAATCGATAAGTACCACAACACTATGTGGTGGTGTAATTGCCATCTCTGGTGGTATATCCGAAGTCGACACTTGGCTTATGACAATAGGATTTTCTCCAACAGAAGTTGAAGTTCTTGCATTGTCAATTGTCGATGCAATTGGATGTTCTTATGTGTTTGGAGCATTGTTCTAGGGATGAGGAATGTTTCTAGATTGATGGCGAGACATTTCCGAAAGAGTTTTACCACTCCTCAGATTCATATACACACGAAAACTGAAGACATTTCATGAAAACAAAATTGACCGAAAGACACAACACGTTTTTGTAAAAAAAATCAAAAATTTCCTACACAAAAGGGTCCCACTAGACGTGCCAATTTGTTTATTGGTGTTTTTAGTATAAAAATTACGAGTTTAGTTTACTCAAGAGATTAAATTGAAAAATCTCAAGAATAATTTGTAAAGAAAAGATATAATGAATAATTTTTAGGAATTTGATTTAAAGGCTAGTATAAAGACAAAATGAAAATAAACTTTAACTATAATAAACCTTGGATAAAGATGATAAACGAAAAGTACAATAAGTGACATTAAAGTAATATGTTTCGATTAAGGAAACATGGAAAAGTAATCATTTGAACTTCCCAATTGCATTTAAGAATCTCAGATTAACTTCTCTAGCTTTGTCGAGACATCCTCTTCTTAATTGTCGTTTAGAGTGAAAATATGCTAAGTCCTAGGCATAAGGGAAATGTGTCGAACCTAACCATTTGTTGAAACCCCTTTTCGAGATTTTGGACATGTATTTGAAGAGAAAGTGATCATAGTCATGTGGACATGTTTTTGAGATTTTTCCAAATCAGATATACTATGGTAGGCATACTATGGTAGTCGAGACCTTTCGGTCGACATATAAAGTGTGTCGACGAACAAGTGTTTTGATAGTTAGTCATTTTGTTTTGCAAGAATGATATGATCCTTTAGGAAGATTTTAGGTGAAATAAAGAAAATATTGACATTGATTTTGGAGAGAAAAAGATATGAAAGAAAGTAAATCAAGAAAGAGATAAAGAGAAAGGGAGATAAGTTAAAGTGAAAGCATTGAAATGAAATGAATGTCACTAAAATTATTTTTGAATAGGATAATATCATTATCAAAAGAATTAAATGATACAAAACTCAATAGTATAAATTATTAGGATTTAAGTGAATTAAAAAAGAAGTGTTGGTAGTATAATAAATTAAAATATACTAGTATAAAGTAAATAAAAATAGAAGAAAAAAAAAAGAAAAGAGAGAAAATGTGATGATAGAAATGAGGTGAAGAGAGTTGGCAGTAAGCTAGGTGCTCTTCTTCTAAGCATCATCTGTGTGAAAAGAAAAGAGTGAGGAAGGAACAAAACTTTAATTTTGTGTATAGTGATTGTGACGGCAATGCATCGCATCTTACTTGATTTAGTTGTCTCAAAAGTACCACATCGTTTATATTTTGAAGTTGTTTAGTGTATATATAATACACGCAAGCCATCTATTATTGTCCCTTCGGGGACATCCGATAAAATTGGAACGATACAGAGAAGATTAGCATGGCCCCTGCGCAAGGATGACACGCACAAATCGAGAAATGGTCCAAATTTTTTTTTGATTTTTTTCCCTTCACTCATCTGCTTCGTTTTCGTTTCGCTCCCCTCTTCATCTGCTTCTTTTCGCTGCAGGTAATGGCTTTCTTTTCTCTACATTTTTGTCTCTTATGTGGTAGCTAACATTAGGTTTAGGTTTAGGGTTGATTAAATTCTGAAACCTTATGTATACAATCTCAAATTTCATGATTATGAAACTAGAATCTGAAATATGAGGGCATGATTATGAAAGTAGATTCATAAAAAGTTACATGAGGACATGATCTATGGCTCTGGTTGCAAAGAATTGATAACATCTTTGAGTGACTTTCATCAGGCCATTGTAGAGTTAAGCAACAAACAGGATCATATCTTCATTTTTAGTTAAGATTGTGCATAATCTCATACTATTTTTCAATCTTGTACAAGATATTTCTCCTTTAGTGGCTCTTGAAATGGGAAGTCTAGTCATTTGTGGACTCATGAATTTCTTATATTTTCGTACTTGAAACAATCCTTACTTAAGTTATGAAACAAGTGCAATGAAGCAACATAGTCTTGACATCAAGTTTGCTCTGTCACTATCACAACAGCTTTCTTTTTTTTCCCATTGTCTCTATGTTACATTACAAGAGCTTCATGATTTCCAATTATTTACAAAACTCATTTTTCTGAAAATTCTACTCTAAGGTTATACAAACTAAAACCATCATTGCATATATTGTCATGTACCGTATTCACATTTTGTGCAACTATTTTGGTGACAACTTTATACCAATCTCCCAAGAATTATATGACATCAATTCACGATTAATGGAGAAGCTTGTTGGATAGCCTAGTCAAAACTAATCATCTCAATATATACTTTGAGAGAGCATCATCGAGATTTTCCTCCCACAAAACCCAATGATCCAAAACTTGTATCTTCTCCTAATTCGACTATAACCATAAGCTTTCATTTTGGCCGTTAAACAATATCTTGAATGTCCATGTTTCTCGTATTATAATTATTTGCTAAGTTCTTTAAGCAAATGAGCACCTGTGGCCTAATGGATAAGGCGTTTGACTTCTAATCAAGCGATTGTGGGTTCGAGTCCCACCAGGTGTGTGCATTTTATTTTGGCTATTAAAGCCAATAATCCTCAAAGCTGGTGTTCGTTTGGCTGGTTTCATCTATGCCTTGGTCTTGGCCAATAAAGGCCTATCTAAACCAGATTCATGCCAACACCATCCACAGTCCAATGCTCTTTTAACCTTTCTTTCAGGTATTACTTTTTTTCACAGATAACTCCCTCACAACTTTTCATACTAAGAAATATGCACACAAGAAGTGGTTGAGACAATATTACAGTCTAATGGATTGTTTATGCAAGTTTTATTTAACTTTGCAGCATGATGAAAGCCTCCTATCCTATCAATATATTAGAAATTGACAGAAAAAAATGGTGCAAATACATATGGAAGAATCGGTAAACCTATTCGTCTTGAAATCCTCTACTCCAAGCAGGGGTAAAGCTTTTCTGTAAAAGCAAACAAGAATTACCTCCATCATCTCTAAGAACTCCTTTTGGTTGTTTTCTATATTCTACACCTATTTGAAGTCTAGGGATAGCTTTATTTTGAGGTGAACAACACCATTAACTATTCCATTTTAGAAATTGTTGTTGGAAATATATGTTTGTAAATACGATTATGTTACTTGAAAATGCAAGTCAAAGTTCTGTAACAATTGTTTCGGATCGTGTTAGACTTGTCCTGCTACAGGTACTGAGTTGTGAGATTAGGTATGATGCCCACATCTATATTAGCATGAAGGCATCAAATATACCAAATAAGCTTCTTTAAACCAAAGTGGAAGACTAAAATTAACTTTAAAAAGAAGATGAAATCTGATATTATATATACTACATTAATCATCATTCTCTTGGTTGCTGGAAAGTTACAACTCAATTGAACATAACTAATAACAAAACAAAAAAATACTATACCCTTGTAGTAGTAGTAGTAACAAGTTGGTACTGATGCTAAATACTTGCATTCTGTCCAACTTTTTTGTATTATTGACATTTTACCATATTTTCTATAAAATGTCACCTATACATAATACATACTGAATATCTATAAAATTAAAATGTATAATAATCATTTAATGCAAAAGTTAGTCTAGAGATGCATAGAGGAACCAAATGTAAGAGTTAACATTAGATTCACACCACCATCTGCTAATGCTCCATGCACAATTGTTCTGGCCAACACAGATCCGCAACTGGATTATGGCATTGCTGTTGATCTTACACTTCAACACAATATTGATCCGATTGCACTAGTGAGTTAACCCATGATTCATGGCTTATTAATACATCTTGCTCATCAGCATTTTGTGCAACCATTGTTGAATTGCTAAGTTGGTTTCGAAAACCAAAAGAATAAGACTTTTTCATCTTATTCAGTTCATCGCCTCGGATGGACCAGTCCAATTTTCCATCAGGGGATCCCCAACCAGAGAAGTTAGTATATGGCTCCATAGCAACCGAGGTAGCAGAAGGAAGGTTAGAACTAAAGTTCACCATGCTGCTGCGCTCGATAAAGCTCTGGCTCCGCTTCGACATGGCATCATTTTTTGAATTCATAGATGGATCAACAGTGATCTGTGGTGATCCAATCGCATTTGAATTGGTAAGGTCAGAAGAAAAGCCCCAAAGTTGCTGAGTCACATTCGGATGCTCATGAGTTGATGTTGGAGAATGTATCTGGGAACCGAGAATGTCTTGAGGTTAGCAGGATTCACACCTGCGTGCCTATTTGAAGGGAATGAAAGACCTGTCATCTTTTCAATCATTAGCTTCTGCATAAGGCGATTTTCAAGTTCAAGAAATTCAGTATCATCTCTAGCTTTCAATGCAGTTTTCAATCTGCTTCTTGGCAACTGAAGTGTAGGAACTGCAGCATGAGACTGAGTCGGCCACATGGCACCACCTGTAGGAGATGGCGCTGCAGACGGTGTCAATGGCGGTGTCGGCATGGATTGTGTCGAACTGGACGGAGAGCTCAATGTGAAATAATCCATTGAAGAAGCACTAGGTGAATTTGAATATGATATAGGTGAAGGCAAAGCAGAACCAGTAGAAGCATACAATGGGCGAAGCTCCTCGGGTTTGTGTGCAAAAAAAGCAGACTCTTCGGGAGCATTCGGTTTCATCCTTACAAAGCCTTGTTCTGTATTGAGCAGGATGAAGCCAGCACTCAAAAATACCATGTGCATATTCACAATCATCCCCTTTACTGCATGATCCCTTCCGAAACTCAGGACAAGGGACACAGGTGTAATGATATATCATCGGATCACGGCGCCTTGCGTTTTCCCCCGGATGAACAAAGGGACACTCAGTCCAATCATGAGTATAAGCCCTTGAGCAAGGCTTCACTTTGAATATAAACATCCTAAACTCATCTGTACTATATATTCCATTATTTATGTCTGGTAAGGATAGATCAATTGGATAACCTTTCTTCTCGTTTCGAGGTGTACCAATATGTTCTTGCTGCTTCTCCATTCGGGAAACGGACTTCATTAAAGAAATCATTGTCATCATGAATGTCATCAGTACCTTCTAGTATGGCTTGTAGTTTCCTCTTCCTTGAACCGGAGATACAGTTAGACATCATGACAATCAAGTCACTACACCGGTTACCGTTGGCATCAACAGAATTAACATCTGCAGATGCATCAAGCAAAAGCTTGATAACCTCAGCAGAAGCAGCAGAACAACCAGAAACAGCACAATGAAGAGCAGTAGCCCTATCCGAACCGCTTGCTTGGTTAACATTGACATGGCCGGTTTCGAGAATATAAGACAATACAGCCTTGCTTCCAAATAAGGAAGCAATCATGAGAGGTGTCCTCTCTTCATATCCCATTTCCTTTGAGCCAATCCCCCTTCCATACCACAAACCTACTTCATTGACATCATGGTTGTCTTTTTCAACAGCCTCTTTGAAAGCTATTACATCATCTGTGGCTGAAAACAAAAGCAAATCACAAGTCTCATGCTGCAACTCTTGTCTTTCATATTCATGATCCTTAGCCAAACCAAAAGAGATAATGTTTATCATAGTTTATTTGTCTCCCTCTCTATTACTATATAGAATATGCAAACTCGAAAGAGAAAATGTTTAATATGTATGATACTTGTTGAGCAGAGAAATTTTTACATATTTAAAGCATACAAAACTTAGTTAAAAAGATTTTAGTTTAATCAACGGAAAAACAGAAAGGAATTAGATAGGGAAATAAAAGAGACATATTCTATTAAATTTGTTACAAAATAATCCATCCTCGGAAAATTTGAAACAAATATTGGTTTCATCTTTTAAATGTTAAATATCTTAGTTTATGCACAACAATAATTCTAAAACTAACCACGAACCTTGAAAATTTTTTTTAAATAACCAAAAAAAAAAAAAAAATTACAAAAATGTCCCTAAAAAAAAAATTATTACAAAAATGTCCAAAAAAAATTAAAATATACACATAGGCGCCACTTGATGTGGCGCCCACACTGTTCAATTTTTTTTTTTTTTTAAATTTTTTTTTTCAAAATTTTTTAAATGATTTTTAATTGATTTTAATTATAAATAAAATATTTTAAATACAAAAAAATTATTTTAAGGTGAAATAAAATATTTAAGAAATTATGAAAATTGTTTTTATAATTTTTCAAATTTTTGTAAGTGATATTTAATTGTTTTTAATTGTATTTAATTGTTTTTAATTATAAATAAATTATTTTAATTAGAAAGAAAATATTTAAGAATTTATTTATTTGTTTTTATAATTTTTAATATTTTCTAAGCAATTGTTTTTTAATTGTTTTTATTTATAAATTATATATTTCTCAATTATATATTTATTTGTTTTTGTTGTTGTTAATTATAAAAATTATTTTAAATACAAAAATGTATTTTAATTATTCTTAAAATATTTTGAAATTTATTTAATTTTTTTATAATTTTAGAATTTTTAAGCAATTGTTTTGTAATTGCATTATTTATTAAGTTGATATATATATATATATATATATATATATATATATATATATATATATATATATATATATATATATATATATATATATATATATATATATATATATATATATATATATATATATATATATATATATATATATATATATATATCTCATTATTTATATATTAACTTAATAAATAATTAAATAATATTATTTATAAGTTATTAAATAATATTAATTTAAATATACTAAACTATAATAATAAAGACAATATATTTATATTGAAAATAATACAAATAATAAAGGTTACATATTTTTAATGCGGTCCCTTGTATGATCCGCACGGGGGTCTAACAACTCTCTAGATGGTTCACGTGGTGGTGGTGCTTCCCTATTCCCGCCTCGTCCGCGTCCCCTTGGCCTTTGCCTTTGTGGTTGCGTTGAAGTCCCTTCAGTGCCGTAGGAAAGGCGGGTGCCCTCTACGCCCTCAAAGCGTTGCCTTGGTGGGACAAACTGACTCCTACTTGGTGCGCCCTCGAAATGCGGTAATTGGTAGTTTTGGGTTGAATCGGGTTGGCCATAGATGTATGTTTGTTGTGGTGTGTAGTAGTTGGCCTTGCATACTTGACACGACCACTGCATGCAGGAGTAGGTGGCAGCTTGCTGGATGGGAATCCTGAGAGACTTGACACGACCATTGCATGCGACAGTGGCGGCTTGCATGATGGGAATCTCGAGAGACTTGACACGACCATTGCATGCGGAGACGGTGGCGGCTTGCATGATGGGAATCACGAGAGACTTGACACGACCATTGCATGCGGAGACAGTGGCGCTTGCATGATGGGAATCTGAGAGACTTGACACGACCATTGCATGCGAGACGGTGGCGGCTTGCATGATGGGAATCCGAGAGACTTGACACGTCTCGCATCCAAGGCCTAGGTGAATAAGTTGCTCCACTATATATTCAGCCTTTAGTTAGAAAAAATCACACAACTTTTCACAAAGTATTCTCACCTTCCTTTACCACACATTCACATACCGCACACAAATATTCAAATATCATGGCATCTTCATCACAATACAAAATCAAAGCTCACATGAATGGCGAGACATATGAATGTAATATCCGCTTCCTATTTAGGAACACCGGCACTCGATTTTGTCTAAGCAGAGGACTTCTCCTACCAAAAAAGCTAGAGTCCAAACTTAGACAACTCGTGTCACAAATATTTTATCAACAACCTTTTTTCACTGATAATAACTCAGTACGGTTTTATAAGTCATTGATTCAAAATGACTCGGAGGTACAAAACATGTTTCGTATCCATGAGTATTCTAGTTACGATTATATTGTTTTGTACATTATTTTAGAACAGACTCAAGCATCACAGAATGTCCAGTCACAGGATATTGATCCTGTGGTTGATGACGAACAAGATCTGAACATCCCGTAGAAGACGATGGAGTTGATGACGCAGAAGACGTGGTTGATGACTTGGTGAACCGGGATTCCGAGGACGATGAACAAGTACAAATACCGGAAGCGCAACGCTACTCACCGCCTGGGCACTTCACAACCCTTAACTTGGGAGAGGATGAGCCCTCAGAAGATATGTTCTTCAACCCGTACATGCGGTCCGACGAGGAGTTAAAGAAAGGTGACCAATTTCGGACCAAAGAAGCGTGCTCGCTAGCAATAAAAGCGGCACATGAAAAGCGTGTTGACTACGAGGTCAACAAATCCAACCCGAACGATCGTCATTTCATGTAAAACCCAGTGTGGTGCAGTTGATGTCATCGTATAAGAAGAAATATAATGCGTGGGTGATAGGTCAATTTCACAACCACACACGCGTCAACACAAACTTGGCACAAGATCATCGTAAACTTAGTCACGATATGATCGCCATTCCATTTACCTCTTGTTGAGGCCGACCCATCACTGAAGGTGAAGACAATTATCTCCCACTGTGTTGCTGTATTCAAATATACACCGTCGTATCGAAAGGCCTGGTTAGCGAAAACCAAGGCAATTGAACTGGTTTACGGTAATTGGGAGGAGTCGTACAAGCAACTTCCACGATACTTAGCCGCACTACATTTGTATTCTCCTGGGACGGTTTCAATAATGGAGACATTGCCGGCACAAGACCCTAATGGAAATTGTCTAGAAGGTAATGGGATTTTCCATAGGCTTTTCTGGGCATTTCGTCCCTTCATTATAGGTTTCACCTTTTGTAAGCCGCTCATTCAAGTAGATGGAACGTGGCTGTATGGGAAATACAAGGGATCGTTACTGATGGCGGTCGCACAAGATGGAAATTCCAATATTTTCCCAGTGGCATTTGCATTGGTAGAAGGAGAAACGGCTGCTGCTTGGAGTTTCTTTCTTAAGAACCTCCGAATGCACGTGACTCCACAAGCCGACATCTGTGTTATTTCCGATGCACGCCCATAAACAAAGCATACAACAATCCAAAAATGGTTGGCATGACCCCCGTCAACGCATGTATATCGACGTACATATTGCCCAAAATTTTGTGCGGGAGTTCAAAGACAAATTCTTGAAGCAAAATTTGATAAACGCGTGGTATTCGTTAAACCAACCTGGATTCCAATACTACCGCCGGGAAATAGTGTTGGCAAATTCGATCTTTGGGAGGTGGATCGATAATATCGACAGAGCAAAGTGGACTAGGTCCTACGACGATGGGGTGAGGTGGGGGCACATGACAACAAATCTCGTGGAGTCAATGAACGGGGTCTTTAAGGGCATACGTAACCTCCCGATAACAGCTTTGGTGAGTGCGACTTATTTTCGAATGGCAACACTGTTCGTAACTAGAGGCAAGCGCTGGAACACAGTGTTACAAACGAATCAAGTGTATAGTGATGCCTGAAGTTTATGAGGCAAGAATCTACCAAAGCCAACAGCCATAGGGTTACAGAATTCGACCGCCATGGCCACACTTTTAGCGTCAAGGAAACAATTGACCATAACCAGGGGCTGCCCAGACAAGAGTATAGGGTCCTAATACAAGATCGTTGGTGCGACTGTGGTCAATTTCAAGCCTATCGTATGCCCTGTTCCCATGTGATTGCAGCGTGCTCACACACCCACTTCGATGCGTTGTCGTTAGTGTCTCCCATCTACAAAGTTGCAACATTGTTGAATGTATATGACAATCCCTTTTCGGTGGTAGCATTAGAGGCATATTGGCCAGAGTATGAAGGGGAAATTGTTTGGCACAACGAATCGATGCGGCGGAATAAAAGTGGACGCCCAAACAGCAGGCGCATTAGAACTGAAATGGACGTCGTAGAGAGAACGCAGAGAAAATGTGGCATATGTCGACAAATAGGACATAACAAAACAATGTCCAAATCGTGGATCAAGTTCCACAACATAGTTTTCAATTTTATAACTCTATGTAACAATTTTATTTATCAATAAAGAGTTCTTTTTATTCCAAATAAGAAAATTAAATAATGAATTAATTATTTATATATAATTTAACAATTAAAACAAATAGCAACAAATAAATAATTAACATATAACATATAATTATATATTAAATAAATTATATAATTCTTATTTTAAATAATAATTTATATAATTAATATATAATTAACTTAATTTTAAATGTTAATTTCTTAATTATATATATGCTAAATAATAAAATTAAATAATGAAATAATTATTTATATATAAATTATAAAAGTAATTTTTAATAAGATTTAATGTATATAAATTAAATAATTAATTTTTAAGTTAATTATATAACAATTAAATAATTATCTAAAAAGTAATTTATAAATAAAAACAATTAAAAACAATTACTTACAAAATATTAAAAATTATAAAACAAATAAATAAATTATTAAATGTTTTCTTTCTAATTAAAATAAGGTTGTTGTAATTAAAATAATTTATTTATAATTAAAAACAATTAAATACAATTAAAACAATTAAAAACAATTAAATATCACTTACAAAAATTTGAAAAATTATAAAAACAATTTTCATAATTTCTTAAATATTTTATTTCACCTTAAAATAATTTTTTTGTATTTAAAATAATTTATTTATAATTAAAATCAATTAAAAATCATTTAAAAAATTTTGAAAAAAAAAATTTAAAAAAAAAATTGAACAGTGTGCCACATCAAGTGGCGCCTATGTGTATATTTTAATTTTTTTTGGACATTTTTGTAATAATTTTTTTTTTAGGGACATTTTTGTAATTTTTTTTTTTTTTTTGGTTATTTAAAAAAAATTTTCACGAACCTTAGAAGCAGAAAAAAGAAAAAGAAAACGGGAAATTGTTACACATCCTTGTTAACCAAGTAGCAAAAATAACCCGTCCTTGTTACAAAGTGAAAGAGATATATATTATTTCATACAAACGAGAAAATTTTAATTTATTTATTTTTAATTAGAATTAAGAGATGGTTGTGATTACGAAAGGAGAGAAAATTTTAATTTTTTTCTTAAATTTATTAATATAATAATTATGAAGAATATATACACTAAAAAAGTATTTTTCAATGCTTATAAGTAAGTAAGGACAATTTTGTGTAAAATCAAATATTATATTATAAGTTGATAGAAAACATGATTCATTTGATTATGTGAAACCTATAAAGAGTGTTTAGTTCTTTAGAGAAGTTGTGAAGAGAGTAAAAGATAAATAAGAGTTTGAGAAGATAGAAAGAGATGAAAAATGATGACACACAAATATATCATTTATTTGACTTGATTAATGCATATTTTCTAGTTGTTTTGATTTGTATTTGTACTTTTATGTTGGTATTTTGTTTGTTTTTCAGGTATTTAGCCATTTAAGAGGCGTGTGAAAAGAAAAGAAAAGAAACAAAGCAAAATAGGCGAAAAACAGAAGAAAAATTGAGCAATTTGCACACGAGACGTTGTCCGACGATTTTGACCATAACTTCTGATCCGTAAATCATAATGAAACCCTGTTTGAAGCGTTGAAAAGCTAACACAAAGCTCTACATAATGGGAAATGGACCCATGGCTCTCACCCCTTGCACACATGGCGGACTCCATGTAGAGATGGCGGGCACCATCTTCCCAAAACTTGGATCAGTTAAGGACAGTTAGAGAAAGTGCCACGATCTTTTCATTTTGTTCACATGGCGGGCACCTTGGTAGGGATGGCGGACGCCACCTTTGTTAGCTCGATCCCACTAAGGTTAGTTGGAGGACAACTTTGTCTTTTCTTAGGATTTCAGATTTTTTTATAAATAAGCGATTTCATTTTATTTTAGAAGCATCCAAGCTTAGTACAATCTAAGCCATATACTTCACCATTTGAAAGCTCTAAGCCTTCACATCGGGGGTTATAGCAATTATTCTTGTATCGAGTTTGGATCATTTATTTTGAAGTTATTTATCTTTCTGCATTTACATTCCGTCGAAGTTTATTTTCGTTGTAACGGATTCAAGTCTCCATTTGGAGCATATCTTTAATTCATTCCTTACTTACGCTTTATTTATCCTGCCTTTACATTCCTGTCTTATTTACTTTGCATTTATTTCTCTCCGCCTTATGTTTACTTTTGCACTTAAAACCATTTACGTTTTATTAAACATGTCCAGCTAATTTATTAGTGCTAGGATGTGAGGATCGTCAATAGACGGTGCTCTACTTGTTGTCTCTTTAGGATTACCTTTGTGGGCTGTTTTGATTTAAAAGCAATTTTTCTGAACTTATTTTAATCTGCCTCCATGAAAGTGACGCAGTGAAAACGTCGGGTAAGATCGAAAACCGTCCGACACTAAAATACTAAAATTGGTTTGTTTTTAATTAATAAATACAATGAAAACACTTTGTTATTTAATTAGGGATTTTAATATTTCTAGAAAGTGATTTTAAAACTATTTACGAAAGTGGGCCGTTTATAGATTTCAGATCCGGTTACCCGAGCGAAAACCAAGAACCCTTTTAAGTTAAACTTTCCAATCAAAATCACTTTTCAACTAGGTTAAGAGCTTGATTTCTTAGATATAAGTTTACTACTTTAACGCAACGCACACTATTCATATGTGACAAATTGAAATTCTGGTATAGCAGTCCCAAATATCGAATAACATGTCGAGACATCTAGTCTATTATTAACAACATGAACAAGATATAGACAATTACGGTAGTTACTTAAAAGTAAAGTGCACACAAGAATTGTTTACCAAGTTCGGTGCAATCACACTTACGCCTGGAGGCTACCAAGCCAGGAATGAAGTCCACTATCAGTAATATCAATTTAGAGCTAAACTCCCTCATTTATAACTCCTCACTTAATCACTATCCAATAACCCTTCTACATAGATTCTCCCTAGATATGGAATATCTCCATCCCACTTCCAATCATTATAATGATGTCTAACAGTCAATGTAACATCCTATTTCCCAATACTAATAAATATAGCAAAAATACATGGCAATTATCAGAGTGATCAACAAAATAGGATGTCACATGATTTTTAAAATCCTCATAAAGTTCCAAAAATACTTTATTTCAAAACAAATATTCATGCAGCGAAAAACAACTTAATTCGGTCTTTAGGGCATTATAGCCTCAACTTCAAATCAAACTCCACAAAACATGTGATTCAACAAAAGTCTTAAAATAATATTCGTAACGACAAAACAAATAACAGACGTAGAAAATTCCTGAATCCTGTGTTACATATCAGAGCGACTCCTAAGACTCGGTCAGGTAACACTTTCTCCAAGCACTACTCTTGTACCTGATTATTTGTACTACCGAAGAAGCACAGACACAACAACACAAAAGGGGTGAAAACTTCATACAATAATTACATGGTGAAAGATACATGCTAAGGAATAGTTAACTCATGCAACAAAATCACAACACATCGCAATACATCACCACACATTATTCACCCTTATTTCTCATCAACAATTTCACATTTATGCAACATCATGAATTCTAATGCAATGTAATGCATGTGGTACCATCAAGGCATAAGCCTTCGTCACAAAGCCATTTAGGCATTCCAGATCATTAAGCCATCGTCACCATACAGAGCATTAATCCTCCGTCACCATACAAAGCATTAAGCCCTCGTCACCAAATGCAATGCCATATGATCGTGCAACAACATAATTATATAACACGCAATGCACAAGTTTTCGTCACGATGCCAATTTTAGGCAAATCACATCATCATCATCATCACATTCATCGATGCCATAAACATCATAACCAAACAGTTATTATTAACAACACATCAATTAGATTCCGATAAGAGTAATCCAACCTATTCTTATTCTAGGCCTTAACTTTGAGACTCTATTCCTCTATTTCCTATTCAATACAAGGTTCTTAGTAAAGGTTACCTACTATTTCGAACGGTAGACCAGTCAGATCCTTAAAACTAAAGTTACGACCATTATACAAAAATCCAAAATAACTCTTTGTGTTTGGCCCCCTTCGCCCGACGGAACCCTTGCATCGCCCGACAACGTTACTCTCGCATCACCACTCGCCCAACGATCACGCGGCGAGACCCTCTAGTGAGCAGCCAAATTTTACTTTTCCTCTCGCTCCTTGATTCGCCTGGAGAAACCATCACCGCCTAGCGACGCTCCCTGCATCGCCCAACGATCCTACGCGATCAAGAACTTCCTGTTGCGATTTCTGCACTATACAAGTCCAATTTTCTACGATTTGCTTCATATTACAAGTCCTAAAACATTATCTAAACACATAATTTCAACACTTATCATTGGATTATACTGCACTACTTATTATGCATCAATTACAGGTCACAATTTATCACTAAAGCCTTAATCACTAGTCTCCATTACCTAATTCCTAGTTCGGGGTTTTCACACAAAATCACCACAACAATGGAAACATCACAGTAACAACAACATGACATCACAATAACAACAACATAACATCATAATTGCATATATGATCTCATGTTCATATATCAAATCAATTCAGATAAAATAAACCAAATGATCAAGCAATACTTAAGAGGGAAATGAACCCTCACTACCCTCTCATGATATGATCACCAATTAAAGAATCCATTCACCCCCTTACCTTGATCTGAAGCTTTGATCTCCCAAGGTTGTGCAATTTCTTCCTCGCTCGTTCTCTTTCTTTCTCTCGTTCTACGACATTCTTTCTTTCATTCTATTCTTACGATTGTATTCTCATAATATCTAAGTCCCAATTTCTTTTAAGTCCAATTTTACCCCTTGAACCTCTAATATGGTTATTCCTATCATATCCTCACTAATGTCATACAACATTACTATACCGCCCTTATCTATTTAATTAATTACAACTAATATTATAAATATTATTTTATCTATAATAATAATAAACAATAATAAAATAACAAATATAATAATAATGTTAATAGTACTAATATTCTCACCACACTTCAACTTCTAATTTATACTATTTGCATCCTAACACATTCTTAAGATCTTCAATTCAAATAAACGCATCGCATTATAAAATAAAATAATCTAAATTGAATCAGGGCGTTACAGTCAACACCTCAGCCACTACATTGACGGGCCTTCACCTACAACTCTTCAAACACAAAAAAGTAGAAGACACGCTTCCATGATGAGAAGATACACTTCTATGCAAATACTCGACCATGACTCTAGGCTAAGAACACATATTTGGAGATGCTTCAAAGCTTCCTCCAAGAATAATACTCAACTCATTACCTAAATGCTTCTAAGTGAGAACACGATGACTATCCCACAAACTGGGTGGTTCATCTACAAACACAACCCTTATTATTTTTCATGTTGGTTGGATTAGTTTTCTAGGTTACAATGCTTCTATTTATAACCTATTCCCAACTGGTCTTGGGCTCCTAATAACAGCACATAAGTTGTTACAAATCTACAAAAGAATCTCCTACAAAATAGGACTTCAATCAAATCTTCCTAAAATATCTTCATATAGTTATGACAATAAGTAAGCTGTTACAAATCTGCAAAAGATTCTCCTAGAAAATAGGTCTTTGATCAAATCTTCCTAAAATATCTCCATATTTATAACAACAAATAACCTTTTATAAATCTGCAACATATTCTCCTGCAAAGCAGGTCTTCAATCAAATCTTCCTAAAAAATCTCCATATTTAGAAACTATCTTTTCATCTTGAATTCTGATTGAATCTTCTCGACCTGTCAATATAGCGCCACATAGGATTATATAATATCTTAGGAATATTCTGCTTCTGTTAAAAACACAACAGAATCCAAACTGTCAACTCAGGCGCGATGTCGTATGTTGCTTCATAGGACATCTTCTTCGACATGTTGTTTCAGATGTTGAAACACTTCAACACAACATGTTTCTTCATTAAATAGAACTTCAACATAATTTCTCCTACAAGTTATAAATACTATTTAACATATTGCTGCTATAATAGTTTTACCAAACATAATTCAATCCTAAAAATAGGGAATTAACACAAATGAACGGGTAGATTTAAAGAGTAAACTCGGTTCTGAATCGACGAAAGCGACAGTTCCTGTTAAGTCAATTCTTTTCAAAGTGGAAAACACTGACCCGTAAGTAATCTTAGTAGAGACAATTAGAGTATTGTTAATTGATGTGAATTACATTTCAATATTGTTATTCATTTGAATTTATTAAAGTTATCTACTTCATCATTCTTATTCTTAATTCAATCGCCTTAGATAAACACCGTAATAATTAGTAACGATAGGTTTGATAATTGGTCTCTGTGGGTTCGACAATCTTTTATATTACTTCGATAGGTTCGTACACTTGCAGAATCAACCCATCAAAAAACATAATAGATTTGAGTGATTATTTGGTATAAGAGAAAAAAAAATAGAGAAATTGATAAGAGAAAAGTATACTAATATTAAGCATTGACAAATAAGTACCTAAAGTTAAATTAAATGTATAATCTAAACTTAAAAAAATAGTCGAGATTAATTGAGATGCATTTTGGTAAATCTAATCTCATGGAATAACTATTTTTTAAAGGTGTTGAATAACAACAATTATTTTTATCAAATTGTACTGGTAAAAAAATACAGGTGTGTGTTCTTCCCGCAAAGACAGGGGAAGCCAAAGACCTTTGTACTTAGAGGCCTCTGTAGGTATATTAAGTTATATGGTGGTTAGAGTCTGCTCACGTTAGCGAAAAACACTGTACGATGATGTTTTGGGGTGGTTTAGCGCACCTGCTCATGTGACATGCAAGACACTATAAATACTTTATATCAATTTAGGTCCTAGTTATCATTTGTCTCTTCTCCCATTGGGGATAAATATTTATAGAGTTTTTTTGGACCTAGAGTTTTCTTGGGAAGAACCACTGCCCACCTTGACCTGGTCAACGATGGACCATTGAATCTCAATTTTTAAAGAGAACATGAGTCAGTCACTGATCATGACTTCTCTCTACCCAAAATGTCTTATCTCACGTTTTCTACGACTTGGCGGCAAAAAAGTATCCGAGGGAGGGGGCGATGCGGTATCTCTCTTAGGGCATCATATTATCGTCGCCTCTCTTGGAGGCGGTTTAAGGTTATCGCCCTAAATAGAACTTTTACAAATATAACACTGCATAATAAAAATTGTATTCAATAAAAAATATACAAATATGAAAATATGAAAGCTTGCTATTAATTAACGTTATGCAATGTTGCCAAATTTCTTGTTATGCAATATTGCTTAAAACATTAACGTTGCAGTGAAAAATAAAACACATGGTTAGAGAAAGGCAATGCTACTACTGCATGACATCACCATTTAAATTGTAAATATGAACGGGTTAAAATTATAATTTCACCCATTTAATAGTTCTTTCTCTCCTTTTCTTCGCATGACAGAGAAAAAACCAAAAAACTAGGATTTGATAGGACGAGGATCGACTAACTTTAGCGCGCGAAAGACACATCACCTTTGTCTTTTTCTCTCACCTACAATATTCATTTTCATCTGATTATTTATTTTTCTTTATTTTATATTTTACAAAAATACTATAATTTGCTTAAAGTTACCTAAAGACAGTTAGGGTAAAGTCAACATATCCTTTTCTTATTTGATATCTCTTATTTCTCTCTCTTTAACTTCTCTTGTGCACGAAACTAAGAGCATAAATATCGGTGTCTCGTCTTCGTTCCTATACATATGTCAATGCAACTTTGTTATAAAATAATGAATATTTGGTAAAGTGTATCGTTGGTTAGTTTGCAAACGCTTGTCTTCCCAACAATGTTTTTATAGTTGAATTGGAGTATATAGTGTATTATAGTGTTTAATATGATCCATTTTTATAGTGTTTTGTATAATATTAAATTTGGGATGTATTATAGTGTTTAATATGATCCATTTTAAAGTTTTTGATAGATTGTATGGATATTAGTAAAACATAGATGAGTTGTTTAAATTATTGGAAAGTGTAAAATAATGTAAAATATTTATTGAGGTCAATTTAAAGAATTAAAATGGGTTCTTTGGACGTGAATGCTCTTAAATTTGCTCTCTTCCTTAACTTTCTTTTACCAATCAAGTCCGTAGTGTGCAAAGAATATAAACTTGTCTTTAATAAAACACAATTAACATTGTTATGTCTATAATTACTTCACTATTTTTACAAGTTCACATATGTAATGGCGGGGGAAATTAAAAGTATGGATGACTTTACCTCGATGTCTTGTACGAAATCACGTGCATTGTAATTTTTTAGCCTCTTGAGGAATGCCTGAGGCGACAAAGAAACAACATTTATTCTTTCAATTTTCATTGAAGAATGTTCCCTCGTTTCTTTATCCTTAATCATGACATCATTTTATAAATTTGTTCATGTATATGTTGTTGGAGAAATTGATCACCAACACAACATGTCAAATCTTTTCATAATCACAAATATTATACCTGCAAAATAACAATATGTTAAACAAACCTGGAGCATGTAAGAACACTGTCGTTAAGGATTTATCAGCCTGATACGCGTCTAAAAAAATTCATTGAATCTATTACCATATTTTTAGAGATAAGGGGCTTTTATGTTTTACAGGAAAGAGATAGAAAGTTGGAAAGTTGGAGTAATAGTTACATTTGGGAAGTTGTGTTCTATCTATTTTCAAAGAAGTTTTTCATTTTCCAAGTATGCGCAACCCATGATTATATGTACCGTGATTATGTAAGCTATTAATTGATTAGTGGAATAAAATAGGCAAAATACCTTTTTTGGTCCCTTAAGTTTACCTCGGGTCCATTCTGGTCTCTTATCTTTATAAAGTTCCAAAGTAGTCCTTTAATTGTTCAAAAAGGTTTACGTTAGTCCTTTCCATCCAATTTTCATGAATGTCGTTTACTTTTGCACGCGTGGCATCCTATGTGAACCCAAGTTTAAGAGGCTGACGGGGATGCTCGTTTACCACTAGCCCACTCAACGTTTTTTGATAAATTTCACACATTAAATATAATTGAATTGTTAATAATTTGTAAAAGATGAAAAAGAAAAACATCAAACAGTTGGCATGCATTATATTTTCCCATTCTTTTCTCTCTTCTAGTTCTGCATAATTTCACCCTTAACCACCTGCATAAACAAATTATTGAGAATGACAAGATGTTGATTATCGAAATTATGACACGTCTTGTAATTTGATAATTAAATGTCATAATTTTACCACATGCATAAACAAATTATTGAACTTGATGCTGCTACTATGGCCTTATTTATAAGTAAAGATTCTCTTTTTAAGTTCATTGAATAATAAATGTATCTGGTCTACATAAAAGACCAGATACATTCATTATTCAATTAATCAAAAAAGAGAATCTTTGTTTATAAATAAGGCCAGAGAGAGTACTTAATTTTAAACACCAACAAGTTGGCTTAATGTCCTTTTGAGTTGCAAAAACGATATACAATGTCAATATACTAAGCAAAATTATCAGGAATGATGGAGGATAATACATGACGTGTTACATTTTAAGCACAAAGATAAAGTAAGTTTAAAACACAGAGTACAACATGATACAAAAACTCGAATACTTATGTTACATTCAGCAAAGATCCAATTCATATTAATTTAGCAAAAGTGAGATAGATTCATACTTTCAACAATTGAGAAAGGATAGTTGTTTCTTCCCTTGCACGAGCCAACTCTCCTTCTAAATGTTCCTTCAGGAAATAAAATTAACAACAAATATAAGCTTACTCGGTGTATCAATAAGCAGACAGACACATGCAAATATATTGACAGAAAAATATAAAAGTTGTGTTAACAAAATAATCAACAATTGTGAAGTGGCTCAGCGGTAAGTATGTTACTCTTCCACAAAAATGATTTGGGTTCAAATCTTGATTTTCACAAAAAAAAAATTAAATTTTTTCTAAAAATTTAATGACCTTGAAGATGAATGTGTGTCAAGTCACGTGTCATTTTAAACTTAAATGACTAAAAAGAGTATTTTTCCAATAAAATAATAAAAAATACAAAATGATAAAAAATAACAAATGATAATAAATAATTAAATAAAATAATTAATAAAAATACAAAATAAGACCCAAATATCATGGAGGGACGGTATTCGGTTGTGGGCCACCATATTCATTTTTATTTTAAAATTATAACATTCAATTCGACTTTTAATTGATACTTTAATAAATAATATAATTAAAAGTAAAAATAAGATTAAAAAAATGGGAACAAAGGACAGTATGTTTAAATAAAAACGGAGAGTTGGTTTTTAAAATTTTGCAAGTTCACACTACCACGTGGTATGCTTTAATTAAAAATAAAATAAATAAATAAAATAAATCAAGTATTAAATTTTATATAGAAAAGAGAAAAAATAAAAATCTTTTTATTCTAAGAAATTTGAATAATTATAAGTAGGTGAATAAAAATAATACTAATTTAACATTTATTAGGGTGGATATCAATAAGTAAATAAAAAAATAGTTCTAAAAATATCAAAAAATCAATTAAAATATTAAATAATAATTTATTTACCAATGTGATGTATGTAGTAAGATTGTGATTGATTTTGTTATTTAAATTATAAATTATACACTCCCTTAACACCGTGATTAATAATATATAAAAATATAATGTGCAACAAAACTCTAATTTTAGTTAAGTTTAAAAAAATCTATAATTGTATCATTCAAATTTAAAATGCTCTTGAATAAATTAATCATACTTTACAATAGCTAATATTACAACAAATACTTAATATTATAATGAAGAATGAAGATTGTTGCTTACTTTAACATGTGACAGAGATTTATGTGACATATGTTAGAACAAGATTTGATTCTACAATTATTTCTCTGAGTTTTGATGATAACAAAGAGTATGTTTGTGTGAACAATTTTGATACTTTAATGTTTGTTGTGTTTTAAGAATCGACAAACAAGATCTGTTTCTAATGAGTAGTGTGACCAAAACATTAGAAGAGAAAAAGCTTCGCTTCTAAACTACAGAAGTTCTGATGAACAAGTAGCAAGGAAAGTTTCAGAAGACTCTGAAGCTCAGTAACTCTAATACGTATGTCTACAGAAAATAGTCTGAAGATCTCAAGACAGAAGTTCTAAGTGAACATAGTCCAGATGCTGAAGACTCAAGTTTCAGAAGACAAAGGGTCCCAAAGACTAAGTGCTGAATACGTAGCTCTGAAGACTCTGAAGACTTAAAGCTCTTCTGACCTTAGATGTGATACAAGGTTTTTCAAGACCAAGTGCTAATGACTCTGAAGACGAAGATCTCAAGACTTTAAAGACTTGAAGTTTTGACTAACTAGAAGTTATGTTCTCTCTTCCTACTCATGCTCGCAGAAACCTCTAAAGTACAGAAGGTTAGAAGATAACGTTAACGTGGTACAAATAGTACATGGTACAAACAAAATGTTTCATTCCACTACCATGAAAGGACGGACGCTGTAACACCCCAAATCTACCCCTCAAATATCATTCAAATCAGAGTGCGGAAAAAATAATCATGCAAGGGATGTCACAATTTCTTCGTAAAACAACATGCATTTAATCATGCAAGGGATGTCACAATTTCCATTAGATCAATTAAACAGATTAACAACATGATTAAAATTCCTCAACAGTAACAACTTGTTCTTTTATTCAACGAGAAACAACTTCACATTATTATCATTATTCACCTAACAAATATATTCACAAATTCTTTTTAAACTTCGACAACTTAAACACTATAACAATTAAACAAACAACGTTGATCCCCCGAGTGCTACGTATCAGAGCAAGACCCCTTTGACTTATCATAAAGCGACATAAAAATTTCAAGAATTAACTTCAACATCCACCGCTATGCTAGTACCTGCCCATTCCTCATGGTAGGGGAAATATCAGCAGAAGGGGTGAAATATCTAACAATATAATCGAATTCATGATAAATAATATGCTAGAGTATAAATCATACAATTCACCGCTTCACATATTCCACACAGCAGTTATAACAATAAATCAACAAACAATTAGAAATTTATGACAATTATAATAATAGTTATATTTACTATTTTCACAGCTTCCCAACAGTACCCTGTCACAACACAACGTTAGCATAAATTCACACTAAGTCATCAACACATATTGCAACAAAATCGGCATCACGACAAAATCACCAACACTTATCACAACAACATCACCAACAATGAACTCATTTATAATGTGATTCTAAATAATGCACATGCATATGGTACCAGTGGAGTAAACTCCCAACGTAAACAATTGCCAGGTTATCGAGGCACAAGGCATAAGCCTTCAACGTGTTGCCATTATGGCCAAGGCATAAGCCTTCTTCACAATCCGCCAATATAGGCCTTCACAAATGCAAATGTAATGTGATGCTAACAACATACAACAACATCATAAATTCACTTCACAAGACATACGCCTATATCACTACTTCACTGGCCATAGACCCACAACGTCATCAATGTATTCAACAACATATCACAACGACATATTCATCTTCTCATCACAAACATCACCGAGTCACAACAAAATTAATATAAGTACAAAACATCCTGCAACTTCACATAAATCCACAATAACGTACAACAACATACACATCACTGATATATCACAAGAAAACAACAATACGACGTATTCACATAATTTCACAAAACAACCAAACCATAATTACCTACTAATGTATACGAACTACCACGATAAATTTCGGTTTATTCCGGACAACTAATTTTACCGTCTAATTTTATTAAACCGGTTAATTCGCTACTGTTTTAAGCCCTCTTACTACTACCAAATAATATTTTATCGTTATCTAATTATATTGCTGATATTATACTTTTTTCGGTATCTAAATGACACTGCTATCCAAGATCTTCTATCAAAACCCAATGTTCCTGCCAAATTTCTAATTCTACTAAAACTTTAAATTACTATTTTCTTTTATTAATACAATCATAGTGCTACCACTCAAATTGGTATCCTATTACAAGGTTATTTCTATTTTCCTTCTGCTATACTATTATACTGCTAAATTTTAGTAGGCCAAATATTACTATGTTAGATAGCCCCTGCTATATTTTTATACTGCTACTCAATTACATCAGTTAGATATTGCGTCACTTCCAACTATTCATGTTACCAATAATTTTCTGCTACCTGTCATTAATCATGCTAAAATCAGTACATGTTCCTCACCTAACTACTATACATTCATTCCCATTATTATTACTCCATTGCTAAGTCCCATTATTATCCTAAATCACTGCTAAATATGTCAAACAGTGTTACTTCGTAACAGAAGGCACATGTGGCCCCCACATGACCCAGGGCGTCCACCCTTAAGCCCTCTCATTACTATGAGGCGTCCGCCTCATCCCTTCCTTGCCATGGAGACGTCCGTCTCCCATTCTATAGCACAAGGGGCGCTCGCCCCCACCCTTGTAGCCACCGTCTCCACTTCTTCAAGGGTGCCCCACGCCACCTACCCGTACTTCAGTCTTCTGTACCAAAATTTCTCTTCTTCGCTTTACCTGTTCTGATTTAATTTATTTCCTCATCGATTCGTCAATTCAATTGCCAGCTAGCCTCAACCATCACCCAATAAAATGATTCAACCCAACACTTTATTCCCATAATCGCTTCATTCACAATATTCAATTAATTCAACAAAACCTAATTCAATAATTCATAATTCACAGCAACAATTCAATCGGTTACAGAACAACAACAAATCACATGGCGAGAATTTATATAACCTTAATCCCACATACGATTCATCATGTATCCCATTATATAGTCAGAATCCTACCCTTACCTGGATTCAATGGCAGTTCAACTCCCCGATCAAATTCCTAATTTTCGGTCGCATTTCAATTCTGCTTTTCGGTCTGCAATCTTCTCTAGGTGGCTAATTCTCAAACGTTGTTCCTCTTCTTTTTCCCACGTACAACAACCTTCTTCTTTTTCTTTCTTCCCAAACCTAATTCCTTATATTTTCTTTTTAATCCAATAAATTAAATAATAATATAATTACCATTATTTTCTTAATGGGCCTAATATGTTCACACCTCCACTTTGCTATTCGCTACTCACAGTCCAGCTTAATCTAATTAAATAAAATATTTCAATAAATAAATAAATAATATTATTCTTAATATTATTCCTCCGATTTAACCGACTAAGTCCAACTTTAATTTAATAATCCAAACACGCCTCTTACAATAATATCGACAAAATCTAAATTACTCCGATTAATTCTCAAACTTCGTCTAAATCCAATAATTAAATTCTTCAATAATTTAATTAACTAATTAATTAAATTTGAGGCATTATTGACGTTGCGTACGATCTTGTCCCCCACGTTCTCTCAAGCCTCCATAAGTTTGATAATTTTATATGTACCCTTCAACGTGCACATCTCATGCATGACTCTATATAAAGGCTTAAAGACTTGAAGAAACATATGCTAATTCTCTACGCACAAATGCTATTATTTTTCTTTGTAAAAAGATGTACATTTTATCAAGTCAATGTGCTAAAAATCTGTTTGCATATTCAGCTTGTATAGAAGCAAATTTACTTGTAAACAAACTTGTATTCAAACGGTTGTTTGATTAATTCTTAAGAGACCAATTAGGTCAGTATTCAAACTTATATTCAACCTATATTTTTCTTTCTACCATCATGTGGATCAAGAGTAAAGAAAAATCAAGACTTTCTCAATGAAAAATAATTAATTGATCCTTTGACAAATAGAATAGAAGATAGCAGTAAGATTTATTATTGAATAAAAAGGATAAAATACCTTTTACCCCTGCAATAGTAGCGAAATTTGGTTTACCCTCATTTTTAAATAAAAAAATTCGCTCCTCTAAAAATATAGATTCCAAAATGAAAAACCTTTTAGTCCAAAATTTCCTTTAAAATGCTAACGTGGCCAGAATATATTAAAATAAATTGCAAAACCTGGTCCTAAAGAATAATGGGCGCTACACCTGGCCATACATGTTTGATTGTTCTTATTGCCAAGTTGTTCTATATGTAGTAAACTTTTCACCATTTTTTCAATAGTAGTATATATTATATATGTTTAATATTATTAATATATTATTTGGTTTATTTATTAATAATTTATTTATTATTGGTACATTATTAATAATTACATTATAATTTATTAATAATTTATTTATCTAATGGTACATTATTAATAATTACATTTTAATTTTATGTAGTTAATAATATATTATAAATAATTATTTATATAATATTTATTTATTTAATAAGAGTATATAATTACATTTAAAAAAATTATATGCTATTAATTATAGTATTTAATAATAGTATTATAAATAATTACATTTTTTCAATAATAGTATATATTATATATGTTTAATATTATTAATATATTATTTTATTTATTTATTAATAATTTATTTATTTAATGGTACATTATTAATAATTACATTATTTAATGGTACATTATTAATAATTATAAATATAATATTTGTATAGTATTTATTTATTTAATAATACATTAATAATTATTTGTATAATATTTATTTATTTAATAATACATTAATAATTATTGAGGAATAAATAAATAAATATAATGTACCATTATATATTAATATTATATATAATTTGAAAAATGTAATCACATTTTCAATAATTATTAATTAACATTTTTAATACTAATTATTTAATAAATTTTACGTAATAAATATTATTTATTAAAAAATAAAAAATAATTGAAATAAATTATTAATAAATAAATAAAATAATATATTAATAATATTAAACATATATAATATATAATTGAAAAAATGTACCATTAAATATAATGTATCATTATTTAATATTATATAATGTACCATGTTAACTAATAATTATTGAAAAAATGGTGGAAAATTTACTACATATAGAACTCCTTGGCAATAAGAATAATCAAACATGTATGGCCTGGTGGAAGGTGAAGCCCCCATTATCCCTTAGGACCTGGATTTGAATCCTCCTTGTATTCCTAAACCAATCCAGCATGGCAATCCGCGTGACAACAATTACCCGGTCAACACATATATTCTGGCCACGTTGGACTAAAAGGTTTTTCATTTTGGAATCTATATTTTTTAAGGGGCGAAAAGATCTTTTTTTAAAAGGGGTAAACCAAATCTCGCTACTATTGCAGGAGTAAAATGTATTTAACCCTAAAAAAAAGCTTTCAAACAATTAAAAAGATTAATTGACCAAATAAATCACACCATAATAAATGGTAACAAAACTTTAAAAAAAAAAGAAAGGAAAAACTTACTATAAAAAAAGTTTCTCTCTCTGTCATTAACTTGATTTTTTATTTATATTTAATGAATGAGTAATACTATTTAGTACGAAATAATTTGAAGAAGAAATACAAGAATGCACACATGTCACTATTTTATAGGTGAACTTTAAATTGATTTTAAATTTAGTTTCCTTTTTAATTAGGTTCATGGGGTGGTGGTGATAATGAATGATTAGGATTAATTCTTACATTTCTTGTTTTCACCTTTTTTTACTAATAAGCATTTTCCTTAATGAATTAAATGTCTCAAAAATAGAAGGAGACTTTTTGATCAACCAATCATGAATTAACCCAATTAATAATAAATGAAATAAAACAAAAAAACAAAAACAAAAAAAGAAAAGAAAATCACTTCTACTCTTTTGTTAAACCGCCTTTTTCTCTCTCATTTCTCATTTTTCCTTCACTTTGTTTCCCCTGATTTTAGAAACGACAACAACTTATCGCAAAAATTGTTGGGAAATAATCTCCATAACTTCCCTCCTTCGTGAACTCAAAAAATAGGCAATAGCGGAAACGTGAAAAATATAAGCGCAATGACACAAGAATTTTAACGTGGAAAAACCTTCTCAATGTGAGAAAGGAAAAAAACCACGGGACCCTTAGGCCTCTTAAACTTCCACTATAATGATAATGGGAATACAACAACTTCACTCTTTGGTGGAACTCACTATAATATCTCTCTCTCAATTTATAAGAAACACTCTCACAAATTGGCTCACTATTTCTCTTGCAAAATAACTCTCTAAGAAACAATTTTCTCTCTTGAGCAAGACTCTCTTTCTCTCTTGCTTCTTGTTTCTCTTGTGGTTGTGTAAATTGAATGCTTGCTTACGGTCCTATTTATAGGGTAAGTAAGGAAAGGTCCCTTACATGCAAGAAGACACTTGTCTCTTGCTTTTCATGCAAAATAACAAGTGTCATTTACAAGACATGCAATATAACAAGTGTACACCATAAACCTTGCTAGATGTCATCACATGCCACCTTCCATGCATGTTGGCCATGTGGCAATGGTTGAACCCACATTTCTCCCCCTCCATCCATAGGGGAATGACCTTGATTAGTTTGGGGTTGCTTCCAATTCAGCATCTTGTTTGCCAAACTATATCTTCTCTTTTGGTAGAGGTTTTGTCATCATGTCTGCCCCATTATCATTGTTGTGAATTGTCTCTACTTTCAATAATTTACTCTCCAACACATCACGAATCCAATTATACCTTACGTCAATGTGTTTTGACCTTGAATGGTATGTCGAGTTCTTGCTGAGAGGAATTACGCTCTGGCTATCACAATAGAGAACATAACTTTCTTGGTTTTGACCCAACTCTTGCAGGAATTTCTTCATCCACATTATCTCCGTACAACCTTCCGCGATTTCTATGTATTCTGCTTTTATGGTACTCAAAGAAATACACTTTTGTAATCGTGATTGCCATGAGATAGCTCCCCCTGCAAAAGTAATCAAATATCCAGAAGTATACTTTCTTGAATCTATATCTCCTGCCATATCTGAATCTACATACCCAATGAGTAATTCCTTTTCATTGCCAAAGCACAAACATTTATTGGCAGTTCCTCTTAGATACCTTAGTATCCATTTCACAATATTCCAATGCTCCTATCTTGGATTCGACAAGAATCTACTCATAACTCATACAACATAAGCAATATCTGGTCTTGTGCAAACCATTGCGTACATAAGGCTACCCACAACTAAAGAATAAGACACTTTTCTCATTTCTTCTTTTTCTTCTTCATTGTTTGAACATTATGTCTTGGTGATTTTCAAATGACCAGGTAGTGGTACATGCACAGAATTAGCATTATGCATGTTGAACCTCTCAAGAACTTTCTTGATATAATCTTCTTGTGACATCCACAACATTCTTTTGGGACGATCTCGAACGATCTTCATTCCAAGAATCTTCTTTACCGCACCTAAATCTTGCATGGCGAAAGATTGGATCAATGCATTCTCTAGAGAAGCTATCTTGGTCTTGTCTTTCCCAACAATGAGCATATCATCAATATACAACAAAATTATGATGGATTCACCATTATCATATTTCTTCAAAAACACACAGTGGTCTGCGGATGTCTTTTCAAATTTATGTTGGGTCATGAAGAGTTCAAACTTCTTGTACCATTGCCTCGGAGCTTGCTTCAACCCATATAGACTTTTCTTCAAGCGACACACAAGGTGTTCTTTGCCTGGTTCTGCAAATCCTTCGGGTTGCTCCATGTATATTTCTTCCTCTAAGTCTCCATGTAAGAATGTTTTTTTAACATCAAGTTGCTCTATCTCCAAGTCTAGCGTTGCAGCTAGACCAAGGATTGCTCTTATGGATGTCATCTTCACTACTGGGGAGAATATCTCTTCAAAATATATGCCTTTCTTCTAATGGCACCCCTTCACGACAATTCTTGCTTTGTATCTGGGGTTTGGGTTATTCTCTTCAAACGTGAGTTTGCACACCCACTTGTTTTTCAAAGCCCTTATTCCTTTTGGTAATTTCACCAAGTCATACGTCTGGTTCTCCTTCAGTGACTGTAATTCTTCTTGCATGGCTCGCATCTACTTATCCTTGTCGTCTGTCTCAATGGCTTCCATGAAGCTTTGAGGTTCTCCTTCATCGGTGAGAGTGTCATACTCATCTGGAAAATATTTTCTTAATGGTTGTATTACTCGCAAAAATCTTCTCTCTTGGGGTTCTTGGTCTCTCTGATTAGTCTCCATCATTTGCTCTTCATGTATTTCTTGACCTTGCTCTATTTGGCTAGGTTGCTCCGTATGACAGGGTTCCGTTGTTTGATCAGGTTCGATATCTCGTTGAGGAATCTTTCCCCCTGATTTTTGTACCACAATGGTCTTTGGCTTCTTATATTGAATATCATGGGTTGTTTGATCTTCATAAAATACCACATCTCTGCTTCGAACAATCTTCTTGTTTGCAGGATCACATAATCTGAAGCCAATTTCATCTCTTGGAGAACCAAGGTATATGCACTCCTTCGTCTTAGCATCGAGTTTTTCTCTTTCATCTCTAGGTATATGGTCAAATTCCCTACACCTGAATACTCTCAATTGATTGTAGGAGACTTTCTTTCCATACCATACTTCATCTGGTATCTCTCCATTTAACAGTCTTGAAGGAGACAAGTTTATCAAATCAACTGCAGTTCTCACAACTTCACCCCAAAATGATTTTGGAAGTTTTGCATGAGAAAGCATGCTTCTGAATTTTTCTGCAATCGTTCAGTTCATCCTTTTAGCTACTCCATTCATTTGGGGAGTCTTCGGAGGTGTCTTCTCTTGTCTTATTCCACGAGCTTTACAATATGCTTCAAAAGGACCTAGGTATTCACCTCCATTTCCACTTCTTAAGCATTTTAATTTTCTTCTAGAAGCTCGTTCTACAGAGGCGTCAAACTCCTTGAAAGCTTGTAGAACTTGATCTTTCTTCTTCAATGGATACACCCATATTTTTTTAGAGTAATCGTCAATGAAGGTAACAAAGTATTGTGCGCCACCAAGAGACCTTTCAGATGTGGAGCAAACATCTGAGTGAACAAGATCTAGTATTTTCTTTTGTCTTCTTGCATCATCTAATCTTTGAAAGGATACTCTATGTTGTTTTCCTGCTAGACAATCTTCATAGGATTCAAGTGGTTGCCCCTTGATATTTGAAAGGTGGTCTTTAGCAAGAATCTCTAAATCTTTCTCTCATGTGGCCAAGTCGTATGTGCCATAATTCTTTGGTTTCATCTTGAGAAACATTAGTCTCTCCATTGTTTATCTTTCCTTTCATGATGTACAATGAGCCTTCCTTTTTTCCACGAGCAACTTTCATGCTCCCTTTGCTAAGCTTCCATCTACCACCACAATATTGGTTTATCATTCCCAAATCATCCAACTTTCCTACTGAGATAAGGTTTAGACGCATTTCAGGTACATGTATTACTTCTTTCAATATGAGCTTATTTCCATTCTCTGTAATTAGAGTCACTTCACAAATGCCAACAATCTTGCTTATGACGTGGTTTCCCATCTTCACCGTACCAAAATCTCCTCTTTGGTATGATGAGAATAATTCTTCACGAGGTGTAACGTGGAAAGATGCTTATGTGTCAACTATCCAAGTGCTGTCATCGAATACAACATTTAGATAATTTTCATTTCCAATAAGGAAAATATTCTCGTTGGTCGAAACTACAGCAATTGTGGTTCCTTCTTCCTTATTCTTCTTTGAGTTTATCAAATCTAGATGAACTGTACCAGCTTGTTGATCTCTCTTCAAGAATCTATACTCAGATCTTCTATGGCCAGGTTTGCCACAATAATAACAACTTAGTCTTGTGCGAGACTTGGATCTAGCTTGTGATCTCCCACGACCTCCTATTTCATGATTCTTACTCCTTCCTCTATTATCAATAATGTTGGCTTCGAACTGATTGTTGAAGCCTCTTTCCCTCCGTCTTGATTCTTCATTTAGCAAGGAATCTGTAACAGAATCATGACAAGATTTCCGTTCGGAGAAGAGTTACTAAGAGTGACGACTAGAGTGTCCCAACTCTTAGGTAGAGAACTTAGGAGAAGAAGAGTTTGCAACTCGTCATCTATCTTCATTTCGGATTTCGTCAATTGATTCACAATACCTTTGAAGGTATTTAAATGCTTGATCATGTTTTGACCGTCTGAGTACTCTAATTTCACCAATAGTCTAACAAGGTGAGCTTTGTTTCTCGGCATATTATTTTGAATCAAGGATTCAAGTTTGGTCCACAACTCATACGCATTGGTATAAGTCGACACATGCTTGAATAGACTTCTATATATATGTATTTTTTATCATGGCAACTGCCTTCTGATTTTAGAGCTCCCACTCTTTATCTTTCTTCTCCGTTAGCTTATCCTTTTGGGAAATTGGCTCATGCAAGTCTTTGCAATACAGGTGGTATTCCATCATTGGCTTCCAATAGGAATAACTATCAGCAATCAGCTTGAACATATCTCCATCATGAACGGTAGAACCCTCCATTTTGAGAACACGGGAAAGTAGTTCCTTCAACTAGGAAATTTTGTAAATAGTGTCGTACACTGGAAAAATTATTGTAGTTTGTGAATAGTGCAACTAAGAAATTCCCAGGAAAGAGAGGTGGGTCAATATTGACACGCTTAAATACCAAGTCTTTCCTTAGCCAGAATTTACCAAGATACACTTTCCCAATACTACAACTTAATTCCAACAATAATAGTTCTTTTTTGATGTGGAAGATCAAACAATGTTGCAACCACAAAGCATACTATGAATTTTATTATAGGTACAACACCGTAGTAACCCATAACTCACACAAAGCTCTAATACTACTGTTGGGAAATAACCTCCATAACTTTCCTCCTCCGTGAACTCAAAAAATAGGCAATAGCGGAAACGTGAAAAATATAAGCGCAATGACACAAGAATTTTTACGTGGAAAAACCTTCTCAATGTAAGAAAGGAAAAAACCACGGGACCCTTAGGCCTCTTAAACTTCCATTATAATGATAATGGGAATACAACAACTTCACCCTTAGGTGGAACTCACTACAATATCTCTCTCTCAATTTATAAGAAACACTCTCACAAATTGGCTCACTATTTCTCTCACAAAAAAACTCTCTAAGAAACAATTTTCTCTCTTGAGCAAGACTCTCTTTCTCTCTTGCTTCTTGTTTCTCTTGTGGTTGTGTGAATTGAATGCTTGCTTATGGTCCTATTTATGGGAGAAGTAAGGCAAGGTTCCTTACATGCAAGAAGACACTTGTCTCTTTCCTTTCATGTAAAATAACAAGTGTCATTTACAAGACATGTAATATAACAAGTGTACACCATAAACCTTGCTAGATGTCATCACATGCCACCTTCCATTTTGTTAAATGCATGTTGGCCATGTGGCAATGGATGGACCCACAAAAACAAACATCAAACACATGAATACAATTATCTCATGGCCTTTGTATGCAAAATTAACAATAAACAACAATAATTAACTCAAGAAGTTTGAAGAAGACGAAACCCTAAGTTCACAATTAAATCCCAATAACGATGAATTGATGTAAGAAAACATGGGGATAAGATTCAAAATAGAATGGCATCCCACTCATATCAAGAAAATTTCATAAACATAAAGAAAAGGGAAAATCCAATTCGAAATTATACCGGCGCGAAAATAAGTTTTCCCGACAAAGAAACGTTGCAATCAATGAGTTTCTTTCTTTGCTTTTGCTCTCAATATTCTTCACCTTCTACTCTTCTACCCCTTCTATTATTTCAAGTTTGTGTGTGATGTAAAAAAACAAGAGGATAAGGTTCTCAATAGAATGGAAACCCAGTCATATCAAGAAAATTTCATAAACACGAAGAAAGGGGGAATCTAATTCAAAATTATACCGACGCAAAAATAAGTTTTCCCGACAAAGAAACATTGAAATCACTGAGTTTATCTCTTTGCTTTTGCTCTCAATCTTATTAACCTTATACTCTTCTACCCCTTACATTCTTTTTGGTTTGTGTGTGTTTGTGTCGTTACAGTTTGGTTACTTATGCGTGTTTGTCGTCGTTGTTGCCTATGAATTGATGTTGGTAGTGAGGTTACGAGTTGCTTGGTTGGATTGATTTGTTGTTGTTTTTACGCTTATGCTAAGGCCTGAGCCAGAGCTTCAAATTGAAGTTCTAATCAGTCTATGAATGAGCTCTGTATATAAGTGGGAGTTGGAAATAATTTGGACAGAGTCTCTGGTAGTGTATTGTTGATTTTTCGGAGAAATGAAAAGGGCCTTTTATAGGTGAACAAAGGTGAGTTTATGGTATGATAACTGAAGTAGTTTTGTTCTTTTGCGGGTAAACGAATGTACTGTGGGGGAATGAAGATAGTTAGGGAAGCATATATTGAAGGATTATAAGAAAATAAATAGTGAAGGATTAGAGGAAGACCATTTTTATGGAATTGTAATGAATAGACATTACCATTATGTATTAGATTCACTTTGAAAAATGGAAACTATGAAAGAGATATGGGAAGTTGTGTTTGTGGTTATTTGAAAAATGCTTCTTCATGTTCTAAACATTATGCATGAACGTGTAATAAAGTTTTACATATTAGGTTTAGGCTATTCAAAAGCTGGAATAATTATGTGATAAACGAATTAAAATAAAAAGTATCAAAGTGTAATGTGATGACACCTCAGCTGCATTAATTACCAAATGCATGTGGTGATAATAGTATTACAAAAAGGCATATTTTCCCATGGAATAATAAAAGATTGAACTTGCAATCAGAGGGGTAATTAGTGCATTTCTAGGTACTTTAATTTTTATAGATTTATAATAGATAAAAGTAACGTTTGTCTTTAATGTTAGGGGCAATTCCGAGGAGGGAGCATATACTTGGGACACACCATTGTGAGAGATACACCACATATCCACCTAAAACCTTAAGGTGATAGGTGTATGGATTCTCTCACTTATATAGTGTTCAATTTTCCCTTTTCTAATCAACGTGAGACTTCTTCCTCACACTTGATTCTCTACACTCCCCCTCAAATGTGAGTCACGATGTTCCCCCTCATGTAAAAGCTCTCTCTTATATATACACTTGTACCACCGTTGGCACTCTCCAACGAAACACCTTCTACCATCCGCCTGCAGGAAGTGTTTCGATACAAGTCAGTCGCTATCTCGAAACCAAAGGCTCATGATGCCACTGTTAGGGGAAATTCCGATGAGGGAGCATATACTTGGGACACACATTTGTGAGAGGAACACCATATATCTAGATAAAACCTTTGATGTTGGAAATCCACTTATATCTATGATGAATTTCTATCAATCTTGATGAACAAGATTGATATCACCACACAATGACAGTGAAAAATATAAAAGAAAGAAAGAAAGAAGAACAATGATTTTCTACAGAGTAACTCTCTACCCACAAACTATGGTAAACTTTATTATTTACTTTGCAACTGTAAAATACTGTGAATGACTTGATTACAAAAAATAGGGGTTACTCCCTCTATTTATAGATTTAGGTTAGCCAAAGTCCAAAACTATTAAATCCCAAAATACCTATTTTATAACTAAATCAAATCTATCTATTTTAGATCTAAATCAAAACTAAATTTAAATTAAAACAAATCAAATTTGTGTAGCCTACTTCGAACCACAAGCTCTTTGACTGGGCAATGGCTTCCTTCGAGCAACCTATTTCGATCCACCTCTGACCCTTCGACACATAATTTCGACACACATGAATTATAATTTGACATTTAATATCATAATACTAATATAATAATTAAGACTATATAATTATGATAAATGAACAATACTTAAAAATTAATCATGTTGATTTTTGGTAGAAGAGACCATCCAAATAAAAATCAATGAGTAATTCATAATACCATTTTTTTTGGACAACTCGTAACAATACCTTCATATTGTATTTTCTCACTAACAAAAATCTCATATGATAGATTAATCAAACAAACTGAATTTAAGGACAATTATATTTGATCAAAATTAGAGAAATTCACTTTTATTTCGAATTATTTCTATAATTCGTCTAGAAAAAATATGAAAGAAAATAAATAGTAGCACAGTTGTAGATAGAACAAAATATCATTCAAGCAAAAAATCAAAAATATGTTTTAGCAATCATTAAAACAAAATAATATAACAAAAGTTTGAAAATATAGAACTTGAAGATTTAACAACACCAACCATGACAAAGCGTAAAACCTTAAGATTGTTGGAGAAATTGGCCACCGACGCAACATGTCAAATCTTTTCATAATCATAAATATTATACCTGCAAAATAACAATCTGTTAAACAAACTCGAGGAGTGTAAAAACGTTGTCCTTAAGGATTTATCCGCCTCATAAGCGCAAATCCCCTAGGATTCAACAAGCTTTTCACATATTCTCATTATGAATATGAGGTATAAGAACAACAAGATTAATCTCTAGGATGAATGAAAGATCTGTAACCAAAAAAGAAAAAGGAAGAAAAGAAAATAAGTTAAAGTTTTTCATGTTATTGTGTTTTTCTTTCTCTCTCTTTTCCACCTTTATAAAATGTGAGAGGATAGTTATTATATAATAGAGAGGTAATAAGTGAATGATAAATTGAAATAAATCAAGTCAAATAACTTTATTTGACCAAGTCAAATCATAATAAAATAAATAATAATGGCTTTCTAATAAAATATTTTATCACGTTTTTCACTTAAAATTATAAGAAAAAATTTAATTTAAAACTTTTGAAATATGACTAAAATTCACAACATATGTTTGTGAGTGGTTCTTTTAAGTGGTTATTCGGGAGTGTTTGCAAGAGATGAGAAGCAAAGAGCGTAGGAGAAGAAGTTTCGGTGTTTTAAAGAAAATGATATGGAGAATTCAGAGACAAACATTTACGGCTGGATGAAAACCTAAAGTATTTTTTTACTATTTTTTTACCAACAATGTCTTTATCTACGGATTACACACATCACTAGTGTCAAATAACATATCAGAACATATAAGAGACTTATACCAAAATTAATCAGAAGTCCACAAGAAAATTACAATTATACCTAAGATTTTTTAGTTGTCACTAAAAATATTTATTAATATATGCCAAATTTTTATAATGTTGACAAAATGGTGTCACTAATACTTGACTTCTAAATGTGATAGAAATGTTAGAAATTGTTTCTAAGTTAAATGGATCAAGGAAGGAATCACGAGCATAATCACTTTCCTGATAGTATTTCAAGTACTCTCAAGATGTCTTAGAGTCAACACGCAGGAATATCCAGGATAATCCAACCTATATTCAAGTTTACATAAGACCAATGAAAGTACGAATATAGGGAAGATGAAATCTGAAATTTTTAGTGAAGATGATGGATTTTTTTGTTGAAATATTAGATATAATATTATAAATAATCTAAGTTGATTAATCCAAGCCCAAGTCCAATTAGGGTTTGTTAGCCTATTTAGTGTACAATTTAGTTGTATATAAATAGGCTAGTATGTATCATTATTTGTAACAATTTAATTCAATAATATAATCCTTATTCTCTTTTTCCCCTTCACTAAAAGTGCCCCCCCCCCCACACACATCAAATTGGTATCTAGAGCTTTAGTTAGATTCTTGATCGTGTTTTCAAGAATCACGCGTTAGAGATCGTATTTCCAAACGTGTGGGCTGTTCACCAGAAATCTTCGCAAAGATGAATGGTAATGGTATCATTCTTAATTCTCTTCCAACTCTTGACGGCGAGAATTAGATTCGATGGCGAGACAAAATGCAATCTCTATTTTGCTTTCATGAAACCCTAGAGGTGGTTACTAATGACATTTCTGCGCTGGCTGCATATGCAACCGACACACAGAAAATAACCCACAATTAAGCCAAAAGAAATATTGCAAGATTGTATATTGCATTCAAATAGCGGTCGATGTGGCGAACTTCGACACGATCTCTCATGTTGAATCGACGAAGGAGGAATAGGATATTCTTGTTAAGTACTATGAAGTTTGGTTTTGTTGTATGCAGGTTGATGGTTGGTTGCAGATGATGATGGATGGAGGAGGTAGATCGGAGTTGTTACAGTTTGGTGTGTGGGCAGATGTGAGGTTTTTTTAGTTGTATGTTACAGTGGTTTGTAGTGAAAATTGGAGGAAGTTATGGTAATTTTTGCAGTATTTTGGTTCAAATTCTTCCTCCCTTGTGCACTATTTCGGTTGGTTATTTATAGGTTGAGATAGATGAAACTTTTGGTGACATTTGAGAGGGAAATTAGGATGGTTTTAGGGGAAAAGTTAGAGATTGGTGAGGGAAATATATGTGACTTGTTATCAATAATTTCTGGCCTTTGATTATGTGTCAATGTGAGGTTGAGATGAGATGAATTATGAAAATTTGTTGTAAATTTGTGTTTATTTTGAAATATAATTAAATGAAGATTTAGATGTAAATTAAATGTGAGTGTTTGATTTGAAAACTTTATTTGAATTGTCAATTTCATTTAGTTTTTTCTACTGATGCAAAAATGTGTGTGTAGTTAGACGTGGTCCCATGCACATGAAAGTGGCTTGACTCAAAATGACATTCATTTCTTGCAAAAAAAAAAATGGCTTAGAATTGTGGCTTAAGAATGATCTTGAAATATGGCTTGTAGATTCACCAACAAACTTGGCTTAGGAAAAAAGAATTGAAAAAAGTGAATTTGAAATTAAACTTAAAGTTTCTTGATCAGAAGAAGACAAAATGACTTCATAGTATGATATTGACCAATTAGAGTTTCTTGATCCTTGAGCTTTGACCGAATTCAGGTTTGAGTCTTTATAAGTCAACTTCACTTAGAATTTGGGATCTTCAGGTTCTTATCCTTGACCAGGTTCATAGTCCGAGTCTTTAGATTCTGATCCTTAGAAGTTGACTTTCTTCAGAAATTGACCTCTTTCAGAAGCTTATTCTTCATAGCCCGATCTTCAGAATCTGCATCTTAAGACTTTTTTTTGGTTGTTCAATGCAGTGTCAGAGTTGACTTTGTGTATGAATTTGAATCTATGTTCCTTCACGCTTGAATTTTTCTTTAAATAATTTGTTATCATCAAAACCTAAGGGATATGGTACAAACCAATTTTGTTCCAACATGGTCTGTAAGCTCAAAAAATCCACTTAATCACACATAGAACTTACATTGTACCATATTTCACTTAAGTTAGTTTTTGTACCTTTTGATGTTTTGTATTATACATAAGTGCATTGTACCTTATAGTATACCATATTATAGTTAAGTCCATCACACCTTAATTTGTTATGTATTTGACTTAAGTATACTTTACGTTATGGTGTACCGTGTTTCTCTAATTAATGTTTGTGTATTGCAAGACCACACAATCGAATAAGCTTCACTTATTCATTTCATCTCTCTTCAATCTATTCATATGTATGTGGCCTTTTAGGTTCTTGGGACATCGATAATTATAGTAAATTACACATTTAATATAATAAATAATGAGTAGTATCTAGGAACGCACCAGTGTTATCCAAGTTACAAAAAATTATCATGTGATCTGATGAAACATTTCCATTGGTTTGTGTACAATTACCTTTTTTTTCCCTAATGTCTACATAGAACACAAGTAATATATTGTGCCACCTTTATTGAGTTCCACATTGTTCCCTTAGACATTTATCTTGTTATGCAAGATAGATAAATTCTATCTAGGTCACTCATATCCCTTATCATGATTTGGGGAATACCCGTAAACCATATTTATAACCATCATATTACAAACAATGTTTGAATGAAAATAAAGTGCTATATTCCAGATCTAGGGTCCACAGTGATTTCAGGTTGAAGGGTGATATACACCATTATCACCTTGAGAATAATTTATAAGACTTGCATAATATTATATGTTGTATTCTCATGGCGCCTAAATCCAATATAAATATTACTCATAATATTTACACCTATGTGAAGACTTGATAACTCTTTAACCATGATCTATGAGATGTGATCATCAATCTATCCACATAATAGTCTCAATACTGTGATGTTATCCCACTTCACAATAAAGCTTGACTATAGATACTTTAAGAATAATGATGTTATGTTAAATGAGGTCTCACGATTAAGTCACACTTAATGTTTAATGAAATTAGCTAGATATTCGAGGGACTTTATTACTTTTGAAAAACAGATATAATAAATAAATGTCGTATTATTATTAATAGATAATTTTGATACAAGTACCAACTTGTAATAAAACTATTTTTCTTTAGCGTTTACACCAATAATCTATCACTAGATCCAGTAAGACATACATCTAATACAAATAAGGCTAATCTGGTCATCATACTTATGTCGTGCAAAAGGCTTTGTTAGGGGGTCAATGACATTTTCAAGTGTTGATACTTTGCATATCTTTTCATCTCCTCTATATATTGTTTCTTAAATAAGGTGATAATGTCTAAGTATCTATTTGGATTGTTGGTGAGATCTAGGCTTCTTAACTTGTGTGATGACACAATTGTTATCATAATAGAGTTCAATGGGATCCACAATGGTAAGAATTATGCCAAGTTCACTAATGATCTTCTTGATTAAAACAACTCTCTTTTCTTTATTTGAGGCATCAATATACACGGTCTTGGTTGTAGAGTTAGAAATTGTATCCTTCTTTGAACTTTTCAAGATAAAAACACTTCCATTTAAGCAAATCACATAACAAAATTGTGATATAAATTCATATTTATCTATTTGGAAGATAGATCAGTGTATCATATTGTAATGAGTTCTTCCTGACCTCTATATATAGAGAATGAGTCCTTAGTCCGTATTAAGCACCTAAGGATATTCTTGACAACAACACAATAAGTATCACTATGATCAAACTAGTACTTACTTGTTGCACTTAAAGCAGATGAGACATCGAGTCAATTACATTTTTGGCTGTGACTCCAATCATAAGAGGGGTGAATTGTTCTATTCAAAATTTGTGATTAATTTAAATTTATTATTAATTAAAAATAAAATCTTTTTAGTGTTCATCGAAAATAAAATAAAATATTAAGGTAAATAACATAGTTTAAAGAGATAACGGTTAAAGAGATGGCACCAGAGTTTTATCCAGGTTCAACCGAATGTTGGCTTAGTCCTGCTCCCAAGAGTTCTTCTTGAGATTTCCCTATGATATTAAGATTTTATAGGTTATTCCCATGAATTATTCATACAAGCAAGCTTTTACAACGGATGAACTCACAAACCGAGTAAATATATTTTCCATGGGATAAACTCACAAACCTAGTAGAGATTTCACTAACTAATCTCAATAAACAAACATAACTTTTTCATGTTGAGATTTATAACCAAACATATATTTTCCAATGGCTTATATCAAGAAACAAACTTAATTCTTCAAGAATATCATACTCTTGAAAGTAAAACATTAGGGTAACACCAGTATAACTCTTTTCTCACAAGTACTCCCTCAGTCCCAAATTGTAAGACGCTTTGGAGAAAAAATTATCCTAAATTATAAGTCACTTTAAAATTTCAATGCAACATTAATGATATTTTTACCAATCTACCCTCTATTATGTATTTCTCTTTCTTCTTTCAAGTCTGTGAATTTCTCTTTCCTCTATAATTAATGAAGGACAATAGTGTAAAGTCATACATAATTTCTCTTTCCCATATAACAATGATTAATTTTCTTAATACTTGTAAAATACCCAAAACATCTTATAATTTTGGACGGAGGGAGTAGTTTTTACTCGCAAGACACTAAGGAAAATTTGTTAGGTGCAAGTGTTAGTGGTTAAAGTCCCACATTGCTTATGAATGAGTAGAATGCTGGATTTATAAGATAGAAGATCCATTTACCAAACACCTTAAGGTTTTAGGTTCATATGTGGCATCTACCTCTCTTGTGGTCCTGTAGCATTAGTCTTATTAGTGTTCCCGACTCTCTTGGACTCCCCCCCAACAGTGGTATTAGAACTTTTGGTTCGATACAAGAATATGAGTTCTTAGTATGCTTTATGGTTGCAGCTTCGTCTAATCTTCCACATCATTAAAAAATATGGTGTTGTGAAAGAGTTGTTGAGCTATTGTCACAAGTTCTGTTTTACAATTTGGGCTAGAGAAAATTTATGTAAGAATTGTTTTTGACTTGTGGAAAGTTCAAGTCATACAATCAAGATTACCCAAGGTGCAAGATTATATTGGTGATTGAAGATCTTCCTGCCAACAAGGAAGTTGCACCATAAGTTTTCAACTTAGTTTGTGACAATGTGAAATTCTTGAAGTGGTTTATCCTCAATTCAAATATATTCTTCATGAAAGAGTATGATAGTTTTTAAACTATGATTGTTAGTGAAGACAGTGTGAGAATTCTTGGAGTGGTGTATCTTTAAGTAACTATACTCTTTATGGTGAAGTATGATTGTCGGTGAAGACGATGAAATATTATGTATTATTTTTAATCAAGGTGGATATTGTTGGGATTGGTTGAAAATATACATGTTGAAAAAGTTCCGCATCGCTTACTTTAGTGATGGAGGAGAGAATGCAAGGCAATATATAGGATTCAAGTTTTTTTTACAAGATGCACTAGTCAAAAGCACTTTAAGCTTGTATTGACTTTCTTTGTTCTATTATACTCTTGTATTAGAGTGTTGTGAGATGTAGTTAAATATTTGATTTGGGGTGTGTGGGTGTATTGGGGGCTTGGGGTAGTTGAGAGTATATTATGTGTTGCAACAATTTTTACATAGTGTTATTCTCTGGTTATCATTTGACAACTATCATGGTTTTTTCTCTGATTTTGGAGTTTCCACACTAATCTCTTGTGTTCTTATTTGGTTCCTCTTTTTTATCTATGGCTTTTTCCTCCAACAAATGGTATCAGAGCCATGGTTCGGCTTGGAAAGAGAGTGGAAGCTAGGTCCAGTATTGGATCATGTTATAGGATGTGAGAACTCGCACATGTGGAGAATGTTGGGTGCAAGTGTGAGTGACTAAATCCCCATATTGCTTATGAAAGGGTAGAACATTGGCTTTATAAGAGAGATGACCCATTTACCTACTACCTTAAGGTTTTGGGTTAAGATGTGGTGTCTTCCTCTCTTGTGGTCCTAGAGCATTGGTCTCGTTGGTGCTCCCGACTCTCCTGGACTCCCCAACAGTGGTATCAAAGTCGTGGTTTGGCTTGGTAGATGAGCGAGATCTGGATGCGATGTTGGATCTTGTTATAGGATGTGGGGGAGTCACACTTGTGGGGGATAATGTTTGGTGTAAATGTGAGTGATTAAAGTCCCACACTGCCTATGAACGAGTGAAATGTTGGATTTATATGAGAGAAGATCCATTTACCTAACACCTTAAGGTTCTAGATTGATATATGACATCTACCTCTCTTGTGGTCCTGGAGCATTAGTGTCATTGGTGTTCCCGACTCTCCCGGACTCCCCAACAAAATTTGGTGCAAAAAATATTTAAAGAGAGAGAAGAGAGATAAATTGTAAAAGAATTAAAAAACTCTAAATTCTGGTGCGAAATAAAGTGAAGAGTAGCTTCCATTATATATGAAAAAAATGGCTTAAAATGGAAATGATTAATGGGCTAATCGATTAGGTGTCTCAAATAATCGATTATCACGACCGAAAATGTATATAGCTATTACCAATTATTAAAAGATTTTAATAATTGATTATAGTCAATTAGGTAAGAAAATCCAATAAGAAGCTTCCATTTTAATCATTAAGAAACTTAGTCTAAACTATCTAATCAATTAGATCATTTGTCTATAAGAATATCCATTAAGAGATAGTCATTTTAATCATTTGACTGTCATAATTGATTAGACCGTCATAATCTATTAGACAAATGATCTAATAGATTATAAAATTTTGAATAAAAAAAGTTTCCTAATAAGTAGACAATCCCCCGATCCAATAATTAGGCCTTAAAAAGGTTTTTTAGGCGATTTTTAAAGTAAAGAGAGACTTTACAAGTATTTTAAGTGTGTATATGTGTGTGAGTGAAGTTTCTTCAGTATCTTAAGAGTTACTCTCATACTCTGATCGTGACTTTATATGTCTTAAAGAATCTAGACCGCAAGTATACAGTCCTATTGCATGTAGCTTTAAAGATTATCGAATCCCAAGGGACTAAATGTCGACCTATCATTATCTAAGGTTACTACGTTAATATAATGCAAATAATGTAAATAATTGGGTTTGGGGAACCTAACTGATTATAATCTAGTTTAGATTCAAATGGGGAATATCGGTATGTAATGGTCGGACTTCGAGGATTTAGCAACTCATCGACTTAAACTTGTATTACCAAAACAGTTTTAGTAGGAAATATTTATTTGAAAACCCTCTTCTCACACTCTCGTGTTTATTGATTTAGATCCTATAATCAAACCTAAGTGAGTGCTCTCGCTGTTTCAATTAGAGTTTAAAAATAGTTTTTGAAAATAAATAAAACCTAATCAACTTAAAAGCGCTCTCGTTGTATTTTAAGTTGATGCACAATTACTAATGTCCAGTTATTATCTCAAACTCTCGTTTTATTGATCCTAACTTCTAATCTGTATTTTACTTTCGTAACAAAATAGTTTGCATTAAGAACTAGTAATTGAAACCAGAAAATTAATCTTTTTAAAACGGAATAGATCGAATGGCATTGCTAAACCCCGTCGGCTATATGACCTTACATACTGATACCTAAACTTAGCCTAGCATGTTATACGATTCAGTTATAGTGCAACGGTAATAAACAATATCAGACAGTTCAGATAACACATGCATTTCAGATAATTTAGTCATAAAATAAATAAACAATTAAAATAAGCCAATAAATAAACAAACCATTAAAATAAAACAACAATTAAATTAAACAGTTAAAATAAACCTGAAAATAAAAAGTGCAGAATATTTGGCTAACTTCAGGTGTCTCCCATAGGTCGGTGAGATCTTCCCTTCGTTGCTTCGAAAAATAAATGCGGTGAAGGAAATTAAAAGGCGCAATTCTAACGTAAGGTTAGAATCGGCAAAGGTTCGCAGCAATCCCCGATGTGGAAATTTCTACGAGAAAAGAAAGCATGTACTAGACTAAATAAATCGAAACCAGTAAAATAAAGCTAAACTGAAAATAATTTTGGCAGAGTAACAGTAAAGAATGCAGAAGAAAAAGTGTCCTGAAAAGTGTAGATTGACGGCCTATTTATAGGTGTAGGGTTGCGATTGGTAGTTGGGTTGGTTGCATTTTTCTCGCCTTCGATATCTCCTCCATAGTGGTCTCTACGGACTTGCTGAGTGATGCATAAAAGTCGTTACACTTTTGCCTTGGTGAGGAAGACTCGCCTCCTACTCAGTCGCGGTCGCTACAGCTCTAGGGTTAGCGTTTATCGGTCGTTACACGTTGCTGCGTTATGGGCTTAGCTTGCTCGTTGGAAGTGGGTTGGGCGTGCTTGAATTCCTTTTTAAATTTGCAAGACATTTTTACTTGTCATACACCCTCTTCTTTCCATACACCCCACATTTGCATAAATGCTATTCTTTTGTGGATTTTGAGTAAAATTTATCTGACTTTTCTCGACTTTCTTCCCACATGCCTTATAATTAGTAAAAACCTGAAAACATAGAAAATACCAACATAATACGAATAAAGAGTAATTTAATTAATTAAAATGCAGATAAAATTCATGTAAATTGATCCAAATAATCTATACATTTTCGGGTTATCATACTCTCACAAGACTCCAGTCACTCATACATACAAGACTCGACGATCTTTCACACTTCCTCTCTTTCATAACTCTGAAGATTTCAAGATCCTTTGCGAGATACACTGGTCATATAAGAACTTCAATAACACCTTGAATCTTCTAGTTGATGAAACTTGAGATATCTTCAAGTTAATTTTCATCATCAAAGATTTAGAAAGATATCACCACCGACTTCAACAATCATTAGTGTTGTTGTAATCAAAACATCAATATGTTTGTTAGCATTAGCATCATCAACTTCTTATCAGCATGCACATAGATCCATATTCACCCTTTTTATGACAACGCATATTTTATAGAAGTGATAAAAGAGAGAACAAATAGATAAAATTTAGCGTTATTAAACTTCCACTCACATGATTAGAGATTACACTCTACTTTCTTTGCGAGTATACTTCTCGACCTTTGACATAATCAAAAAGGCGGGAAAAAATATTGCATATATGTCACATATAATGATTTAGTGAAAGGAAGGAAGAAGAAAGAGAAGAGACAATTAAGCATACTAATGCATGCATGATTAATTTTAAAGATTCTTAGTCTCATTCTTATGAAAAAAAAGATTTCTTTATGAACTAGTTTTGTAAAAATGTTTGCAAGTTGATTAGATGAGATCACAAACTCAAATACACATTTTTTTCAACATGATCTCTAATAAAGTACTGCTTAACCTCTATATGTTTACCCTTAATCTATTTGTTATCAATAAAAAAATGTATTCTTTGATGTTGAACGTAAACAATTTTTTATTTATAGAAAGTTAAAATATATTAAAAAGATATAAATTTAGATTAAAAAAAAAAAAAGAATCCAAAGATAAGAAACAATTGACCGTAATATGATTTGGATTCATTTTTCAAATTTGAATCTTGTATTATGATAAAAGTATATTGTTGACTTTAACAATCATTGTCGATACTTCAATCAAGATTGATCGTAACATTCTATACATCAATCATGAAACATTTACAAGGGTGTCTATCAAAACTAATTTGAATAAATTTGTCATTAATAATGTTTGGATCAAAGGTCTATAACATAAAGTTGCTAAGAAGATTTACATAAAATTTGCATCAACTATGCATGATCGACTGTTTAAGTTGAGATTGTAATGAGGCGTCTGAGTACACGACTAATTCTCTAATTTCAAATATTTTTGCCTACAACATATATCTGAGTTTTTTTTACAGAAACAAACTTACTGAATTTCATTCAAAAGATAAATCTCAATACAAGGAGGTAATACATTAATAATACTGCGCCTAGGCTAAGAATTAGCTTCCTTTGCTAAAGCATGGGCAATCGAATTCCCTTGGCGCTTGATGAACTTAACCTCAAAGTTCGGAAAAGAAACTAACAAATCCTGAATAGACTTAATAATAATAGAAAACTCAGAATTACCTAGACAAGAAGAATGAATAGCATTGACAACATTCTGACAATCACTTTCAAAGATAACATGAGAACAATGAAGAGTAATCGCGTTCTGAATGGCTTTATTCAAAGCAGTGGCTTCGGCTTCTATAACAGATAGAATTCCCACATCCCAAGAAGTACCTGCAGAGAGGAACCTCCCCGAATGATCACGAAAGCACCAACCTCAGTTGGATGTGCCACAAGAAGAATTAAACCCCGCATCGACATTACATTTTACCTGGCCAAACAAGGGTGGGATCCAAACCTCCGGTAATGGTGGGTTAGTAATAGAATTATTGACAATTGTAACTTTGAACCAATCATACAAACTATAATAAGCTTGTAATCCGATTCTCGTGACATCCTCACGATTACCCTGCCAAACCACCTTATCACAACTTCTCCAAATCGATTCCAACAAAATAACAAATCTACCAGCATCCACCCGATTCTCATGACTACGAATACCAACAATAAAGAATTTAGCATTATGAAAATTCAACATTCTAGTTTCAATAATAGATGTCAAACCTACTATCTACTAATATTGAAAAATAGATACATAGCCAAAAACACATGTCACTCGTCCTCATCTCATAACATACACCTGAGTTACATATTCTTTAATAAGATTTTTCTAACCTGATGCATTAATTTATTCATAGAACATAACTTTAGCTTGCAATATTTTTTCTTATAATTAAAAAATAAATAATCTAAAATCTTGTATGTATCTAGAGGAATCAAGATCCTCTCGATTTTTCTTTTGGTAGGCCGTAATAATTGAGTGAGTATATGCAAGAAATAAAACTATTGGTGAGCTGTAGCCACGGAAGACAAAGACAGCTCTCATCAGACCGTTTCTTCTTTTTAATCGTCAGATACGAAATCAATCATCATCATTAAATAATAACAACAAATTCCTCGATAACTTAAAATCACGATTAAAAAAAAAAACAAAGACTAGTAACGGTTAGTTTCATCTTTCAAAAACCTGAAACTTTTTGAATCTTTCCGCTTTTTCCACCATGTCTATTCACAGTTTCTGTCCCTACACACTCTACCCCATCATCAACCAAGCTTAAACATACGCTCTTCTTGTTCTTCTTCTATTTCATCTCACTCATTAACCTAACCTTCTTTCTCTCACCCTTTTTCTTCTTCATGGGTTGTTCTTTCTTCGCTTGCTTTCGTTCCTCTAAACACATAAAACTTACCCAAAAGGTTCAGGTTAGTCTTCCTTCAACTTCAAGAATCTCAATATTTTCTTTTCTTTTCTTTCTTTAATCTCTTATCTTAGATCATAATTTGATTTTTTATTTATTTTTTATTTTATTTTCCATGGCCCATTTTGTTGTTTGTTTCCAATGTTTACTCAGCAGCCAAATAGAGCTAAGGTTTTTAATGTTTTTAACTCTATTTGTGCAGGAAAATGATAGTATCAAGTCACATCAACAAAGTGTAGTACCTGTGGTTGAGGTTGAGGATCACTCCCAAAGGGAAACCCTTGTTAGTCCTTCACTACACCAACTAGAGTAAGCATTGATTTTCATCTTTATTCATCCTTTCTATTTTTGGAAGCTTTTCATTTTTATTAATGTGTTTTTTTGTTGATTTAGGGATAAAACTGAAGAGGAAATAAGTGTTGGCTTGAAAAAGAAAGTGACTTTTGATTCTATTGTGAAAACATATGAATCTGTTTTGCCTGATGAGAAGGATACTGAAGGTGGAAAGGAAGAAAGTTTGGCTAAAACAATTCAATCCAAGTCATCTTCTTCTGAAGATAGTTCTGTGACTTCAACTGGGTCTTACCCTTCTAATCATAGGTACCAGAATTGCAGGGATAGTGACGAGGAAGATGAAGAACTTGATGACTGGGTTGATGATCTTAGCAATGATGTTGATGATGAGGAGGATGATGGAATTAGGGAAAAACGTGATGAATTGGGTGTGGAGTTTGAAGATGATATGGAATATTCAAAGTTGAGGGTGGTAGATGATGTGGATCATGTGTTTACTGAGGAGGTCGAGAGTCCTATTCCTATTAGGGAAAAGGATGTGGTGACTACTGGACTCAACCCTAATGCTAGAGATAGAAGTGTTTATGTTCATCCTGTGTTGAACCCGGTTGAAAACCTATCTCAGTGGAAAGCTGTTAAGTCTAGAAGGAGACCAACATTAAGGCCTCAGAAAGAGAATTATGTTTGTCCCGACCCTGAATCACAGGTTGCATTAGGTGATAAGGAAGTCTTAGAATCCGACAACACACCAAAGAAGTCGAACAAGGAAATTGCAGTTGATGCTAGCCTTTCTAATTGGCTTGGTTCATCAGAGACTACACCTGTTAACAAGACTACTTTGTATGCTGGTGCTAGTTTTGGTACTCCTGATAGGTGCAGCTCGCATCAAGGTTCTAATTCTGTGATGAGCCTTGAAGATAGGCCTATTTTAGGTGCTTTAACTGTGGAAGAGATTAAGCAATTTTCTGCCACTCCGTCCCCGAGGAAGTCACCTTCTAAGAGTCCAGATGATATGCCGATTATAGGAACAGTTGGGTCCTATTGGCATTTTGCTGAGGATTCTGGCTCAGCTTCGTCCTTTAAAGGAATTCCAAACACAACTAGCAAGTATAGAGAGGTAAAGACGAAGTGAAATAAGCTGTTAAATCATTAGTTCGGTGGTGAGTTTTTATTTAGATTTAACTGGTTGTGCAGGATAGGAAGGTGAATTGGCACACGACTCCATTTGAGACAAGGCTTGAGAAAGCAATGAATAGAGGTGATGTTAGTGACTCGTGTTAATTTCTGCTCTTTTGGGATACTACCCTATTTGAGACAATGTTAGAGAAAACATTGAATAGAGGTGCTGCAGAAGCTGCTTCTACTTGTGTTCCATGTGTAGCTTAGAAAAGTTTACAGTGATTATGGGAAGTATATTGTGTTTGGAGTGTATTTTTTAATTCTTTTGTATGGATGAGATATGATGTAATGTGTGGTTTGCTCTTGTAATTACTTGGCTTTAAAGGTACAATTATGGCTCTGTTTGGCAATACCATATTTTGAGCTTTATAGCTTGTCCCTTATCTGTTTGGCAAGATAGCATTTTGAGCTTATAGCTTGTCCTTTATCTGCTTGGCAAGACAGCATTTTGAGCTTATAGCTTGTCCTTTATCTGCTTGGCAAGACCGCATTTTGAGCTTATAGTTTGTAGCTTGTGCCTTATTTGTTTGGCAAGACTTCATTATTTTGAGTTAATAGTTTGTGGCTTATACTTTTTTCAGCCTATTTTCATGCTTAATAAGTTTTCATATAACTCTTTTGCCTTCTGTAGCTGCATTGCAAGATAGCTGCTGTTATGAATATGATATCTCATAGAAAGATAGTTTGATGTCTTGTATCATTCAAAGAATATGCTTGCAGTCGTTGAGTAAGAAATCATCTAGATGAATCTTGAGATGTAAATCTTTTATACTGCAATATCAACAAGTATTGTACTATGACATATATGTTACAAAACATAGTTTTAAAATTTTAATTAATCTGGTGATTCTTGCACCATAAATCATATATGCTTCAATGATAACAAGAAATCATGGCATATGTTACAAAGCAATCTTTACTTTTCAACTAAGTGATGAATCATCATAAATCTGGACTGTTTCACTTTCTCATTACAGCAAATACTCCAATGAAACAAAGAAGATATTCAGATGAAATAAGATCCCCATCCTCACTTCTCTACGACCTTAACATTCTATCCCACATTGTGAAAGTACAGGACCTGTTTTCTTGGGCAAGAAAACATCAATTCGCACCCATATCATCGAGAAAATCAATGCTAGAAGTGTTGCCCACAAAACCACTATGATAGGGGTTCTGTTTTGCCTTCCCATCAGACCTTTGAGGAAAGGATACAAGTGAACAATAACCCAGAAAGAGAAAAAAACCTTCCCAAATAAAAGTCCCCATGAGTTATAGCCACTGTTAATAGCTTCAGAGACTCCAGCCACAATTCCAACCATATTCAAAATTACAATACTTGTTGGTGGGATGAGAAGAGTTGTCCACTTGAAGAGATGAAGCTGTCCGAATGCAGTGCTGTCTGTTGATTTCGTTCTAACTGTGAAATTAGTGTTTAGTCCTGCAACTTTAAGGAGGCCTTGAAACACTGCAAAAAGGTGCGCAGAAACACCTCCAATGACCCAGAATTGCTCATTGCGCCACCAGTCCTGAATGTTAACCTTACTCCAACGAAGCTCTAGCACACAAGTTAGAATGATCGAAATAAATAGAGTCATTAACCAAATGCTTGCAAGGCTTGTCATCTGCACAAAAGATAACTTTTGTTATTAGACATGATTATAATATCCTCGTTATCATTTTCCTATTGTAAATTTACTCTGATGAACTTACAGTGGGGAGGATGAATTTTCCAGTCAGAAGACAGATAGCCGGAATTGTGCAGTATACCAAAAGAGGGATGGAAGAGAACGGATAAACGACATGGTTCGTGTAAGCGAGCCTTTGAAGCCATTTAAGTTTTCCACTGAAGCCATACCACAATGGGCAATAACCACTAAAGAAAATCTCAGTAGAACCTGAAGCCCATTTCAGAACTTGATGTAATCTATCCGATAGGTTTATAGGAGCAGATCCTTTAAAAGCCGCTCTTTTTGGCATGCAGTAAACTGATTTCCATCCTCTGCAATGCATGTTAAACCCTGTCAAGATGTCTTCTGTGATTGAACCATAAAGCCACCCTATCTGCAAAGAAAGAAAAGTCAATCAATGATACTTGGTCAATAATCATGCAATGTATATTCTTGTTCTTATGATTGTATTTATTGTGTTACCTCTTTACCCCATTCAGTTTTCTCTTCATATCCAATACTTATAACATGAATAGCTTCTTTCACCAGTATTCGCGTATTAGTGCCTTTTGGAAGTCCACCATCTTCCATCAAGGCAGAAGCAATGAAAACCGGCGACTCTCCGAACTTTTTCTCAAAAACTTTAAGGGACATGAAGGATAATTCCTCTTGTTCATCATTGTCTCCAAGAACATCATCAATCTCTTCAACGTCAAGTTCTGAATGAGAGTCATCAGAACAACAACAGCAGCATGAAAAGCCCGTCTTTTGCCTTTTCTCGGTTGGTGGCTTATAGCCATATAATGCTTGTCTGTTGAACACACATCCAGTGCCAACATAAACTGGACCTTGAATTCCATCAAGGCATTTCATGTTGATCTACAAACAAGGAAAGAGTTAAAGATCAGTTAATTAGATTGCAACTTGCATTGGAGTTTAGGAAAATATCTCTTACATCAAAGAATACAGTGTTGTGATTAGCATATCTATCATTGTCGTCGATGCCATCAAACCTTCGTGGAAATTGGACATAAGCGGTCTTCTTTCCAAGTAGAGGGTCCATGAGGAAGCACATAGCTTCCCTAATAGCCTTGCTATTATTGATGTATTGATCACAATCCAGATTCAACACAAAAGGTGCATTGCTAAGCACAGCAGAAACTCGAAGCTGTTGAGGAAATGAAGCATTTCAAGTGTTAAGAATAAACAGTTTTATAATATCAAGTTTTTGCAACTAAATGGAATAAAACTATATACTAGAAGTTTAAACTACTTACCAGAGAATTCATTGCTCCAGCTTTGTTATGGTGTTGATAGCCAGAACATTTCTCGCGCGAAACATACACAAGCCGTGGCAGTGACTTGCCTTCATTGTCTACAGCCCCAGCACTTCCAAGACACACCTACAAAGATAAGAGCTTATATTTTAGTTCTTGGTTAATAGTCATTATCCAAATGACTTGTTTGGACTGACTTACTTAAGTTGATATACTGACATAAGCACTTGTTAAATTATTTGGGAGAGCTTATGAAAATAGCTTATTACATGTCCATAAGTTTTTTGGATTATTATCATAAACTCTTCAAGATATCCTATGAAAATTTATTTTTCAGCTTAAGGAATTAGCAAACCTGGATCATTCCTGGATGATTGTCTGTGTCATTCCCAGGCCATGGAGTACCATCTTGCAGCACCCACCCCTCTTCGGGTTTTTTCTGAGACTCGGCAACAAGTACATTAATTCTCACCTTGAATTCTTCATACTCTCTCTGCATAATTGCAATGGAAAATGCCTTAAGCCTCACATGGGAAATTAGAACCACGTCAACATGAAAAAATAATTTATTGAAAGAAACAAGAAATATCATATTTGATTGCTTGTCTATGTAGAATTTACCTTCATAGCTCTGCGGTCCTTTACAAATGTTGGAAGTACCTTGTCTTTCAAGTAATCAACTTTCTGAGAAAAATAAGACTCGGGGGCTCTTGGCTCAATGTCATACTTCTTACAAAATGGAATCCATATTCTTGCAAACTGAGAAGTTTGTGACAAAGTATCAAAGACAAGCATAGAAGCACTGTCATCGGAGACATAGCAGCTAACTTTGTCAACAGGATAATCAACAGACAAGATTGATAGAACTGTGTTTGCTGTTATAATAGGTGGTTCCTTCAAAGGGTCTGCAGTGGTAACAAAGACATCAACTGCGGCTAAAAGGTTTGGCTCCCCTTCGCGCTCGAATCTCATGGACAAGCGCTCCAAGTAAGTTTCGCGAGTCATGGGGAACCACTTGGGAAATTGGTCTACTACCCACGACAAAGAGAGCCATATTTCACAGATCACGGAGATTATCCATAAGGCAAATGCATCATGCACAGGAGTTGTGATGCGGAAGTGGAAGAAGAAAACTAGGACAACCAGACGCATGACTATGACTATGCGGTATGGATTGATTAGGCTCGAAGCTATTGGAACCTTACGACATAATGGTTGCCTCGACTCAGCCAAACTGCAAGATCGAATAGAAGTTTAAGAAACACATAAATTAAGAAAATGCATTCTAATTTACATAAAGTAGTAGCGTTGAATCAATGATAGAGTATTTGAGAGAAGACAAGTTACAGGAATTCATCTTCTCCTATGTCATTGCTCATTAGACTTCTCTTTTCTTGATTTCCTTTCCCTTTCTCTTCATTATAGTTGAATGATTTCTGCTCTTCAAAATCCTTACTAGCTACTACATAACAGCTCAGAAAGTCATGCAAAAATTATATAAATATCAGAAAGCTCAATAAGGAAAAAGATGCTCGCTACTCACCGCTTCCAGCCAAAGAGAAAGCATGATCATTGTGTTTCCTTTGTTGTTGAATATTGAAGTCTCCATTTTCCTGTTGAATATTGTAGTTATAAAAGTTTATGTAACAGAAACAATTAAAGTAAAATGTAAGAAGAAGAAGCAGCAGCAGCAGCATGGTGAATACCTCATCTGAGTCATCAAAGACTGAGAAACGGTATCCATTTCGGGAGTGAGAACCATTGGTTAAAGCTTTTGAGGCCATAACAGAAAGAGAAGGTTGTGGAGCTGAAGATTGCAGAAAGAGGAAGTGAAGGAGGGTGTTATTATAAGAAGGAAAGAGTATCAAATGCATGAATGCAGTAATATCAAAGTAACCATCCAAATATTAGGCACATTATGAGAGTTGAGAGGTCATAGATTTGAGTTGAAATGTATGGGATGATCGCTTTGCCAATATTGCTACTTTGGTTTTTCTGCATAGTAATAGTATGCATGCATGCATGTGTGTTGAAAGCTGATGAGTATGTCTATATTGTTTGTTAATGTTGTATTAGATTAGTACTTGATGGAAATTAACATCACTCTCAATTTTAAGTTGGCACATCATAAATTTGGCATCTTTTATTGTTAATTTCTTTTTCTATGGGTTGTTAAGATATCAAAAGGAAAGTGAGCAAATCTATTTACGTCTTTTTCGTTTTCTTTTCAGCACTTTTCTGAAAATCCATTCCACTTGTATTGATAAGCATAAAATGTTAATTAGAGCATGTTTGTTCTTGTTAGTGCCAATAAATAATATTTGGAGACAGTCAATAAGAGTTTACACCCCTTCCCTTGATAAGCATTATTAACTTCAAGCAGACAAATTGAAATTAATGCTAGAGGTTTGGAATGACACGGGACAAAATTGATTTTGATCCAATTTAGTTTGTTATGGTAAAATTGATTTTATGTTTAGCAAAATTAAGCATGTGTTTGGAATCACGGTGAAGAAAAATTGTGTTTTAACTCTCTAAATCCTAGCTTCACATTTTTTACGTTTTTGTGTCTTGGAGTATGTAGCAGACGTGAGTTTATATTACCAAACGCGTAATCAAACACTTGCATATATTAATGTAAAAGTGAATTTTAAACAATAAATTTTAATGTAAAAATTGTGTTTAAACTCAGAAGCTTCAAATTTAACTTCAAGTATAATCAATTTTAGAGACACCTCAAAATCATTCAAAAATCAATTTTATATCGTTAGAATTGCTTTTGGGTTATTCAAAAGTCAAACCAAACATGAATTTAGAGATTCAAAATATAAATTATATAGAGATATGTGTATAATTCATAGGCTTATGATCGAATTAAAACCCCTCATAAGGATAAGGGATGGTATTAAAAATAAGTCATTAGGCTTCCCTTTATAATAGAAATTGGAGGTTGTTCAATACATCTCATGATTACTCATCTCTTGAAGAAATTATAAAAATGATCTTTAAATTTGGATTTTAAAATTCGGATGCACTTAATACACAAAAAATCATCTTTAGAGCGTCATAGTTAAAGATTAAAAAACTTTAGCCATTAAAATCTATATAGTAAATTACGGAGATTAAATGTCGGACACACCTAACACATCACACTTATGTCCAACCTCATAACCAGGTAATTTAAAACCACTACGGATTCCAAAGTCCGAATTTCTTATTGAGATTAGAATCCATATGCTTCTGTTTAAGTAAACTCGTGTCTTTTTCCGTCTTTTCCCAATTTCATTTCTACAAATCAATAAACAAACAAAGAGTTTCTCCTCATTTGTGTTTATAGAGCATGTCACATAATTTTTCAAACATTCTCATAGCTTTTATCCATTGTATTGAAATTTATCAAGTCTCCACTCGACTATATTATATGTATCTAAAGTTCTACATCATTGCATTGATAAGTTCATACCCTTTTTATTTTATTTCACATGTATGCATCACTTAAATAGTTTATAGGTATGAATGATAATTTAGGCTTAAATGCATTAGATACATCATTTGTGATTGTCATAAATTATTGCTTTGAGTTTTTGAATTCTAGAGCTTAGGGTTCGTGCATGCTTTATTCTCTTATTCGTCTTTTTGTTTCAGTGTAATCGAGATTTCAAAATTTAGACCCTTAGTTTGGAAATTAGAACCTAAAATAACCTTTTATATGATTTTTGGTTTGACTTGTTTCTGCATTTTGTTATGACATTTCTCTATACTTGTTTGATTAAAGAAAAATGTCTGGCAACAAGGGAAGATTGAGACATGGTAGAGTGGTCTAACATGCTTTTATTCATAAGGAGAAAGGTAAACCCTCGTGACCTGCATTTGGAAAAACTTATTTTTCTAATGAGGGTCCGTCTTCCATAGTTCATGTTTCTACGACATCGTATTTCCGGATTCATGTGTACCTTGATTCTCCAAAAGCCCTCCCTTCTCCAAAATCCCTTGCAACAATGTTACTAATATTTCGTCTTTTCCATTTTCAGGCATAGATCCACCAGTATTTACCATGTATCACCGATTGGGTATATTTGGAAGACTACTATGCGACATTGCCATCTGCGAGCTCAATAATTCCTTTCAAAGGGAATCAACCAACTGAGCCATTTTGAGTTTCTCTTGAGTGCATCGTGCCCAATGATATTTGCTTTATGTTGTATATCGATCACTGTGAAACAGAACCCTTAGAGCTGATATTTTTCTTCTCTAGATGACTGACATGTGGGTCTCTACTTATGTACCCGTATTTACCTGAGAAAGTCACGTGTTAGTTTGGGATATGAAGGGTATACCTAGAGACCCTTTAACACTCAAGGCTGAAGAGGGCTAAGAGTGGTTGCCACATCAGAATGAGAAAAACTCAAAGGCTGTGCAGGGATGAGACTGCATGGTTGAAGGAAGACTTATAAGGATTTATTGGTACTACCTATACAAATAATATGCATCTTCTTTTTGGTAGCCCGTTCCATAAGACATCCAAAGTTAAGCGTGCTTAACTTGTAATAATTTTGGGATGGCGACCTTATGGGCAATTTCCCATAAAGCACGCAGGTGAGGACAAATCATGTTGAAAAGACCTATAATATGTTTGTGGGGTCAGTCGATAATCCTGAAAGCAGTTTGGAGCATTACAAACGGTATTAGAGTAAACCTTTCTTAGTATGATGTGGTTCGAGGAAGAACCATGCGGAAGCTGGTGGGCATGTAACACCCGAGACCGAAGAGGGTGAGGAGTGGTTGCACCGCATGTAACACTCGAGGCCAAAGAGGGCTAAGAGTGGTCACTACATCAGAATGAGAGGGCTCCTGAGGTTGTTAGGGATGATTTTGAATGGTTGAATGAAGGCTTATAATGATTGATTGATACTACCTATACCAATAAGATGCATCTTCTTTTCGGTAGCCTGTTCCATAAGAACTCCACAGTTAAGCGTGCTTGACTTATAGAAATTTCGGGTCTCCTAAATCTTCCATGTTGAAAACAATATGATCTCCTGGTATGTGTCTAGTAAGTTTCCCTAAGTGCTCTTTCAGATTTATGATATCCACTGTAAACTGGGCATAACGACTTGTGCATATAATAGTTACAAGACTTATTGTGACACTAGATTACAATGAAACGTTAAAATCTCAAATACTTAAAAACAAAGCAATAATAATGAATACAAAATCAGAATAAAACTAAAACACTCCTTGATAATAGTGCAAAAAACTTGTTCGCGCAATATTTGAAGTGTGTCACATGTAAGTATACATGTTGTGATTGCAGCAAGTAATAAATATAAGAGTATCATACCCACATGAAGTGATGTTACTTAAATTTGATTTTTTGTATAGAAACTATTATTTTGATTTAAACATGAGCAGAGATAAATAATGTTTGGTGATTACAAGTTCAAAGTTCACTTAAAACAAATATCCAAAGTAGTGTGAAAAGAAGTGGAAATGTATTTAGAGTGATTGAGCTGAGCTATGTTCCATTAATATCATTAGTGTAGTTATGTGTTTATGATGTGTAGTTTCATGACAGGTGAGGCCATAATGATCTTGTGGTGTATCTCTACATCATCAAAGCATGCATATAAATGGAAAGAGAATAAATCTCTAAGCCTCACTTATAACCATAATATGCGCCTATTAATATTCTGAAATCCTCAATAGTTGCAACTTCTTATCTCTAAGTATGCTAGGGAAGTGAATATCTCTATTCTACTAATTCAAATATTTTTATCAAGAAAATCACTTGTTGTTGGATCTCTCACATCAACAAGTTATTATCTATCCATAAGATGATCAAGCAAAAACATGAACTTATAACAAATTAACTTAAAGCTAAATCCCTTCAGGTGTCTTTTTAAATAATTCGTTCCCCATAAGAGTGTAACTTAAAGCATGGTACCCGATCTTTCACTCTGTAGATATTGCTAGATTCTCTAAATAATCCACTATTAGATTTCTCCAATATGTGTCTGTTAAGTTATCAATGGTGAAAATTTCAAAATTTTGCTTGTAACACCCTTCTAAATTCCCCAAATATAATACAAATAACTCATAGTTAACATGTCATCAAGAGCGTCACAATTGATTTAAAAAGAAATACATGTTTAACACAGCGGAATTTATTCAAACTTGGATAATTCAAGATACCAAATAAATATCATAAGGTCAATGTCTTAGTTCATAAACAATTATCCATAGCAACATCAATTAAAATAACAAAGTTTAATGATAACTCTAAAACAAGCGTTCCCCAGTGTTACAAGACCAGAGCATGACACCGACACACAATAAAATAAATAGCATAACTCTACGAGCCATCCTCACCAACGCCTAAGTCGCTAAAGCTTCAATCTGTACTCATCAAAGTAAGGGTGAAACTACATCATAATTAACATGCATTATAAATTCCTAAAATAAATATAACTTCATAAGCTATTACTTCACCCTATTTAGCATAATAGATTCAATCCTTCATTCCACAAAAGCACAAGTCATGGACATGCATCAAACACGACAACTAAATTATAACACTGGAAACCATCCTATCATGTTATAATCCATACAAAATGCAATTCAAGACTCTATGCATGTGGTACCAAAAGTGAACTAAGTCACACACTAATCCATAATCACCCGGATACAGTTACATCGATTCGTCTATAATCACCCGGACATGAATCCAGCCTCATCATCCATAATCACCCGGGGAACGGTTATTAGCAATAATCACTAATTCCACACAATGAGAATTAGCTACCACCAGAATGTATATGCATGCACATCATAAAAGCATGCAACATTCAACACAGGTTATGATAACATCATACATCATAAACCATCATCAACCCAAAACATGATAACCATCATTTATCATGAACATCATAAAACAGCATAAACATGCACAAGCAATTACTGCAACATCATCACCAAAACATGATAACCATCATTTATCATGAACATCATCAATCGCATAAACATGCACATCATCAAGCATGCAACATCATCAATCAAAACATGATACAATCATTTATCATGAACATCATCCAATCGCATAAACATGCACAAGAAATTAAATATTCTATCGAAATGCTATCATCAACATATGAATACAGCCATCAATATACACTCATACATCATCACACAACATCAACATAGCATTGCATCTACATCAAGTATGCAAATAAGAAGAAACCACATGATCGTAAAATCAATGCTTTTCAAAATAAAATCAAGTTACTGTTATTTTCTTTATTTTATAAAATAGAGTATTTAATTTAAGAAATAACTTCCAAAACGGCGACTAAAACAGACTTTACGGTTTGAAAGTTATGAATTTTTAAAGTTTAGTATTTTTCAAAAAGTAACTAGGGGGAACGGGTTCCCACACTCATGAGAAAACACGCTGTTGAAAAATGTATTGGGAACCCAAGTTCTCCTATAGGGGAGCCGGTTCCCAGACCCAAAAATCTCATTTTTATGTAAAATACACAGTGGTAACCGGTTCCCCCCACAGGGTAACCGGGTTCCACGACCCCTGTAGCAGAAAATCACTATTTTGACAACATTCCTTCTTTCCAATCCATTCCAATTGTTCCAATTACGAACACATACACAAATAACACCAAAATATATCCCAATACGTGATTCCAATGCCATAACAACACACCACAACATCATACAACAACCCTATAACACCAATTGCACCAAGAATGTCAAAAATCATGCATTTAGGATCAAAACTCATAAACCTAAAAATTCTAAATTGGGATTCCTAATCTCTTACTCTATTCTACCATTCTCAAAACTCATAATACTTTATAATTAGAGTAATCACCCCTTATCTTAGCCAATTTCTTGAATTCCTCAAGCTTTAGGTTTTCCTCTTCCTTTGCTCTTCTCACTTCTCGTACGATTCCTTTGTTTCTCCCAATTTGGTTTCCAATTCCTTTTTCTTTCTTATTATTCTATTATAATAATAATAACAAAATAATTAGAGGCTTTTACTCCATACACTCCTCTCCTCTACTAATCACCACATAAGCCCAATTCTTTTTCTTTATTTATTTTCCAATAATTCCCAAAAATTAAATTTTAATTAATTAAATAATTAAAATTCCAATTTAGTAATAATTGAAAATATGGGGTGTTACAACTCTCCCCCACTTAGAATATTTTTGTCCTCGAAAATTCACTTGATACTAATAACTGCTGATACGACTCTTGCATCCTTCCTTCTAACTCTCACGTCATGTTTGGCATCATTTCAAATACCACTAACCAATATCCTTCCTAGTCAACCACCATAATCCCACACGATTCATTGCTACCGGGTTAAGAATGCACCAGTTCATCTCACTTCTTACCCCATCACTCTAGGATACATGATCTATCACTTCATTACACCGCAACACAGATATAAGAACCTCCACATAACCATAATATCAACAACAATTATACACAACACTAGTACCACAAGGCTACTTTCCAACAATCGAGCTTGCAATTTAATACATCTATTGAAATGGCTATAACACCATTAATACATATAACCCTTCACCTAATAATTTCATTTTGGAATTTCTAATAGTTGCATAAACTCCACAACTTCTAATATTTAATTTGTGATTTCAAAAATCATACTCGCATAACAAAGTGTGTCACATTATGCTTCTGCTACGCGACTCTGATCGTCTACCTTAAGTCACTATGTTCATTTGATTCCCATCAACTACCATCTCTACAAGTTTCACATCTATCTTTAGACTCTCTTTATTATCCACCAGAAAATCATTGTTCACCTTTTGACGTTCTCAACCTTCCACTCTGCGGCATTAGCTCGCATACAAACTCAAGTCTCTAACCTGCTGAAATAATTTCCGAGTCTTTTTCATAGCCACTTTCCTCTTAGGTTCATGCAAACTGATGAGCTATTATCCTCTCGATAGAACGTCAATCACTTCATACACTATCAAGCTTGCAAGATAAGTCTATTCAATCCAACACGATCTCGTCTATCATCAACAAGAGATTAAGCGTGATCAGTTCCTCAATTTGTCAATAGATAGCCAACAATCATAATGGAGTATAAACCATCGTTGTCAAACTATAATAGCGTTCCTTTAGAACTCGTGCTCGAAGTCATCCAAGCACCATGGTCCAATAATCTTCTTTTAAGGTTTACAACTTCCTTCACAATCCTTTCTCATTTGATCTCGGCGATGAAATACCATCGATCGAACAAATTATAAAATCTTCTTCATACTCACTTAGCATCACACAAATGTTAAGTATTTTCCCACTCATGAAATTAAAACATACCAAATGCACCATAACTCATTTTGTTTCCATTTGAAGTCCTTATCCATGCAGAGAACTTTAACAACATTCACAAATTCTTAGTCTTCCTTTAAATCTCATAACACCGAGGATCCATATATTTTCAATTTGAATCTTATTTCCAACGCAATCTCAATAATACGTCTCATCATATGATTGATAAAAGAAACTCCCAAAATTTTCTTGACACATGTCAATATTTTGACGTCTTAAACATGATTCCATTTCCTCTCGAATTTATTTTTCCTCTAGCATTACTTATCTTTTCCTCAAAAGCTAATGTCACTCTATTCATCCTTAATCGACATGAGCTGCATCTCTAATACTTTCACATTCTTACTAATACCAACATCTCATCATTAACAATATATAATTCTTGATCTCGTCTCAAATAAACTGCGATTATTACTAGTTATATCCCAAAAAATCTTCTAATACCCGTAACTAATTTTGGATTTTCCCACTGCAACACTGCATCAATCTTAGATGGGTCTACCACAATACTGTCACTTGAAATAACATGATAAGGAAAACTCATATCCTCTTACCGTAATCTACACCTTGAAAACTTAACAAAACGCTACTCCCTTTCGAAGCTGAAATTCACATCGCAACATTCAACATGCCTATATCGAATTCTAGAAACTTCTCTCTAACTATCTTCATCCTTAACCTGACTACGAAGGTAAGTTAACCTCAATTCGACTTTACTGAAGACATACTCTCCTACCAATTGATCCATTAAATCACCAATCATTTGAAAGGGATGTTTAATCTCAATCACCACTTTAATCAGTTATCAGAAATCCATACGCAATTCGTACTACTTTCTTTCTCCTTGACTAATGAAATTAGAGCTCCCAAAATAATACACTTGGTTTTACAATCTATTTCTCCGCGCATCTTCCAATAGCTTATTCAATTCAGCTAACTTGGATGCTGACATGCGATAAGGCGCCATCGACACCGGACTAGTTCTAGGAATCAAATCTATAGCAAATTCCACTTCTCTCTCAGGAGACAACTCACCAACATATTCTGGAAAAACTTCAGGAAATTCATTCGCAACGGGTAACTCATTACTCTTAGTCTTTCCCTTCACTTCCATCGAAGAACACAACATAATCACTACCACAACGTCATTAACAGCTGCGCAACTCTGATCATCCATCTTAATTCATTGTCTTTATTAGAGTCTCCGACAACTTATACGGTCCACAAGCTTCAACCAATTTCCATTCATATTCATAACTTTATGCACTATTAAGATAGCAAGACAATTCTATACCATCTTCTCTGCCTCATATTGAGTTCTGTCTGATCGAAGAGATATTTCAGACTCTTATGATCGCTAAATACTTCAAATCGAGAATCATACAAATAATGTCTCCACAATTTCAAAATAAATACTACAGCCGCCAACTCCAAATCATGAGTCAGATAATTCCTTTCATGAATCTTCAACTGTCTTGAAGCATAAGCTACCATCTGCTTATTCTGCATCAAAACACCACCTAAACCCATCAGTGAAGCATCACAGCACATAATAAAAGATTTCGCCAAATTCGGCAAAATTTAAGATCGGAGCACTAGTCAACCTCCTTTTCAACTCTTGAAAACCTTTCTCACATTCCGCATCCCATGCAAACACTTGTCCTTTTCTTGTTAACTTAGTCAATGGCAATGCTAACTTCGAAAATCCCTCAATGAACTTTCTATAGTAACCTGCAAGACCAAGAAAACTACGGATTTCAGAAGCATTCTTCGGCACTTCCCACTAAGATACCACTTGTATCTTTGTAGGGTCAACAAAAATACCATTCTTGGAAATTACATGACAAATAATGCTTACTTCACTCAACCAGAATTCATACTTAGATAACTTCACATAAAGATTCTTGTCTTTTAACAACTCCAACACAATTCTGAGATCCTAGCTTCAACATACCACAACACACACCATTCACCATGATTAATTGCGTCAAGATACAATTCCAATTACCAATTCACACAATTGCATATTTGTAGTAACCATTCACACTGACAGAATCAATCTTTTCAAGAACACAAAGAGGTAACTCAACACCGACAACTGCACAATCAACCGGAAGTGTTGAAACATTCCAACCACTCGAGATTCATCTTCTAAGAGTTATCCTTCTTACTTACCAAATATCTTCTAGCACAAGAATATGCATCGACTCATCAAAAAAATTCATAATCACTTAGTTTAACTTCAAACATTCGACCAAATGATAACTTCAAGCTAATCCAACATCTTGCTCTAACGACGAGTCACTATTATTCCCAGGAAACATCAAAACGCATACCCAACTAGAGCATCATTATCCATAACATCGTCCTCCACTCCCAGAGATGCGAACAACACAGGTACCTGATTGTTACCCCTTAAGAGCACTTTATCTGACCATTAGACTGAATTCTTGAATTCGTACTTCCTTCAAATTCGGAAAACCACACGGTCTAACCAACATTTGCACTCATGTAATCAATAGCAAATCGATCCAACTCTTCACACCAGAACATCTTGGAGAAGTAAAGCTTCTTCCCCACTTGCTTCTAAACCACTCCTGCAACCAAGAAGTTAGAAAAACAAGCAAGTACCGATAGTGTTTCACACACATGTCGTATACAAAAGGAATAATGACATTAAGACACTGGTGAAACAACCAGCTGAACATCATCCGATAACTATATCAATGAAGTCGCCATCGAACATTTTTTATCTCACAAAAGGAGAAAGGTAAACGCATCGCGAAAACCTAAAAGGGATAAGACACGGTCTTGCGACCGAGAGATGGGGTAAGGGAATCTATTACGCGAAGGGAAGGTATTAGCATCCCACACGTCCGTAGTACTCTATGGTATCCACTTCTAATTTCTATCTAATGGGTGTGTTTATATTTATTTACTACTTAATTGCTATATGTGTATGCTCAAAGAGAATGCATGTGAAAGAAAGGAAAATAAAGAAAACACGGGGAAAAGAAAGAAGTATTTACAAAGTTTGCTCAATCGAGCCCCGTGACAAGATGCCTACGTATTCCCGCGTGCAATGGGAAAGTCAGAGCGCCGTAGTTCGGCTCACATGTTTTGGTGGGTTATGTGTTTTTTACTTATACAAAATAATTTTAAACACAAAAGAAAACCCGTAGGCAAAAAAGAGTTTGCATTGGTTGGTTGTTTTTACCTTTGAAAAAGGAGTTTGAACCATTATTAAGTGTTTTAATTTGCAAAGGAAAAAAAAGAAAACAATTTTTAGTTTTATTACATGCATGGATGCAAAATAAATCGGAAAACAAACAAGGGAAACTATCTAATGATATCCCTAATGTCATCATGCATGGATTACAACCTAAGGTCTAACTCGAATCACTACCTAAGGTAGAGTCGAGAGAATCGTAAAGGAACATGGCAAAGGTTTACAACCTAAATCTATGTCTACCTCGAATCGCTAACTAAAATAGAGTCGAAGATGACAAAAAGGGATGGAAAAGGTTTAAAACCTAAGTCTATGTCCATCTCGAATCACTAACTAAAGTAGAATCGAAGACGACAAAAGGGATGAAGCAAACAAGTGCTTTGGCAAAAGCACACAAACAATGCAATGCAAACAAACAAATGGCACACAAGCGCAGGAAAAGGAGGAAGTCCCATAGCCTCGAACAGTAACGAGCATACCGTGATTCAACCAGGAGCCGACACATCCGATTCCTGTGAATAGTATCACCGCATGACATGAATTGTCAAGTGTGAAGAGCAAATGATGCGAGCTCTGCATTAAATGTGAACCCCAGGAAAGTGTGGAGAGTCAGAATAGGGAACTCTTGCGACTTTATTATCATTGACTCGATAAAGGAAGCAACACGATTCGCGTGTGCTGAGCTGACACGGACTAGAACTGTGCGGGGGTCGATTGCGAACCCTTTTCCGCTTGCCCATCATATCATGACTCGATAGCATGAAATATAAAAAGCGGGACTTTGCTTGGTGGTGCCACATCGGGTGTCCTAACCACTCTTGACCTATGCAAGCACAAATATAAACACTTACTGAGAATTACCTCCCTATGCAGATAGAGGATTTTAAACAAACCAAACACAATTAGCAAACAGAAGCGCCCTAAACGGGTCTTTAAATAAACCAGAGGGGTTCCTGAACATGCTCCAACTACGGAAGCCCCTTCATACATCTCTATTCCTACTTCTCATGGCAAGGAAAGCGGTAAAATCCTACTTCTCATGCTCTCTAGAAAAGAGGTAAATAAATGCGGTAAACAAAGTAAAATAAATACCAAACAGATAAAGATCCGAAGAGCACTGCGAGCTATAGAAATACTCCGGAAAACTTCAAGTACTGCTGGCACGCAATAAAGAAATTCGGTGAGAAGTGTGCGGAGGCACAAAAAACATAATCAGAATGTGTGTCATACACATCTGAAGCAAATACACCTGTACAAGATCATAATCCAGACAATACAGATAAAGGATGTGCATCGATACGCACGGTCAAGAATGTGTGTTTATACACATTCGACGTATATCCAATAAACCTACAAGAAATTATCCAAATAATACAGACAAAGGATGTGCATTGATATACACGGTCAAGAATGTGTGTTGATACACATTCGACGTATGTCCAATGAACCTGCATGAAAATTACAATACAGACAAAGCGGACAAAGAAGGCACACACATGTGTGCGAGCAACAGATATGGATTCTACGCATCCAAATCAAATCAGATAACCTGCAAAAAATGGTGAAAACCAAGCAGAAAGATAAAGAGTGCACACGCATGTGTGCAACATCAAAATATGGATTCTACACATCCAAATCAATAGTATAATGCTTCGTCGTGTACCTCGCCATACAAAACAGAGTGTCAGAAATAGCAATGAGGCTTTTAAATAAAGCACAAGACGCAAAAGTGATTATTTACAATGAAATCGAAGTATTAAAGATAACTTCCTAGTGAGGGCAGCAACTAAATTGTTCTAAATCTATCCTAAACATCTAAACAAATGAAGGAAATGCTACGAATTAATCATGCGAAAGGAAGCTAGAAAACTATACAATTATCAAACTAATTCCTACGAAATCGAACCATTAAAAGTTAGCTTTGAAATTCTATTTAAAATCCTAAGGTAAGGTATACATTAAACTACAATTAAATGGTATAAAAACATCCTAAAGTTTATAAGAAACACATGTCATTATACTCCTAAGATTAGTCAACTCAAACTATAAAGGAAAAACATGCTTCTAAACATATTATTAAAAATGAATTAAAAATTAAAAGAAATTAATTGCAAAAATGTCAAAAAAAATATTAAAAATATTCTAAGATCCTAAAATGTCAGAAACTAATTTTTATGGATTTTTGACAAGAATTATGTCAAGAATTATGGTACATGAAAGCAGGGGGTGTATCACTGAATACTCTAATTGAACTAAATTATGTTATACTGGCGTTTGGGCCCAATAATCAGGGGGTAAAAATAAGTAACGCTCATAAAGCCCAGTCCGAAACTTGTCTAAGTCCATCTCCATCAAACAAAAAAAAACCTTTTATTCAAATTTATTTAAATTAAAGTGTCACGTTTTATTTCATGTATGTACAACATTATCAATTGGTCAAAATTTCTCAAGTTGTCAGATTTTTATTTTTTTGAAATAAATAAAATGACATGTGGCGTAATCCGGTTGGTTATGGCAAGAAAACACATGAGCTAATGGGAAGAGGACACACCTGGGGTTAGCATGAGGCATGACGGAACCATCGTCTTCTCCGATGCATTTCAGTCGCCGGAATCGTGAAACGCGCCGTAAACGGATGCTGCTAACGTCGTTCAACTCGTATTTTCATGCTGACACCGAGTCTGGACTTAGAATTTAACAAATCTTGCTCAGAAAGCGCGAGTCTCTTGCATCTTATTCTTGATGACGACGACGATGTTACGACCTCAATTTGATACTTTCAGACCATCTCATGAGCTTGCAGCGATTCTTCTTTATAGATAAGAGACTAATAATCTTTCATAGAACGTTCGAGGATCCGAATCTTGAGATGTGATGATGAAGAAAACCAGGAATGAGTTCCGATTTGAGATTCAAAGTTCGTTATTGTTTTCTGATCGAACCATAATTGTCGTTTTTCTCCTTGTCAGTAAGAAAAGAATGAGTTGACTGCCGTTGTGACGAGATGAGAGAACGAAGAGCGAAGCAATCAGAGTGACGCGACGAGAGAAGAAGAGAGAGCGTCACTGTTCCTTGTAACTGTTTCTTGGAGTTTTTTATGGATCTGTCATGGTGAAAGATGAAGGAAGGAATAGAACTAGATCATGGAGAGAAGAAGAAGAAGAAGAAGAAGAAGAAGAAGAAGAAGAAGAGGGTAGGTGATTGTTCTGTTATGGTTGTAACTGTTTTTCAGAGTTTGTTATGGTGGTCGTTGTTGATTACGGCGGAGAAGAAGAAGCTTCCAAGAGTGGTTAGAGATGAAGGTGAGAGTGGAGTCAAGGTTGTCGTGGAAGAGAAGTTCTGTTTTTCATGGTCGTTCGAAAAATGAAGAGAAGGAGAGTGTGAGTGGTGGAAGGTGAAGATGGTTACTTACAGTGAGAGAGGATGAGGTTCAAGATTATGCTGTGTTTTTTTGAAGGTGGAAGATGGATGGGAATGGTGTGATGATTATGGCTGTTAGGGAGAGCGAAATTGTTCAGGGTGAAGACGGGGAGAGAGAAAGAAAGAGCGAGCATGAGCGAGAGGGAGAGAGAGGATTGGAGGGTGGTTAGAGAAGAATCCCAGGAAATATTCTGTTCACTGCCAGCAAGAGAGTGAGAGAATTTCGATTAGAGGTTGTTAGAAAGAGTCTCCTCCTTGCATCATGCATGCATTACATGTTACATGTGTGGCCAATTATGGAAAAATAACATGCTGTCATCTAATAAACCATCAGTTTGCCCAAGAACATCAACCCATGCTAGCTGCTTTAGATGCTTCCATCTTGATGTGTAGTAGTTCAATAGATATAGCGAGAGCGTCGATTCGAAGAGCACACTTGATAGAATAATATTGGTGTTGAGCGCCCGATGAAAAGTTGATCGCAAGCTCGCCGAATTTAGCCTCGAAGTCATGACACCACAAGCTGTTTTGAATACTTTGAGAATTTTCTTGAGCACTGCCAACTATTTGTCCATGCCAAGTATTTTACTTTGCAGCCCCGTAACTCTTTCGATATTCGACTAGACGACGCAAACCCGATACTGTTGGAAAGACCAAATGGGATAGAACAATTTTGTAGTTGGACAAAAATCCAAACAAAGCCTTAATCATCGAATAAAAAGTGTTTGAACATTGCCACATGACTATTCGATGAAAGTCCTGGCTGGGCTGGGCAAGTTCCAAGCATGACTTGCAGCAACTTTCCAACTTCAAACCATCAATTACGGCGCTTCGTATTTTTCGCTCCGACGTCCGAAACGAAAAAGTTTCTAAACGAAACTTGTAAAGTTAATGACAAACTCCAACTTTCGTGTTCGGAGTTTTTCCGTACGGCGATCGAATCGACGAGAAAACAACCTCAAACATGTGCACAAAAACTGTTCGATAAAATGCTTCCGTATGCATGGCAGAAAATGCGTGTGTCATCTTGCATTTGGCAATTTCAAACTGTCACTTACGGCGCTCCGTATCTTTCGCTCCGACGTCCGAAACGAAAAAATTTCTAATCGGAACTCGTAGAGGGCATGGCAAACTCCAACTTTCATGTTTGGAGTTTCTCCATGCGGCGATCGAATCGATGACAAAAACAGCTCTGAATACGCGCACAACAACTATTCGAACCTTGCAAACATGATGAATTATTATTTTCCGGGCTTCGTAACTTTCGATCTGAGTCCCGAATTAATTCGATTCCTTCAACAAAGTTGTAGAATACCGCTAAATGAACAACCTTGATTTTGAACTCAACTCGAATCGACGCCTCGAAACATGTATAAAATGTCTCAGAAGTCGAGCACTTGAACATGTTGAAAAACACTTAAAATTTCACTAAGTGTAAATTTCAAAAGTTGTGAACATTAAACTTCGGAGTCTTATAACTCGAAATCCGGGCATTTTTGGAAAAATCTTCACAAGGACAAATTTGAAGTACGAAATGTGCTCTTTCCAACGATTACTCATTCGTGAAATATCGACCACAAACGAGCAAGATACGGAGGCGGCAACATGGCTCCATGAACATAAAGTGCTTAAAACAGAAAAAATTTCTAAGTCTAAGATTACTTAAAATGCAAGAAACCTCATTTTCACCCGATTCTTCTGATTTTCCTCAATAAATGATAGCATTTTCTCAAATGTCGACTTTTGACAATAATTTTGACCCGAAATTCCACTCGGTCAAACTTTGACTTTTGTTGACTTTTTGATACATGCACTCAAATATCATTTTATCCGTCCGTTCTTGATTTTCTGATGAATCGCGCGGATCGATAAGTCGTATACAGATACTTCACCACTCACAGAAGGCCATAGAATTATTCGGGCTCATATATTCGAACACAACACACGGTAGCTTGGGACCTTTAATTAATATCTGCAAGATAGGCAATTAGAACGCCAAAACCTCAATTCTCGAGATATAGCCAGAAGCTTCTGGATGCACATATCTTGTATATTGAGATGACGCTTGAAACAACAAAACCTCAGATACTCAGCTTCTAGAACCAAACCTCTTCTTCAGAACTGTACGGGTTCATACGATTGGAAAATCTCGAACCCATGGCTAATGAATGAACGATGCGTATGCAATGCACCTATTGATTAAGTGTAAGCCAACTATTTATTAATAAAATGAAGAGGGCAAATTTTTGGGTCCAACAGCTGCCCCTATTCAATCTTCTTCGACCGGAGGGTGAGATTGGCGCAAGCCTTTCGAACCAACAAGGTAGAAGATGATTGAATACTTAAATGAACCGTAAAATTCGCGCTCTGAATACGAGCGGAGAATTATTATATTTTGGATTTTTTGCTTGAATATATACACTGGAGAGACATAAGGAGGACACCCTTATACCAACGAACTCGGGCATTCCGCTCACGAGAACACTTGTATTAAAGCGACCCACCATAGATGATGAAGATAGGACACTCATGAAAGAGCGACTCAGTGAGGATGAGAAATAAAGGAGACAAATTCATACAAACGAAATCGGGCATTCTGCTCACGAGAATAATTGTATTGAAATGACCCATCCAGGATGATGCTTAGAGATATGAAGAGGGAAAACGTATACACGCGAACTCGGGCATTCCGCACACGAGAACAACAGTATTAAAACGACCCTCCAGGGATGATACAGAAGACACCCATGAAAAAGCGACTCACTGACCACTAGATTTCAAAGAGGCACTAAAGGGCTGTAAAAGGAAGGACGCACTTGTCCAACCGAAGATACCAGACAATTGGATTTCGAAGAGGCACTTTAGGGCTCTAAAAGGAAGGACGCACTTGTCCGACCAATGATACCAAATAACTGGATTTTGAAGAGGCACTGAAGGGATCTAAGATACAGGTAACCCAAAAAGGAGAATGTTTGTATAAATTATTCACAATTTTACACTCCACACACTTGATGCATTTAATTCCATTTCTCACCTTGGCACATAAGCCAAAAGGGTCTCATAGTTGAGAGTGGGAATGACCATTCTGACAAGGTTAATCGAAGCCCTAGTTTGCATCGATTAACCATAACCCGAATAAATTTTGATTCATACACCAATTGTCCATGCACAAGGCTTTCATAGTTGGGGGTATGAGCACCTATCCTCACGAGATTAATTAAGTCCATATACTTGATTAATCATAACCCAATTCAACTTCTCTTGGTCCATATACCAAACGCTAAAACACTTTCATAATTGAATTTTCAAACCTCGATCCAACATCGAGTTTCTTTTCAAAATATTTTCCTAAATAAAATGTTCTACTCTCCCTCTTTCCCAAGCGTAAGGTAGTCAGTCCTTTTTCGACCCTCGATCGTACGCTTGGCTTCTTTAAATGAATCTAATCAAGCGAACCTTGTTTCGCATCACCTTTTCTTAATAAAGCTTTTGGGTAGAAAAAGATGATCAGGATGATTTTGTCCCGTCCATCCGAGTACTTGGAGCATTAGTCTTTGAACGATTATGGTCTGATGCTTATCTCCAACATAAAAATAACTTCAACTCATCAAACTTGTCTTTTTCGCTCATTCGCGATCATTGAAAACCTTTTCATAAAAGGAGTATGTGTTAGCCATTTCAAAAAGGGAATACACGAGACTTAGCTCTCATACGAGCAAAACAAGTCGAGGTTCAAGAATTTGAAATGTCTAATGCATCATTCTTCTAAAAGCAACCAACAAACTCCCAGCCTTTTCTAGAGGAACTACAAAAATATGACTTTCCCATTGCACGAGGGAGTACGTAGGCACAAGTCGCGATGTCTTTGGCGAGTTCAAAAATCTATAAATAAAGACTTTTCTTCTTTCTCCTTTCTTAATTTAGAAATTAGCGAATTTAAACACAAACACTTAGATCTAGATGGGTCCCATCGAGTACGATGGATATGAGGGGTGCTAATACCTCCCCCTTGCATAACCGACTCCCGAATTCATATCTTTTGGTCTTGTAAACCGCCTTATCCGTCATTTGTGGGTTTTATCTATATTTTTTCGTTCTTTTTAGAACAAATAAAATTAGGTGGCGACTTCATTGTTTTAAAATAATCGATGAAAAAACCGGTTATCACAGTTTAGGTTGAATGTGAGTTAAGTAAAATTTAAGTTGTAACATAATGCGGTTTGGTTCGTTTTGTAAATTACAAATGTAAACCGAACTGAACCGTGTGATTTTGTGAAAAGATAACTTAAACACATCTGAGCCCAATGTCGTATTTTGCAGTTCTGTTTGGTTTAATTCCCTTTATAATTTTTTTATTAGATTGGTTCGATTGTAAACACCCCTAATTAGATACATGTTTATTCGAACAAGATTTGATGACATAATAAATCAATGCAAATATTTTAAAATGGAATATTTTTCATTGGTAATAAGGAGTGCCTAAGAAGACAATAAAGAAGAAAAAATAACTATTCTAGAGGAGGATTCTTCACTATTGTCCTTCTCAACTAAATAATCAACCACCTAAGAATCTCGTGATAAACAAAAATACCACTCTTCAACCTCTTCCCTTCTATAAGGCTATGTACAATGGTTTTATTATTCAACACCCTATTTTTTCACTTTTCATTCTCCATATCATCTTCTCTTTTTTCCATCGAATAATTCAACATTCATTTAATTTTTACTCACTACAATAGTTTTGTTTAATAAAATTCAACATCCTACATCACCACCATTCCCAACACATTAAAAATTCAAATGATCACAACAACAAATAAGATTTTGCAAAATATTGTATGTGGCCCTCACTCCTCCTCATTTAACATGTTGAATCTTTTCAACACCAATTAATCCACATCATATTTAACATCTCATTCAACACACCATTGTAAGGATTCAACTATTAAATCAATTATTCAATACCTCCATTATACGTAGCCTAACAAGCAGGTTGACATATTTATTGAGTTCTTTATAAATATGTTTTATATCTTTCACTTAAAGTTTTGCCAAAAAAATGCCATAAAAAAGAAGAGGAGAGGTTTCGTACGTTATATGGGTCGAATATTTTGTAAAATTTCCATATTTTAAAATATGAATAATAGTTTTAAATTTTGGTTTAATTTCTTAAATTCTTAGACTGTGTACAATGATTTTACTATTTATACACTATTTTTTTTATCATTCACATCATCTTTTCTTTCTTCCATTTAATAATTCAACATTCATTCAATTTTTACTCGTTACAATAGTTTTGTTTAATAAAATTCAACATATTATTTCACCATCATTCACAACATATTAAAAATCTAAATAATCACACCAATCAATAAAATTTTGCAAAATATTATATGTGACTTTCACTCTCTCTCATTCAATATATTAAATTTTTTCAACATCAATTAATACACATCATTTTTAATATCTCATTCAACACTTCATTGTAAGTATTCAGAATAATTTATTCATTTATTCAAGATATCTATTGGGCCTAGTCTTAGAGGATATGAAAAGAAAAAGGCATATATTTAGATAACGTTGCTCTTAATACATATGCTTTACCAAATTTGTGACTAGTGGGTCCCACTATTTACTTAGGACGTTGAAAAACTTAGTCCTTTGTGGGCTGTTAACAAATTTCCACAATAACTTTAAACTATATTTCCAAATATGAAAAAGAACCCTTAATAAAAAAGGCATTGCAGCCCTAAACTACAAATGATTGAAAACCATTTATGCACTAAAACATAGTGGCTAGAGGATAAGGGGGATGTTATTAGGAAAATTGACCTGCAGAAGAACCACTAATTAAGCTGATTAGCCATAATGAACAAATTTAATTAAAGTAGCTAACCCATAAAATAGTCATGAAGTTTCATCCAAATCTTTGCACTGCAATACTGGCTTAGTCACTGGTTCTCACTCCCGAAATGTAGCCCAACATCATTGATGCATCATCATGAGTTAGAAGATGACATTTCTTTCATGAAATTAATCTAAACATAGAATTACATGCATGATAAATTAGAACATTAATATATGTACTTTATAATATATATCATCAATCAATTAGAATACCTCCATAAAAAGTCATCGGAGTTTTGCATGCAAAATATGGGATTCATTTCGGGAGTCAAATCCAGTGATTAAGCTACCAACAAACAACAATGGAGAATGAATGAGGACAGTTAAATTATTAGAGACATTGTGTGTCTATATATAGAAGGAAAGATGCAAGGTGTAGTTAATATTTATAGGTTAAGATAAAATAATTAATTGAGTGGTGAGTGGAGATTAAGAGAAAGTAAGGACCAAGTGTGTTTGAATTTAGGACAAGAGTCTCAATCAAACAGTATGGTTGGGAAGTCGAGTCTAACATATCTATTGGTGTGATGAGTTGAAGATTAAATGTCAGGTGTTTTTTGATTTTGATATAATTCTTTTTCTTTTCTACATTGCTTTGCTTCAAATTAAGGCCCTTTTTTTTCATTTTCAATTGCAAAATACACTTTCCCTTCCACAATAAGATCTATTTAGAATAAAATGGTGTTTTAAAATGAATGATTTATTTTAATTTTTAATATATTTTTTTCAATTGTATTTCTAAATAATTAAACTTTCTTCAATTCTAATATATAATTAGGGATATTATAGTAAAAATATTATTCTCTTTCTTATTTTTCTTCATATTTTTTAATATATGTGAAATGGTGTATTGTGTCCCTCATTATATATGTGGTGGAGGGAGAATATAATAATAATTATATTATTAAATTAATCAAAACTATTTTCTCATGCAAATGGTTGCAATGTCACGTCCCCACCTTATTAATCATTATGAGAATCTCTAGAATATATGGTTCTCGACATGAGGAGACTTGGGCAGTTAGTTTAGCTAATAATGTTGCAACCTATATTTGTAGCATATATATTTTGTAACTTACATATTGTAGTATTCCTACGTTAAACAGGAGATAGGTGACATCAAGAAGAAGCCTACAGTAGAAGTTCTCTGATATAACGATAGTCTCTTAGGTTGAGAAAAAAAGTGTTTTTATAAGATTAATATTATAATGGTCAATTTTGTGAGGTGGAAGAAATGCAGCTTGTAAAAATTAATAAATTGTATATAGAAATGAAGTCAAATTGCATTTATATACCCGTGATGATTAAAACTGCTCTCTTATCATCACAATGTAAAATGTAAAACTGCTCTCTTATGATCGTTGGATTGACTCTAATTACTGTGTGAGCACTGTGTCTGATTGGCCCTTTGGTGAAGGTATATTAGTTCATGAGTCTTGAATGGTTGAAGCTCTGAATTTGGGCTTTCGAATTGAGTCGGTCTTATTAGATTCATCATCTTCAGTGTTATACTTAGAGAACAATAAATCTTTATTGTAATTCAGATTTTATTGCATATCTTTTGTGTGTATTCTTTTAAAGTTATATGAATTGAATGCGTCTAATTTCTAATAAGTTATTTGTTCTAATTTTTGGCAAATGTTTTTCTACACCTGCAATCCATCATAGGAAACTTTTTCAAATTTCTTTAAGTTCTAAGATTTCATTATCTTGAGTAAATGTTTTTGTTCTGGACTGTCCGAACGCCTTTCGGGCAGATCACGTTCTTCGAGATACAACCTTCGATAGAGATCCGTGCCGACATTGGGGGCTGCCAGTTTCTCGGAACGCATTCCACACGACATCTCTTGCTCGGCACTTGTCGAGCAGATTCGCTACTCATCGCATCAAGAGCTATGCTCGTGACACTCCCTTTGCCTGACACAACGGCTAGTTACAGGCGCTGATAAGTGCCAAAATGTAGTTATTTTGTATATACATTTTGTGGCACTTATCCGTTCTTTTGTTGATATTCTTCGAATAAATCCCCCGCTTTTTGTATAAATGTGTACATAATAGAATAATTGAGTTTTTGTGTAAATATTGTATCATTTGATAGTTTTTCATCTCTTTTATAGGTATTCATTCATAATTGGAGCATTGAGTAATAAAGGCCAAAGGCTAAGCTTCAAGAGTGTGATTTTGCACAATGGATCAACGAATAAAGCTCAAAAGCAAAGAATAAAAATCATCAATAAAGCTTTGATATTCATTCATGGTTAGATAGAGCATTGAATAAGATTTCCAACGCTTCAAACCGGGCGCAATTCCGAGTTACGGTTCTCAAGATACGGCAAAAATAAAATGCTGAAAATAGCAGACGCTTAGCGCTACATCGAATTCTTTAAAAGGGCTCAAAACACATTTTTAGGTTATGGGTTGAGTATTTTTGAGTCCCAACACCATCACCTTCATATTTTTGATAGATTTGCTTGGAAAACAACATTGGAGCTTGCATTTTGATGATCCGGAGTCGAATCTCTCGTCGATTGGTGTTGACAAACCAAGAAATGTTTGGTTCCTCTTATTCTCTTCTCTTTGTAATCTCTTTTGTTGGGTTTTGTATGTATATCTACTCTAACTCATGTATATTTGTCGCCCTTGGCGTTATATAAAGCTTGCTTTACGAATTTGTGTCGGTGATTGTCTTAGGTTTTTACTTTATGTTAGGGATTTGAGCTTTGCTAGGGATAGATTGCTTAGATTCTTACCTAGGATGATTATTTGTTAGTTTCTGAATGCTAGAGATAGGTTTAGAGTTAACATTCACTATAGAGTATCCGAACTTAATGCCTCTGCGTCGGTGAAGTATGCCAGGAATGGGTATGGAGGTGACGCAGTTGACTTCTTTGTTGTCGAGGTATGCCAGGGATGAATATTGAGATGATTTAGGAGGATTCTCAATTTGGGTTAGAAATAGCTTAGGTTGTGAGAGGTATGTGATGACACGGACGAGTATCGTAGGCCGAGTATGACATGGGTGGTAGATTTAAGTCTGTGATAGGTAGTTTACATTCGTTCGGACAAGTATCCTTTCCTACTTTTTGTTCATTTACTTTTTGTCTTTTATTTTCATTTCTTTTAATCTCAAACTCATTAACGGTAGAATTGTCGAACGAAGAATCAATAACCAATCTCTGTGGACACGATACGATATAACCTAACCAGTATATATCACCCGGTAAAAATAATACCAACTCTTTGCTTGCCGTTATACAAAGACAAAATGGCGCTGTTCGGGATTGGTTTTATTGTTTCTGTATTGCGATAATTCCGTTGTTTTTGAGTTTTGTAATTATTGTATATGTTGTATAGACTTTGTATATGAACTTGTATATTATTACTTGTACATGTTGTGTTTACTTTCCATACTTGTACATATGTGTGTTTTTCCTTGTTTTCATGTGATGTTGTGAATTGTCTCGTACTCGTAACGTTTGTTGTGTGGTTGTTAGGACACTTTCTTTAGGTTTGCACGGTGTGGCAATACCATGGCATGACGAGATGAGGTTACTAGTGCTCGCACAATAAAGGCGTCGAGCTTACAACGTAAAACAAGCATGTTTTTGTTTGTTTATGTTTATGTTGTTTGGTGGCTTATGTTTTAACAAGTTGAAATAAGACTTGCTCTTAATTTCAAATTTTCACTTTTCAACTTGTTAATTCGTTTTCACCAAGTTTATGTATTGTTATGTGCTTTAGTTTTGTTATGTCAATTTGTTATTTTCCACAAGTTTGTAGTGTTTTAGCTTGTGGAAGTGTGTATGTATTGTAAATATTATTTAGATGTGTAAATGAGATTGTATAGGTGTGTAAGTGGAGCTTGCATAGCAACTTTTGTCATTTTACTGCGGTGTAGCGCGTTTAGCCTCTATGCAGGATGAATTCTTTTAAAATTTCACTTGGTTTTCTTTTTCCCACTTTCACCAAGGCTTTTGTATTGAATAAAATTAGTATTGTTTTTCTAATTCTTTTGTTGTTGTTTGGACTCAAATTTTGGTTCGGTAACTTGAAGACTTTTGAGGTGATTTTCCGAGTTTGATCGTTTCAACGCGCGGATGTATGGTAATGATAGTTTTCAAAGTTGGTACATGTCAGGTACTCGTTTATCGCTTTCTATAGCATAACATGTTTAGGAAACTTATCATTTGTATAATTGTCATGCTATTCATTCTTTTTGCATTACTTGCTCATGAATTGAATCACTTTAGTCCAATTTTTACCCATAAATGTGAGGAAGTTTTTCATTGTTTACATATGAGAGTCCATATTCTTGTTTAAACTGGATTTTATTATGCTTAATCTTTTATTTTGTGTTGATTGTATGATTGCAAGAAAATGATCAAGGCATTTTGTTTGATTTTGAGCATAACTACCTTGGCCAAATATTCAATTCACCTTGTGAGTGTGTGATCATTTGTTAGCCCCTTTGAACTTTTATCAACATCCATTTTTATTTGAACTTGATGTTTGTCTATGAGTGTCAATTCACTTTTTTGTATGGATGTTGATTTCTTTGTTTCTTGAACCCTCAACTATATGTTGTTGTATGGATTTTTACCTTGCCTTAGAAAGTAGGGAGTATTCACACATTAATGTTGGTTGAATTCAAGTTGGGGAGAGGAATGTTTATGTGCTTATGTTGTGATTGATATGAGGTTGAGAAAAGAAAAGAAAAGAAAAAATGTGAAAAGAAAGATTAGAAAAAGAAAAAAAAGAAAAGTTTTGAAAAGAAAACAAAAGAGTAGGAATAATGTTATGTTAATAAGTGAGGTGTGTTTGGTGTGAAATTTGTGATGAAGAATAAGTTTGATTAAAATTATATTGTTTGGAACTTTGTGAGTTGATCACTCCCTTAGGTTTAGGCAAGTTTTTGTTTCGATTAGCTTTAGGACTTATCACTTGTTTGTTAACCAAGCCACATTACAACCTTGAAAAGCTCTTGTGATTCTTGCATTTGTATTTTCAATACGTTTTTGGATGAATGCATAATTTAGTCTATTGTTTGCAAGATTGTGGAGGAGTGTTTTTTATCCTTCACCTTTGTGTGTTCTTCATCTACCGATGAATTTTTGCTAGGTGTGATTCATGATTGAGCTTGTTTTGTTTTAGAATGTTTTGCATAATTTTTGTACTTAGGATTTGTTTCGTTTATATGTTATTGTTGTAGTATAGTGGTAAGTTTGTATTTGTCGTGTACATTTTTCGTTTGAACCATACATTTGTTTTCCGTTTTCAAAACTTGTTGATTCGTGATTATTTGATTATCATTCTTTGTTTCTTTGAGTTATTTGACTTTGTTTGAGGACAAACAATGTGTCAAGTTGGGGAGAGTTGATAAGTGCCAAAATGTAGTTATTTTGTATATACATTTTGTGGCACTTATCCGTTCTTTTGTTGATATTCTTCGAATAAATCCCCCGCTTTTTGTATAAATGTGTACATAATAGAATAATTGAGTTTTTGTGTAAATATTGTATCATTTGATAGTTTTTCATCTATTTTATAGGTATTCATTCATAATTGGAGCATTGAGTAATAAAGGCCAAAGGCTAAGCTTCAAGAGTGTGATTTTGCACAATGGATCAACGAATAAAGCTCAAAATAAAATAATAAAAATCATCAATAAAGCTTGATATTCATTCATGGTTAGATAGATCATTGAATAAGATTTCCAACTCTTCAAATCGGGCGCAATTCCGAGTTACGGTTCTCAAGATACGGCAAAAATAAAATGCTGAAAATAGCAGACCGCGCTTAGCGCGAATACCGCGCTTAGCGCGCCCTGCGACATCAGAATTATTTAAAAGGGGCTCAAAACACATTTTTAGGTTATGGGTTGGGTATTTTTGAGTCCCAACACCATCACCTTCATATTTTTGATAGATTTGCTTGGAAAACAACATTGGAGCTTGCATTTTGATGATTCGGAGTCGAATCTCTCGTCGATTGGTGTTGACAAACCAAGAAATGTTTGGTTCCTCTTCTTCTCTTCTCTTTGTAATCTCTTTTGTTGGGTTTTATATGTATATCTACTCTAACTCATGTATATTTGTCGCCCTTGGCGTTATATAAAGCTTGCTTTACGAATTTGTGTCGGTGATTGTCTTAGGTTTTTACTTTATGTTAGGGATTTGAGCTTTGCTAGGGATAGATTGCTTAGATTCTTACCTAGGATGATTATCTGTTAGTTTCTGAATGCTAGAGATAGGTTTAGAGCTAACATTCACTATAGAGTATCCGAACTTAATGCCTCTGCGTCGGTGAAGTATGTCAGGAATGGGTATGGAGGTGACGCAGTTGACTTCTTTGTTGTCGAGGTATGCCAGGGATGAATATTGAGATGATTTAGGAGGATTCTCAATTTGGGTTAGAAATAGCTTAGGTTGTGAGAGGTATGTGATGACACGGACGAGTATCGTAGGCCGAGTATGACATGGGTGGTAGATTTAAGTCTGTGACGGGTAGTTTACATTCGTTCCGGACAAGCTGTCTATCCTTTATACTTTATGTTCATTTACTTTTTGTCTTTTATTTTCATTTCTTTTAATCTCAAACTCATTAACGGTAGAATTGTCGAACGACGAATCAATAACCAATCTCTGTGGACACGATACGATATAACCTAACCGGTATATATCACCCGGTAAAAATAATACCAACTCTTTGCTTGCCGCTATACTACAGCAACAGGCGCCATTGCCCGACTTTGACCTAGTCAGCTTGAACAGTTATATTTGTGGACCCGCATATCTCGGCCCAAATATAGTAGCCAATGAGGATCTTCCTAAGATTATTATATAAATCCTCATATCTTTGAGGGCAGGGTATCACTTTCTTACACTCAAAACCCTAATATTTTCTACCCTCATCTTTGAATATTTGCTTACTTTAGCATCAGAATGCCTTGCAGGTACACCACCCCCTCCTCAACACCAACTTGCTCGAAGGATCATCAACCGTTCCGGCCGTCTTCGATTCTGATCATTCATTCAGATCAGTGGCGCCGTCTATGGGAACTATCTTCCCCGTCTTCATTCGTCTTCCCGTAATCCGAAGATCAAAGATACTCTCAAAACTCCTAACGAGATGGTTGATAACAACGATCAACTCCTTTCTGGAAAGATCGTTCTCTCACCTGTCTGAAAGACGGACAAGACTAATTCATCTCCTCATCTAGAGGACACCATTTATCACAGGGATGACAGGACCGCATCCCCAAATTCTAAAGATGCTGGCAACCAAGATTCCCTCTTGGATAACCAGAAACCCAAGGATCAAGCTGATGACCCCGTCATCCCTCAACCCTCGACACCACCGTCGATCAACGCGGACCCAGCATTAGTTGCTATTATGTTCGCCCTCAATTAGACCAACAACATCCTCCTCCAACAGGGCCAGCGCATCGAGGCTCTAGAAAAGAACCGCTCATTGTCTCCACCTCAGAAACCTAAAGTGGTCGTTCCCCGAAGTCCCTCACCAAGAAGACTTGCTCAAAATGAGGACCATCCCGACCGATCTCTTCTGAAGAAGAGGAGACATACCCCACCTCGGAAAAATCGGGGATCTCCATTGCACAAGAAGACAAAGAATGAGTCGTATCGCTCCCGCGATCGATCTTCGTCGCCCAAATCAAGGGAGGAGAGAGAACTCTCCCCCCGTCACAAGAGAAACAAACGTTCAATCTCCTTCTCTCCCGACCAGAGCGACGAAGACGAGCACCACGGTCCTCTATGTCAAGCTATCATGGACATCCATATTCCATTACGTCTAGAGAAACCTCCCAGGCTCGGTCAATACGACGGTACCACCGACCCTGACGAATATATCGAGAACATCGATGCTTTGCTCAATTATTGGGAGGTTCGTGGGGCCATCAAATGTCGCCTATTTCCTACGACCTTAAGGAAATGGGTCATGTCTTGGTATAAAAGCCTGCCTGACAGATCGGTCACATCCTGGAAGCATCTGGGGAGACTATTCTCCAGACACTTCACCGCCTCCCGACGCCACCCAAATTCAAAGGCATCCCTAGAGGCCATCATTCATGGCAAAGAAGAATCTCTTCGAGCATATATCGAGAGGTTGAACCAAGAAGTCGTCCAGGTCTTAACAACGGACAATATGAAAAAATATCTCCTCGAAAGAGGACTAGGCCCTGGTAGTGACTTCGTGAAGGCCGTAGGCATCAAAACTCCCTCTACTTTGGATTCTTTCCTCCTGAAAGCCCAGGCGTACATCCAATACGAGGAAAAGGAAGCCGCAAATTTTTCTCGTGACACCCGACACAGGGAGAACGTCAAGAGCTCTAAGAATGAAGACCTCTTGACATCCCATCGGGGGGAGAAAGACGGCGGGAAGACAAACCCCGCGATTCTAGAGACCACAAAGGTCTGGTGGGTCGATTCAATGACTACATCCCCCTCATCACTTCTCGGGAGCGTATCCTGATCGACTGTGCAAACTCTGAGTTCAAACAAGGTGGTGTACGCTTTCCTCGGTAGACCCCGACTAAACCGAGGACAGATAAAAGCAAATATTGCATATTTCACTGGAGTCATGGACATGTGACGGACGACTGCATCCACCTAAAGGATGCAATTGAGATCCTAATCAGAGACGGGCATCTGAAGCAGTACAAGAAAAAGGAATCTACGAAAGGAGAAACCCCCTCGTCCAGCAAGGTCGAGGAAGAAAAGCTCGCGGAGGAGTCTTCTATGCATGTGGCAATGAGCATATCCAGGCCGGAAGACTTCTTCTTCCCCAATCTAGATGTCACCCCGGCATACTTCGTCGCCCACAGCCCTTGGGAATCTTTTCCAACGGTCATGGTCATCTCCGATGGAGGGTTCACCAAGAACTCCATCGGATCAATCAAAAGAAGATTCGACGACCTCGTCAGGACGAGTTTGGATCTGGGCGCCACCCTTGACAAGATCTAAGGAAAGTCTCATCCACTGGCCTTCTACAAAGAGGAGCTACCTGGGGGCGGCCCTAACGCAAACATCCATCTGCTCGTGCGTGCTCGAATGGCTAACTCCAACGTCAGATGCATATTACTCGACCAGGGAAGTTCGACTGATATCATGTACACTCAAATCTTCAGGACGTTACAACTCAATGAGACGCAGTTGACTCCATACCTCGGCTCAGATATGCAGGGATTCAACGGCTCCACAACGAAGCCGTGGGGATGTGTCAAGTTGATTGTAATGGTTGGTGCCGGAGAGACCGGTAGGTCAATCAAAACACAATTTTTGGTCGGCCCACACTCGCCAAGCTGATTGATGTACCATCCACGGTACACTTGAAGATGAAATATTATACAGAAAGTGGGGAGGTGACAACGTTGCACGAAGACATCTAAGCAGCCCAAAGATGTTTCGATGCATCAGCAAAGGGCCTAGACTCCATCAATCTCCAACCCCAGAACAAAGGCAGAGTCGACTGTAATACGGTGAACTGACTTTGTGCTTTTTTGTATCGCAAATGTGCGGATAGCAAGAGTCGCCACCGACTTTTCTTTTATCCAATTAATGGAAGGTGAAAAGAACAGGAAAAGACCTTCGTTAGATTCTGAGTAAGGGAGAAGGTTATGAAAAGGGAAGGTATTAGCACCCCTTTCCATCCGTAGTTATCTACGGGCTCTTAGTTGCTCTTAGATCACTTTAAAATTGTGCTTTCTGTGTGTTTGACAAAAATGTTTGAAAAGGCATTTCGCTTTGACTTTGTAATGATTCATGTAGGAATGTATACAAAGTGTTCGGAAATGTTTTGTTTTGAAAAGAGTTTGAACTTTGACAAAGGTGTGAGGTGTGAAAAGTATTTGATTTGAGCAAGCAACTAAAAGTCTTATTACCTACTCAGAACTGGTTGTTTTCGTATTATTTTACTTTCCTTTAGAATAGCGCTATCCATACCATTAGTTGGTAGGTAACCCTATTCGTTGGATGTAAGCGGGACATTCGAAGGGACATCGGATGGTCATAGAAAGCAACTTGTAGGAAGTATCCTAGCACATTCGAAGGGACTATCATCATTTTTCGTAGGCGACAATCGAGGGTCAAGATCATGTATTCGTAGGCGACATCGTGGGTCTATGATCTTTGTATCGAAGGGACTATGATGATTTTGTTTGGAAGGCGACGGTGCTAGAATACCTCTATGTTCGAGGGACATGACCATTTGTAATCGTAAAGGCGACGAGAGAGAATTACCCTAAGGGGTGCATGTGTGAAAGAGTGTGTCAATTCAGGTATTTTATCTTGAAACTTAGAATGAGCTAAGTTCAATTTTATCTTGCCATACACGCCTAATTGCTAGCAGTTTATAGGGTGCGGAAATTAAATTGCGGAAATGTAAAGTGCGGAAAGATAAATCCTACGCTATTACATGGCTTTGGGGCAGATACATAATTGAAAAATGCGGGAAATAAAAGTCCTAATTAAACTATTACATTTCATAGGCAATTACATAATATGAAAAGAAAACGATAAAAATTGTCTGAAACGGGATAACCTGTAAACAGATGAAAATCGGGAAATACGAGGAAATTGAATAAGAGGAAAATGTAAGTAAAAATAATAATTTTTGAATGAGAAAAAGTTTTCATGCTAGAAATAACATTAATATGCTAGAATAATTTTTTGAGATTTTTTGGAGTTAATTTAATAATTAAAAATCAATTAAAAGTGATTTAAATGATAAAATAGAAATTAAATTAAATATGCATGCAAAAATAATAATTTTAATTTTAAAAATTAAATAAACATTTTTATGATGAGTATGGAAAAAATAAATATTTTTGGTATTTTTTAAATGCATGATAAAAATCATGAAAGATAAATTAAATTGGATGAAAATATTAAAAGAAAATAGAAAAATATGAAAAAGGTTGCAAACATGTAAAAAATCAAATGCCATGGCTGGGATTCAAACCGGTGACCTTGCCTTCACAACCCCACGACTTGACCAACTGAGCTGCCTTGCACACGTGTTTAAAAAGCAGAGCGAATGGATTGTAAACGGATGTCACCCCCTGATTGCCCCAAATCACGCGCCAACCATCGTCTTCTTCGTTTTGAATTTTTGAAAAGATAGCGTCGGCCTCAGTTCGACGCTATAGTCCCTGCAAATCCCAAAATCAAACACAAGCAATATAAATGACATTAAAAGGCATGGTTCGATTGGAAACATCGTTCTGAACACGATGGTGGTGGTCTTTTGGTCCAATTTTTCCGTTTTAAGGAAACCTTAATTCGAAACCGAAAACCCTAACAATGGTGATTTTCGTTCCAGGCCATTAAAACATGATTGGGCTACCCAAATAGCTTGCAAACTTGATGCTGATCATGAACAAACAATCAAAAAGTGTTAAAAATGCATGAATAATGGAAATCGATTTTGAAAAATATATGAACAAACCAAATTCGAATTTCGTGATTCTTGATGCTTTTGAATGATGTAAAGGTCTGGAATCACTCCAGGGGTATCAAGGAATGTGTTTGAATGCTCAAAACCAATTGAAATCCACTGGAACTAGGGCTGCAAGTACCTTGAAGGACACGGTTTTTTGACTTTTGGAATAGGGTTCTTGAGGCAATTTTTCTGTTCTAATTCATGTGATATGCATTGTATATTTATAATGGATGGAAATTGAGCTGATTTGAGGAACAAATAATGGTTAATCAATGCAAAGATTATTTGATTTTGTACAAAATCAAATCTTATCTTTTTTGATCAATTTCAATCAAATTCTTGCCAAATCAATGATAATTTCGAAATTTGCCAGCCTTTATGGGTTACTTGGATCCCAAGAATGAGAGAAAAAATCAATTTGCAATTAATTTTGATTTTATACCTTATTTTTTAATTTAATTTGTATTTAAATGAATAAAATCCAAATTAAATAGAAAAATAAAGTTAAAATTCGTGGCATTGGGCTTGGATGTTCCAAATTGTATAAGTAACAAGTTTGAATGAAGAAAAACTAGGCCCATTTGCAAAAAAATTGATTTTTACAAGTATCTCTCTTTGTGCACTTCTTCAAAATTGCCCAAATTGCACAAGGTGTATTTTGCTCAATTTTCCATATTTTTAAGTGTTCTTGGACTTTTTAGAAAGCTCTAAGAGTCCTCTAACCAACCTATTTAGTTTCATCTCAATTAGAGTTTCCATGCTCAATAAATCTTCAAAACAAAACGTTGACTTTTTGTTGACTTTGAAAAGGACCTGTAATGTTTTGGTCCATACCTTCCAAATGAAGCATTTTTTGAACATTCTTGTGAGAAATGAAGTTGTAGAGAATTGAATTTCCTTCAAAACAAGAGGTGGTGGAAAAATATTTGAGAAAGTATGAAGAAGTTATGCTCAGTCAAAGTTCAGTTGACTTTTCCTCAAGAAACCCTAATTTGGAAAGTTTGACTTTTGAGCAAATCTTGAGTTTTCTTGATGAATCATGATCAACCCTTGATCAATTGATGAATGTAACTTCAAAATGAGGATGTTGACCAAAAATCATGAAGTTTGACTGTATGTTGACCACAGTTGACTTTTTGTTCAATACAACTGATTTTCAATCATCTGAGCAATTGTCTGAGGAAACTTGACTTGTGAGGCTTGAAACTTGACATGGAGAATCTTTGAAGCATATGAGGAGGCATGAAGACCATTGGAGATGTTGGAAGTCCATCTGGATCTGAGAATTGCCAAACCCTAGTTTGGGTTGATTGTCTAGGAGAGGGTTTGTCTGATCAACCCTTGAGGAACCCTTGAGTATGGGTGTATGAAATGCCTTGAGAAGTAGGAGGGAAAATTTTGGGGTATGACATCGACCTTCCAGAAAGCTCTCACAAGCCTGAACCTCTCCCTCGAGTCGATGCCATCGACCTCGACAGCCATCTAGAGCCGGAGGACTTGGCCAAGAAGAGGAGGAAGGGAAAAGCCCCTATGGTCGAAGAAGATTCACCCACTTCTAGTAGCTCAGGAGGGACCTCAAATCAAAACATACGTCCAATTCCAGACGAGGATTTCGAGCTCGTTCCACTCGGTGACGACCCCAACAAAGGAGTCAAGATCGGAACAGATCTCCTAGAGTTGGATCGAGACCAGCTCAAAGCATGCTTGAAGGATAACGCCGACCTCTTCGCCTGAAGTGCAGTCGAAATGTTCGGTCTCGACCCCGAGGTTGCATGTCACCACCTTACCATTGATCTTGCCCTTAAGGTTGTAGCACAGCGCAAGCAAAAGCAGTCCCCAGAAAAAACCGAGGCTGCCGAACAAGCTGTTATGGACCTTCTAGAGGCCAATTTTATATTGGAAGCCCAATATACTACGTGGCTATCCAACCCTGTACTTGTGAAAAAGAATAATGGAAAATGGCACATGTGCATTGATTACTCTGATCTTAATAAGGCATATCCAAAAGACGTCTACCCCCTGTCCAACATCGATAAACTCGTTGATAATTCTGCAGGTTTTAAATTTCTTTCGTTCATGGACACCTATTCGGTCTATAACTAAATTCTAATGGCTAAAACGGACAAATTTTATACGGCCTTTATGAACGAATCAGGCAACTATCACTACAACGTGATGCCCTTTGGTCTGAAAAACGCCGGTGCAACATACCAACGAATGATGAATAAAGTCTTTAAAGGAGAAATCAGAGACATGCTCGAGGTGTACATGGACGACATGATCATGAAACCCCAAGAGGAGGTCGATCATGCCCTACACCTCAGGAAGGTCTTCGATCAAGCCAAAAGAGTCAAAATGAGGTTCAACCCCGAAAAGTGCACCTTCGGAGTCTGAGCCGTAAGTTCCTCGACTTCTATCTCACCAAACGTGGGATAGAGGCTAATCCTAACAAATGTCGGGCATTCTCATAATTTCCCACTCCGAAGTAAAAAAATCCATTCAAGTCCTCAATGGGATTCTAACCTCGTTATCTCGATTCGTCGCAAGATCGGTCCAACATGCACTCCTATTCGTCAAACTACTAAGAAAGGAGGTTGTGTTCGACTGGACCGAGGAATGCGAGCAGCCCTTAATTCATCTCAAGAAAACCTTATCCCAATCTCTTGTGTTATCTCGACCTAATAAAGAGGAGATATTATATATGTATCTGGTCGTGACTTCTGAGTCTGTTAGCGCTGCACTCATCTAAGAAACACGGGAAGGGCAAAAACCTATCTATTTAACGAGCAAGGCCTTAAAAGGGTCTGAATTGAGATACCAACAAATCGAGAAAATTTCCCTCGCGCTAGTCAACGCCGCGAGACGGCTTCGCCACTATTTCTTAGCACACATTGTCATAGTTTGAACGGACCATCCCATCAAATAGTTATTGGGTCGACCAGACATGGTCGGTAGAATGCTCAAATGGTCGTTGGAATTATTCGAATTTGACATCAGGTACGAAAATAGGAAAGCCCTCAAAGCACAAGTCCTGGAGGACTTCGTGGCAGAAATGACTTTCTTGAAATCCCAAGAAGGAACCAACAAATGGACTATATTCGTCGACAGTGCCTCTAGCTCATCAGGAAGCGGAGCAGGCATAATTCTGGAAAATGGAGAAGGGATCGTCATCGAAGTATCCCTCGCCCTATCATTCCCTACTTCCAACAATCAAGCCAAGTACGGAGCTTTCCTCGCCGGCCTCCGCCTTGCCGAGGATATGGGAGTAAAAGAAGTCAAAATCCTCACAGATTCACAACACGTAGCCTCTAAAGTTCGAGGAGAATATCAGGTCAAAAACGACCAACTGGCCGAGTATGGACCCTCGTCAAAAACCACTTGAAAAATTTCACTTCAGTTGAAATACAACATATCCCTCGAGAACACAACGCTCAAGCAGATGTCCTATCCAAGCTTGTTAGCACGAGGACTAAAGGAGGGAACAAATCAGTAATCTAGGAAATACTCCCTCGACCGAGCATAGAGAAAAGTTATCCCGGCCACGACATACTCGTCATCGAAGAGGGCACCTCCTGGATGACGCCCGTTTACAAATATCTGACCGACGGGACCCTTCCTGACGATCCTAAGGAAGCAAGCGTCATCAGGCGAAGAGCTTGTTCATACATCATCCTCGAAGACAAACTCTACAGAAGGGGATTCTCCATCCCCCTCCTCAAATGGATAAAGGCCGAAGTACTGAACAAAATCACCGCCCAAAACATCCTGCGTTTCTACAAGAGGAACATATTAGCCCGGTTCAGCATTCCACAAGCTATAGTCACCGACAACGGGACATAGTTCACCGATAAAACATTTCAAGACTTCACCGCCCATCTGGGAACCATACAACACTTCGCTTTGGTCGAACACCCGCAGACTAATGGACAGGCCAAATCCGCCAACAAAGTCAATCTGCGCGGGCTCAGATGAAGGTTAGATGAATCAAAAAAGAAATGGGTCGAAGAAGTGCACAACATACTCTGGGCCTACCGAACCACTCCTCATTCATCCATCGGGGAAACCCCATTTCGAGTCGCATATGGAATCGAGGCCGTTATCCCGATAGAGATCTCTGAACCTTCGAGAAGAACTGAATCTCCCCTTGACGCGGAGATGAACGACCAATCCTTGAGGGAGGAGCTCGACATGGTCGAAGAAATAAGAATGGGTGCTGCCATTAGAGAAGCATCTCTCAAGCAAAGAATAGTCCTCTAATACAACTCCAAAGTTATTCCTCGCGAATTCGACGTCGGAAGCTTAGTCCTCAAATAGAACCTTAAGAGCTCCACCGAAGGAAAGCTTGCAGCAAACTGGGAAGGCCCTTATTGTATCTATGCCAAAACAGGAACAGGGGCCTACTACTTAGAAAACCTATAAGGGGAGCAACTCGCTCGATCATGGAACGCGAAAAAACTAAAACAATACTATAGTTAAAACACTAACGGTCGACACACCTCAGGAAACCACCCAGGTGCTTATAGCTCGACATCACACACTCGCCCCGGTACCAACATTGCGTGACATCATGGCACATAAAGAGATATTCGCTCCATTAACCTAACGAGTTAACCTCTGCCTCAACGCGGGGGACTTAAACGAGCCTCGTTGTCTAAGTACCTCGCCCGACAGAACACCTAACTCGCGATGGGACGCTCACGTCACTGACCTCAGGCCTTCAATGAAAGCTTGAGCTTCGGACCGAGTCCAACAACGAACTAGACCACTTTGACTAGTTTCCCCAAACTATCAAAGACCATACATTACCTATAAGTGTTCCCTCCCCAAAACATAAAGTATCAAATGCATACAAACGATAAACTAAAATACTTATACATTACATCCACGACCATAAAGACCGAATTTGTCTCTGAGTTAAAATGGGGATTCCACCCCAACAAAACAAAAGAGTCAAAACGAGCTCAAGGGCCGGAAAACTATCATTACATAAATGGGTCATGCCCAAGAAAGCATAACAAAACAATAAGACAAAATCACTCCGCAGGCTGATCAGCTTCAGGGGTCGACTGAGTCTCGTCCATGATCATTTCATCGAAGAAGTCAGCCCTCTTTATCTCACCTTCTTCGACGTAAAAATGGACTTTAATCCCATCAATCACCAGCTCCACACCTGGATTAAGGGCCCGTATCTGGGCCACAACATTTTCAAAGCTCCCCACTGAAGCAGCCTCAACGTCATCATAAGTCAGCCGCACGCGCCCGACCAAATCTGCCCAGGTTCTCAACCCTAATAAATATTCAGGTTCCCCCTCGGTCGGGGCATAGTCAGCCATTAGTCGAGCAGCTTCATCGGCCAGCTGCTGCTTATCTTTTCGGTATGCATCACACTCCTCGATAGCCTGCTTGAGCTCGAGGGATAATCTTTCCCGAGCCTCCTCCCAGTTTTTTGCAAGCTCCTTTGCTTCCTTCAATTTGGCCCTGAGCTTCCAAAGCTTAACCTTGGGAGATTGACCGAGTTCGGAATAAGTGGCCGCCATTTTAAAAACGCGCACCCGCGCACCCGCATCTTTAGAGAGAGTTGCTCTTTTTAACGACCGGTCCATTTCCTCCATCAAAAGAGATTCAGCCCAAGGCAAAAAAATGCTCCTGTTCTCGAAATAAGCATGTTCATGCCAGTAGGGAGGAAGATCAAATTTCCCCTTACCTTTTTCCTCGGTCAGATCCACGGGTCCTTCACCTTGCACCCTCTTATTCTTCGAGGGAGTCGCCTGAGCAGACAGAGCCACCAAGCTCGGAGACGAATTTCCCGGACCAGTCTTAGAGGAGCCCCCAGTTTCATTTGGCAATCTCGTCCTCTTTGCTTTCTTCTTCTGTAGAAGATTCCGAGCTATGCGCTCCTGCACGGGATTTATCCTAGCTGTAACAAGAAAGGACACACATTAAGATCAGATAAATCTAAAAGCACTCATCAATAGCATAGAAGAGAAATGATGCAAGGATAATTAAAATAATAAAACATTAACCCAAGTAAGCCTTAGGATCTCCACTAAGAAGGAGATCCCTCACATTGATAAGTGGGGGATCATAGACATAACCCTCGTCTTCTCCCATGAGCGGCTTTCCTCCTCGTCCCATACGCTAGGTCCGAGCAAGTCCCTCAACATAGGACATCAGCACTCCAAGACCAGCCACATCCTTGGAATCCAATTCTTCCTTAGCCCACACATATTGATCAGCATTCCGCTCAAAATGCTCCTTCTTCCAATGATAGTTAAACTTAGATACAAGCTGATGCACCCATCTTCGGGGAACCATTCTCCCAGACATAAGGTATGCTTGTGAACACATTAAAAAGAGCCCATTCCAAGATCGGTCGGACCAACATGAACTTCTCTTTGAAGAATCGAACAAACTCTTGATAGGGTTTGAAAAGCTTCCCATTATGTTGTCGAAACAACACCCAGCTCCATCGAACTACCCCGTCCGTCTTGTTCGACCCCCTCTGAAGGCAAAATATATGAAAGAACAGGGGGAGGGTAACGCCTATCTCCAAGTGTTCGCACACGATCTCAAACGCCCTGATAAAGGCGATCGCGTTCGGATGAAGTTGCGATGGAGCCAAACGAAGCTGATCGAACATCGCCACCTGCAAGTCAGTAAAGGGGAGACAAAACCCCAGCTCCCTGAACCAAATGTTGAACACTAGGATTTGGTCTCCCTCATATATCGAGCATACTTGATGCTCGACTGCAGGAATATATACATCCCAATCCTCTCGTTTCTCCCCCTCGTTCACATCTTCCCCCTTAGAATCATACCGATCAACGTCATCGAAAACTTCGTTCGGACGTGTAGTAAAGCACGATCCTTTCAAACGAACATCCAGAGCCATCCAGGTAGTAGGATCTTGGCCATTGGTCGGAGCAACTGTCCCAAGCTGACCCTCGACCAGATGGGATTCCTACCTTAGAATGACATCAGAAGAATTTTCCTCAAAGGTGGTAAAATCAGAATACTCCTGCTCGGAACCCCTCGAGCCCTCACAATTGTCTCCATTGGTATCCTCCATAATACCTGAAAAGCAGAGGAAGTTGGTGAACTCAACATTAACGTCAAATCCACCCTCCCATTACTCATCAACTGAAAAGGCTCGGACGAACGAGGATCCACTTCCTCGATCAATATCCCTCTCTCAAAACAAATTATCATCTAAAATGAGATCCCGGCTCGAGGAAGAGAACACACAGACAAACTCCGGCGTAATCAAACGTAATGAAAGGGCGAAGTAGTTGTTCACCGCCATTCCAAAAACCCCAAAACTGAAACCCTAACCGCATGCATTCTATGTAAAGAAAAGGATTTCAAATTTAACCTAATGAAATTGAACCAAGGATTCAGAAACATACAGTTTAAAAAGTGATCAAAGCATCATTGACGGAGAATCAAGCATTGATGCGGCAGCGTGAAACGGAAGAAACTCTGGAGCACACGAGTCAGGTTCCTCTGATTGATGGATGATGAAGTCGAGCATACGTGAGCAGATCCAGACAAAATAAAATCCACAAAAAAGGAGTCTTCTCTCCTTTTATAGGCCTACGCCTCGCACGTGGGTCTGCACGCATCTAGGAAACCTAGGGAATCCATCATTGCGCCTTAGGCCTGCCAAGCCATTAATGCACATGGATCGAGGCCACGCCAGCGAAACCCCCCAAATTCTCCAACCTTTCGCTTCCTCGAAGATTCATCGTTTCCTCGAATAAAATGACCTCGACTGTACGATTCAGATAAAGTCATCACCTCCACAGACGCAACGACTTGGGGGGCTACTGTTCTGGACTGCTCGAACGCCTGTCGAGAAAGCCACGTTCTTCGAGATATAGCCTTTGATAGAGATCCGTGCCGACATTGGGGGTTTCCAGTTGCTCGAAACGCATGCCACACGACGTCTCTTGCTCGGCGCCTGTCGAGCAGATTCGTTGATCATCGCATCAAGAGATATGCTCGTGACACTCCCTTTGCCTGACATAACGGCTAGTTACGAACGCCATTTCCCAAATTTGACCTAGTCAGGTCGAACGACTATATTTGCGGACCCGCATATCTCGGCCCAAATATTGTAGTCAATGAGGATCTTCCTAAGATTATTATATAAACCCTCATATCTTTGAGGGCAAGGTGTCACTTTCTTACACTCAAAACCCTAATGTTTTATACCCTTTTCTTTGAATATTTGCTTACTTTAACATCGGAGTGCCTTGAAGGTACACCACCCCCTCCTCAACACCAACTTGCTTGAAGGATCATCAACCGTTCTAGGCGTCTCCGGTTCTGATCATTCATTCAGATCAGTTTTCATGGAAAATACTTTCACAAGAAAGATAGCAAGATATATAGTGGTGGATGTAGATAATTTATAGTTGACTAATGTTTTAACAATATCTTGAGCGTTGCTTCTTTATGAATGTAGGGTATAGATTTGTTGATGTATGTGTGTAACAAAATCCCTCAATTATGTTATAAAACCAAAGGAATGGGTATTTTCTTTTTTAATTAAAAAATAAAATAAAATAAGAAAATCCCTTGGTTTTAGTATAAAAAAAAACAAAGGTAATAAATTTCAAGCAAAAAATCATGAATGGTAAAAAATTGGAAGTAATATGTCATGTGTCCATTTAAATTTTTACCAGTCAACATTTTTTGTGTGCAATTTACATCATGTTTAGGAATAAATTTCTCTATATTGTCAACCAAGAAATGCAATATTATTTTCTTTAATTAACAACAGATGAAGGTAATTCCAAAATGCATCAACACCATTATGTGAGATAGATTGTAGGGACAGAAAAAAGTTTTGTTCAAGATAAAAGAACACAAAATATTGAAGATTTTTTCTATCTTTTAATCTATCCCAAAGAATGATGCATGTGAGTTTGGGGAAGATATATATAAGTTAAGATTATTGTAAAATCTATTTAACGAGTGTTTTATAGTAAAATCTGATTATTTTATTTGTCGCTTATTACTGAAAATGAAGGGATAACTCATTTAGTTTACAAATAAAAAATAAAATAAAATAAATATAAAGCTTCCACTTATAAAGAAATAAAGACATAAAATGCATAAGCTGAGAAATGAAGCATATCCTAAATTGTTTTTCCCCTCATTTATATCAAAAACAGAAGGAATATTAAGGCACAACTACTGTAAGTACTCCCCGACTAAATGGTTTAGCTGAAAGGTTTAAACGAACCATTTTTGAAATAGTTAGATGCATGTTGGTTAGTGTTGGATTAAAAAAGTGTTTTGGGATGAGGTTGTTTTGACATCAGCATATCAGATAAATAGATGTCCTCGACTGCCTTGAAGATAAAGACATATGAAGAAGTGTGGTCAGGACACTCACCTAATCTCGACTGACTTAGAGTACTTGGTTGTGTAGCTTATGCTTACATTAGGCAAGATAAGGTCGAACCTAGAGCTCTAAGATACATGTTCATGGGTTACCCTAAAGGAGTTAAAGCTTATAGGTTGTGGTGCCTAGAGCTAGGTCACATAAGGTGTATCACAATTCGAGATGTAGTTTTCAATGAAGCATAGCTCACATTCAAGAAAGTTGATAATGTTGGTCAAAATGCATAAATCTCTAAAGAAGAGCTGAAACATGAAGAGATTCTCGTTGATGTAGAGCATAGTGATGTTAAATTGCATAACCCAGATCAAGTCGAAGAAGAAGTAGAAGTTATTGATGAAAGTTAGGAAACTGAAAATGATTATGTGTTGGCAAGATACAAGTCGAAAATAGTCATCAAGCCACCTTAGAGACTTGGTTATGCAGATATCATAGCTTTTACCTTAATCTCTGCAAGTGAAGTTCTTGATTAAGAACCTAGAGACTATAAATAATTTGTGAGAAGTCAAAATATTACTGGATGGTTGAAGGTCATGGATGATGAGATGACATATCTTCATGATAATAACACTTGGGAGTTGATCTAGAAACCTGTAGGGGTCAAGTATGTCAACTGTAAGTGGGTGTTCAAGGTTAAGGGAGGAATCAAAAAAGTGATGTCAAAGAGATACAAGGCAAGATTGGTTACTAGTGGGTTCACTCAGAAAAAAGGATTTGACTTTAATGATGTGCTCTCATATAATGTAAATCGTAGATCCATTAGAATTATGTTAGCCATGGTCGAAAAGTTTGACCTAGGGCGAGAACAGATGAATGTGAAGACTACTTTCTTGTATGGTAATCTAGATGAAACAATCCGGATGATGCAACCTGGAGGATATGCAGAAAAAGGGAAGGAATATTATGTGTGCAATCTGAACAGATCTTTATATGTAATGAGCCAATCTCCTCAACAATAGAATAGGAGATTCGACAAGTTCATGACCCACATAGGTTTCACTAGGAGCCAGCTCAACCACTATGTTTACTTCATATTCCGACCTAGAAATTCCTTGGTTATTTTGTTGCTTTATGTGGATGGTATTCTCATAGCAAGCAACAATGTCAATGATGAAATGAAGGTGATGGTTGAACTCAATAAGGAGTTCGACAAGAAGGATCTAGGAGTTGCATCCATGAATATTGGGATTGATATCTAGAGATATATAAATCATTCGAGATTATGCTTATATCAAGAGACATGCCTAAAGAAGATTCTCGAAAAATTTGATATGTCAAATTCAAAGTTTATTGTGACACCAAAAAACCCTTAGTTCAAGCTGGGTATGACTCAAAATCCTAGTACAAAACTCGAAAGAGCATATATGAATATAATTCCATCTACTATTATAATAGGTTCTTTGATGTATGATATAGTATGTACAAGTCCAAACATAGCATATGGAGTGAGCCTTGTAAGGAGGTATATGTTCAATCCTTGAAAGGCGTACTGGAAAATATTGAAGTGCATTCTAAGGTACATAAATAGGTATTTGAGCAAAGTCCTGATTTATGGGGGAGAGTATGGTGATAATAAAGCAAAATCAAAGGATATGTCGACTCTGATTATGCAAGTTGTATTGATTCCAAAAATCCATTCCTGGATATGTTTTCACTATGTTTGGCACATCAATCAGTTGGAAAACGATACTTCAGAAGGTTGTCGCCTTATCAACCAATGAAGCGAAACATATTGCCCTCACTGAAGCTGTGAAAGAAGAATTATGGATTGAAGGTTTTGCTAAAGAGCTGAAACTTCAAGGTCGAGTTATCACTATTAAATGTGATAGTCAAATTTCCATACACATGTCAAAGAATTCAGTCTATCATGAGTGAACGAAGCACATCGATGTGAGGCTGCATTTAGTTAGAGAAATAATCGAGTGTGGAGAAGTCCAAGTGCTAAAGGTTTCCACATACCACAATTTTGTTGATATGATAACTAAGACATTACCAAGATGAAAGTTTTTACATTGTATGCAGTTGATAAAGCTGCATGAAGAAAACTAGTTTGTTCCATTGATGTTGTAGAGTTTTCTCCAAGGTGGAGATTTGTGAGATTTTGGATCAAACTCTGGTATCTCAACATGGACAACTTCTTGGTTCGACAGATATTGAGTATGTTGTAAAAGTTTGTTCACATGTTGATGTTGAATTCGTGTATGTTGGGTCTGTTTGTTTAACCCAATTGTTTAATTTAGCTTGTAGCCTAAGTTATCTTAGTAGTTTATAAATAGACTATTTCTCTTGGTTTTTTTAGAGAGGTTGATTGTTGTTATTCACTTCTAATATAAAAATCATAAAAAAAGAAATTGAATAGAAAAATGGTCACAATCAATCCTAATTTTATTCTACTTCTTCCCGTTTCTCTCTCTTTCTTGAAAATCTAATAGGGTTTCTATTGTTTGTTCAAGAAACTCAATCTTTCTCATAGTTTTAGTTTGTTCTTGACAGTACTCCGTAACAACAAAACTATTAAGGAGTATGCCTAAAAGTAGTTTCGTAGCTTCCTTGACATTGTCACAAAGGCCTGAGAATTTTTTTTCGATTTTCAGGTAGCACATTTTCAAACCAGCTAATGCATTTGATATGAAATTTATTGGGGTATTAATACTACCTACTTCTCTGATAAGGATTGCATTAACTTCCTCAGTAGATACAATAAGATAGAGGAACAAACTCTCTCCAATTAAAAGCTAGGACAGGACTAAAGTGGTGGAAAATGGTCTTTTAAGTAATGTAAAAGCCTGCTCTTGTTGTAGGGTTCACTCAAATTGTGCATCTTTCCTCAATAACTTCTAGAGCGGATATGTGTGTCGATCTGATCTCAAAATGAATTTGTAAAAAGCAATCACCATTTTGTTTAGTTTCATTATCTTTTAATTTATTGTAGGGATATTTATATTAATGATTGTGTCACATTTTTGGGGTTAACATCAATGCTTTTTTCTATTAAATAAAATCCCAAAAAATTTCTTACTATGATGTTGAACATACACTTCTCCAAATTAAGTCTAATGTTATATTGTTGGACATATTTGAGCATGTTGGTTGGATGCTCTTCATGTAAGTGATTTTTGTTTGATTTGACAATCATTTCCTCCAATGTACCTATAGAATCTACTGATTTCTCCTTTAAGATCTTCTTCATAATTATTCTGTACGTCGCACATGCATTTTTAAAGGCAAAGGGCATGAGGTTGTATCAATAATTGGCATACTCTATCATGAAGGAAGTCATGTCCTTATCTTCTTAGGCAAGGGAATATAATTTTATATAGAAATGTCCATGAATGATAATAGCTTGTGTTTGACTTAATTATCTACCAGCTTATCAATGTAGTGAAATGGGTATGAATATTTCGGGCATGTTTTATTGAGGTTTGTGTAGTCAACGCATATTGTCGCACCCCAAAATTTACCCTCCTAAGCTCAGAGTTTCATCTTCCGGAAACGACTTTTGAGTTTGTGGTTGTGAGGAGTAATCATGAGGCATCCCTTCTTCAAGGAATACACTCTTTTGAATTTCTTCAGTGCACAAGATCAAGACTTTATTCCCTTGTATTTCTCATAAGATCATTGCATCACTAACAGTTTCAGAACAGGATAGATCGTGTGTGTGCTCCTAAAGTCAAAGTTAGGGTTTCATCAAAATTTCATCTGTTCAAGATATAATCAATTAGGGTTTGACTTTCCACTCACCTCAAATGATCTATCTTAATCAATCATCAACATTTGATCTTCAAATGCCCAACGTTTTCTCATGATCTACCTTGAATCGACCAATTAGGGTTTTGATCGAAGATAGTGAATCATTGACTTTCTGCTCAATGAATGACCTATTTGCTTAAAGATTGATCTTAACATCCTCAATGAAACATCTTGACCTAATTTCTTGGTTCAAAACATTGCAAGATCCATGTTTCTTCATCAGACAAATTCTGAGTCATCTGATGAAAATTCATTTGCTCAAAAAGTCAAACTTTGACTTTTGGTCAACTTTTTCAAATCTAAACTTCTTCAATCATAAAATCATTTCAAATAATCTATCATGATCATAAAAAATCAAGAAATATGAGAAAGTCAACAAAAAGTCAAGATTTGAATTTTTTCTAACACTTAGAAAAATTTTCAAGTGTTAAGAAACATGGCTTTTCCTTACTTTCATGGCCATTTTTCACCTAGATCCATTTTGATTCAAGAAAAACTCAAAACATGAAAGTTGTAGGTCTTGTTACAAGATTTCTAAAATTTCCAAGAACTTGCAAAAACACTTTGTGTAGCTAGGGTTTTGATTTTGAAACATAGAGCTCCAAAACCATGGATTTCCAAAATCATGCATCAAAGTTACAAGTTATTTTGCAACTTTCTCACTTCTTGAAGCTTTGTCACTAAATAAGATATGATTTTAGAGAAAAAAAATCTGATGGAAATGGTTAGGAAAGGATAAAAACACTTGAGTTTTTTAAGTAATGATTAGAAAGATTCCATGTGCATTTAATGAAGGAATATTCTTTTCTTAAGCCTTAAGCTTCCAAGTTGCAAGCTCTAAGCTTATCTTGCCTTGCCATTTCAGAATCCTTTGCCTATAGATAGAGGTTCTTACTTCATTCAAAAACACACCTAAAATAATCCAAACTTGCTTCCTCACTCATTTCTTATTTTGCAAGTTTCTAAGTTTCAAAGAGGTTAGAATTTCAAATTGCAAAATTCTGCAAGTTCTAACCAAAGGTGTCATTCAAACATTTTCTAAACATCATTTAGAAGTTGTTTGAAACTTTAAATCATCCAAAAACAAGCCAAGAATCATTTTTCTTCATAAAACTCCATTTGTGCAAGTTTTGAGCCAAAACTTCCAAACTTAAAAACCACTCGTGCTTGTCCTGATTTTTCACTTCAGACACACTCTATACAACATATAGAGACTGTCCAAACACTTAAACAAGTTCTGGAACAACTCCATCATCATCTTCCATTTTCAAACTAGCAACCTGCAACTTGACTTGGTCAAAGAGTTCTAGCAACTTTCAGAGCAATCTAAGAGTGGGAGCATACTCAGTGAGGTTCAGGAAAGCTTTTTCAATCATCACTTTGTATCTGGAAGCTATCATACTCGATCTGGTATTTCATACCAAGAGGTAAGCTTTCGAAATTTTGATATCTCCATACATGCATCTTTAGCTTCAAATTTGACAAGAAAGATGTAGATATCATATCATTAAAGCTATCTGGATTCTCAATTTAAACTAAAATTAACTGAGTTCATAGAATCATTCATCTAATCAGTTAGGGTTTAATTTGGGATCATCAAAATTCATGTTCATCTCTGATTATTAACTTTAACAAGTTATATGGCTGGAATCGTGAGGAAATTCTAGACAAAACTGTATTTTGAATTTCTAAAATTGATAAAGAATTAAGGAAGTTCAGGTTTGAAGCCATGGATGTTTGATTCCGTTTCCACGAAGAAGATGAAGTGGGAAATTCAAAATTCAAAACTTGGTTTATAATATATATTTGTGGTTTGAGTTAAAACAATGGATGTATTACCGCCCCAGCGGATGCCAGCACGCACTTAAACTTTTCCTTCGCCTCAAGGTCCAGGGTTCGAATCCCCCTGGAACCTTTTTTTAATAAAAGGCACATCAAGCTTCTGATGTTTGCTTCTCCAGAAGCACTTCTGAGGTTCAACCCTCCAGAAGTACTTCTGAAGCTTCTATCCCTAGAAGCTTACACACTCTTCAGAAGCACTTCTAGTGCTTCCATCTCTAGAAGCATCAAGCTTCTCACCCTCTAGAAGCATCAAGCTTCTAACATTGCTAGAAGCATCAAACTTCTAACACCTCAAGAAGCAACGTGCTTCTCATCCATCCAGAAGCATCCAGCTTCTAAACATCCAGAAGCGGCATGCTTCCACACGCCCCAGAAGCAGCATACCTCCAAAGCGCTCCAAAAGCAGCCAGCTTGTAAGCCTTTTGCCTCCAGAAGCAAGCCATGCTTCTGACCCCTTAAGAAGCACACAACTTCTGATCCTTTTCAAAACTTCATTTTTTCAAAACTCCTTCTAAACAAGGTGATTAAATAACAAATCAAGCACATGGCTCAGTGGAAAAACTCTTCACTTCTAAGCCAAAAGTCCAAGGTTCAAACCTCCTTAGGACCAAAAAACTCTTTTTTATCACTAATTTCTCTAGTTTCTAATAAACTTCAACATTTTCAAAAACTAATCAAAACTTATCATTTTGAGATGATTTTTTGCATACTTGTCATTTAATGTACCTATTTTATGATTATGTCAAAAAAACCCAAAAATATTTTCTTTTTGATTATATTTTTATTAAGTTAAAAATGAGACATTTTAAGTATTTTTAATGCTTTTCAAAAATGTTTTCTTTCAAACTTTCAAACTTAAATCTTTTTCAAAACTTCTTGTGAATATCCTTCACTTTTCAAAATCATTTTCAAAACCCCATCTAAAACACTTTCACAATTAACTTACAAACCTCGATCCAACGTTGAGTGCATTTTCAAATTTCTTTTCATAATAAAAACCCGAGTATTTTAATTGTTGGTTGCTAGACCAATTGTTTAAACACTTGTAAAAAAAGAACTTCGAATCTTTAAATCGTTGGATGCTAGTCCAATTGTTTAAAGATTCTTAATAACGTGAACTTTGTTTCACTTCACTCTTTCATAAGAAAAACTTTGAGATGATAGACGACTCGTTGAGCATTGAGCTCCTCTTGTTTCTAGTATTTGAATCGTAGGATGCTAGTCCTATTGTTCGGTACTTTTCACCCACTTAAAATCAATTCAACTCACTCAAATCTTTTTTTTCTCGCTCATACGCGATCATCAAACTCTTTTCTTACAAAGAGTGTGCAATAGCCATTTCAAACACGGACGAGGACTTAAGCTTTTCAAACAAACTAAATAAGTCCAGGTTCAAGCATTTGAAATGTCTAACGCACGATTTTTCTTATAAAATCAACACAACCAATTTAAAATCTTTTCAAGAGGAACTACGGAGTTTTGACTTTCCCATTGCACAAGGGAATACGTAGGCACACGGTTTCGAAACCGTGCCAAACTCAAAATAATAATAAACAAACCCTTTTTCTTTTGTATTCATAACTTAGCAATAAACACACACACAAACACTTAGAACTAAATGGGTCCCATCGAGTACGATGGATGTAAGGGGTGCTAATACCTTCCCCTTACATAACCGACTCCCAATTCCATGTTTTTGGTCACGTAGACCGCCTTATCCGCATCTGTGGGGTTTTATCTATATTTTCCTGTTCTTTTAGAACAAATAAAATTAGGTGGCGACTTCATTGTTTTTTTTTAAAACAACCGATGAAAAATCCAGTCATCACACATATCTTCTACTTTCTTGATACATTCTTCACTAGGAGGACATTGGATAACCATTTAGCGTATTTTAGTTCATTAATAAACCTATCTTGAAGGAAACCTTGAACGGTGTTCTTGGTAGCTCTGACTTTTTCTAGGGAATGTTGTCTTCTTTTTTAGACTACATACAAACAAATGGGCATTGTTAAATGGATGATATACCATATCATGTGTTATGTAGGGAATTTCATACAGGACAAAGGAGAATATCTCAATGGTGTTTTCGAGGCACTTGATGATCTCTTTACATAGAATAAGGGTGTTTGAAAGATACAATGGTTGACACTTTTGCAAGGGATTGCTAGGAATTGTACATTTATCATCCTCACATCTCTTCCTTCTAAGAAAAAGAGACCACTAACTTTATGTTACCCCAAGGGTGTGTCATAGAGTCATTAAATACTTTCATATGAATGCATGTGTAAGGAGATAAAATTCTTTTTTTCACCTCTAATTCTTTGAAGAGACTAACATACATGATGTATCAAGAGCTTTCCTCGTCCATCAAGATCATTAATACTTTATGATTGGCTATTTTGATCGTAATCACCAATAGAAGCACTTCATCTGGGATATCTCCTACCTTTTATTGTATCAGAACTCTATAATGGGTATTTCATCCTTCAATTTCCCCTCTTCATCCCTCGCCTTCAAATATGAGGTTTATCTTTTCGGGATTTTCTTGAATAGTTCTTTCAGAATGGATAATCTGATGGTTATTAAGGAGATGGCGTAATGAGGTATAGTAAAAGAATCTGAAGTTGGTGTGGTAGTGCTTTGACGAATGATTGATTGAGTTATTTTGGTAGTTTTCATTGTTGGATGTTATGTAAACTCAAAGTGATCAGACCAATTAACATAAACGTTTTCAGCTATGCAACAAAAAAAGATCAAAGAAATTTGATGTAGAATTTCGACTGCTCTATTATTCCCATGTGGAATAGAATATAAGTTATATGCTAATTAATGAATGCCATTATGGAAGCTCTTTGATACAATGTTAAGAGTATCTGGTTAATAGAGAAAAAGATGTATTTGTAAGATTAGACCTTTAATGCTTAAGTCAATGAGGCTAGAGATATGTAATTTGCAAGAATGGATTAATAGTACATGTCAGTGACGCTAAATCATATTTATATACAGGTGACAGTTAAAAAAATCCTCGGTAAGCGAGGCTAAAATGCAAAAGACCATTGAATTAACTCCAACGGGTGCAATGAATATGATGTCTAATTCCAATGTGTATGTGGCCTCTTAATGAGTATCTACATATTTATATATCTTGAGTGGTTGAATTTATATATTGATATTTCGAACTAGACCTTCTGGTAATGTAGCTTGTGAATGCATACACAGCCGAAAGTCCAAAAATTGTATTGTTATTATTAATAGTGAAGGAGACATGTTGATTATCTCTTTAGAAATCAATAGGGGTGATACCAGCTTTACAAAAACACTATAAATTAGGCAAAAGATCATGCCTATCTTTCATGGCAAAAATCTTAAGGTTGAGCTTCTTAAGCCAAGTTTGAGGGAATTTAGAAAACTCCATCCAAGGTTTTGCTACCAAAACCAAGTCTAGATTGTTAACAGGAATTAATCTTTTGAGAGCAAGTCTGGAAGAGGCATTTGCAATTCCTCTAACATTCCAGAATATGTACTTCATGAGAAAGGATTAGAAGTGCTAGTTTGCCTCCTAAGCAAACATATTTTCCCATGATTCAAATGAAAAATTATGTATGATGCTATCATTTCCTTGCAGATTGGGTTGTGTCTCTTCCACTTTGATAAACTCAAGAGTAGCATCTAATATAAATGTAGAAGAAGTAGAAAGATAGAGAAGAGAAGAGAGAGAAATTTAGTTGTAAATGATTTTGTATTTCACAAAGTTTGTTACATCACAAGATAGGATTGAGTTTATATATAAAGGCTATGCAGTCTAAACTTAACATTTTAGCTACTTATAATATGCCTCAGTATATTTCTACTATATTAACCTATAATATACTTGCATTACTCTAATATTTTCCCCTCAAGATGGAGGTCATATTTACATTAGTATTCCACTCTTACAAGGCCTGCGATTAGTTTTGATGTGAATAAAGCTTGTCAATTTCTTTCTAATCCCTTGGAAAGCCATTGGATAGCTGTGAAAAGAATTCTCAGGTATTTCCCTGCATCATGGAGTCTTGCTGCAACCTACTTCTACTCAGGTACCTATCTCTATTAAGGGGTTTTCTGATGCAGATTGTGAATTTGATCTAGATGATAGGAGATCCACCTCTGGTTCCTGCATTTTTCTTGGTCCAAATATGGTATCTTGGTGGTCCAAAAAAAAATCCCTTGTTGCCAGATCAAGTACTGAAGCTGAGTATAAATCCCTTGCTGACTCAGCTTCAGAAATTCTTTGGATCTATAACACCCCAAATCTACCCGAAAATTATAACAAAAATCAGAGTATTTATAAACCTTCAACATATTCGAGATATCACATTTCAACATAAAATAATCAACATGTATTGTATTTAACATAGATACATAACATTCGAATGAACAATTTACGACATACTTTATTCATATGAAAACATGACAACCTTTTTATTAAATATGCAGCGAAATCACAACTTTCAATTTTATAAATCATTTACAACTTTATTCAACTAAGACAGATTTCAGCCCGTAATTATCCAACAATTAGAGTAGTAACAACAACATAGAAATAAATAACATTCATTCCCCCTGAGTGCTACGTATCATAGCAACTAAGCCGACTAGGACTAACAGCAACTAAGTCTTCATTCTTCACTACCTGTACGTTAACCATGTAGAGGCAACATCACAACAAAAGGGGTGAGATATCAACCAATATAAATAAGTGTATGATAAATAATATGTTATATTAGATCATACAAATATCACCACTTCATAACAATAATTCTGCAACAACCAACAAACAACATAATAACAACAACAAGACGCTTTAATCAATCAACATAACAACTTATGATATACAACTTTGATTTATCACAAATTAACAACAACAACTTTAACACACAACTCAAGATGCGACTCAACTATGCATATGCATGTGGTACCATTGGAGCAGAACTCCCAATGTAAAAACTGCCAGTTTATCGAGACATCAAGGCATAAGTCTTTGTCACTAATTTGCCAATCCAGGCCAACGTGGTGAGCATTAGCTCCAACTTAAAATTTGTCAATCCAGGCCAACGTCGTTCTAATCAAGGCCAACTTAATAATGCAAATGTATGTGACTCAATGAATGCAATAATCATATACAACAACAAAAATCATCATCATAAAAGGCACAAGCCCATATCAACATTGTACCAATAAATAGAGGTACTCAACGTCGCTTCAACACTGGCCATAGGCCTACAACTTAATCAACGCATCAACAACAACATATGACAACAGGAACTCAACAACAACAGCTCATTCAAAACAACTCAATTCAATCAACATTGGTCATAAGACCTGCAACTTAATAATGTCCATAAACCGGGACAAATCAACATAATTCCACTTCACCTGCAAATCAACTTATTCGACATAATTGCAGCAAAACAAACTAACCAAAAATACCTATTAATACATACGAACTACTCCGACAAATTTCAACTAATTTCGGTTAACTAATTTTATCGCTTAAATCTACCAATTCGGCTACTTGGCACTATTTTCATTAACTACTATTACTACTAATCAATTATACGGCTTCGGTTGATTTATCATACTGCTACTACTAATACCTGCTAATTAAACTGTTATGTCATCAATGTATTGTTCTGCTAAGATAATACTAGCTTCTGTTAAAATTGCTTGCACTGCTATTTTATGGTCTTGATAGAATACTGTTGCTTTCTACTTATACTGATGTTACAAAAAACATCAACTACTTCTAATTCAATTATTAGTACCAATTAAATCCAACAATCTCTAAAACCAGTAAAACTCTTACATACTTAACTATTATTGCTATTCGTTCTACTGCTACCTGATACAAACTGACTCGTTCCTATTAATTAATTAATACTACCCTTCATATCACTAATATATTGATTCATACTTAGTTAAATTAATATATAAGTAATTAAAGTCACATAACTGGATGCAGGAAGAATTAAAGTGAGTAATATATATATATATATATATATATATATATATATATATATATATATACATACATATATATATATATATATCGATAAAACAGCAAAATGGCTCCCTATTTCCTATAAGGGCGCCCGCCCTCACCCTTGCTACATCTGGGGCGCCCACCCCACTTAGTGTGGCCCCCTCCCCTTAAATTTTTCATTCTTCTTCTTTCTACATTGTTATTCAGTCTCAGCTACACAATTTGTTTTCCAGAATTTCTAACTATTTCAATTCATAATCGATTTAATAAATATAGCTCAACCAACATGTTCTAGGAATTTAATTCAATAGCCAACAACATGTAATTTTTCCCAGTTTTGATTAATCCAAAAATCAACACAACCATCAAATACACAGCCACAATTAATCGATTGATGGAATAAGAATATCAACTATATTTTTAGCACACCACCGGAACAACAAAATTCACATCAAACAACCAAACAATTTCATGGCATCAATTTATACAACCTAACCCCATATACGATCTATCGCATACCCGATTATAGAGATTGAACTCCACCCTTATCTTGGAATAACGGTCTCTCTACAATTTCGTTTACATCCGGCTTTTCCATGGCTTCCAATTTTTGTGTCCTGCAACTTTTTCTCATACGGCCTCCTTCATGACTTTTTCTTCCTCTTCTCTGCGACCTCTTTTCTTCTCTTTGCAAACCCTTATTATTTTCCTCTCTCCACGTACTGATACTTCTAAACCCCTTGTTTCTATTCCTTTTTTTATATATATCTAACCTACTAGTAATATAACCTATTTCCTTTTAATCACATTCTATTTGGGCCTACTATTTGCATACCCCATCTTTACTACTTCTAACACAACAACTTAACCCAACCAAATTAATTAATATTCTGCGAAAATTAATATTATTTCTACTATTAATTTCTCTCGACTAAACTGACTAATTACTCGACTATCAACTTAACCGCCCAAACAACATAATAATTCAATTTCTCCTCTTAGAATAATACCGACAAATCCTAACTTCGACAATTTCCAATAATTAAATCCTTACATAATTTAATTAAATAATTAATTAAATTCGGGGCGTTACAGGATCCAACCCCTCTTAGTTGATCTTCAGCTTCCCTTCACTACCCATGTGATGTTTTGTGACAACTCGAGTATAGTTGCCTTGTCACATAATCGTATTCTCCATGCCAAAACCAAACATATGGAGCTTGACATCTTTTTTCTTAGGGAAAAAGTCTTAAGCAAGACTTTACTGGTTCAGCATGTACATGCATTTGACCAGTATGCAGATCTGCTTACAAAACCTCTTTCTTCCCAAAGGTTTCTGCAACAAAGATCAACAAACTCAGCTTCTAAATCAAATTCAGAAATCTATTTATCAGATTCCTGATTGATTGAAACTATGTGGTTGTTTCCATTTTCTTCCAAAATCACCTCTTCCTGATTTCGGTCATTGATAAGTGTCAAAATTTAGTTATTTTGAATATATGTTTAGTGGCACTTATCGGTTCTTTTGTTGATATTCTTCGAATAAATCCCCCGCTTTTTGTATAAATGTGTACATAATAGAATAATTGAGTTTTTGTGTAAATATTGTATCATTTGATAGTTTTTCATCTCTTTTATAGGTATTCATTCATAATTAGAGCATTGAGTAATAAAGTGTCGAAGACACGGCTTCAAACGCGGGATTTGAGCAACTCATCAACGAATAAGGCTCAAAATCAAAGAATAAAAATCATCAATTTGATTGATATTTTGTCATGGTTAGATAGGAAATTTAATAAGCTTTCCAACGATTCAAACAGGGCGCAATTCCGAGTTACGGTTCTCAAGTTATGGCAAAAACAAGATGCTGATTTTTTTCAGGACAGTGCAGACCGCGCTGAGCACGAAAATACCAGGCTAAGCGCGCCCTGCGATTTCAGAAATCTTTAAAAGGGGCTAAAAACTCATTTTTAGGTCATGGGTTGGGTATTTTTGAGTCCCAACATCATTTTTTGGATAGATTTGCTTAGAAAACAACATTGGAGCTTGCATTTGGATGATCCGGAGTCGAATCTCTCGTCGATTGGTGTTGACAAACCAAGAAATGTTTGGTTCCTCTTCTTCTCTTCTCTTTGTAATCTTTTTTGTTGGGTTTTGTATGTATATCTACTCATAACTCATGTATATTTGTCGCCTTTGACATTGTATAAAGTTTGCTTTATGAATCTGTGTTGGTGATTGTCTTAGGTTTTTACTCTATGTTAGGGATTTGAGCTTTACTAGAGATAGATCGCTTAGATTCTTACTGAGGATGATTATCTGTTAGTTTCTGAATGCTAGAAATGGGTTTAGAGCTGACATTCACTATAGAGTATCTGATCTTAATGCCTCTGCGTTGGTGAAGTATGCTAGAGATGGTTATGGAGGTGACGCATTTGACTTTTATGTTGTTGAGATAGGCCAAACATGGCTATTGAGATGATTCGGGAGGATTCTCAATTTGGGTTAGAAATAGCTTAGGTGGTGAGAGGTATGTGCTGACACGGACGAGTATCGTAGGCCGAGTATGACATGGGTGGTAGATTTAAGTCTGTGACGGGTAGTGTGCATCGGTTCCAGACAAGCTGTCTATCCTTTATAATTTTTGTTCATTTACTTTTTGTCTTTTATTTTCAACTCTTTTAATCTCAAACTCATTAACGGTAGAATTGCCGAACGACGAATCAATAACCAATCTCTGTGGATACGATACGATATAACCTAACCGGTATATATCACTCGGTAAAAATAATACCAACTCTTTGCTTGTTGCTTTACCGCCGCAACAAAATAGCGTCGTTGCTGGGGATTGGTTTTATTGTTTCTGTATTGCGATAATTCCATTGTTTTTGAGTTTTGTAATTATTGTATTATGTTGTATAGGCTTTGTATATGAACTTGTATATGTTACATGTACATGTTGTGTGTTTACTTTCCATACTTGTACATATTTGTGATTTTCTTAGCTTTCATGTGATGTTGTGAATTGTCTCGTACTCGTAATATTTTGAAATAGGACATGTTCTTAATTTCAAATCTTCACTTTTCAACTTGTTAATTCATTTTCACCACGTTTTTGTATCGTAATTTGCTTTTGTTTTGTTACGTAAAATGTTGTATTTCCGCAAGTTTGTCGTGTTTAGCTTGAGGAGTTTTGTTGGTTGTAAATATTGTACATTTTATTTTTCTAATTCTTTTGTTGTTGTTTGGACTCAAATTTTTGTCCGGTAACTTGAAGACTTTTGAGGTGATTTTCTGAGTTTGATCGTTTCAACTCGCGAATGTATGGTAGTGATAGTTTCAAAGTTGGTACACGTCAGGTACTCGTTTATCGCTTTCTATATCATAACATGTTTAGGAAATTTATCATTTGTACAATTACCATGTCATTCATTCTTTTTGCATTACTTGCTCATAAATTGAATCACTTTAGTACCCTTTTAACCATAAATGTGAGGAAGCTTTCCATTGTTTACATATGCTGAGAGTCCACATTCTTGTTTTAACTGTATTTTATTATGCTTAATCTTTTGTTTTGTATTGATTGTATGATTGCAAGAAAATGATCAAGGCATTTTGTTGATTTTGAGCGTAACTACCTTGGCCAAATATTTAATTCACCTTGTGAGTGTGTGAACCTTTGTTAACCCCTCTGAACTTTTATCAATATCCATGTTTATTTGAACTTGATGCTTGTCTATGAGTGTCGATTCACTTTTTTTATGGATGTTGATTTCTTTGTTTCTTGAACCCTCAACTATATGTTGTTGTATGAATTTTTACCTTGCCTTAGAAAGTAGGGAGTATTCACACATTAATGTTGGTTGAATTCAAGTTGGGGAGAGGAATGCTTATGTACTTATATTGTGGTTGGTATAAGGCTAAGAGAAAAGAAAAAAATGTGAAAAAGAAAGATTAGAAAAAGAAAGAAAAAAGAGAAAAGCTTTGAAAAAGAAAAACAAAAAGAGTAGGAATAATGTTATGTTAATAAGTGAGGTGTTTTTGGTGTGAAATTTGTGATGAAGAATAAGTTTGATTGAAATTATATTGTTTGGAACTTTGTGAGTTGATCACTCCCTTAGGTTTAGGCAAGTTTTTGTTTCGATTAGCTTTAGGACTTATCACTTATTTGTTAACTAAGCCACATTACAACCTTGAAAAGCCCTTGTGATTCTTGCATTTGTACTTTCAATACGTTTTTGGATGAATACATAATTTAGTCTTTTGTTTGCAAGATTGTGGAGGAGTGTTTTTTATCCCTCACCTTTGTGTGTTCTTCATCTACCAATGAATTTTTGCTAGGTGTGATTCATGATTGATCTTGTTTTGTTTTAATGTTTTGCAAGATTTTTGTACTTATGATTTGTTTTGTTTATATGTTATTGTTGTAGTATAGTGGTAAGTTTGTATTTATCGTGTACTTTTTTTTTTGAACCATACATTTGTTTTCTGTTTTAAAAACTTGTTGATTCGTGATTATTTGATTATCATTCTTTGTTTATTTGAGTTATTTGACTTTGTTTGAGAACAAACAATGTTTCAAGTTGGGGAGAGTTGATAAGTGCCAAAATTTTGTTATTTTGTATATATGTTTAGTGGCACTTATCGGTTCTTTTGTTGATATTTTTCGAATAAATCCCCCGCTTTTTGTATAAATGTGTACATAATAGAATAATTGAGTTTTTGTGTAAATATTGTATCATTTGATAGTTTTTCATCTCTTTTATAGGTATTCATTCATAATTGGAGCATTGAGTAATAAAGTGTCGAAGACACGACTTCAAACGCGGGATTTGAGCAACTCATCAACGAATAAGGCTCAAAATCAAAGAATAAAAATCATCAATTTGATTGATATTTTGTCATGGTTAGATAAGAAATTTAATAAGCTTTCCAACGCTTCAAACCGGGCGCAATTCTGAGTTACGGTTCTCAAGTTATGGCAAAAACAAGATGCTGATTTTTTCAGATATCAGACCGCAAAACCGACTAAGCGCGCCCTACGATTTCAGAAATCTTTAAAAGGGGCTAAAAACTCCTTTTTAGGTCATGGGTTGGGTATTTTTGAGTCTCAACACCATCAACATCATTTTTTGGATAGATTTGCTTAGAAAACAACATTGGAGCTTGCATTTGGATGATCCGGAGTCGAATCTCTCGTCGATTGGTGTTGATAAACCAAGAAATGTTTGGTTCCTCTTCTTCTCTTCTCTTTGTAATCTCTTTTGTTGGGTTTTGTATGTTTATCTACTCATAACTCATGTATATTTGTCGCCCTTGACATTGTATAAAGCTTTCTTTATGAATCTGTGTTGGTGATTGTCTTAGGTTTTTACTCTATGTTAGGGATTTGAGCTTTACTAGAGATAGATCGCTTAGATTCTTACCGAGGATGATTATCTGTTAGTTTCTGAATTCTAGAAATGGGTTTAGAGCTGACATTCACTATAGAGTATCTGATCTTAATGCCTCTGCGTTGGTGAAGTATGCTAGAGATGGTTATGGAGGTGACGCAGTTGACTTTTGTGTTGTTGAGATAGGCCAAACATGGCTATTGAGATGATTTGGGAGGATTCTCAATTTGGGTTAGAAATAGCTTAGGTGGTGAGAGGTATGTGATGACACGGACGAGTATCGTAGGCCGAGTATGACATGGGTGGTAGATTTAAGTCTGTGACGGGTAGTGTGCATTCGTTTTAGACAAGTTGTCTATCCTTTATAGTTTTTGTTCATTTAATTTTTGTCTTTTATTTTCAACTCTTTTAATCTCAAACTCCTTAACGGTAGAATTGTCGAACGACGAATCAATAACCAATCTCTGTGGACACGATACGATATAACCTAACCGGTATATATCACCCGGTAAAAATAATACCAACTCTTTGCTTGTCGCTTTACCGCCGCAACAGCCATCACATGTATTAACATCCTTTTCCCGACCTTTTGGCTCATTGACTTGTGTATTGTCATCAATGTCCACAACTTCAACCTCCTTTTTCTTTTCAGCAAAAAAAAATTTTGGTTGACCCTCTGTTGTTTTGCTTTTGCCCTTGTTTATATCCTTCGGAGATTTCCTTTTACAATTGTTATACCCATGACCAATACAATTGCAAAAAGTACAAAAGTCATGTATTTTTTCATATTCCACCTTTACAAAGAAGGCAAAACCAAATTTTTCCACCAACACTTTATATATTAGTTCTTTTGTAAGATCAAGTTCCACATGAACACGAATAAAGTGACTGAAAGCTCTATCAAATAACGGTTTGCTAGACGCATAATCAATGCATATATGAGAGCCTATGCTACTAGCAATGGCAAAGAGTATTTTTGGCCTTCAATATTCTTGTGATAACCCATAAATATAGATTCATACTTGAGCAGACGTTTAGTGAATGTTAGACGAAACGAAATCTTTGGTCCAGGTGAAAAGTTTCAGCGTGCCTGGGGTTAGATTCCAAGATGAGACCGACCTGACTAAGCTAACATCTTCAATACTCGAGAACGAGAATTTGAAAAAACCCTTGCCTAGAGACGTTAGACACCATTTGCCTAGAGAAGTGCGATGTTTTTGAAGCTAGACACATAGACAAGCCACCGTAAGTGGCGAAGATCCCTTTGACCAAATGATATGGTCGTGGAGATTGTGTTTGCACGAAGCTACTCCAAGTTGACATCCCTCTTCAGGGATAGCAATAGCAATCCTATCCCCTTTGACGCAAGGTATATGTATTGACTTAGTGGAATGTTGCACACATGTTCACCGTTTGTGCAAAAGTTTTTATTTGATTTGTCGAAATTTGTTATTTTTGTCAAATATGATTTTTAATCATAAACTATAATTAATTTATTATAATTGATCTCATTTAATATTTAATGATAAAAGTAATATAAAAATTAATAATTAAATAGTGATTCATATTTATCTTGAGTTAAAATAGAATAGTCTAAAATTACTTTAGAGATTCATTTTTAAATATCTATTATTTATAATGTGTGATTTCTTTAATAAATTATAATTAATTATTTAAATTTAATTAATATTAAATAAAATAGATATAATAGTAAAATACTTTATAATCAATGGATGCGTGTTAAATTTTAAGTGGAGTTGATATAGGTATTTTGGTAGTAATAAGTTTTCTAAAATTTATAGTGGATGGACTATCAATTTAATTGTCTTAATTAAATTAACTTTTTTAACTATAGCTATATATTATATACCATTAAAATTACATCTACGATTGGTTAATAAATATGAATATTAATTTTTACTATTAATGTTTTTATATTAATTTATGTACGTCAATCAAATTTATTTTTATTTTTATGATTGAAAACTGTACCGCTTAAGGTATTTATTTTTTCTGATGATTGTTATTATATGTTAGTCCAATTAAAGACAATTTGATTAAGAGGTAGACTTTTGTCATGAATGATAAAAACTGTATGGTGAATTGTAGTGTGATGAATACAGTGATCATTTATTCGTAACCTGTGATTTCTTTTATAGATTATTCTTAATTGGTTAAGGTTGTTTATGATATAAAAAAAAAACAATTTGAGATCATATATTGCAGTTTGGTGTACTTGGTGATTTTTCGAAAAATATTATATTAGTTTTTATTTTTAACATTATTTGATTCATGATGATTTGGATTATCTAAAAAGAATAAAATAAATGTATTTTCTATAATAAAGCATAGCATTTTCTAGGTGTTATCTAAAAAGGTAACATTTGAGTTGTTTTGATAGTTTAATATGTTATTTTCGATTACGAAATCCAATTAGGAAGGTCAAATCCTTTATTTTTCTTAAAAGATAATTATGTAGACCACTTTTTCCTCTCTTTTTTTCAAAAAATTAAATTGTAAATTTGAATTCTTTCTTATCATTTTCGATATATCTTGTGCTAAATTGACTTGTTATGATCATTAATATATTTTATTTTAATATTTTCAAAAAACAAAATTAGCTAGTGTACTTATAACTAATTTATTAATTTGTTAATTTTATGATAATTATAATTTATTATGAATTAAGTTTTAAAAAATATCATATATTGACTAATTTTCTAAAATTTCATGTTAAATATTAAAATGGAATTTAATTACATTTGAGTATGTTTATATGAATTAGGTTTTTAAATAGATTAATAAATCAAGTCAAGTTTTATTTTAAAGTTAGACTCAAGACCAAAGTAAGTTATAGAATACATACCAAACTTAAACCTTTTAAAAATTATTTTTCAAGTCAAAATTACTTTCCACCATATTTTTATGAAGCTACTATTTGTAGCTTCTCTTGGAAGGTGATTTCTTACCGTAGTTTTTCCAATTTTCAAACATATATAAACAAATAAATAAAATTGTTGTAATCAAGTTTTGATCCATTCCTTACACCTATATTGCAGTGGACTGTGCGCCTATAAATAAGGATTTGATGCGGTGTCTTTGTCTCCCTACCACCTTTTTTTGGTTTGACCGGACTATTTTTAGGTAGATTAATGATAATACAATTCTTTTTTTCATTTATACTAAGATTATACAATAGTCTACATATTTAGTATACTCTTTTCTCACTTTTATATTTTACATCATCAAAAAGATATCTAATAATTTAACAAATATTTAATTTTTACACATTATATTATTATATTAGTTTTGTTTAATAAAATTCAACATCTTATTCTATCATTTTTATCTTATATATTTTTATTAAAGTCAAATCAATTTTTTTGTCCAAATCAAATAAACCAAATCTTTATTTATAAATAAAAAATAATAAATTTTGGTGAAAATAAAAATAAACAAATATTAATTTACTATAAAATAATTGAACTCAAACAATTAATATGAGATAAAAATTTAAACATTCACAACAACCAATAAAATTTTGTAAAATATTTTATGTAGCTCTACTCCTCTTCATTAACATATTGAATGTTTTCAACACCAATTAATTCATCTCACTTTCAACGCTTTATTTAACATCTCATTGCAAACATTCAACTATTTGAGAGAAAAAATTCAACACTCCATTATATTTAGTCTAATAATTTTTTACTGTTCAAAGTTGTTTTGGTAGTTGATGAGAGTAATTTGGCTTATCGTAACTTCAATTTATTTGTTTGTACACCAGTAGAAAGAACAATATAATTTTAAAATTTACATTCAGTATACGAAAAACGGGTGTAAATGAAAAATACGGTGACAATTTTATAAATAAAATGTGATTTTAAATATTACCAGATGACTATATATTTCCTATTTTTTAAAAATGTGTTTAAATTAAAAATATTATTATAATTAAATCTCAATTACTTTTTTTAAATTAAAAAAATGGATGTAAAAATATATAATTTATGTGGCATATTTAGAAATAATTTAATTATTTTAACAATTTAATGAGTAAATATTAAGCTGAATAACAAGTTTATTAGGCAGAATAAAATAATTTAATTTTATAGGAGTGAACAAAACTCTCGTTCTAACCCTTTTTAACAAAGCTCTCATTCTAAACCCAATTTTTCATTAAAGAAAATTCAAACCCATCAGAATTTTCAACAAATTTTTAATAAAGGGAATCTAAACTCAATTTCATCACATTTTACCAAAACTCTTTTCACCATCGTAGATTTCATCACATTTCACCGAAACCCTTTTCACCATCGTAGAGAAGACATCAAAGTTGAAGAAATTTACGAATTTGCATTTGATATATTTTGCTTCAGTATCTATCGAAAGCGGTTTCTTTCAGCGGTCTATAAGCGGTTTCTTTCAGCGGTCTATAAGCGCTTTTCAAAAGTGCTTTTATTGTGGTTTCGACGCGAGAATATTTCTCTCACGCAACAACAACAATAGTGAATTGTTCGTGATTCTTTTCTTACGGCAATCAACACAGATTCGATAATGTGCGGATGTTCGTCAGCAAATTCGCGAGTTTTCTTCTTCTTTTTTCTTTCGATTTATCTGCTATGGAATTGTTGTTGTATTATTATTTGTTGTTGTGGCAGGTTATGGTTCATGAATCGGCATCGAATTGTTACCACAATTACAGCTTTGCAATTACGTACGTCAGGTATTCGATAAAAGTTCTGAATCGTATTTACACCCGTTTTAAATGGGTGTAAATTCGTTAGACATTTCTCACCCAATTAATATACACCCGATTTTTATTAAATTTAATGGATGTAAATTTAATTAAAAAGGGGTGTAAGTTAACCTTTTTGTACTAGTGATAGCAAGTTATAAAATATTTTAAAAATAAAGTGGCATTGAACTGCTATAGAATTATATATTTTTAGTATTCTTTTACTTTTTATTTATATATATATATATATATATATATATATATATATATATATATATATATATATATATATATATGGACCGATCAAAAGTTTCAATGTTGAGGGATCCATATAATCAACTCAGCCATGTAAAGCCCATGAGTATATCTAACATATATAATCAACACATGTGAAATTTAAGGTACATTTTTCTGATCTTCACATTTCCACTTCTCTCGTCTTGGACTCTATAATTGACTTGGGTGTTAGTGTATTAATCTTACAGGTCCACCATGTGCCACCGTATCAGAGGCTCAATTTACAGTGGAAGTTTAACCGATCCAGATATGGATCAAGATGAACATGAAAACAGATCTCTTACACACTAGCCGAAGTGAAAGAAAGAAGGAAACTTCAAAAAAAATTGGCAAAGTCGTCAGTCGCCTGTGAAGAAGGACACATCAGTCAAATCTCCTTCTATCGGTGGGCAAAATAAATTGGCATACACAATAATTCAAGCCAACGATGCGCCATTTCTAAAGGATGTCGTCGTGAGTTTTTCTGCGACACGAGATCCTCCTCGACGAGAGACACTCAAATTCGCGAGTGTTTCTGGGACACGACTTTCTCCTCGACGAGAGATACGCCAATTCGCAAGTTTTTCCGCGACACAATAGCGAGCATGAATTTCCCTTCCTTTTGGGGAGGAATCTTCCCCTTGCAACCCGTCAGAAAACTCATGAGCTTCGTCGTAAAACTCATAAACTTCATCGGAAAACGCATGAGCCTCTCTAGAAAATTCTTGTGCTCATCAAAAAATTCATGTACTCATTGGAATCCTCGTGAAACTCGCTGGAAAACTCATAGGTTCGTCGATGAATTGCTAAAGGGATTCTTGATCCCCCCATAATTTCTAATAAGGATATGCAAAAACAACCATAGAGAAGGATCACTTACTTGGAAAGGAAGGAATAGACGATGGTGGAAATGGTGTTAATGGTGATGACGATGACAATAAACACAAAATCAGCGCGAGATGAGGAAGAGAGTGGAAATTGGAAATGTTCTAAATGAGCCTCTCCTCACTCTTTTAAAGTCAACCCCACCACATGGGGAACGCGCAGTTAGTCATCATTTCCTAGGCCCTAGGCAAACAAATAATAAGTGTATTAATTAGCCACCATGTGTGGCACGCAAAGTAGTTTAAACGTTTTGTTTTCTTGAGATTCGTCGTCACGTGTCCCCATATGGCGAGCTCATGCAGAGACTCCCCATGTTCCAGCTGTCGGGCGCGTAACCCAAGATTCCAGCGCTCCACGTTTATCGGGCCCGTGAGCTCCAACCTATCCATGTCCCCTACGAACACGTTATCGCGAAGGAAATCATTCTTAGACGAAGAATATTAGCAAGAGTTGATTCCTCACCGTCGGTCACGCCCAAGTGGCTGCCCACATGAATGATGGTCGACCACATATGAAATCCTTTCACTTCGGCACGCAAACCGACTCTAAGTAATAGCTCATTTGTCTAGGAGCAAAGACGTGGGGGGTCCTGTTTTAGATTGGACCTATGGCTGGTCCATCGTCGAGCACGACTCAATCCTATTATATCTCGAGGCCCAACAAAATGGCTCAAACTATAACACATCAATTCTACCCGACGAATGTTATAAAAATCAAAGTAATAAAAAAAATTTAAAACAATTGGAATGCTACAATTCAATTTAAAACAACATCTTTTACTACAAGTAAAATAGATACATAACACTTAGAACATCGGATGAACAGGTAGCCATATTATTTAGCTTTTGAAAACAAAACAACTTCTATTAACTACGCAGCAGAATCCTAATATTCAATTTAACGACATAACATCCTTTGCTCAACTAAAACAACTTCGAAGGAACATAAAAGTCAACAACTTGAGTAATAACAACAACAAACAAATATCGTTCATCCCCCGACTATTACGTATCAAAGCAACAACACCAACTCGAACTAACGAAGGTAAACAGCCTTCATCCTGGATTACCTGCACGTTAGCCACATAGAGGAAACATCACAACATAAGGGGTGAGATATCTAACAATATATTAGAATCAGTCCATGTAAAATCACTGCTTCATAACTACAATAACAACATTTATCACGACATAATCACCAACCAGTATAATGTCAACAATGTATCAACACCACAACATTTATCACAACATATTCATCAACGTAATACAACAAAAATTCACCATCATATCAACTCAAATATGCAACATGAGATGCAACAACTTATTCCAATGCATGTGCATGTGGTACCAATAGAGCAGAACTCCCAACGTAAAAATCTGCCAATATCTGAGGCATCAACAATGCATAAGCCTTCATCATCAACGTGTTGTCAATCCAGGTCACCGTAAATAGAGAAAAACTCCCAACGTAATATTTTTTCCAATCCAGGACAACGTAATTATGAAATGTATGCGACAACATAATGCAACTCAACAACAACAACGAAAACATCAAATCAACATCAACTTCATCATAATTTCAACACTAACTATAACCCTTCAACATAATAATTATTCAACAACATTATTCAACGTTGGCACAAGGCCTACAATATGGTTCAACACATCAACACAGGGTAACACAACCAATTTCATCATAACCTACAACCTCGCAAATTATCAACAACATCATCACAAGCAAACAACAACAACAAATTACTACACAATTAACCTCGACAATTCTACACCAAAACTATTTATTTACCACTACTCCTATTTAATTATTGAGCATCACCTACTAAACCAATTAATTCAACTACTTAATTTCCTACTAAAATATTTTCTGTTATTGAAATGCCTACTATATTCAGTTTCTAATATTTTCTGTCTTGAGATAATTTCTTGTGTCATAGTACAAGTATAATACTTAGTGCTACTAACATGTGTTATGTTTACTGCTACTACCGTCATTCTACTTTCATGTGATTTATATCTTCCATTATTTACTACCTGTATCTACTTAATTAAATAACATAGTTTAATTTTTAAGAATACAGAGAAATAAATATAATGGAAAACAGATGAAGAGCGTAATAGAGAAACAAAACAAAAGACCCTGTAACTAAGGGTTCTTCTCGACACCCACTTAAGCCAAGCCCTGCTGAATGGAAGACTCCCTATCTCCACATACACATGTCGATCAACATGTTCCTCATGCTAGGTGTGTCGTTCAGCACACTCCCCTTGTCTCCAGGGTGTGTCGTTCGGTGCGTTCTTCTTCTAGTATTAACTTTCTGCAATTTTTCTCATATGCTTTCGTAATTGTGCTGATTAATTAACAGACATAAATTTTTTTCACCACACATAATAATAATCAACCATCATAACTCATAATTTCCCAACGTAAATTCAGTGATACATACAACTCACAATCAATTTTAACACAGCCAAATAATTGAATTCACAACAAAACACCCTGCAACTACACAGCAATAATTTCATATGAATTAATCCCCACATATCATTCATCATATACCCTATTATAGAGTCAGAACCCCAACTTTACCTTGGATTGGAGATCGCTTTATAATTTTCGATTGAATCTTAGCTTTTCCATGGCTTTAAACATTTTGCTCTTTTGCTTTGCATTATTCCACGATCAATTTTCTAAGACTTTGTCTTCTCTTTTACCACTTCTACGTGTCCCTTCCAAAACCCTTATTTTTCTTTGCAACTTCCTCCACGTACAACTTTTCACACTTATTTCTCATTCAACCTAGTTTCTTTCTTATTTTCCTCTTAATAAAATAATAAAACTATTATTCTTATTGGCTTACTAGTCAACACTCCCACTTTTTACTACAACCAACACAACAACTAATCCCACTAAATAAATAGTCTAATATAATTATAATATTATTAATAATATTATTTCTACCACTTAAATCAACCAATTTATGAACTAATCACATAACAACTTAAATCGACATTTCCTGACATCAACCAATTTCATAGATAAATTCAAAAATAATTAATTAAATAACTGAGTGTTACACAAACCATCATGACCATTGGGAGCATCTTTTCCATGTGATCCAACGAAGACAAGTGGCCAATCGTTTTTTGTGTCCCCGAAGTCGGTTTTCTCTTCATTAAGAACGAGTCTCCTGATATCTGGAGATCATGAAGCAATTGACCCAGGAAAAAAACCACGTGTAATAGCCATGGCCCCTCGCAAGGCAATCCTAGCACTTCTACCTCACGATCTTCTCTACTCCCCTCTCTAGTAGAGTTTTGTATTTCGTGGGAATCGAACCCAATACCCTGGTTCACTGTTAAGAAATTTAATTCAATTCACCCGTCAAGGTGATTTCGCCTTCTCAATAAGGACTTAATTCACTATAACCAAACTGATTATATAACCACAACAAGACTAACTGCGAATGGAAATAAATGTCTAATGTAAAATCTTTTGACAACTATTTTTCACATCATATATCTTGAAACTTGATGTAAAATCCATTAATCAAATGTCTTATTTTTAGTAGTATTTTAACAAATATATACAATTAAAATATAATTAAACTTTATTCAAAACCTATTTTGAACAATTTTTCCTTGTTTGCAATTACATTTGATTCAAAATTTATTTAAATTTGTATTTTGTATTATTTTGTTATGAGTGATGATTATATTTAGAATTTGAATTTACATAATGAACACGTAAAATTATGATACTTTTACATTTTGAAATTTTATAGATGTCGTGATATTGTTTAGAAACCGAATCATTCTATTCGACTTTAGTAAATATATAATTTTGTTATACATACTTATTTATTCAATCGAGTTATCCAGTATAATTTGGGTTAGTTATACGGTTCGATTAGTGATCCAGTGGTTTATCAATGAACCAATAACTCAATACTTTTATCGATTTGATGACCGATTCAATTTTTAAAACATTAATTTTTAGTTTGTGGCTCTTGCATTTTTCAATCTATGATTACCCATTCAAAAGTTACTAATGATCTAAAACATCTAAATGTCATAATAGGCTTATTTTGCAATAAAAATTTGGTTATGCCCCTCTCCAATCCATTAGGCTTAAAACTTCATTATCATATCGTGAGTCTATTAACATGTCGATTATAGTATGATACTTGCCTTATGTGTAGTGGCGTTTAAATGCCTAAAATCTATGCAAATTCTTAAATAACAATTTTTCTTAACAATATGAAATATATTAGATACCTAATCAACATATCTAATTTTTCGAAAGAATTTGTCCTCGAGTAATCTTTCAATCTCTACATTAATCCTGGAAATAACTACTTATGCAAACCTCCAAAGACTTTGCTTAAATGTCTTATTTTCCGGCTTCTAAGGTAGTTTGTGTTATATCATACTTTATTCTAGACTTAACATTATGTTGTAGTCCTAGGTTTAGATTCATCATCTTTTAATGCTAGATTGATTTCTTCGAACAGGTCTAAGGCTTCTAGTTTACCAATTTCATAAGCCAACCAATTTTGAAGTCTACGAGTGTGTTGTACCCCAAAATTGTCCCTCCCATTTTTGAGGTCAAGATACATCCTCATGCTTAAGGTTATTCAAGGTTGATCAGACAAACCCTCTCCTAAGCAATGGACCTCCAATTAGGGTTTTGCTTTTCTCAAGGTAAATGTGATTTCTAATGCCTAAAGTGGACCTCATGGTGTCTCATATGTCTCAAAATATCTCCATGTCAAGTTTCAAGTCTCACAATGCAAGTTTGCTCAGTCAATTGCTCAAATAATTGAAAATTAATTGTATTGGACCAAAAGTCAATTGTGGTCAACATATAGTCAAACTTCATCATTTCTGGTCAACATCAAGATTTTGAAGTTATATCCATCATTTGATCAAGGGATGATCATGATTCATCAAGAAAACTCAAGATTCATCAAAAGTCAAAAGTTACTAAATTAGGGTCTTCTTAAGAGGAAGTCAACTGAACTTTGACCAGACATAACTTTCACATACTTCATCAGAAATTCCTCAACCAAAGCTAATTTTAAAGTAAATTCAATTCTCTACAACTTTGTCTCTAATAAGTTTTTCCCAAAAAATGTTTTAATTGAGAGATATGGCCCAAGACATTATAGGTCTTTTAAAAGTCAACAAAATAACATCTTTTCTCAAAGAAGAGTACATGAACATGGAAGTTTCAAATGAGATAAAACAAAAGATAGGTTTTAGGGGATCTTGAAATTTTGGACTAATGAGCCTAAGTTTTGGGTTTCAAACATGTCCATGACCATAAATAAGACCTCTAAATCCATGCTCATATTTTTGTGATTTTTATTCATATTTATTTGGATTTTTATTCAATTAAAAACTAAATAAATTCAATAAAATGCAAAAATGATGAATTAAAATCGTGGGGCTTTGTTTAAATCACATGGAGGCCCAAAGAATCAATCTTGGAAGCCAAGGAACCGTGCAAGCATGATTTGTGCATGATTAAGCCAAAAAAAGAAAAGAAACTTTTGATACAAAATGCAAATCAAATATTTTCTCATCAGTGCCATATATTTTCTTCATATTTTTTGAACTAATTCACTCCTTATAAATACAAGAGCATTACCACAAGAGAAGGACACAGATTGCTGCCCAAAAACCCTAAGCAAAAATTCTCAAAAATTCAAAGTTTAGGTCAAATCAAAAACCCTATTTGCAGCTTTCCTCAAGCAAAACCAAGCATCAAATCATACTCATGAGGTTTCCAGGAATCCATACCAATCGTTTGCCAAGCCATATCGTGCCCAGAATTCCCTCCCTCAAGTTGCACCGGTTTGGTAATTTCTAGAATTTCAAACTCTTGTTGCATGTTATATAAATGATTTCGATGCATATGTACATGTTCATATTGATGTTTGTGATTGTTTAGAGTCATCGTTAGTGAGTTTTGACACAGGAACAAGGAAACACCATTGTTAGGGCACAAAGCTTCTACTTCATTGTATCCCTGTTTACAGACCGTTTTAGGTCAAACGGACATCACCACCAGACTTGCAAGGGTTGATTTAAGGGGGTATGGTCCCTTTGATTGCTAACTCTTTTTATTTTGCAGGTTTGAGAATTTGAATCATCGGAGAAGACGATCGGAGCTAGGGCTTCGGCGTCTCTTTGGCCCTCTGACTTTGTTGACCAGCCAGGCCAGGCGTGGCTGTGTTTGATTCGTCCATTTAAACAACATGGGTCCCACGCGCGCGTTTTGACTTTAAATTAATTTTCTGGAATTGATTTTCACTTATATATTTATGAGAGCACTTATAATATTGGATGTATCACCACCCCAGTGGTTAACCATGTGCGCGCTAAGACTTACCTCTATCAGGTCACGGGTTCGACCTTGGCAAATGGCCGAGTGGCAAAGTTTTGGACATGTGACCTCAAGGTCACGAGTTCAACACCCTGGGAGGCTAAACCTAATTTTTATCACTTGTCACCATTCTTTTTCTCTATTTCTTTCAATTTTCTTTTTTATTTTATTTCCTTTCAAATAATTATTTTAACTATTTTCTAAAATCATAAAAAATATTTTATTTTTAGTTTTAGGTTAATAAAATGCTTAATTAATTTTTGACATAAATTTATTTTATTTTTATTAGGTTTAAAATTATTTTCATAATTAACTTCTAATTCATTAGCTAATTTCTTTTCTTATTTAAAATCAATCACAAAAAATAAATAAAAAAATATTTTTCTTTAATATTTAGGTTGTTAGAATTTGTTTACATTTATTAAGATATTTTTCTCATTATGTATTTATTCTTTTTGTCTTTAAATTCTAGAAAATGATGTATAGGTCGCACGTTTATTTTTTTTAATAGTCGGAGATTTACTTTCCACGCATTTTTCTAAATTATGTAACTGCTCATGGGATGTAATAGTTTAGGTTTAAATTTCCGCACTTTTACTTTATGTACCTTATTATGTATCTGCCTTGAAGCCATGTAATAGCTTAGGTTTAATTTTCGCACTTTACTTTTTCGTACGAATATTAACTGCTTAGATGTATGATAGTAGGATTGTATGGCAAGATCTAAAATCAATCATAGAATAACCCTAACTTCAAGATAAATATCTGAATCAACACATTCTTTGCACATCCTCTCTTGTTGCCTTATACAATTGTCATGTCCGTCGAACGTAAGGATATCATTAGCAAAGTTACCTACGAATAACATCATCATAGTCCCTTCGATATAAAGATCATAGTCCCTCGATGTTGCCTACGAATATATTATATTATCCCTCGGTTGTTGCCTACGAATAAATAATGATCGTCCATTCAAAATGTTAAGGTATCCTTACAATGTTGCCTTCAATGACCATTCGATGACCCTACGTTTGTCCCTTCATATCCAATAGATTGGGCTATCTACCAACTTATGGTATGGATAGCACTATCCTAAAGGAGAAGGAAAATAACAAGAACGGTCTTTGGGTGGGTAAACTCTTAATTGCTTGCTTAAAATACTTTCACACCTCACATTTCGAAACAAATATTTTCAAACACTTCGTATCATTCTTGAGGACTGATACAAGAATCATTTTACGAAGTTAAATCAAAATATTTTCAAACAAATCACACGCACAAGAGAACGTTTTCAAAAATGAGTTAAGCAATTAAGAGCTCGTAGATAACTACGGATGAAAAGGGTGCTAACATCTTTCTTTTTCATAACTTACCCCCGAACTCAGAATCGATAACCGGTATTTCCTGTTCTTTTCACCTTTTCTTATTGGATAAAAGAAAAGTTGATAGCGACTCTTGATAACCGTAACATTTGCTATAAAATGCAAAAGAACCAAATCAGTTCTCCTACCGTATTACATAGTGCATAGTCAAAAATGCAATCGAGAGTATAAACTATATTATTGATAACATGATCTTCTACGGATTGTGTCTTACAATTTTTTATCTCAATCGAATGTATTTTTTATGTTAAGTTTCAAACTTTGTTGATCAAGCATTTTTCACAATATCATATTTTAAAAAGTTGTTATATGAACTCATTTATTTAAGTAGATCTGATTCGTCTAACTAAAATTTGATTCGGTGTAACGAACTCTCACCTCTTTTATCAATAGGTAAAATTAAAATATTTTGAATCTTTTCAAAAGGACGTCGCAATCTTTTCATACAATTTAGAGGTGGGATGGGAGGTACGCCTAGGGGTGGGAAGTAAAATCCTGCATATCAAAACATTGTCAATTGAATGTCAATAGCTAGAAAGAATTGCAAAAAACAGATTGAGCCACTAAAAACACTCGCATAACTTTCATATATGACAGAAACTAAACCAAGGCTGAAATTGAAAGTAACATAACACTTAGTTCCAAGTTTCTTGACAAAGGAAAAGTTATTTGATAACAAAGTTCTAAAGTCAATTTACAATTATAGGCCCAAAAAATGTTACAATCATACAATTTTGTATAGTAGTTTATCATATGACTACAAAACAACAACAAATACTAGATAAACTTAATCATAATTCAACAAAAAAGAGAAAGATCAAACCAAAAAATCATCAACAAACATGAGATGGAATCATACAATCATTTGAAGTACCATCATCAAAATTAAGACAATAGCTTTGAAGATCATAGCTATACTGTGGACTTCTCCTTTTCCACCCAAGAGATTGTTTCCAGCAATTCCTCAACTTATAAAATAGTTTTCTAACCAAACACTCAAGTGTCACCTTTCTTTGAACATTGTTACCAAGTGTCACTGAAGAGGTAACTCTTGTTTTCCTTTGAAGCTTCATCAATTGGTTTCCTTGAAAGTTATGAAAAAATCTGGAGAGTTTCATTGTATTGCTATAACAAATGAAACATCATGAAAAAGATGAGTGTTTTGAAGTGTATACAACACAATGAGGTATCAAATATTTAATGAGACTTTCTGATATGTGGTTAATAAAGAATAACAAACATTATCATGAATAGTTTACTTTTGCACAATAATGAAGGACCCAATTTGATTAAAGGATTGAAAATGTTCTCTAGTGATGTAACATCAATGGGTTGCGTTCAATTTCAATCACTTTTTCTAAGACAGCTATTGAGTTTTTGTCTATATCATTGTGATTTGCTTGTGTTTTACACTAAGATTTGTTAAAATTTGATTCCTAGTATGCTTCTACTAAAACGACGTCTATTATTAGAATTCAGAACATAATAAATGTACACGCTATTCATACATAAACTGATAAGAATTCACTGTCTTTATCTTCCAAAAGTACATGAATACGCTACACTCTATACCATAAATTTCCAAAATGAATTTCAAGTAATATAGAAAAGATTCATATCATGCTGGCATGCAAATAATCTTTGAAAGAAAAGGCTTAGAAATTTATAATTAACTTGTAGAAGTTTGTGTCTAAAGTAATACGAGTACAAATTCACTATATCATTGATGAATTTTTAGAATCAAAAGGAGTTATCGTAGTTATGAGTTAATGATGGTGACAAATTAAATGGAGTTTGTTAGAAAAATTGGTTGAGAAATGCAATCAGATTGACAGCTTACCTAGGACATTGATGGACAGGACTATAGGAAAAACCTTGCTATAATTGCATACATTCAATTATATAGAAAATAATCAAGATGTGTTACATTACTTTAAATTTGACATATGCCAACAAAAATTGTGTGGTAAGGAGTGGATGCTGCAGTAGTGAGAACAACAAAGACACAAGTTGCAAAAGACTGTTTTGGATTGGGCGAGGCCCACGCGAACTGGATCCAGTTCAACGTGCTTGCATAATCTGTTTATCATGGAGAGATTAACGTGGATCCAGTCTCACTTGCTATCAATTGCACATTATAGGACAATAGTATGCTATCTTCTGTGTACAGGGGAAGATAGAATCTAAATAACAGAAATTTCAAAGTTTATTGCATGTCCGTAAATAGTTGTCGCAGGTTATTTCGGATATGCATATTCGAAAATCCCTCTAAGTGGTTTCAGACATGTACATCCAAAACCTAGGTTGTATTTTTTTATTTATTCCAAGTTGTTCAAACTTATTCCTTCATTGAATAATTTTTTTCAGGATAATGGCTGAGAACCCGAAGACCAAGCCAGACTACTTCTGCTCGACATGAGAGAGTTGAGCATGCTACTAGGAATCGTTGACGGGTTCAAATATCACGGTAGAAAATGGCGGGAAGATCCACTTCAGCTCCGACGAGTCACCTATCTCATGTGTCCTCGTCTCAGGATAATGAGAAAGTACGCAAGGAGGTTGGATAATGAGAAAGTACGCAAGGAGGTTGATACACTGGTTGCTCAACTATCTGTAGCAATGGGGTAGCAAAACACGGGGTATCCAGGAAAACCTTCTGACACGTATTCATTATACATTTGATATTTTCTAAACAATTTATGTACTAATTTCCAATATTTATAAACAATTTATATTTTTATCTTTGATATTTCAATAATTATTTAAAAGTTTTTTTTATCAAATATTTGACATTTTTATACATTTTTTATATATCATTGGTGTTTTTTAAAGAGATTATATTGTAATTTATATTTTTATCTTTGATATTTCAATAATTATTTAAAAGTTTTTTTTATCAAATATTTGACATTTTTATACATTTTTTATATATCATTGGTGTTTTTTAAAGAGATTATATTGTAAAAGCATTTTGCACAAGAATTCAGATATGCATATTTAAAATTTTCATAAAACTTATCTAAAAATATCACTGAACTTGTGCAAATTATAGTAACATCTAAACAAGGGGCACAAATTATAATTTCATGTAAATATCTGACGTTTTTATATATCATTGGTGTTTTTTAAAGAGATTATATTGTAAAAGCATTTCGCACAAAGATTCGGATATGCAACCCTTACATCAATTTTCAGAAAGTTTATCTGAAAAATATCACTAAACTTGTGCAAATTATAGTAATATCTAAACAAGGGGTACATATAATAATTATGTGTAAACAAAGGATTAAATTGATTGAAGGGTTCAAATATCCATACAAAACGATCATGTTTGAAAGTTTGGAGGGGATTAGATGAAAAACTTGGACAAAAGTAAAAGAAAAGAATTTAGGTGGAGAAAGTTTTGAAAAAATTATTTTTATTCAAGTGTTTTGAAAGATTTGGAAAATTCAAAAACAAATTATCAAATATAAATTTGTTATAAATATTCAAAAAATTAAAAATTTGATAATTACACACGACATTTTATTCTAAAGAAAACATCAAGGACAGAGAAGGTGTGTTTGACAATAATTATAAACTCCATTATAGAATTCTTAACAAAACGTGGTATTTGGTTTATTAGACAAACAATGCAACAGTGCCTACAAATGATAGACTAGCTACCATATGTTCTTCATGTTGATAATTGAAGACTAACCGAGCCAATTAGGTCAAAATTTACTCTAGAAGCTAATTCAGTCTTGACAAATAATGGAACAGACTTCAAATTTCCAAAATGTGTAGTAGATCAGTGACAGTATAACATATAGATAGATAAGATCAACTAGCAAACCTACATTTCAAAGTTGATAGTTACAATCTACATTTCAAACTAGAACTCTTAATTTAGAATAAACATTAACCAAAACTACATTGGTATTTACTAATAGTGTATTCTTTGAATTGGGTATAGAAAAAAGCACATTTTATATATCCTTAAGTCTTCTAAGCAAACAGAAAATAGACCGCTATTACTAAAATCTATATGCAGAATAATTTGGCCATCATGGTACACTCAAAGAAGATCTTTACCAGAACCAATTTTTAAATCCCTGAGATAAAGGGCTAAACAATGTAAAACGAAGAGTTAAACAACAGATCAAGACATAAATAATTATCCAAAACAAAACATCTGTGTAACCAAAAACATACCATCTCATCAAAAAAGTATACTTGCAACAAGTCAAGAACTACCAAAAAGGTAACAAGGTAGGGCATAAAATAAATCTAAGACAAACTTTAACAAGAATTCCACTCAAACAATGGCATTGGCAGCACTTGCAATCCTAGGCCATAGATCAGCACACTCCTTACCAATAGGACCAGTAATAGCAGAACCTGTATTAAAAATCATAACAAAGGTTAAGAGAAAAATCCAACACCAGCAACTAATCATCAAACCAAAATTCAAAAATGGCACAGAATGAGGCAGAGAAAGGGAAACTAACAACTAAGACGAATTAACAAATGATACCTTTCATTTCACCCTTAGGATTCACAATGACACCAGCATTATCTGCAGAAACCAGCATCAACACAACAGGTTAACAAGTGTAAACAAGCATATAGGTATATAAAAATGAAAAAAGCACAACCAATTTGATTCATATCTATATCAAAATTTACCAGCAGACAGGTAACACAATGCAAAATAAATACACATCATGCTGTTTAAAACTGGCAATAACACAGCTATATGCTTCTATACATAGTGAATAACCAATCAGAAAACAGGTCACTCAACAACAAATTACAGAAGCAACCTTCAATTTAAAAATAATTAAAAAACCAACATGGATCAAATTAGGGTTTACCTTCAAAGTACATGAAGACACCGTCCTTTCGGCGCCATGGCTTACGTTGACGAACGATGACAGCAGGCAGAACCTTCTTCCTCAGATCTGGCTTTCCCTTCTTAACGGTGGCCATCACCATGTCTCCCACGCAAGCTGAAGGAAGACGGTTAAGTCTACCCTTGATACCCTTAACCGAAATGATGTACAGATTCTTCGCTCCGGTGTTGTCAGCACAGTTCACCGTCGCAGCCACTGGAAGACCCAGCGACATGCGGAACTTGTTTCCAGCGGAACCACCGCGACCTGATCGTTCAAATTGAAGAAGAAATCGTTACAAAACTATTATCAGCAATATACAATAAACGAAACTCTTAGCAAGGATTAAGAATCGGCTCTTACCTCTCTTCGACATCTTGTCCTCTCTCTTAACTGAATCTCTCAAAGAGTGGGTTTGCTTATATATATGTATATGAAAATAGGGTTTTCAGTTGTAGGGTTTATTCGGGTTGGGCCTTCATTAGTATATTTTATTGGGCCATGTAACATTTTGTAAATTATACAGTCAATTCATCACAAGAGATTCTAACATGTCACACGCTGTATTAATCTTGGCACCCCCTTTATTTTCGTATTGATCAAATTACCTTTGTTACTATTAACTCCAAAAATAATGTTTTGTGAAGAAAAAATTCATTGGAAAAATTTCCGAAAAAACAAAATTCCAAGTACATAGTTTTGGTTTTTCGATATCGCTTGAGGCAACGTAAATCCTATTAATTTAAGAAATTTTCAGAAGCGATTCACCGAAAATTTAAAATTGGTAGTACTAAGCTCTAATATTTTAATAATATATCAGATTTTCCATAAAATTATGGTACATTGCAAAAATCTCAGAAAATTTTGCCAACACTATAATTTCTGGTATGGCAGAAAATTAACCTTTTTACTAGTGTGATTTTCAACCGCACAACTGACAGCTTCTTCTACGGATTCTTATATAAATTATGCGGAGTTCTTCATCATTGATATTGTACGTATTTTATTTAACAAACCTTATTCCAAAATATTTGTTTGTTTCTAAGAAATTATTAATTTAACCTTTATATTTCAAAATTAACAAATATTTAAGATTCGATCAAATGTGTTAGCATGGGAACAAGCTATTAGGAAACAACATGGTAATATTGTTGTCATTGTTCGTTCTGATTCGACTAATGGAATCCCAAAGGTGAAAGATAAATTGATTTTGGGTTGCAAGAGAGGAGGAAATCATAAAAGAAATAATGCATGTCAAATATCAAACTCATTTGACGGCGTTTATAGCATGAAAGTGAAATGTCCTTTTAGGGCGAGAGTTGTTCCAAGTGGTGTTGGTTGGAAGGTGATTGTTAGTAGTGGGATGCACAACCATGAATTATCTGAGAATTTAGAAGGTCATGACATATTGGATCATTTAAAAGATCATGAACGACATTTTATGAATGAAATGACAAAGTACAACATGGCTCCAAGATTCATAGTTCCTGATTTAAAATACAAAGATCTTAAAAACCTGACTAGTGTTATCCAAGTGTGTAAAGCTATAGCTACATATAGAACGGACAACAGAGGACCGTTGACAAAAATGAAAAATGTGGTTGAGTCTTATTCATAAAGAGCAATACATGTGTTAGACTAGAAATAGGGATGACGTAGATGTTGTTACTAATATATTTTGGATACATGCGAATTCAGTGAAATTATTGAATATGTTTTATTTGGGGTTGATTTTTGACTGCACATACAAGACAAATAGGTAAGAATAATGTATTGGATATCTTGACATATGTTCTTTCCATGTTGATTTTTGTTAATTTTGATTATTTACATGTTACTCGTACTGGTACCGCTTACCACTGCTTAAGATTGTTGGTGTTACGTCAACAAAGTTGGCGTTTTTGTCATCTTTGTCTATTTGGAACATGAAAGGGAGGAGAATTTCACATGGGCCTTTGAGAAGTTGAAGGAGTTGCTCTCTTTCGAGAAGTTGCTACCGAAGGTTGTGGTGATGGATCGAGAACTTACATTGATGAGTGCCATAGAATATATGTTCCCGATTACAACTCATATGTTGTGTACGTTTCATATTTCAAAAAATATGAGAATGAAATGTAAAGACTGAGTAAGTTAAATCATAAATACAATAGCATGTCATGGATCTATGGAACAACATCATGTATTCAAATACATAACATGAGTTTGATGTACACTTCAAGCACTTCAAAAGTGTTTGTGGTAATATTTCGTTATTTGTGAAATATGTGAATGAAACATGGTTGACTCCTTATAGAGAAAGATTTGTTGTTGTTTGGACAAACTGAGTCACTCACTTAGGGAACATAATAACAAATAAGTACATGAAGCATGTTTGTGTTCGTGTTATTACATTGATACACATAATTTAACGTATATTCTTGTTTATTGTTTTTAGGGTTGAATCTGCTCATTGAAGACTTAAAAACATGTTGGCTACAAGCCGGGGAGATTTATATCAAAGTTTGGATGTTGTGAACACCATGTTGAAGTTGTAACTAGGTTCAATAAGGGTGTCTTTTCAAAAAAGTATTGTCAACATTTGATATAACACTCAATTTTATTAAAGGTTTACATAGTTTTGTCTCGAGACAATATATACAACCCATTGGAAAGGAATTGGAAAGGGTGAAAATTATGGGTACATGCTAAGAAAGATATGGTTGCTTCATTAAAATCATGCATAAGTTACAGTGTGTGTGCCAGTTTGCCGGTTTCCAACTATAGGGAAACTTGGTTCCTTTGGACTCAATTCATGTATTTTAGACGAAGTTTCACATTTCAGATCACGAGGTGTCATGATGAGACTGGTACAAAATAGGATTTAGAGGCAGGGTGTGAAGAGTTGAAGACATATTCAATAATTTGGATATTGTAGGCCAGAGAGTGTTAAAGAGAAAGGTTCACGAACTAATACATCCATGCACAACTTCTATGTTTCCACCGTCGGTGGAGTACAATCAACTAGGGGAGCAAGGAAGAGTAAAAAAGGTACTAAGAGTGATGTGCATCATGATCCTAGCCAGTGGGAATATATCGAGCTCTCGCAAGGGAGTTAGAGTTAGACTACAAGGAGATCATATACCAACCCAAAAACATGTCAATCGTCGAGTCAACCGTCCCCCGCACCTTTTGGAAATAAATACTTGTCCCAATTTCTTGCTTTATTACATCCATATACTGATATTAATTGTGGCTAAAATGATGGGAATTATGGATTCTGTTGCATTGCAACTCAACTTGGATGGGGCGAAGACATGCGGTCTTTGGTTCAGATGCAATTAGACACTCAAATTCATCAACACCCTCAATTTTTTCCAAGGACGAAGACATGTGGGCTTTGGTTCAACGCGGTTAAACACTCAAATTCATCAACACCCTCAATTATTTTTCCAAGTTGTTTTATGACTCAGTTTCTGCAATTAGAAATTCATCAAGTATAACACATGGGTGTGCATGATATGGATAAATGGATGAGCATTCCTAATATGTGTTACCATATTGCTTCTAGATACGGTGTTGTATTTATCTCCCTTTCCATGACACTTAATATCACTTTTTCCTTCAGCCTTAGCTCCACCTATGTACACGAGCATACATAAAATCATTGTTATTGGCTTTGTCAACAAATATCATTGGGCTCATGTAAAGTTGAAACCTAATCTCCACTGCCTTCTCTTGGAGAGAGAATTGTAGTGATGGTGCAAAAGCATGGGAATCATCATTTGTGGGTTGCTTTAGGCACTAGGAAGAGGAAGTTTGGAAGTTCTCTTAATTTGTTGTATACCCTTTTATGTATGAAAATTATTAAATATTTATGTTTAATCAAGTACCAAGTTTATTGATTCAGTTATGCACAGATAAAATCAATTGAAAAAAGAAAGAAAAAAAAAACACATGCTGACTGTGTAGCGAAATTTTCAAATTTCCAGAACTGTTTGGTGAATACCAAAATTTCTGAAGTTTTAAGTAATTAATGTAAAACCACCAAAATTTTGAAATTTTTGGTAGATAACAATTTTTTGCAGAAAATTTATGTGTTTTTAACAAAATTTCACGTAAATATTCCAAATTGTTGGTATACGTTAAAATATTTCATGTTTTTCATAATTTTTAAGGGTAAAAACATAAAATCATAAAAAATGAGGAGTGTCATGTACAACTCAGGGTGACATGTTTAATTCTCTCATCACTGTTGCTGTTGCAAATAGGAGTAACACTTTGTAACAAATTATAAGTAAACTTTCCCTTCATGTTTTATTTTAATTGATAAATTCTTATATTTATTTATTTTTATTTTTATTCTTTTTTAAAAAAATCAATAAAACTATTCCATATTTTTATAATTTTTTATTTCACCAAAATATTTTGTCCATTAAACCAATTAATCTAATTTGAAACTAATTCAACAATTTCTGTTTTTATTTAAAAGTATCTATAAAACTCAATAAACATATTTTTAAAGATTATTTTTTATACTTTATATGTGATTAAAATAAAAGTCAATAATTGTTTGGGTTCATTTGGGTTCATGGAGCTCCTGATATCCTGACCTCAAAGTCGAAACCAATTTAGTTGGTTCGTTATACGAATCGAACATCAATCGTGAAAACGAAGAAAAAATATCAACAACTTACAAAAATCTAACGGCTATAATTAATTGACGGTGTAAAATATCTTTACACTATCGATGCGTGAGTATCGTTATCTTATTTTAAATTATATAACATGTTATGCAGTCAATAATCCAAATTTTTCCCTGATATAAAATTATTGTACACTCTTCTTCTTTGAAAATATCATATATTGATATCTAAGAATCAATACATCTAAAGATTAGAATAACTTATTAAAAAAGGGGTAAAAACATATCAAATAGCTTTTAGAATCTTCAGCACTTTTCAGAGTCTCACTGTTGACTATTGAAAGGTAATTTAACTTGTCACCTCCACTTATACCTGCCACATTTATATTATTTTATAATTTCAAAAGTATCTTTGTTCAAATTTGAAGACAAATATGCATATGGACTTTTTGATACGAAACACAAAAAAATTGGCACAGACAAAATTTCTGATAATGTATTCATAGTTTATGATATGAACTAATATAGGGAATTCAAAATTTCATGATACAATGAAAATGATACCGGTATTTTTAAGAAATGTCATGTGATGCCGAAAATTTCAACCAACATGGAATTTTCAGGAGTTCAATTTTTAAGATTTTTCAACAGTTAGGATTTTGCCGATAGTTTTGTACGATTGTAATTGCACCAACTGTTTTGTGTGGTCTATAACAAATCTAAAGTTGTATAAATAGGATTCGTTTGTTGATGAGAAAAACATCTCAAAATATCTTCCTTAATTAATTATTAAGTCAAAAGTGTACTTCAACAAAATTAAACATCTTGTAGAGTTTTAGCTTCTAGATGGCACTACATGTCTCACCTTATTGGCATCCGAGTTGAATGAATTGTTGTCTGATACCAAAAATAGAAAGATGAGAAAGATTGAGTTATATGAAAATTAGATTGATATTGATGGAAGAGTGAAATACAACCTTATTGAGCTAAAGACCTAAGAAGACTTGACGATTATGTGGAGATCATTTTGTCATAAGCTAACTAAGGGGTCAATCAAATTTGATATGAAGATTTCAAGTTTTGTCGACGACATAATTAAGATGCTAAAATGTTCAGGATCATTTTGAAGTGTATAGATTTTTATATTTCATTATTGTTAATTTATGTTACTTGTAATGTCTTAAGTTATGTTCATCTGCAAAACGTGTAAACGACAAAATATAATGTAATAAAAGGTACGATGCTAAGTAGTATGAGTCATAAAATATACAAATAATACAACTGTAAAATGGAATAACTAAATAGGCCCCAGACATGCTATTTGTGTTGGACGCGCTAATACGATAAAAACATCATTATTTGAGTTTACTAAACCCATGAGGTTATCCATAATCGAAATGATCATCTCCAAGTGTTGCTGGTCATCAGTATCATGTGGAGGTGAGGTGGAGGGATATCATCGGCAGGTACCCTAACTTCAGAAGACACAACATCATATGTATACTCAACAAGTTGAATGATGTGAGGGTGTGATACAGTAAGGTACCACTCCATGTAACAATCCTCACAGTGGGAGTCATGTTGAATCCTCACTATGTTATATATAATGGCACAGACAAAGTTGATGATGTTAATTGGAAACCACCTGTTAGTGCCTAAAGCTAAAGCATTTAGAACTGGTCGAGAGGATGAATATATCTTATGATTCTTCAAGGTGTCACATTCATGTCTGGTACAAGATGCTCCAAGTAACCCACATAGACCAACACGTGCAGAACTTCTAGAGGAGGAGCAAGCTAGGGTCGGTCATGCTATTGATGTGTTGCCTAGGTGTTGTCATATCATGAAGATTTCACAGGCGAGTATTGATCGAGGTCTGTTTCTTGATGGCTCTGATGTTAAAGGTGTTCTAGATGCCATCATGACGGAGCCTGGGGAGATTCTATGTTACAGACGACAGTGGATGAATGTTGCGAATATTACGGGTGGCAAAATAGGTCGTCTGCGCCGCTCCGTCCCCGCCCCGCCTTAAGCCCAGTAAAAAAAGAGTGGGGCGAGCAAGCCCGCCAAGTGTAATGGGCATAAAAATCAAGTCCACTCCGCCCAGTTGGTGGGCGGCGGGGTTGCCCGCCTATTTTTTTATTTTTTTATTTTCATTTTTTTAATATATTAATAGGTTTTTTTACATTTCGATTAGATTTTTCACTTATTTTTTAGAATATTTTTTTGTAAAGTGTATTTTTAATAAATTTTACTTAAAAAATATTGGCTAAATTACCTTCAGGGTCCTTTATGTTATTTAATTGTAACAGACTGGTCTTTTATGTTGTTTTCGCTACATGTGGGTCATTTATGTTAACTAACACTTGCATCGTTGACATTTATGTTGCTTTATTTTATAATTTTAATTTTATTTTAACTTCTAAAATTCATATTAAATCCTTTTTTTATCCAAAAATTATGAAAAAATTCCTAAAAATATTTCTTCTCGTTTTACACTTCGTGTAATTTTCTGAGAATTTTATTTTATGTTTTACTATTTTTCTTTAATTTTTTCTTTTCGTGCATTTTAATTAGTTTAACAATACTTTTATGCACAATTTTTTTTTGAAAATTTCATTAGATGATCCAATGATGGTCTCTGACATATGTTAAGTGACATATCCCTACCATTAGTGGCACTTCAACTTTTTTGAAAAGGAGTTTGAGAAAAAGGTCAACTATGCGAGCGTTAGTTAACATAAAGGATCCACATGTAGCGAAAACAACATAAATGACCAATTTGTTACAATTAAATAACTTAAAGGATCCTAGGGTAATTTAGCCAAAAATATTATATATATTCATATATAAATATAAAATAAAATCATTAAAAATTAGAATGGCTAGAATTAACTTTAAAAATGAGGGACTTATGGCAGGACAGACTTAATGGATAGATGCGAAAGGCATTAGCGGATGACGGGCTTTGGTGAGACGAACTTAGGCGGGCAGCGAGTGTTGGTGGGGCAGGCTTTAGTGGGTGGCGTTCCTCAAGTCTCAACCCAACCCATTGTTATTCAAATTTTGGATTCTTTAGATAACACTTTGAAAAATATTTTATGCATCGTATTTTGGAACATATTATTTATGAGCTTTTGTACATATTTTATGATTACTTCGTATTTAATCGAAATCGTATTTTACTATATATTTTATAATTATTGTATAATAATATGATTTGAATTGTCTATACAAGAACTAAATATATGTATACGGTTTGCATTTGCATTTACATATCTGATATTTCAAAACAAAAAAATTGTGCGTCTCCCAAATGTATTTCCAAAAACTAATACTTATTTTACCTAGGATTTTTTTTCCTATATAGAATGTGATGAAAAATTCTCTATTCTTTTCCCTCTATAAAAGCTTTTGTTGGACCTATACATTTTTTGTCAAAACGGCCCATATTCCGTAGCCTCACAAACGATGTCGTTGTTGTGCGCTTCTCCCCCTTCCTCCCATCAATTCGTCGTCATTTCTCCGGCAACCACTTCCCATAACCGGAGACTCACCAGAAGTCACTCCATCCGTCTTCGCCTGAGGATGTCACTGGAAAACAACAACAACAAAAACAATTCTAACAGTAATTCCTCTTCCTTACTGAGTGCAGTGACAAACCTTCTCTGGGGTCGGTCCTTACCTCCAGGGCTTCTCGTCACCACCGTGCGCACCGCCTGGAACTCCACGTGGCAGCTCATGATGTCTCAGCTCGCTCCCTCTGACCCCACTGGCGGATATTCAAGACCCGCTTCCAAATTCCGATTATCCGGCCCTCCACCCAATGGTCTCCACCTCTACGTTGGCCTGCCATGTCCATGGGCCCACCGTACTCTCATAGTACGCGCACTCAAAGGCTTAGAAGATGCCGTGCCGGTGTCAGTTGCGTCTCCTGGCATGGACGGGTCGTGGGAATTTAAACGGGTCGGTGGCGTTGATACGGGTCAGGTAATTAGTCCCGGTTTGGATAAAGCGAATGGTTGCAAGACTTTGAAGGAAGTTTATAGGCTTCGAAGAGATGGGTATGATGGAAGATCCACAGTGCCAATGTTGTGGAGTAAAGAATCCAAAGATGTTATCTGTAACGAAAGTTATGATCTAATTCAATTGTTTAATTCCGGGTTAAATGGGTTGGCCCGTAACCCGGATTTGGATCTTTCACCACCTGAATTAAAGGATAAGATTGATGAATGGTATCAAGTGATATATCCAAATGTGAATAATGGTGTTTATAAGTAAGGAATTGAGACTTGTATAGTAATTATTGATTTTTTTTCAATTGAATTGGTTATTTATGCAATTTGCATTGCAGGTGTGGCTTTGCTCAGAGCCAAGAAGCTTATGATAAAGCGGTAAATAAGTTGTTTTCCACACTTGACAAGTTGGAGGATCACTTGTCAAATTCTCGTTACTTGTGTGGAGACACACTCACACTTGTTGATATATGTCTCTTTACTACTTTAATTCGGTTTGATATTGCTTATAATGTTCTGTTTAAATGCACCAAGAAGAAGTTGTATGAGTATGCTAACTTACACGCCTACATGCGTGACATTTATCAGGTGCTTGTTTTGCTAAAATGTGTTTAGGTTTAGCCATCATTTTGTGCTGTTGAATTACTAAGATAGTGTGTGTTTTGTGCTTTTGACAGATTCCCAAAGTCGCAGACACTTGCAATTTTCAAGAAATTATGGATGGTTACTATAAAACCCTTTTCCCTCTTAATCCAGGAGGCATTAGACCAGTAATACCTTCAACTTCAGATCATGAAATTCTATACAGGCCTCATGGCAGGGAATCCCTACCATCATCATCTAAACCAGTGTTTGTTAATTAGTGAACAAATGTTTCATCCACAGGTCCTTATTCTGTACGTGAGAGAACGATAATCTGCAATTTAAAGCTTTTAGGCAATGCAAGTAGTATACAGCAAGCATACTTATTAAAGAGTTATCATCTACACCATTTATATCAAAAAATTTTATTACATCATGTTCTTTTTACGTACTTTGTAATGTGGGATTTTATCAATGTGCACCTTTTGCAACTCCCCAATCTTTCATCTCTAGCTGAGCCCCAGCTCAAATCAAATGATTCAGTTGTACCAGAATGCGTTTCACTGGATCTTAAAAATTAGTATATATGTTGTTGATGTAAAAGGAAAAATGGTTAAATGTAAAAAGAAAAGTCCTAAACCAAAAAACATACACTAGTAATAATTCGCAACATGATATTTTGTTGATGTACGACTAAAGTTACAAATCCTTACAACTGCAGAAGTTACATATATCTTCACAAATCCCAAACTGAAGATACAAGTATCTAAGGACCAAAACGAAAGTTAATCCATTTGTCTTCTTTGGACAACGCTGTCTAAACTTAAAACAAAACTGTACAAACTAACTACTGCTCAACCACCATGGGTAAGATCCCCCAAAAAAGCCATCACTGAAGAAGGTTGGGTCTTGTCACAGGGATAAAAACTATCATCCGGAAATTGACGCAGATCTAGTGGATCCTGCAACAAAGAATAAAAACTAATTATGCAAATCTCACATCAATAATGGCAAGTGTGTTGGTGTATGCATGCATGTTATGTGAATGGATGTTGCCAATGGAAGAGTTCCACTAAAATTAAATACAAGTTAACTAAGCAATGAAATGAAAGCAATCAGATCAAAGATATATGCACATTATTAAACACCACGCAAAATAGTTGCCGCCTCCCAGTTTCTACAACAAAGTATATTAAATTTAAAAAGCAAAATCTTCCAATTTGATATGCAACCGTGTCCGTTTCAACTATCAATCCAGCAAAAGATTAAGTAAGAACAGGCTGGGGAAAGTGTTATGAATAATGGCTGAAATTTGAAGTACAAAATGCAAAACAAAAGTTAGCAGTAAATTAGAGGAAGGACCTGGCATAGAAATTAGCAATATCCGGAGAAAAGATAAAGATGTGGCATAGGAATTAACAATATCCAGAGAAAAGATAAAGATAACTATTTAGAGATAAAAGTTAAAAAAGAATAAACACTATTCATTGGTGGGAAATTGAACCTACCGTTTGATCGCTTTATATTCCTGCAGAACTTACTGCCGCATTTGCACTCGAACAGTTTGATAGGTTGATCATGGTCGTCAAAGTCAATGCCATAATCCTGTAGAAACACCATAAACATAAAGCTTCAGTTTCGGAAAAAATGATTTTAGATAATGAAATGATTTGAAGTAAACTACAATTATGAACAGACACTTATCAGTATAAACTTAATGATCTGCAAACCAACCAATGTACACATCATTTGTCAATTAAGTAACCATGAAAAACTATGAAATGACCTCATCCATAAATAAATCATCTCAACCATGTTTTTGTTGCTAAGTTGTTCACTACTTCAAAAAAAGAGTACTTAATAAGCATTGTCAAGAAGTGAAGATTTACAAACAAAGCCAGACCATTCATGAAAAACCATATTACATACAAAACTCACCCAAGTGAGCTCTTCTTGTGCTGCTATTTTTCTGGAAGAGAAAAGGGCAAACTGCAAATTTCAAAACATCCAAAGCATTGGTAAGCAAAATTTCTATACAGTTGTGTCACAACAAAAGGTAAGTAAAACAGCTTTTCGGACTTCAAGGATTAGGTAGCTTCTCACATGATAGTAATAACGATCTGGACACTCAATTTGAATTGGTATTTCAACCAAGTTTGCATCAGAACATCTGAAAAAATAAATAGAGTTGTTACAGAATCTTCTAAATTATCAAATAACATTTAAACATTTGCTGAGGCACTGTCTGGCAGAAGTCAAGAGTTAACATAATACAGTTTAAAGGATTGAATCGTCTAAATGCACAAACAACCATCAGAATGCAAGTGAATGGAATATTGATCAATTCATAAACAGTTAAAAATATTTTGTATCTATACCAAATTAGAATTTTACTGCCCGGCTATGAGATAAGGAATGATATAATGTAGAAAGAACATACAAGAAAGCAAGCCCAGTTTTAAAGAGATGGGAATATCATGATAGATAAACAGTTATGCTAGGCAAGATAAGGAAGGTAAGTTGGATCGAGAAGATCCAACAGCTTTGGGTAGGGAGAGATCAAGGAAAACTTTAGTTTAACCATTAAAAGATATTTAGTAAATGGCCTATCATTAGCTCTATAAATCATAGCTTGATGATCTATGCTGCAGGACTCACCTAGTGGGAAAAGGCTCTGAATCATTTTCAACATCTGTAATATTTATTTTAATTTATAATGAACTAACTATTTCTGAATCATGACCTTACATAGAATTTTTTTTCTTTTCTCTTAAAAATAATATGAACTACTACAAACCACATTAAACTCAAGTTACCTTTTTTTCTTCATATAAATACATACAAAATTAAATTAAAAGTTCCAGACAATTTTTTTACCTTCCTGATCAGTCCTCTTATGTTAGTAAATATAACGTAAGAAAATAAATATAAATTAGAAAAATGAGTAATGTATTCTCCAATTTCTCAGGATATCAATGAAAAGTGCAACCAAGTAATGAATGTCAGCTGAAACACGGGAATACATTGCTTTGAGATCAAACCAATAGTTATTCCACATAAATTGCAAACAGCTAGTTTAAATCATGGCAATCAAGGTTAGAGCAGCAGTATTTCAACTTTTTGCATCACATGGTTGACTTAATTATTGTTTCTTTATTTTCCCTAGCTTGAATTTTGGGGTGCCAAAATTGAAACAATGGGTGAGGAATTCAATACCGGTGATTAATAAACCTAGCAATGTTGCCAAAGGACGCTGCTTCTAAGCATAGAGCTTCTTCATCCTTCACAAATCCTGAGTCCCAATCCGCATCCAGTAGAATTGGGTAAGTAGATTTCCCATTTCCAGCACATTTAATGTTCCTCTCATGCAACTCTTTAGTCGTTAAAATCTCTCCAACAAACTCGCATACAAATGCTCCTTTTGGCAGGTCCTCTAAAGTACGTAGACCCCATCCTTTTCCTTCGGAAGTGAAAAATACCTAAGTTCAAAATATTTGTTAGAGAAACCATTTTAAAAATGTACTGGGGAATTTATAATACATAGGAACTTGGACCTGGAGGTACTTAACTTGATATACACTATAAATACAATGCATAAGAACTTTTTAATACAAATTATGAATCAATATTGGAGAAATGTATTTGTTTGCTAGTTGCGAGATTACTACCCACCTGCAAGTTGCATGTTATTCCTCGCTGAATAAGGCGATTGCCACATTGTTTCCCACAGCAACATTTTCTCCAGCATTCTTTAATGAACTTTCTCTTCAAGTGTCCTTTACATGGTTCCATATAACCATTACTCTTGGACCTTTCAAGTGGGCAGTCTTTGCAATAAAAGCAATGTTGTCGAGGGTTGTGACTGATAGCAATGCACTCTTCCAAAAATTGTTCCTTCAGTAGGCCTTGAGCAGTATATGCAAATTCACCTCCAGTTTTATCTGTACAGGCACAATGTGTTGACAACACGACACAACTTCCTATGCAAGGACAACTATCCTCAGCCCCAATACGTGACAGAGAAATGTTAACATAAGCATCTTGAAATACAAGGTTTTGGGGTATGTAGTTGAAAGGTGGTGGGAAATCATTAGTAGTTTTATTCACCCATGAAATTTGATTAATCTCTTCTCCTTTTGTAATGTCATTAACATCATGAAAAGACCTTATATCATCTCCAGTAAGCTGATGATGTGGAACGACTACTAAACTGTGTGAATTTAGAGACATGGGATCCTCCAGGTGCATTCCGACATCACTTTGTGGAATATCATTTGAGATGTCCATCTTGGAAATTACTGCAGCATCATCCAAACCGCTCTGATGGGCTGGCGAATAGGGGCCTCGAGGGGAAACCAAGGCAGAAAAAGAGTTAACTTGGATTGATCCATTTGATGAGTTAGGCTCAGATTCCACAACACCCGGAGTGCCATTAGGCTCAGATTCCACAACACCCGGAGTGCCATTAGGCTCAGATTCTACAACACCCGGAATGCCATTAGCCTCAGATTCCTTCAACACGTCCATGGTTGGTCTTGTCATACAATTTTCTTGTGAGTTATCATTTGAACCAGTACTGAATTCCAACATGCCATCACACATATCCCTCAACAATTTCGCGACAGAAAAATTTGGGTCAGTGATTTTATATGATCGCAGACATCTATCCTCCATCATTTTCAGAAGCTGTTCCTGAGTAGGCATGCGAAAATCTGGTCCTTTAAGAGCTGAGCTGTAGCTCAGAGAAAGTTTTACTTCTCCCTGAGCTGAAGAGGCTACCACAACATCAGAAGTCACTTCTTTATCTCTAACTCCATTTTTGTGATGTGATGATGTCACAGAGACATGGCCACCTTGTTTTCTAGTAATACCACTCTTCATTGAATGCCTTAAACTTGATGGTTCTTCATTGAAAAAGAAAAAGAAAAACAAGATGAGTTAATTGGCAACAAAAAACTAAATGATAAGTAAAAAAACAATAATGAAAAGGAAAAAAAAATGAAATTAGACAGATACAGAGGTCAAACCCTGACTCGTAAAATAAAAAAGCAGTGCACACCATAGAGAAATTATGCATGCTATATAGAAATTCATAAATCAGTAAAGGGTTGCTTATTGTGTATGCCATATAGAGCATATGGTCAATGCATCTCACTTTAAATAGTTTCAGTTGATAACATGATACAACTATGCAAAGGTAGGGGATCAATATCATATAAACTACAAATTTATGCATATACTTTGTTCTTTTCAAGAACTGTGACAACAATGATTTTTTTCTGTATTTTGTTAGAAAAAAGTTTACAACTAATTTACAACACTACCAACCAGATACCTAAGTTGTTAATAATCTCGGGTAGGGTTGCAAAGTGGATAGCGGGATATCGACTCCCCAGTATAGTGGGTAACAGGATAACCGCTATTGCAAAGACTAAAATATTAAAAATTAGACTAATACACAAGACTAAAGCAATAGCAGTATAGCGAAATAAAACTTGAACAGAGAAGAAGAATAAAACAGAACTGAACTAAAAGTAGGAAGAACAAAACAACTATGTGACAAATGCGTAACATTACTCTTCTAAGGGTTTGGGTTTTAAATTTATACCCTTGAAAAAAGACAACAATTTTTTTAAAAAATTCATCCCCAAAATTCTACAGCAGACACAATAGCAGCTGTTATAGCGGTTTGTGGCTGCTACAACCATTATTGTTGACAGCAGCTAGTGAACCAATAGCATCACGCTGAACCCTACCACCACTTAGCTATTCCGCTGTACCCCGATACAGTACTTCATACTGATTTGAACAAAAGATCAGCGGGTTTGGATTGTAGACTGCACCACCGAATAGTACATTTAGCAAAACCAAAGTTGAGTGTGTGAAGTGTGAACATGAGTTGGAATGACAATCCGTGATTTGAAAAGAAGCAAAACGAAGTTACTTTTCTGACGAGTAAAACACCATAGTTTGCAAACTATAATCCAAACATGTCAACCACAACCAAGATGTCAAAAACAATAAAGTTGATATTAAGGAATAGTTCATTGAATACCAGGAGGAACCATTGCAATGGGAAGCTCATAATCAGGCACTTCATCAATGGGCTCATCTTTAGGTACGATCAATGCATTGGCATGAGGTATTTGGTTGTTTGGTACCATAGGCCTTCCAGGTTGAACTGTTGTTTGTTTAGATGGAGATGCCCTTTCATATATAGGTTTTCTCCCTCTGAGAGAATTTTGAGGACATGCGGGTTGCTTTCCTCTGTCAGAACTGGCATCTATGGGACCTGGACGCACTGCAATCCTCGTGTTTCCATCTGATGACACTGCTTTGTTTTGATGCTTCTGTGCAGAGCTGCCCTCAAGTGCTGCGGCCTTTTCAATGTGAGGCTTCTTTGATGGGGAAGGAACTGAACTAGGGGAATTGTTCTCTTGTCCTCTTAATCTCAATCTCTTCAAAGGTTGAACAGGTTCAACATTTATAAGAGCTTCTTCAGCCTCCGCCTCTTCTTCCTAGGTGTATGAAAATGCAGAATACATTATCAGCAGCTATAGACATAGACATAAAAGTAATAACGCAGATAACTTGCAAACAAAGAATGATGAAAGTTATGTACATGAACTCTCTTGTTTTTCTTTGGATGTTGTTCTGGCTCCTGTCAAAATAAAATCGGTCAACAGAAGTAATTTGGCAGAAAAATCATATTTATCGAGAGAGTATGTGTACAGTGTATCAGTGCAGCAACATGGAGAGGGGTAGAAAACAGAGTGAGAAAAACACCTCAGAAGCATCGGCTTCAAATATAGCATCAGCAAGAGCTCTATAGCTCCCTTCCTCGATAAGTTCCCAATTTTTATCATATAATTTGAGAAGTCTCTTTAACACTGGTTTCACTTGTGATTCAGAAATCCCAAGACTTGCCATTGCACGATAGGCCGCTACTACTTTAGGATTGGGCGCCATTTATAAGATTTCTAAGATAGAGACAAATGCATCATAAGATTTATGAGTAATTGAACATTTCAGTAAACCTAGAAGAAAAAAGAAAGCAATGTAAAACACAGTTAAGAAAATAAATTAACCCTAAAAAAATGTATACATTTTGATGTGAGTAAGATACATGAAAATAAAATAAATTATCAGCTTAATATTCATTCTAATCTAACAAAGACTAAGAAAAAGAACAAAACCCTAATCTTTCTGTTAACAAAAAAAGCAACAAAAAAAAAAAAGAATCATCAGTGAGTGAGAGTAATTCAACATTTCAGCTTCGAAAAGTCATTATTTACAAAATCACTTTTTCAAAGGCATTTCAGTTTATGCATGCGATCAATGTCATACAAAGAATATGCAATGGAAGAATCGTACCCCAAAACAACGCAGCAAAAAGCAAAAAAAGTGAAAAGAAGTTAACCTAGTGAATAATCGGAAGACGAGAATCTGAGAGATGGGACAATGTCGTTACTGAGGGTCTTCAGTGTGATCAGGTGAGGGAGATGAGGTTTCTGAAATGAGAGAAAGAGTGAAGTAAATGTTGTGGTTAGGTGAATGTGAAATGAAAAGGTAGCGAGAGAAAATGGAAATTCTAGAGAGTTGAAGGTGGAAAGTTTACCTGGATTTTCTTCTGACCGAAATGCTCAGTACCATTTTGTTTTTTTGGATTGTGAAATGAGAGTGGCGAAGTTTGGGGAAAATAAATAGGGCAACGGCAAGAGAATTAACTCTTTGTTTTTATTATTATTTATTTATTTTTGAAAAAAAATTGAATAAAAATTCTCATCCCTCCCACAGTTAGTAACACATTTGGAGAAAAAAAAGTTTAAATAGTTATTTCATCCTTTAGCGTATTTTTTATTTTTGTTTTTATTTGAATTTTTTTTTCTAAGTCCTCATATGTCTAATTTGTGTTGGCGTTGGTCCCTATTATTAATTGGACGTTAAAAAAAATGGCATGGTTAACGTTGATGAGTTGGTTTTAGTTGTGTCATTTTTTTCCATTAACACAAGGTGATATATTTATTTCCCCCTCAAAATGTGTCATTAAAACTTTTGAACCCTTTGTCATTTCGTCCCTGTAAATTAGGGTTGGCTTCAAGTTCAGAAATTGTCACAGCTCAAGGAAGGTGAAGCATATGAGGTTGACGAAGCTGCAATCGTGTTACAGTGACCTCATCGAATCATTCAAATATGAGCTTTACCTTGAACATTCACTATGGGGGTAAGTTTATTAGGGATAATGTGGTATACTACTCGGGTGGGCGCAAACATTCAGTTAAGATTGACCCTGATATGTGGAGCTTCTTTGAAGCAATTGGTATTGTGAAAAAAATTTATAATGTTGAGTGTACAAATTATTGGCTATGGTGGTATAACATTGAATCCTGTAAACATGCAAGGATGGTTAGTGATGTTGATGTTGCTGAGGTATATGAAAAAGCTATTGAAAGTAGTTGTAGTGTGGATCTATATGTGGAGCATATGGTAGGTGTAGCTGAAAATATCGTCAATGACGATGATACTGTTAATAGTGTAGCGGGGAATGTTGTTAATGATGATGATAATGTTAATGTTGTAGTTGGGAATGTTGTTAATGATGAGGGTAATGTTAATGTTGTAGTTGGGAATGTTGTTAATGATGATGATAATGTTAATGTTGATGCTGCTAGTGATGATAAGGTTGATGAATCTGCAAATGTTGATGAAAACACTGATGGTGTTGTAGGAGATGGTAGTGATGATAGTGATTATTATGATGATAGTGGTGATAGTGATTATAAGGATTTATCATTTAAAGACAGTGAGAGAAAAAAATGGCACTTGGCATGAACGACGACTTTGATGTTTTAGAGAAACCACCTAAAAGGGTTAAGAAGGTGGCAAGGAAACATAAATCAACTCCAACAAAATTAAGGAAGTTGTGTGGAGGTTCATCTAGTGGGGGTCGTGTATGTAATGAAGGCCTTAAAACTAATTATTTAAGTGATGATCTTGGGAGCAGCGGTCATGATGCATCAAATGAAGAAAAAGGGCCCAAATATCCTAGGTTTAGGATGGATGACTTAGACAAGGACTACAAGTTCAAAGTTGGTTTGGAACTTGTATCTCTTCATGAATTTAAGGAGGCCATAACTCAATGGTCAGTATTAAATGGAAGAGAGATAAAGTTTGTCAAAAATGACAAGGTTAGAGTGAGAGTTGTTTGCAAGGGCAGTTGTGGGTTTTTAGCTCTTCTTAGTAAAGTGGGTAATAAGCACACGTATAGAATGAAGAAATGGTTGGGCTCTCACACGTGCGTGTGCTAGGGTTTTGAATAACACAACTACAAACTCCAAGTGGATTGCCAAGACTGCGGTGGCAAGGATAACTTCATCTGACGGAATCAAGTTTCGTGATATTGTTTTTGATATTAGGAATATTTATTATGTGGGTATTACTACGAGTAGGGCATGTAAGGCGAGGCAAATTGCAAAGGCTTTGATTGAGGGTGATGCAACAAAGCAGTATACATTGTTGTGGAGGTATTCTTTATAATTAAGGAGGGTTAATCCTAGGAATACCTGCAAAATTAATGTCATAAAAGTTTCTCCAACAATAACATCCAGATTTGGATGCTGTTATTTTTGCTTGGATGGAATTAAGTAAGGATTCAAAACCGCTTACAGACCATTCATTGGGTTGATGGTTGTCACCTAAAGACAAAATATGGAGACACCCTACTTGTTGGTGTTGGAAGGGACCCTAATGACCAATATTTCCCGTTGGCTTTTGTTGTTTCTGAGACTGAGACAGATGAGTCATGGAGGTGGTTCTTGACATTGCTTTTGGAAGACATTGGACAAGACAAAAGATGGGTATTCATATCAGACCAACAAAAGGTACTTCTCAAATCTATATTTTTTAATTTTCATCCTTACTTTATGCTATTATATTTTGATTTGGTCCCTAAAATTCTACTTGTATTATGTAATTATGCAATCACGTAGTAATGCAACACTCATTGTAACACCCCGAATTTCATTAATTAAATTAATTAAGGATTTAATTATTGGAATTTTCGAAGTCGGGAATTATCAGAATTATTATAAGAGGCGTTATTGGATTAATATGTTGGTTGAGCGGTTAAGTTGATAGTTGAGTAATAGTCGGCTTAATCAGAGAAATAATATTATAAATAATATTATTATATTGGAATAATTATTATAATTATTGATGGTCTTAATTAATGTTGTTGGTAGTAAAAGGTGGGGTGTGAATGTTAAGCCCAATTAGAATAATAGTGTAGTATATTAGTTAAATTGAAAATAAGAAGAATTATGTTTGGATGAGAAGAGGAGAAAAATAGCAGTACGTGGAAAAAAAAGAAATTGGAAGAAGAAAAGAGGAACAAGGGCTTTGGAGGTTGACCGTCGGAAGAGGAATTGTAGACCGGAAAGCCAAGTCGGAATTCAATCAGAAATTTATGGAGAGACCGTCAATCCAAGGTAAGGGTGGGGTTTAATCTCTATAATCGGGTTTATGATAGATTGTATGAGGGATTAGGGTGTATGAATTCTACCGTGGATTAATTGTTGTGATTGTGTTGTGTTGATTCGATGAAATTAGTTGTTGTTGTGGTGATAATTGTTGTTGATGTGTTGTTATCTTGGATACGAGTAGTGATTAATTAAATTGGTATTAATCGTCTATGAAAAATTAAGATTGGTGTTCTGGTATAAAAGAAATTGGATCGACATTATTACAGAATCTGAAATTGGAGAAAAATTGGATTTAAGGGAAATTGGTGGTCCCTCGTTTGAAGCCCTGTCGAACGGCAGTGAGGGTGTGTAAGGACTGTGTCGTACGGCACATGATAATGGTGGTGGGAGATGGCTTGCCGACCGGCTGTCAAGGAGAGGAAGGGGTTTCGATCAGCACACCCCATGTGACGAGCATCACGCCCCTGGCATTGGGGGCATTATGTCGTTTTGTTTCTTTTCTCTTTTGTCTGTTCTTACACGTGTTTGCCAATTTTATGTTTTTTCATGGTTTGTTGGTGGTTTATTTAGTTATTGGTAAGTAGGGAATTAGTTAGTACTAGTAAAAGGCATAATATAATAAAGTTTGGGCATGAGACTTTAACCAAGTTGCAGTATCTTTGTTTATAATAGTAAATAGAAGGAAATTATAATAGAAAGATAATATCAATTAAGTTGCAAAAAAATAGTATTAACAGGTAGTGGTTGAATGTTGTGGCATGGAGTGTTCTAGTTGCAGTGATTTATAAATGAACATTAATTTGTATTCGAGCCTAAGTAGTAGTTGCAATTTTGCAGAAGTAATTTGTAAACGGTCGTAGTTATTGTAGGTCGGTTGATGCATTAGAATTGTGTTGGGAATTAATAATGAAAAATTATGTAGTTGAATTAATTAATTAATTTGGTAGGTAAAGCTTAATAAATAAATAGCATTAGGAGTAAATAAATCGTTTTAGGCGTAGAATCGTAACCGTTAATTTGTGTAGTAATTGTCATTGTTGGTTGCTTGTGTTGTTAATAATTGCGAGGTTGCAGTTGATAAACTATTATTGTCATTGAATATGTTGTTATTGTTGAGCTGTTGTTGTTATAAAATTGTTATTGATAGGTTGATGAAGTTGTAGGCCTATGGCCAATGTTGAATAAGTTGAATTGTTCTGATTTATGGACATGCTTGACTTGTAGGTCGTATGACCAGTGTTGATCTAAGTTGATAATATTGATGCATATTATAAGTTGTTTTTGTTGTGTGTTGTTGTTGCATTGTTGTGAATTTGTTGTTGAAATTGATGTCGCATGACATACACTGCATTACTAAGTTAGCTTTGATGGCACCACGATGAAAGTTGAAGGCTTATGCCTTGGCCTTGATGGTACCACGTTGAAGGCTTATGCCTTGACCTTGATGGTACCACGTTGAGGGCTTATGCCTTGTTAATGCCTCGATAAACTAACATATGTTTAAGTTGGGAGTTCTGCTCCAAATGGTACCACATGCATTTGTATAGTTGAGTCGCATATTGAGTTGCGTGTTAAAGTTGTTGTTGTTATTAAATTGTGTTGATTTAAGTTGTCACATTGATTAAATAAAGTGTCTTGTTGTTGTTTAATTACGTTGTCGTTTTGTTGTTGTTGTAATCGAGTTGTTGTTGAGTTGTTGAACTATGATGAATTATGTTATTTGAAGCGGTGATTTTGTATGCCTAGATTCTAATATGTGGTTTATCATACACTTGTTTATATTGGTTGATATATCACCCCTTCTATTATGATGTTGTCTCTATGTGGGTAACATGCAGGTAATGAAGAATGAAGTGTTAGTAGCCGTTAGTTCGAGTCAGTATTTTCCGCTCTGATATGTAACACTCGGGGGATGAACGTTTGATGTTATTTATTAATTATTGTTATTACTTTAAGTTGTTGACCTTTAAGTTGAATTTATGAAGTATCATGTTGTTTTGGGAGTTGTTTTAGTCGAATAAAAATATTAAGTTAATTGTAGTTGATTAAAAGTTGAACTAATTTATTACAGGTCATCCATGTTCTAAGTGTTATGTATCTGAATAAATATGATTAATATATGTTGTTTTTATGTGAAGAAAATGTGGCATCCCATGTATGATGAATTTTTGCACTCTGATTTTTATTAATATTCGATGGGTAGATTTGGGGTGTTACACTCATCATAACTGTTTGTTTTGAACTATGTCCCTTATATAGTTTGTTTTCGTTGTAAGGGTTTAATTCCTATATTTGAAGAGATGTTTGAGATGGTGGAACATAGGCTCTGTCTTAGGAATTTATATGCCAATTCCAAAAAGAAGTTTGGTGGTGGAACTCAAATCAAAGATTTGATGATGTCTGTAGCAAAGACCGCTTATGTACAAGCATGGGAAGCCAAGATGAAAGAGTTGTATGTGCTTCATCTTAAGGCTTGGGAGTGGATGATCAAAATACCAATTAAATCATGGTGTAATCATGCTTTTTCATTTTACCCCAAGTGTGATGTCTTAATGAATAATTTAATAGCACAATACTAGTGGCTAGGGATAAACCAATCTTAACCATATGTAAATGGATAAGAAACTACCTAATGAATATAAATACTAACCTAAGAGATAAAGTTGATAGATGGGAACATAGGATAATGCCAAGACCTAGAATTAGGTTAGGTAAAGAGGTAGAACTTGCTGGTAATTGGGTTCCAAATTGGTATGGGGATACTACTTGGCAAGTTGAACACATCCACAACAAACATATCTTTATAGTTGACACTTCGGAAAAAAACTTGTACATGTAACTTTTGGGAGTTGGTAGGCATACCATGTAGGCATGCAGTGGCTGCCTTAGGCTTTAGGAACCAATGTCTAGAAGACTATGTGGATGACTGTTAGTCTAAAGAAACATATGTGGCATGTTATGATTTAAATGTTAGCCCAATTAATGGCCAAGACATGTGGCATGAGGTGGATGCGAAAGAGATGTTGCCTCCTTAGTACAAAAGAGGACCTGGTAGGCCCAAGAAACTAAGAAGGAGGGAACCTGATGAAGACCCTAACAAGGGAAGGACACAGACAACATATTGTTGTACCAAATATGGTGCACATGGCCACAATACAAGGAGTTGTACACAAATGATCCCTAACCCTGAAGCACAAAAAAGAAATGTATAATATTAACTCATTCTTGTATTTTTACTAATTATTAACAACTATCATTGATTGAATCACTCTGTTTATAGAAAAAACCAAAGACAATTGCTACAGCTGAAACTTCTACTGAACCAACACACCCTACTGAGGGTGAGGCCTCTACTGAACCTCAACAACATGAACAACAACCAACAACACAAGGTGATGTGAACCAAGAGTTTGAGATGCTTGTAACCGATCTTTGTGCAGCTTTTGAGGCAACACAACCTCAACCCAATGTCAATGATCTTAACTCCCAAGTTCAAAATGAAGTGCAGCGTGAAAAATGTTCCAACTGTTGAGGTTCCACCAGTAATGCCTTCACAAGGAATTAGTGAGTCACAACCAGACTACATTTTGTCTGAACCCGTTCAAAATGTTGAGCCTGAACTTGATCAATATGTTGAGGCTGAACCTTATCAACATGTTGAGGTTGAACATGATCAACATGTTCGTGCTACATATAATGAACCTGATATTGTGCTCCCTAAAAACAATTAAGTTCTTACTTGTTTATGTTGTTTTAATAATGTATTCTAAGCATTATTGTCATTTGCATAACTCTTTTTTTTATTGTGTTAGAAAAAGGCACGAAAGCCCAAACAAAAAGTGGCAAGGAAGCTGGAGTTGAAGAGAAGTGATATGACAAGAGTACTATGATGCAAAAACCTCAAGGGAGAAGGAAGCATTCCAACATAACCATGGAAATTGTAGACATTACAAAGGATTTGACTTATCTCATTATGGAAATTATAGGCATTGGAAATGCTTGCTATTATGTATTGTGATGACAACCATTATGTATTACGTATTAAGTATTGCGTATTATGGCTTTAACCTTAATGTTTGTGAAACAATGGGTATTTTGAATATATTACAGTTATGTTTTGGATACAACAATGAAATATGGCTTGAGCCTTTTTGTTTATGAAACAATGTGTATTTTGGAGATGCAAAATTTTCAAGTTTGTGTTAAACACAATGCAAAACAAGATACACAATATAGTTGCAAGTATGTATTATCCAATTTTCAAAACAACTCATTCATTCATCATATGGTACAAGGACCATTTCCAAATTACATTAATGTGCATAGGGACGTAATACAAAATACATCAAAATAACAAAAACAAAAGGAATTCAACACCAATTGTAATAAGCAAAGAAAATCCCCCAGGACCCAACCAACAAAAGCTTCAATGTTCGACTTTCTCTTCTGCTTCTCCAACTTAATCTTCATCTTTGCCTTTTTGCCAATCTCTATTTCCTTCAAAATTGACCCTAAATCCTTCAACATATCCGAGCAGTTACACCCACTTGAACTTCTAATAGATTTCGTTCAATCTCACCGTCCCAAAGGAATAGCTTGTAACCAGACATTAATCCTGAATTTGGATACTTCCAGAATCTCCTTTTAGGGTTTTCAATGGAGTTTTAAATAAATATTTTAATGTTTCTATTGCAACCACAAACTAGTGCTTTAACGTGATGAGAGTTGCCAGATGAATAAGATGCCATGGATGAACTTCAGATAAAGATGCAGCAAAGAAGAACAAGGAGACGAGAGTGATAGAAGAATAACGAAATAATTTTTTTTTCGTTTGGTCCTTATTTAAAAATCAGTTAAGACATTAATTCCATATGTGTTAATGAAAAAATGGTACAACTAAAGTTAACTCATCATTGTTAGCCATGTCACATTTTTTTAACATTCCATTGACAACAGGGACCAACGCCAACGCAAATTAAACATATGAGAACTTGGACGGAAAAAATCTAAATAGGGACGAAAATCAAAAATACGCTAACTTACAGGGACGAAAGAACTATTTAAGCCAAAAAATCTTAAAATGAATTATTTGTTTCAATTTACAATATAAAATAATTATTTTTTAAAGATTTTATCCTTTAATCATTACTATTTTTTGTTAATGGGTACTTTGATAAAAATATTTCTCTCTCTTTCATTTTTACATTTTTCTTAATATATGTGAAATTGTCAACTATGTTACTTATTATGCGACGAAGAGAGCATTAAAGAAAATGATGAGATCAGGTGTGTAATATCCTAACCCCAAGATCTCTTATTTAAAACAAAGTCGTGCAAATTAAAATTTAACTCAACAATGAGGTATCACACATTACTCATAAAAACATCATTTTCATTTCAAAATTAAGCTGCAGAATTTAAAACATCAACAACTCAACAAAAATATCTCATACTTTTATAAAAACAACTTAGTTCCAACCTAAGGAAATAAATCCAAAATTTCTAAAGAAAACATCAAACAATTGAAAATTCATCTCGATGTTACACTATCAGAGCGAAGTGCAAAAATACTAAGTAAACTCAAATACGATAGATAAAATGAAGTAGACATCTACGTAAGTCCTTCCACTCAGCAGCAATTAATGCTCCTCTACCTGACTAAAGGAAGGGATGAAGAATAGCAAAGTTACTAATATTGGTGAATCCTCTAGTGGGACAAGGAAATCCTCTGGAAACTTTCAAAAGAAGAAGGAGGGTGAAACAAATGAAGTTTCAAATGAAATAAGGAGACTTTGTCGAAAGAAATAATACTATGATCAACCATATGTAGTTGTAATTGCTCGTGTGATTAATGCTCCACCAGCTCAGGTTCCTCAACAACAAAATGTTGCTCAGAATCAGAATCGTAATGCAAGAAATATGATTCAATTTGACCTTATTCCCTGACATATACCTAGTTATATGATTACTTTGTCTAAAGAGATTTGGTTATGTATAACTTCATTTGTCGGATTTATTTGGTGTTTTGTGTTAATTTTGGATTGTTATAATTATAACTCATATTGAAGAGTTAAGACTAATTGATGTTGATGTTTTCTGCTACTAATAAATGCAATGAAGTTCAGACATGAAAAATATGTTGTTTATGTTTTAACATGTGTTATGTATTTTACTACATGAATATGTTTGGTGAATGAGGGTGATATCCTAAATGTTCAAATTGTTTTAAATTAATCTAATTTTTAATTGTAATTATGCGGAAAAAATTAGGGTGTTACATTATTTTCTTTCAAAGTTGTTTGTTTTTTAATGTTAATATTACTGAAATAAGTGTTGAATATTTTGAATCAATAAATTCATATTCACTTTATGCATATTTATGTTTTCTTTATCAAACTTTTTTTAATGCAATGATTAAAGGGAGAATGATGAAAATGAGATACCCAAATTGTTAAACAGTATGCTTTCAAATAAATTTTTGCTGACAATGTAAGATATTATTTCAATTCTCAAACACTGAAGAAATAAGAAAGTTAATCCCTAGTTAATCCCCTTGAGCCTAGAAGTTTTCTTAATAAAGACAATATGAGGTGACCATCATATCAAAATTCTTGACAAAAAACAAAATATTGTGACTTCAAAAAGGAGAAGTGACTGCCATCACAAAATCCCCTTAGCTATTGAGCCATCATAACACTACTGTAATTCCAGAAGTCTCTCAAAAACTTAATACACATGTTGAATTAATCGAATATAGAATCGAAGATCATCATGGAGAATGGGGCGAGGTAAAATTAAATTTTCGAGCCTTATATCCTTTGATTCAAAATTGTGAACCAAACCACATTACAACCTTCAAAAGACCTAATTGAAGTTAGCTTTATTTTTAAAGCATACTATAACAATGTTGCATAAACTAGCTCCAAATAGATTTGTTAATCATTTGTTTAGGTATCATACCTTTGTATTATCCTTCACTTTGAATGTATAAACCAATATTGTGTTTTGACCAGTAATTCATTTGTTGTACACCAACAACATCATTTTAATAATGATTTTTTATTTCAAAAATTGCACGAGCATTACATTAAAATCAACATTTTTAAATGAAACAAAATTATTTGGAAGCAAGCACTCATCATCAAGGAAGTTTAAATAGTTGAAATTTTTTATCAATGATCCTATCAAGGTCAGATTACTTCAAGATCTGGTCGATTAGAGAAAATCAGTTCAAAATTTGTCGATCAAGGCATACCATCATAAGAATTGGATAGCAAAGATAAAATCTCTTCAAAAATCATGTTAGGGTAAGCATTTCAAGCGCATACTAAAGTAAGAATTTCAATAATAAGTCAATCTGGGGCAATCTACTTCAAGAAATCCCCAAACAAAATTCATCGGTCATTCTCAAATGGATCATCACCCTGATAGAATTGACAAGTATTACAGAAATGTGTTCAAAGCATCTTACAAAGGCAGAGTTGGCAGAGTTTCATGTGTTGAGGAATCATAGTTCCAATATTACCTTACAAAAGAGTCTAACCTAATTCTCATAAGTATTTGCATGCCATGGATTGACCATTCATGTAAAATTCAATATCATGCATAACTCAAAGTGTGTTTCGTGCTCATTTGCCTTTTTCTGAGGTTGTGTTGATATCGACATTTTACCTTGTGGTAAAAGTCAAACTTCGTTGGTACCTACCAAAGCGTATACTTATCCTTCTAATGTTTATTCTGATGTTTTTCCATAACATGTTCTCGTACATTCAACTTTTTTTGGATGTTTCAGATGTATATTCATAATCATTTCCTTTCATTCAATGCTTTTCTAGATGTCTTCAAAATATCTTTGAGTTTGGTTAACAACTTTATCCAATGCTTTTCTAGATGCCTTTGAGTTTGTTTCCTTTAATCCAATGGTTTTCTGGATATCTTCAATATATTTTTGAGTTTGGATAACAACCATTTCATTCAATGCTTTTCTGGATGTCTTCAATATATCTCGCTAATTTAGACAATAACTCCCTAATTTCTTAGGTCATTTCAGAGTTAAATTAGACATTTCTAAGTCCGTTAATTCCAAGGTCACAACTTATAATTATCCATTCCTAATTAATTTCTAAGTTGAATAATTGTACTAATTCGGGTTGGTAGACTTATGATCAATAATCCATACTTATCTAAGATCAATTTACGCTCTCATCAACACACACAAAACATTAAGCAAATAAGCAAACAAATAAATAATGAATATAACATGAAATAATTCAAATAGTCTCAAACAATCATATGATCCAACAGAGTACAACCAGGTTCATCTCAAAATATCTAATCTAAAGTAACTTAGTTATTCATAATTAAATGAAAATTACCATGAGTTGATAAGAAGTATCCATCCAAATCAATGGAGAATAAGCTCTCCAGTGGCCCTAATTCTTTCAAAATTCACCCACAGGAGCTCAGGTTGTCACTTTCTCCCTAAAATTCAGAACTCTAAAAAAGATTCTTCATTTTTTTCTATTTAAAGCTGTATAAAACGTGGTAGAAAATCGTGTCATCGTGACTATGTTGGATTGTATTGTGACCACAATATTGCTTTATCAGGCCCACGATGAAAACATCATGGTAACAAGAAAACCAGTGGAAAAACTTACTTTTTGCTTTCTTTTTCTTCAAATTTTTACGAAATCTTAACTTTCTTCGCCTTTAAAGTTTTTACTCATTTCTTCCATATTTTGGCTTGGCTTTTGCTCATAAGTCCACCGATTTGTCTGGAAATGCTCTTAAAATATTACATAATGACTGAGTGTCATCACAAACCAATTGTTATGCTTAAAATAGTGACTTTGCAAGACTTATGGATTTAGCATGCATTATTTGGAACAACGGTTTCAAACAGCGATAATAATGTGTTAAACCAATCAATGTCTTCAATATGTTCAAGAAAGGAAGGCTTCCAAGGTTCATCATTCAATCAATCATATTAAATAAACGATGAATATCATTATTTGGATCACACTTGTGAAAAGTATCCTGATGCCACAATGGGAGAAGCAAAAATTGTTTGTCAAACATCAAGAAGGGACAAGAAAGGATATTGAATGAACATTTGGAGTTCTCCAATCCTGATTTACTATCATACGTAATCCAACACGATCTTGGCACTTAGATCCACCCATGAAGACGTGCATTATATTACACAACATGATTGTTAAAGATGAACATGCCACATATTATATATATTATTTTTTTTCTTATGATTATATAAGAAATTACACAACAACATTGTCAAATGATTGTAATATTGATTTTCAAGAATTCCTACGTAGAAGATTTGATGTTCACGATCCCAAAAATTCATCGACATCTTTAAAATACTTGATAGAACATATATGACATTATTTTAGGCATGAAAATAACAACAATTGAAAATTATTTTAAATATATATTTTTCTTGTATTTTATGAAAAATAATGTTCCTTGATTACAAATGGTATCTAACTAGAGAATGTTTCTTTAAGCTTCATATGTAAATTATTTATGCATTTATGTATTTATTTCATTAAGTGGCAATGGATATGGAATGTTGCAAAAGTTGTGTTGCAACAATAAGAAAATTTGCAACGACTATGTTGCAATGACAAGAAAATTATTTATTACAATTTTCAATTACATCTAGTTTAATTTTGAGCTGTTTATTTTATTTTATTTTAATATTTTTATTCTACACATTTATTTGTCAATAAATTCCAACCAATATAACTCTTACTCTAGTTTTATACAAAATGATGGTAACCTTCCTTCTATCTCAAATCAACAAAGCAACTCACACTTTAAAAATTCACCTTTTATCTCAAATTCACACCATAACCCAATTTTAAAAAAACCCGCTTTTTATTCCAAATCCACAAAATAAGTCAGACTTTGAAAATTACTCATATCATATACCGCCTTATCTGTATCAATATCAAGAATTTACATCTCAATCAACTAACCCCATAATGTCTCATGGGGTTCAAATAGGTAGTAGAGGCGTGCAGTGAAATGGCCGAGAGCATAAAACTCCACAATTTTGCACTCAAGATAGATTAAAAAGTATTAAAGTTGGTGAATAAGTTGTATTCGCACCGATTGTGAATACGCCTAAAACAAAGATTCTGATTGAAAGATGACGAAGTTCTCATCAAATATGGCTCAACATTTCAAAAGATTCAATTGTTGAGGTTAACAAAAAAGGATATGTTTTTTGGAAGAGGATTGGTGAAGCTTACAACAAGCATTGTGACATCAATTATAAAGAGAGGAAACTAATGATACTAAATGGTCGATGACACAAAATTAATTTATTTGTTCAAAAGTAAGTTAGATGTTACAAACAAGTTGTGTCTACGCAACAAAATATGAGCTTCAAAATAATATCATGCAAGCTGCATATAAACTATATTTCCAAGATGAAGGTGAAATTTTACTTTTAAGGGTGTAAGGAGATTATTGAAAGATGGACTTAAATGACCCACAAGTTCATAAGAAGCTTCTACAAAAAGAACAAATAATTCAACTTTAGGAGCATATTCTTCATATTCTAATCCACTGATACCAACGAATAGGGAATACAATTCATCATCACCTACTTTTTCACGTCGTCTAATAGGTGAAAAAGGCATCCAAAAGGAAACCAACTGTTATGCTTTTACATTGAAAGGACAATATGTTTGAGTCAATCATAGGAAACTAATTGTTATGCTTAAAGTAATGACTTCACAAGACTTATGGATTTGGCATGCATTTTTTGGAGTAGCGGGTTCAAACAACGATATTAATGTATTGAACCAATTCAATGTCTTCAACGATGTTCTACAAGTGTGGGCTCCTAAAGTTCACTATACAATCAATCATAATAAATACAACATGAACTATTATCTATCAAATGTAATTTATCATGAATGGACCACATTTGTAAAAACTATCTTGATGTCTTGAAAGGATAAGAGAAAATTGTTTGCCCATCAAGAAGGGTAAGAAAAAATATTTAACGAACATTTGGAGCTCTCCAATCTCAATTTACGATCATATGTGACCCAACACGACCTTGACACTTAGACGCCCTCCAATGCATAATGAGTACTTGCATCATGCTACACAGCATGGTTCTTGAAGACGAATGTGCTATATATAATGGAATTTTTTATTTTTCTTATGATCATCTAATCAATGACACGACAACATTGCCAAATGATTCTAATATTTACTTTCAAGAATTCCTAAGTAATATTTGATGCTTGTGATAAACAAATTCATCGTCACCTTCAAAGAAGACTTGATATATATATATATATATATATATATATATATATATATATATATATATATATATATATATATATATATATATATATATATATATGTGTGTGTGTGTGTGTGTGTGTGTGTGTATATATATATACTCATGGTATCCACCAACCTCCCAAGTTGACAGGGAAAACCCGCTTTGACTGGGTTTGGGTGTGGGTTTTTCCCGATTACAAAATGTAAGGATGAGTCGGGTAATGTGGACACTAGTATCCACCCCGAAACCGCGCCGTTTATTTTATATGTGCATTATTATTTATTTTTGATAATTTAGAATATTAAATATGTGGCCAATCTTTTGATAATTTGTTTTGTATTTATTATTTAAAATATTTGAAATGTATGTATGTAATTTTTTAAGATTATTCTATTATATTATTTATTATGTAATATAATTTTGGAAAAAATAAATATTTTTAGTTAAAAAATTGATTTTATTAAATGAATGGTGGCGGAACGGGATACCCGAACCCAACCCAAATCCGTTTGGGATGAGTTTGAGTTTTAATTTCCCCATCCCCATTTGGATTTGGGGCGGGGAACGAGGATAGTTTGAGAATTTGGGTTTGATATATATATATATATATATATATATATATATATATATATATATATATATATATATATATATATATATATATATATATATATATATATATATATATATATATATATGACATATCATACGAGAATGAGTAAGTTATATGAGAATGTGAGAATAAATAAGAACTATCAGATTTGAAAATGAATGGTTGAGATTAAATTATGATTTTCATTAAATCATGTGTCATTAATAGAAGAGAGAAACCATTAATTAAATTTAAAATATATTTTAATCAACCATTCATTTTCAAATTCAACGGTGCAGATTCATTCTCATATTCTCGTATAAATATATTCTTTTAAAATTTCTTTTTCTTATATTTTGTGTTAATAATTTATTTTAAAGTATTATATTTTTTAATGTATTTTTAATAAATTACTTGTGTCATGTATTGTTGTTTTTAATATATATTTATTTTACTTTAGGTTATTTAATATTGTCTTTAATATGTATTCATTTTACTGTAGTTTATTTTAAATGCATGGTTTTTTAATTTATTGTAATATATTTAAATTAACTTATTTCAATTACATTTTTAATAATATAAATATGGAGTATATTGTAAAATTTTATGAGATCAATTTTAATTTTTTTAATGGATTGTATGGTTATTTCAAAAACGTAGTTTTGTATGGTTATTTGAAAAATGTGTTTTAAATATTTTAATAGTATAATAAAATGTTTTAAAAAAAAAAGATAAAGCCCATTTAAAGAATAAGGGTATTATAGTCAAAATAGATCTAAATAAAAACTGTAAACCGATCCAACAAAATTGAAAAATTGTAAAAAAATTAAATATTATTATATATGTTTGGATGCCATTTTATAAAATTGTATGATTCAGATCAATTGATTTAACAGATTCAAACCGAACCAAATTGCAAGTATATATTTTATATTTATTTTTGTTAATAAGATATCTTGTATTAATTTATTATTGATGATACTTATTTTTGTAATACTTTTTTTTAGTTTAGTTAAACCTATTTAATTTTGTGATTTCATTTGTTATAACCATAATCGGTCATTCTCATTAATAATATTAATTTTTAATATATTATATAATATATATTATATCAAATATATTATTTATTAGTGTTTTTTTAATCTTAATTAAAATTATAATTCGTAACTTAGATATCCAAAAACCATTCCGAAATAAATCACATAAAGAATAAATTTATCTTTGGACCTGATTATAGTTCATATTTCTTAAAATTATTTTAACCAGCACCAAAAAGAAGAATTTTTTAACCTAAATTACTAAAGAGTTATATTAATATTATATCTTACTCCAAAATATCACATTGGTTTTCTTATATCACTAAATTTTGTATTTATTCTATTTAATCTTTTTCTTTTAAATATATACATCAATATAATCAACACACTTTTTTCGTATTTTATTAACTTCTCTTATATCAAATATTCGAATATTATTTTATACAATTTAGACATGTATTGCATTTTAAAACACATTATAGTATTTATAAAAGTTAAATAATAGATTAATTAGTATTTTCAGTGATAATATTTTTAATTTTATTAAAGTTAAATAATAGATTAATTAGTATTTTCAGTGATAAAACAAATAGAAAAGATAAAATATGTCCTAAAATGTAAGTTTAAAATGAGATATTTAATTGTAAAAAAGAATCAATTATATTAAAATTCAAATGTATTAAATAATCATATAAAATGAAAAGAAAAGAGAAAGAGAAAAGAGAAAGTAGTATAAGATGGAAAAAAGAATTTTTTAATTTGGACTAATGAAAAGTTCACAATTGGTGCAAGAAATCAGAAAAGTAATTTAAAGTAATTTAAAATGTCCAAAGTGTAATGTAAAATATTTTTTAGAAAAAAGTAATTTAGGTAATTTGGACAATTTCTTAGTATATGTTAGATAGTAGATTTGTTTGATTCATTTTTTATAAGGCGAGGGGAGATAAGCAAAATCCTTCATAGACTCACTATTTACTCCCTTCCAAATTAGAGGGATTTGAAAGGTAGGAAATGTTCATTAATTAAAATTTTATAATTTTCACTAATTTACTCTCAATTATATTTTTAATTATTGTCGGCAATACAATATGTTAATATTTCAAACTATAACACATATAAAATTTGCTTTTAAAAATGTATAGTATATGTTATTATTTTTGTTATAATTTATATTAGATTTAATTTTAATATATAATAATAGTAATAAAGTTTTTATTTATAATACTGACATTATTATATTAGATTCTTATTTATAATATATAATAGTAATAAAGTTTTTTATTATAACATTAATAATAACAATAATATGCAAATATAGTATGTGTATGTCATAAATAAATTTATTAAGTATAATATTATTTGTTAAATATTTTTAACATTTTAATATTATTTTATTGGGTTAGATAGATCATCAAGATCAGAGAATTATTATTAACAAATGATTTGATTTACGTCGAAGAGATATAATCCAAGATATAGTTATTATTTTTTTTTATGTGTTGTTATTTACGGTTATATCTCAATGTCAAATCTATTTATAAAATGGTAACTTAATTATAAAATTTCTCTCCTTGTGAACCAATATGTTGTTAAAAATCGCTCCATTCCCTTCCCCTCCCCTTCTTTGAACCTCCCCATTTTCTCCCCTCTCTTGAACAAGTTAAGTGTTTGTTCTAACTTTGATTATCTTCATGAAACACGCCCCTAATCTAAAACACACCGGAATGGAATTTAAATATTTTAGTACTTAAAAAACCTATTTTGATTTTCACTAGAATTTAAAATTTTCCAAATTGGGACTTTAAACCAACTCTGATACAACTGCCTTCTCTTATAATCCAACTGGCGAGATTTACACTTGTGGCTAGAATTGTGACCAACAATAGATTGTATAGACTCTTTGTTAGGATACAAGATCTAGTCACCAAAGTATTAGGGTTAGTAAATAGTCTCCAACATTAAGTTTGCCACACTTTGTTTAGATTGATGGAATCAAATGGGACATGCAGACTGCAGTATGAGATGAAATGAAGTGGTATTCCATTAATTGGATAATTCACATTCCATCACTTCCGATTTGTTCACAAGGTTGTTGGAGCTAAATTGGAAAGTGAGTAGCTTGTGAAGTTAACAGGAAACAGAGTCTCAGAATATAATATCCTAAGCATTTAACAGCACCAATGCAATTTGCTTCAATAGAAGAATTCAAAAGCTAGTCATTTATAACAGAGACCCAAATAAGATCATTATTCTCGTAATTAGTAAGTAGCAAAAGGTAAATAATAACAGCAGAGTGTAAGAATACACAAATCTTGAAATAACTGTAAAGTTCCTAAAAAGGTACAGATCCTGTAATTATTGCAATCAGAAACCCTAAAAAACAGATCAACATTCTCAATCAATGAACAATCGAGATCTCCGCATACCAAAACCTAATTTTCGGAAACTCGATAGCAATCACTTGGAGGGAGTGCCGAGGATACTGGCCTGCTGGAGTTCAAGATCGTTGAGCTGCTGCTCGCGGTCCATCTCGATGATAAGAGGAACGACGAGGACAAGGAAGGTGGTTCCGGTGATCCAAGCGGCATTGCCGGTGCTTTTGAGGAGTTTCTTACAGACGAAGGAGGTGTCGGTGTAGGCTTGTTTGCTCCATGAGACGATGGGGGAGCGTGAGATCTTAGTGATGATGGAGTCTTGGGAATTGTTTGGTCTGTCAGGTAGAGAAACACCGCCTCTTCGAGTTTGAGACGCCATAGCCGAACAATACGGGTGATAGAGAGGAAGAGAGAAGTGGTTAGGGTTTAGTTCTCTGCCCCCTTCGTCTATTTTATTTATTTTATACTCACACAGGCCCTTGCAATAAAATCTGATTTTGTGTGTATAAAAACATTAGCCTTTAATTTAAGAGAGAAATTTCTCTAAAATAAAATAAAATTTAATAACCATTATTTACCCCTAAGGTTTTTCGAAGAAAAAAATAGTAAAAAGAATTTACATGAATTCCCTTAATATACTAGGGATTCTCTCATTTTTATATGTTAAGAAAATTTCTGCAATTTTTTTTCTTCGAAAAACTCTTATATGACAGATGTAAATGACTATTAATTCAAAAAAGGAATAATGATATTATTACTATCAAATTAAATTAATATTTTTTAATTATTAAATATAGGATCTATTATGTAGGGAATAATTTTCTTTTGAGAGAAGAGTGGTGACATGAGTCAAATCCATCTAAGGTTAACAAAAATAAAAATAAAGAACACATTATTTTAAGAAAATAGATGAAAAACCCATTATGAAGGGTTTTCTCTCTTTCTCCATCGACTAATTCTTTCCATCTTCTCCGATCATGTCGCAATTGGTCGTAATTCTATGGCTTTTCCTTGATTCAGATGCCATCAATTCTAACCCACGGAAATCTACAATTGAACAACTGATTGCAATGAAAAAAACTTTCGTTTAAACAATTAACATATTTGTGATATCCCCATAAATCAACTTCCCCAATCGATTGTAAAAGGAGACATGATTTCAATCACAATTCTTGAGGAGGAATATCTTCCAGGTCTAGCTTCATGTAGGGTCAATGTCGTTGAAGGTCGATGCCTTAAGGCAAAAGTTATCCTCAATCTGGACCTCTGTTGCAAAATGGGGACTCACTTCACTAGGTTGGGGTTTCTTTGAATTCTTATTTTCTAATATTAAGAGTCTTCAAAGAGTGAGATCCACAAGCTCTTGGAATTTAAACCATGGTTTGTTAAAAAAATTTGCATGGACAAAAGACTTTAACCCTAATGAACAACATAAATTATCAACACATGTTCAAATCAGATTTTTTGGGCTATCGCAAGAATACTTAAGGCCCAAAATTCTATATATGATAGCTAGCACGATTGGTAGCCCCATTTGTATGGATGACACTACAACCAAATCTATGTTTGATCGTTCTTTTGGTCACCCACCGCGAATTTTTATGGACTTATATTTGACTGGAAATTTAAGGAATAACATCCTTCTTTAAAGGAAGAACTTCACTTTTTGTTGAGGTTTCTTATGAAAACATTTCAGATTATTACGATCAATGTAATCTCAGTGGTCATAATATGAGGAACTGTAGAAAAATTAGCAAAAATGTGAACTTGGGAATCTGTAGGAAAAATAACAAAAATGTGAATCTGGACAAAGGGAAACCTAAATCACAAAGTAGGAAAGTCTTTATTGAGAAGCAAATTGAGGAGAAGAACAAAATTCTAATTGGTAATGAGTTTGTCTCTCAAAGTTTGAAGGGAACATCAACAAGCTCAAAACACACTGTAGAAATTCCCAATGCTACAAGAGATGCCTCAATGGACCCCCTTATTTGGGCAGAATAAATAGGTTCAAGTAAGGCCTATAGTTGTTGTCCTCGACCCTAACAGATGTAACCAAAAGAGCCTGATTGAAATCCATGCAACTATTTCACCTCAAATTATTGAGAGAAACAACTTTGAGGAGAATGTTCGAAGTTCTAGTGGATCATAATTTATGGATGCCACCCAAGAGAATAAACATATTGATGTTGTAGAAATTATACCCAATAAGAATGTGCAATAAGGCATGAGTTTCTCGAGAAGTCCTAGGATAATATGGTAGAAGAACCAGATAATTTGGATGAACCTGATAAAATTTTTCAAATGGTTATCTCAAAGAAAATCAAGAAGAAAACTAAGTCAATTTTAAAACATAATTTATCTAGTCCCAACACCAAAGCAATTGTAGTTTCTCTTAAAATTACCAAATGAAGTGTCTCTACTAGAATGTTAGAGGGTTTTCTAATCAACCCACAAAATTAGCTCTCAAGAATATCATCTTAAATCATAAGCCTGAGTTATGCTTCGTAGTTAAACCCTGAATGATTTTGGATAACCTACCTATTAACGTTTCCCATAGACTAAATTTAAAGTTGTTTACTACCAATGATAGACCAGGCCTTCCTCTAAACCTTTGGTGCCTCTGTGCTCCCTCATCTTTACCCCCCGATAGCTTCAAAAGATGATCAACATATTGATTTTCTTATTAAAGATGGAAATGATTGATTTGGCATGGTTGTTATTTATGCTTCAACAAACCATCTCAAGTGAAGAGATCTTGGACCAATCTTGCCTCCTTAAAGAATTTGAGTGATAAACCTTGGTGTTTCCTAGGATATTTTAATACTATCTTAAGGGCTCGTAAGCATAGAGAACCCTCCAATCATTTTAGAACCCTATTTGAGGAGTTCCAAAATTGGACAAATTCCAATAATTTTACTCACCTCTTAACTAGATGTGCAGAATTAACTTGGTACAATGGTAGAAGAGGAGCCCGACGTATTGAAAGAAGACTAGATAGAGTTACTTGTGATTAAAATTTGATTAATTTTCGTAGGAACACTTTTTGTTCAACTCTTACCAAACATGAATCAAATCGTCACCCTTTCCTGTCATCTTTCAACTACCATCATGCTCAAGTAACCTCTAATTTCAAATTCCTAAAGATGTAGTCTGAGCATCCTGAGTGCATTAATATTGTAAAAGACTATTGAACACCAGATTTTATGGGTGCCCTATGTTTACTCTTTATCAAAAACTCAAGCTCTTTAAAAGAAATATCTTGGTAATGTTCATGATCTCTTAAGGAAAGCTACAACAAATCTAGATGACATCTATTAAGGTGCGTGAAACACAAGAAATCAGGGTTTGAATTGGGTTTCTAAGAATATAATCCTTTTGAATCTAAGCACTTGAAGTTAACACAAGAACAAAAATAAATGAACACAATTATTTTTATCTTAGTTCAATATTGACTAAGGTAATCCAGTCCATCCACAAAGGTGATCTGCCTTTCTCAACAAGGAGTTAATCCACTACAACCAAACTGATTACAAACACAAATAAAGACTAATTGTCAATGTTTACAACCATAAAGACTACCCGTCAATGTCTTCTTGAGAATTTTGACTAAATCCCCAGTCTCTCAAGGATTAATCAACTCACTATTGAATTACAAGTTTGTGTGTTTACAAAATTGTTTCTTGAAAGCATATTACTCGAAAATGAACTACAGATAATAACACAATAGTGTTAGAAGTAAGTTAGCAAACAATAGTTCCTTGCTAGCAGGTTTATGAACAGAATTTCATTGCTTTACAAAAACTTTACAAGTGATTTACAATGACATTTGAACAACGTTTTAGCAAAGTGAATCATTATAAATTCATTTTGTGAGTTGTTATAATTCTTTCAAGTCTTCCTTTTATATATAAAAAGAAATCCATTGGAAAGTAGAATATGAATAATAGATTTCCAATTGTCTTCTTGCATAACGGTTAGTGTGAGTGGTAGATAATATTGTACCAATAATATAGTCCTTGTGCCACAAAATCAAGAAGTCACCACCGAACTTTATTGTTTCCAAGGGAAATGGAAAATATCGAAACCCTATTGTTTTAACATGAAATTGTAGAAGTAAAGACTAAAAGCCAAGCATAAGGAAGAGATCTAATGCATGAGGTCAGTTTATACAAAGGGAATGTATTAGCAAGCTATGTATCTATAGTACTCTACAGAAACCTTTTACAAAATTTGTTTTTTGTTAAAATTTGTTTGCTTGCTAAATGATTGTGGAGATGGGGAAAGAAAATATATTTTATTTATATTTTTGTTTGGAAAGACATAGTCTTATACCTACGTATCAATTAAGGATCAAAACCTCGTAGTTCGTGGTAAAAATAACAAAAGGGTTTGTTGTGGTTGATTTTAAGAGAAAAATATATTTAATCACCTTTAAGAGAGAAAATTCAACTAATACCACCACAAATATGAGAAGATAGATCTTACATCATCGTGAAGTAAGAGCTACCAACTTGGATATAAAGATCAACAAGTTGCCAACTAACGTCTTCATGCGGAAATAATGACATTTACTTCAATAATTACTATAGGAATAGAAGAATCATGTCTCAACTATGAAGATGATTTATATCCAATCTCTTTGAGAAAATGTTTTAAATTGAAAAGCCAAGTGGCAAAAAGATTTAGGCGAGGTTAAGTCACTTTTAGTCTTTTGAAAGAGTTTTGATATGCTTAAGTATGTTGAAGCATTTGATTAAAAAGAAATTTGAAAATGCAATGACACAAAGTCAATGTTTTTATATAAAAGTGGTGAAAGTTTGAAAAATAATTTTTAAGGTTAAAGTACAACAGAGTTTAGAGTACATGAGGATACATATGATAAACATTCACAAGGATTGTATGTATGCAAAGGGGAATCCACATGCATATGACTTTATAAATTCAACAAAATTATCACTTTTTCTTGAATTTTGGAGCACGAGTATTAAACATAAATAAAATATAAAGATCAAAGCAAATAAACATGCAAGCTTCATAGATTATATGCAAACAAACACACAACAATAATTAGGTCAAATAAAACATTTAAAGAACACCTCAAATACTTAAAGAAAACACTAAAAAACTTATTTTTAAATTAAATAAAAGTAAGTAAAATTAATATTATTTTTGGTATTTTAAATAGTTAATATGTTAAACAAAGATGTAAAATAAAATCAAATATTTTGAATACAATAAAATGTTTTTGATGTTTTAATATGTTAAAAAAACAACTAAAAGAAATGAATTTCAAATATATAAAAATAGGCAAGATAAATAATATTTTTTTCGGAGTTTTTTATGGATTGACAAAATATAGACATAAATGAAGAAGTATGCAAAATATTAAGCCAGAAGGAGTTGATTTGCTCACCTAAAACCAAGTTGAAAGTTGAAAAAAGTGTGGGAATCAAGTGGCCAAAAACAAGTAATAAAAGAAAGATTTTCTAAATTTTGACTTAGGAAATCAATTCCCTGATATGGTGAAATCGATTTCCCATTATGTGTAGGATGAAAACAAAAACTTTGGAATGTAAAAATAGTCCAGGAAATCAATTCCTATATTTGTGGAAATCAATCTCCTGCGCGAAAAAACAGTTTTTTCTAGTTTGTAAAGACACTTTCTTCAACTCCCAACTTCCAGAAATGGTAACTCATTCATTTATTCAGCTGTACATTAGTTACTAAATTGAGACTTGAGACAATTTAAAAAAACTTTGTATTGGTTGTTCCAAGATTTAAGGAGAGTTTGCTACACAATTGGGGCATCACTCAGCTTATGGATCAAGAAACTTATGGATGAGGAATTCGAAGCCCATGGATTGCAGAGGTGTATTTAAAATGAGAAAGCCTAAACCTAATGTATCAATTCTTTTAATTAAATCTTTCATAATTTGTAAATTAGGGGAAGCTTAGAGTCTTAGGTTTTGAGAGTCTCTTGTGTATAAGTGTAAGTAACTCTTGTATCTTTTGATACTTGTGATAGACATAATATTCTCACTCAGAAGCCTTTAGGTAATAAGTTGAGTATTATTCTCACTCTTGACGCTTTCAAGTAAGAGAGTTGAGTTTTTGTAATGGAAGTGTAATCTTCTTATTGAGTTGTTTTTTATATAGTCACTGAGATTGAGAATGTTAGATATCACTGAGGTGATTTTGGGAGTGATATGGTGATTTTTCATATCTAGGAGGTTCCTAGGTAAAAGTTGCATTGGATAGGGATTAAGTGAAAAGTTGTAAAATGAGACTGTTTAGCCTTTGAATTAATACTGCTAATAGTGGATTTCCTTTATGGCTTGATAGTCCCCGGAGTAGATGAGTTTCACCGAACTGGGTTAGCAACTATATGTGTTATTTATCATTTTGCAATTTAACTTTCAGTATCACTTGCATCTTGATAAATTTGTCAAGAATGTCATTTTGAATGTTGTAAAATCTGCCTTGACATTGTTCTGATGTTGGGATATCAATATTACCATGTGTTGACTGTACCCAAATATTTCAGGGAAGGTTCTTTTCTCCTTTTTCAGTGCTTTATCAACCTTCCACTAACTACATAAACCTTAGAGTTGAATTAGAAAATTATAATATGAGATATTAAATTATATTAGAAATAACTTACACTGATTAATGTTTTACGAGCTTTTTGCAACCTATTATTTGTATCTTACTCTTTAACATTAGAACTTTGTTCAACGCTTCTAGTTCTTCTATTATCACTTCCTTCATCTATAATTTTGTCTTTAAAGAATAATATTTTGCAAAATTAACTGGAGGTGAAGGAAGTGTTAGTAGGAGAATTGGAAGCATTGAAACAAGTTGTAACCGTTAAAGAGCAAAATACGAATAATGGGTTGTATAAAACTCGTACAACCTTGATTAGTGTAACTTTTTCTTCTAATATAACTTAATATCGCATATTATTGTTTTCTAAATCAAATTGAAAGGTTATATGTTTAGTGAGAAATTGGTGAAATAAGCATTCCACATAAGTTATAATAAATCCAAGTTAGCATATCACCACAGTTGGAATCTAGAACCGTGGTGAAATGTTGTGCATTAAGTCTTTCATTATGGTTGGAATCTAGAACCATGGTAAATTATTTTGTAATCGACCAAAATACAAGCGTTGGGTATCGAATCCATGACCATAAATTTTTACTATGCTTATTTTATACACTTGTGATGGTATGTTACACGCTACTGTGTTTTTACCACGACTAGTAGCCAGTGGTGTTGAAGAAGGAACATACAACCACACCCATATTAACCACGGGCCAACATTTGTGGTGGAATCCTTCTCCCAACCATGGTAAAATGTGCTTTTTGTTGTAGTGAATTCACTTAGTTGAAGTTTTTTTGGACCACGTGCTTATCAAATTCAACTTTAATAATAAGTGGAGATCCTAGATTTGTGCATGTGTGTTTGATAGCAACCTAGTGGTAGAAGGCCAATGTAGGTTGATCAAGAGGGCTTCTGAACTTAGTCTGTTTTTTATGGTTTTTAGATAGGCTTCTTTAATTTTTAAGTTTCTCTCCTTTAGTATGCAGATGATACCTACAATTTGGGCGATTCCTCAGTTGAGAATCTATGATCTATTAAATAAATCTTGAGGATGTTTGAGTTAGCCTCATGGCTTAGGGTTAATTTTTACAAGATTATTTTGACCGAGATTATTATTCACACTATATTCTTTGAATTGGTTGGGGATTTTCTGCATTGCAAGATTGAGCCTACTCCTTTTAGGTACCCATGGTTGCCAATAGGATCCAAACCTCAACTAGAACCTACTTGGGAGCCTCTAATAAGCCTAATTTGGAAGAAACATCATTATTGGAATCACATATTGAAATTGTGGCACATGCAACACATGTTAATACTGATGGTCCAATCATCAGAACACAATGGTAATGTATTGTGGCGCGATGACATGCTTTTTAGGAGTTTGAAACCATGAGATAAAGTAATGGCTAAATATATTAAGAGGTGAATTTTGAGAGCATTGGATTTATTGGAGATCTATTTTTTCATAGAGTTTTATGATAAAGCCTATCAACTCATGGTATTTGTTAATCTATCATTAATTAGCTAAGTTTCTATAGATTAGGTCTTTTTGAGATGAACCTTATTATTACTTTATTGGATCACATGTTTGTATGAGATTTATTGAACACGTTTAATATTATTATTATCATCTTACCTAATTGTTCTTGAGTTTAAATTTTTTTGTTTATTTATGATCGTACAAATCGATATTAGATACGTCGGGATTTTTGACAGTTGGTCTAATGATATGATCTAAGGAAATTGTTCAACTTGGTAATTAACTAGGAACAAGTAATTATAATTTATTTCTTTTGAATTAACATATGTAGAATGTCTAATTTAACTTTGAATTGACCTAAGAAATTAGAGAATTACTGTGTAAATTAGTGAGTTGTAGACTAAGGATTTGGGTGCAGTGGTCTTGTTAATTCGCAGTAAGATAATAATTTAATTGTAATTCAATAAATACAAAGTTCATCAATAAAATGGTATAATATATGATTCGATATAAAAGACCTAATCACCTTTCTCATCTTTAATTTCATTCTCTTAGTTTTCTCGTTTTTGTTTTGGAACCATATTCTCTATTGAAACCCCTACCCCCTTCCATTTAAGTATTTTCATTCTCACATAATCAATCACCTTGTTAAATTACAATCCTCATGGAAACGATCTTTTCAATTATTACTTTGACATTATTGGTACACTTACCAAAAGGTCATTAGGAGGTGTGAAAAGGGAGTCTAAAATTTCCTGGGTAAGGTAGTTTGATGTCTGTAAGTCCATGAAGGATGTGGGTTTTTGTGTTAGAAATATCCGACTAGTTAATTCAACCCTCTTAAGTAAATGGAGATGGAAAAATATGTTAGGTGCTTTTGGTCTCTAGTTTATAGTTTGTACCATATCTACAAGGTATGGTGTTTTCACTATCACATCTTTGTATAAGGGCATACCTTTCGGGGCTCCGATATGTTTCCTCATGGTGGAAAGGAGATTCCTTCCTTGGCTCCAAAAGAGAAAATCCTCCAATTTAGTTTGAGGGAGGGTTATTTAAGAAGGTATGTGAAGGTCTTCAAACTTCCTCTTAGGAAGATCCTTGGATAGGGAATACACCCCTTAGGATTAATTTTCAAAGTCGTTTCATAATTTCCCAATGCCAATAAGATCATATGGTGAGATTAAGAGATGAGATGATAGAAGGATTTCTCAAGATCTTAGATGAAGGAGATTGTTCTTCGTCCATGAAGAACCTTTGATTTCTGATTTCTTTAGAGACTTCTAAGAATTTCAATTTAGTGATGAGAGGGATAGCTGACTCTGGAGAAATTATAAGGATGGTATATTATCTATTCCATCTACATATCAAATCCAATCAAGCCTTGTTCCTCCCCCATGCAACCCATTTATTAAGACATAACCCAAATCTCCTCAAATATTATTATAAAATATAGCATATACAAACGTGATATAAGTATTTAACATGATTTCTTAGGTACAAATATAGTTTATTAATATTCTTGATGAAATTATATATCAACGAAATCAGAGATAAATAAAGTTGGTGGGAGTATTTTAACCAATAAAACAACTGACTTAGTGGTGGTGGGATACTTTTCTAATATGAAAAATGATGTCACATCAGTTTTTTTTAAGTGAATGTGATGATTGTGAAAAATGAAAGAATTTTCAAATATTAGAGAAAATTATAAAAAAATGTTTACGAGTAATTTTTTAAAACGGCCTATATGACAGGGAGATAAACTACTATTAACCCTATATTTTAAGATAAACATTCATCTGATATAAAGATTAATTTACATACAATACAATTTAGTTTTGAATGATTAATTAACAAATCTAATCCAATTTTATGTGTTTTAATTTGGGTTAATTTTTGAAATCTAAAATAAAAATTACATATATTATTATTATTATTATTATTATTATTATTATTATTATAAAAAATTAAAAAATAATAGGTTAGATGTAATATATAACAAAAAAATATTATTTTATATTTTAATATGAAAATTATAATTATATTTGAAGCAAATAAAATGATAAAATTAAATTTTAAAATATTATTTTAAAATATAAGTATGAATAATTAATAAATTAACGTCATATCTCATATTAATATAAAATAAATAATTTTAAAATTATATATATGTAGCTCAATTCGGTTTTAAAAAATCAATATAATATCCCATTCAAATCAATCAGTTTTCAAATGATATATAAACACATTCAATATTATTTTATTTGTGTGTTTTTTGATTGTTTATGGTTTTTATTTAAATTAATCCTTATTACTCATGCTTCTCTATAACTACAAAATCTCAACATTCATATGCAACCACTATGTAGAGTACAAAGTTAATATCAACGGTACAACTAATGAAAAGGCAATAAAATTATGATTCACACAAATCTCGCCTTAAACCAACTACAACCATCTCCTGAGAGCTAGTATCAACACAAACACCACACAAAACTTTTTAATGCAATGAAGATTTCATAATCTATTTTCTAAACATATTTTCTCAAATTATCAATTCTATAAATTGAAAGTGTCTTTACAAATCCTATTTTCACCTACAATATATATTCTTGATCTTATTTGTTATTCTATAAATCAATTGAACCTTCACAATTTCTAGTTTTTAAAATTATTTAGCACATAAATTTTAAAATTATGTTTGATAAATTGATTCATATAGTTCACAAAATTTCACTAATTTTACGATTTGATACATGAAATTTAACTTCTCCCATGCAAAAAAAAAAATAAATTATATGAACTTAATATTAGTCATTTCTTTTTAAAAGATAAAGTAGTACAAATTTATTATAAATATTAGTATGATATTAATTGTTAGTAAAATATGGATCAAATAAATATAATAATTAACTAATACATTAAAAAATAAGTAACATATTATTAAGATTGACTTTTATAAATTTAAAACTGATTTGGATTCATAATTTAAATGTCGGTATAGTGTTTTTTTTTTTAAATATTAGTGACAAATATTGTTTATGTTTTAATTTTTTTTATCAAAGACATATTTTTTTCCTTTTGTTTTGTATTTATTTTCTCACATATTTATTTTTTATATTAATCAATAATAAATATTTGTAACATAATTTATTTATATTAATGTGTCATATTTTTTGTAATATTTATTGATGAAATATTATTGATTTGTGTATTTCATTTTAATTAATGACAAATATTTATCTCACATTTTATATGAATGCGATAAATATTTGTCTCCTATTTTTATATACTTATCATAACAATTATGTATCATGTTTTTAATGTATTAATGACAAATATGTGTCTAACATTTTTTAGAATGACTGATTAAAAATACTTGTCATGTTTTTTCAATAATAATTAATAACAAATATGTGTTATGTATTTTACTTTGATGACCTAAACATAGTTAAATGTGTTAGTTTGTAAAAATTTACATTAAATTTTTTCTTTTTTCTTTTCACAATATTTAAAAAATATATTTAGTTAATTTTTTAGTTTCAAATATTTTAAATATATACTTTTTATTTGGAAAATATTAAAAATATTTCATTAATTGATAGGTGACAATACAAACATTTGTTATGTGTATAAGTTATAAGCATCAATGTTTTTTTTATTGTCTTCTTTACAGAAAATAATATAAAAAAGAATTAAAAGAATTATCAAACATTTAGAATTAATAAACGATATTTTGTTTGAATGAAAATGTGTAAAAAAACATTTAATAAAAGATATATTTTTTATTAAAATAAAGTTTTGTAACTAAAAGTTAAATAAGAATAATATTATAAAAATAGTTTTGATATTACAATAAATGGAACGTTTAATATTTTAATATATAAATATTAATGAATGTAAAAATACAAAATTAACCTAAGAAAATGTGCATTGTTTTAAAAGAAACAAAAATATATGAATTTGTTTATATTATTGATAATAATTATTTTTCTAAAGTTTATGTATTGAATAAAATATCAATTAAGTATTTTGATTTATAACATTTAATTTTTCTTATCCAACATAATTTCTATCAATAAAAAAGATATCAATTGGATCAAGCCATGCACGTATCACTAACGAGCTTGACGAGGTACCGCCTCTTAACCAAAGTTAAATAATTTCACAAGTTAGATTTATTTATACTTGTATTATCTCTTAAAAATTATAGGAATATGTTAAAATTATTTAATTTTTAATTTATAGTTTTTGTGAAACTTTATAACATATATACCTGGATTTATGATGTTTACTGATGACTAGCATTAAATGGATTATCAATACACTAATTTTAATTATTAAACATTTTAAATTAAAAAGAATCTAAGACAATTTTTTTTGTAAACTATATTATTAAATGGTATATAACATGTTGTGATTGAAGCATAGTAACTTTCTTTCGGTGTCTTTGTTTCTAAATTTTTGTTGGTATTATGTTTTTAAATTGTTATAGTGTTATTGTTTGCTTATCATATCATAGATGCTATAAAATAAAATTTCTGTACATACTGTGCACTATTATATTAAAGTTAGTCTTTTGATTTATTTATTGAATTTTCATATGTTAATTTGTGGTTTGGAATAAAAAAAGTTCTATACAGTTTCACCTATGCTTGGATAGGAGTGATTGTTTTTGTGAATACAAATATATATGAGGGAAAAAAGTGAAACTTCATATAGTCTGTTTGATACAATTTTATATTTTTTAATAGTTTTGAAAATGAAAAAAACTTTAAAAATAGAAGAGGGAGTGTTACTTCCACTTTTTATTTTTCAAAATAGTTGATATTATAATTTATAATTTAATATAATAATTATTTTTTTAAAGACAACGAATTAAAAATTTAAACAAGAGAAATAAATTAGTAAAGTATAAGATCATTAATTAAAATGATAATTTTGTAAATTAATAAACAATAAACAAATAAATAAAAAAATTAAATAATAAACAATAAATAATAAACAGATAAAAATGATTTTGAAAATCAATAAACAAATAAATTAAATATTTTAGATTTCTTCATCAATGTTGTTGGGGAACATGTGATTGCATTGAGGATAGAATGCATTTGGTTGTATGGTTGAAAAACATATATATTGTTAATGTATATCTTATTCATAAAATTAATAAATAAATATGATATAGCCTAGTGGTACAAATTTGATGGTCAGATGCCACACGTACGATGGTCAGATTTCACACATGCACACGTTATATGTCACATGTGAAAAATTAATGCAGTTTTCCTTTGAAGACATAAGGGACTATGATCTTTTTAAAAACTAAGGGACCAAAATAAACTCCGATTGAATAGTGTGATTTGATGACATGTCAATTTTATATTTTATTTAAAAATAAATTAAAATTTTAACATAATTTATGCTAAAAATATCATTAAAAATATATTATATTATTATAGATCTTTTTTGAAATTTAACAAAATCCTCCCGACCATAATTCTCAATTCTTTCTATTTAATCTTTTTCTTCTTCTCTCCTCTCCCTTCTTCTCCAAATTACCAAATACACACTAAATTGCCTTGCACATCCTAAAAAAACTTAGGAAATCTAAACTCAAAACTTAGGAAATCTAAACTCTAAGAAAGGAGATGCAATCATAAATTATAGTTAAAAAAGAAAATAGAGCATTCACCATTAAATTAAACATGTCTGATTGTAGGTTGCAGCTTCAAGAGGACAACATCCCCATGAAAAACATAGTTTTCCAAATTCTAATGAACGACAAGACAAGTAGTGACCATAGCAAAACTGTAGCAAATAGATGGTTGATTCCCAATTTTAGCGACGAGTGTGGCAGGAAAGTGTGGAATTGCAATGCAGTATTCGTATCCCATAAAGATGTGCTATTAGCTCGAATTTGTAGTCATCGCTCCAATATTTTTATGTAAACAATGAAAATAGAGAAAATTCTAAGCAATTATTATTAGAGTGTCAACTATTATAATTATCTTAATACTAATTTACCAAGTTCTGATCATATTTAATGTCACAATCAATCGATTCTTCTTCTTAACTATGATTGGAACATACTACCAAACTCCAACTCTTTAATAATGAATCAATCAAACTATTTCTTTTGTATACTTGGCATCAAATTTTCAAATCTAATTCATTTTGTACACACAAACTCTATTATTAGTTTCAAAATGCTTTTTCCCTTTCACCATCTTTCTTTCCTCTTTCCCCCACCTCCCCTTTTTGCTCTTATTTCCTCTTACTCCCTATTTTTTTGTCATCCTCTCTCTCGCTCGATCTCTCTCTAGCTGTGTGGCTGGTCGAATTTGCAGCGACGGGAAGTGCTTGGACTTCAAGAACTGAGGAGGCTCACTACGCCAAACAAGGGATTAGACAACGCTTTTTTTGGCCACAGACAGCACTTTAAAGCGCTGCTAAAACCACAATTGCTAAAGGTATAGATAACGCTTAGGTTACTGTAAAAGCGTTGCTATAGATACCCTTTAGGCAACACTTTTTCCTGCGTTGCTATATATACCCTATTTAGCAGCACTTTTTTATTACCCCTATAACAACGCTTTCACTTTAGACAACACTTTTGAAAAAAATTTAGGTGGAGTTTTAGACAGCGCTTTGTAAAAGTGCTGCTATAGATACCTTATTGGCAGCGCTTTTTCCTGAAAAGCGCTGCTATAGATATCCTCTTTAGCAGCGCTTTACTTTATACAACGCTTTTTTATTGCCCCTATAGCAGCACTTTTTTATGGCCCCCCTATAACAACGCTTTTTTCATCCACTTTAGACAACGCTTATCATTAAAAGCCCTGTCTATTCCCCCCTTTTTTCATCCACGAAAATTTTCAATTATTTTTTTTTCATTTAAAACAAAGCGCTGCCTATTATAAAGTTAGCATATATGCACCAAATTTAATTTCACCATTTTTGCACCAGGTTTTTACCAGAATTTGCACCAAAATTTCATAAACTTGAATCAAATTTGTAGCTTCAATATAAAATTTGAAACAACAACAACATCAATATACATCTTCAATCCATATTTTCACAATATTTCATAAACTTGAAACAACAACAACATTAATATATACAACAATGAAACAACATCAACAATGAATTACAAAATAGCTCTATCTTCTACATCGATTTGCACCTATAACCTGAAACAAAATCAAAAAATCGAAATTCATACAAGTTACCAAATAAGAACAACAAAAACAACAACATTGCAACACAACTATAATGACATAAAATATTCTCAAAACTCAAAGTTATACCTTATAATAAAACTCTCAACTCCATAACAAATTGACACCAATCCTCCATAAGTTCATCCAATTGATCTCTTGAGTAATAAACACACTTGAATTCATCAAAGTACTACATAATAATATAACGTAGTATGATTTACTTAAAACACTAAGTATTTTTATGAGAAATATTAAAATAATTCCTAAGTTAGAAACTCATACCGTGGATGAAATCTCTAATCGATCCAAAAGAAGAGTTTCTTTCATAAACCTCAACCTAAAATAACCGCAATCTACACCATTACGCTGACGAGGACACTACACATGGAAAGAAAATACGGATATACATCAAGATATACACCTTAACTTGTTTTATAAAGTATCATCACTATATAATCAAAATTGTGAAAATATACCTCCACTTTGATCCACGAAATGATGTTGACTCTACTCTTTGGTACTTGAATATCTCTTTGTGCTCGAAAACTTTGTAGAATGCTATAATAAAATATAAACAAATATTTATAACTATCTCACATAAATAATTAAATATACACATGAATACTTTAGAACAATCTCACTTACGTATCAATCGTCTTCTTCATATCTGGGTATGTTGTCCAATCATTGCCCAATGAATCCAGATAATATACAATTTCTCTCACAGGATTAATTGCAACCAATAACCAGTGTACACTGTAATATTAAACAAAGGTTAGATGTAAACTTTCTACACAACATCAAAAAACGAAAAAAATTATAATAGTGGAAATTTAGAATGAAAATCTTACTTGTGGCCAATATTATATGGTAAAAAGAACAACTTTTATGTATCTTTGTTGGCCATAAATAAATGGAGTACAAACGCTATCACTTCATCTGGTTTTGAGTTGATTGACCCTGCGTGGACAAAGTTGGGATTTATGAAAGCAAATATGGATTCCAATCCACGCGGAGAATCAACTTGTCATACATAAACCTTAAATTAAAACATCAATAACATTAATTATTTATTGAAATGAATTAATAAATTCTTCAATTAATTAAACAAAGTTGATCGGAGTATACCTGATGCCTAATGTCAAATGTCCAAAAACTTGTTCCAAATCCTTCTTACCAATTGCTATCATGCCTTCAGAACCATAAATGTCTGCATCCATGAGTGTAAGACTAGTACCACCTTGCGAAATAGTTGTGAAGCTTACATATGTTTGAAGGCACGACATATACTGTGAAGTAGTTTTCTTTCTAGCCGCGGTCTTCTTAGCAACACTCTTTATTTCTGTGGGAATGTTGCTAATTACAGGCTCCTTACCCCTACTGACTTGTTCAATCTCTTTAGCAGGAATAATCTAAATACCATAAAATTAGTTTGGTAAAATATAAGATGACGAATTAACATTATCTATGCATAAATATCATATAATTGTGTTGTACCTATTTTTTTGATGCCACCGACTCGGTTGGTCGCGTAATCCCCTTATCTTTTAGTTTGGGTTTTATAGGAGTCTAACATTACTATGCTAAAAAAATGTAAGTAAAATGATCGTAAACAATTCGAGTACTAAAAGGTTCATAATGGTTTTAAGTATACCTTATCATCTACGCGAATGAGTCTTGACGGCCATGCAACATACGCTCCTATTGCCTCTCCCACCAATGTTGCATCCGAAACTTTGTTTGGGCTTGGTAATAACACACCCTCCTCTAAAGCAATATCAATCGTTACTTTCAAATATCCAGAAGGGAGCGGCTTATGATGAAGTACTTCTCCCAAAGTTTTATGCACTTTTCCCTTGCCAACCATGCGATAAGTCGGTGTCTCTAAAAAGAGTTTACAAGGTGAAATGCCCTAAAACCAATAATAAATATGACATTATTAATGTGTATATATGTCAGTTAAATAAATTACACTAATTTAATTTCATAATAATATATATAATTACCTCGGGAATACTCGGTTGAACTGCACAATTGACACTAGCTATGTCACGAGTATCTTTAACTCTTAAAGCTTCCCTTTGTGATTGATGTCTTGCTTTATCATTCCTTAATTCAAGAATTTCAGCTTCTAATGCATCTAACCTTGCCTGCAGTTCTTTATTGCTAGCAACTTTTGTCTTTGGATTAGTCTTTTTCAAGGATGTTGGAGTAACCCCATGTCCCTTACCCCTCACCCGACCAGAATACTCACGAACATCTAATGCTCGACTAAGTATGCTCCTGCAATCATCTGGTGGAGATATAGACTGAGACAGAATCTCCTGAAATTCATATGAATATTGAAAAAGCATGAATATTATATGTTAATAAAATTTTGATTTAATTAAAGAATTAGTGTTATACTTACGCATTTCTCAAAAATTTGTTGTACATCTTCTTTAACAACTTCATCCTTACCCACACGAGCAACCTTCAACAAAACATGTTTCGGAAGAGATGTTTAAGAACTATTATCCCTTTTTAACTACACATTAAAACAAAAAATAAGACCAGTTATAACTCTCGATGAACAAGTATATCATTGCAATTTATAGATACTTACAATTTTTTGTTCTAAGCATGCATATCCCAAACGCCCTTTTTTGTATGGATACGCGGGAGATAATGCTCTTTGAGGATTTACGTCACTTACACTCTAAAATTTTGGGGTTTTTCATTTGGCTTTAAAAGCTTCCCATTCTTTAAGTGAAATCACATCTGCATATTCCGTTGGACGCTTTGCATCAACAAATTTTTTTCCGGCATCTTTAAGATACTTTCTATTTAAATATGTTCTAAGCCCTCTTAGTATTTTTCCGGCCAATCCAAGATAATAATCTTTTCTTTTATAATCAATATTGAAAGATCTCTACAACAAACATACACATAGTGCGTTAGTATAAGAAATTTAAATACATAATCGTAATTTAAAGACATAATTTAAAGTACCTGTATCTCACTCCAGATTTTGTTTTTAGAGTCATCCAACTTATCATCTCTCCACTCATCACAAGTAATTGGAATTTCTCTCCTTACAACTGTACCAATATAACTTGTCAACTTAGAACCGTTAGGCTCAATTAGTTGGTCACTTGGACTCCAATGCACATCATATTTTATGCCTCTATCTCTATTACGAACGATATTCTTCATAATAGTTTTTCCTCGTTTAATTTCTCTTTCCACTCCCTTATCGAATTTTCCTCCACCATTGTCTCCATCATTAATAGAATCATCGTGTGGGTGATTCTCGTTACTAGCCATCTAACCTGTAATAAAGAAAAACATTAGTATCTAATGATAAATATTTAATTCCAAATATATAATTCCAAATATCTAATTCCATAATCAATTGAGTATATAAAATGAAAAATATATAATTTTATTGAAAATGACAAAATATATAACATTTTACTATATTACCTCTTTCACTAACATCTCTTTCTTTTCTTGGTTGGATTGCGAATTACTTGTCTCTTAAGAACGCGGACGGGGGGATTGATCCAAAATCCCTCATCATGATCTTTTCTGATGTATGATTCATCCGCTATAATATTTTCATCTCGATCGTTTCTAATATACGACTCATTCTCAACATGAGCATCACCTTGATCTACACTTTTATCATCAATCACTTTGTTAGATAAAAGCACTATAGACCATAGAACACTTGTTTAGCTTGAGAGGCTATAATAAAAGGCTCATCTTTGTACCCCACCATATTAAGATCCACTTGTAAAAACCCTGACTTATCCATTCGTACGCCACTATTATGTACCCACTTTCAACCAAAGATAAGAATCTTAAACTTCTCATAATCAAACACCTAAATGTGATAGATAACCCCAAAATATGACAAATTTTCATATTTGGGGTTTAAGTCCTTCACACTAGAAATGTGTATTGCTTTAGCTACCACTGTGACACCACTATTTTATCATCTTGTTCTTTGGTATAAAATGTGTATCCATTAATTGCGTATCCTCTATAAGAAAACACAAGCGAACTTGGACCATATGCCAAACACCTCAAACTGTCTGATATTGAAGTGGGATTTGAATAAAACTTTGAATAAATATGATCCTTAAACCACTGTATAAAACTTTGATTGTGCTCTCATACTATCCAATTTTCATTTCTACTATGATTCTCACCTCGGAGTATAGCCTTGTGTATTTCAACGAACGACTCAACCTCATTGTCATTGTCCAGAACATACAAATGCACTTGATCTCGTTCATCCCTCTTAATACTGTCACAATTTCATTCCCAATTAATTTTTTACCTTCTTCCCCCCCCGAAAATATGAGATTTGGGGAGTCCAATAGATTGCACATTGGATAAAAATTCAGTACGAAACTCAACTTCTTCTTCAACAACGTATCGCTCAACAATACAACCCTCTGGACAACTTCGGTTTTTAATATTTCCATATAACATTTAGTAGGGTACATCCATCTCATATAAGCTGGTCCACACAATTGTGTCTCTTTCACAAGATGAACAACAAGATGTACCATAATGTCAAAAAATGATGGAGGAAAATACATTTCAAGGTCACACAAAGTAATAACTATTTCTTTTTGCAATACTGGTAAGATCTCAGGATCGATCACCTTACTACAAATTGACCTGAAGAAAAACACAATTTAGTTATATCGCTTCTTACTTTTTCTGGAAAAATAGAACGTATACCCATTGGTAGAAAATGTTCCATTATGACATGGCAATCATGTGTCTTTAAACTCTTTAACTTGAGGTATTTCATAGACATGAGTCTTCTAATGTCTGAGGAGTAACCTTCTGGAACTTTAAATTCACTCAGAAACTTACACAATATTTTTTTTCCTTTCTAGATAGAGTATAAGCAACAGGTGGTAGATATGTCCGTCTTTCTTTCTTCACGGGTCCTAATTCAGTTCTTATTCCCATCTCTATCATGTCCTCCCTTGCTTTAAGGCCATCCTTAGACTTTCCTTTTATATTGAGTAACGTACCAATAACACTTTCAAATACATTTTTTCAATATGCATAACACCAAGAAAATGTCTTTCGTACAAAGATTTCCAATATGGCAATTAAAAAAAATGGACCTCTTCTTCCACCCACCTGTGACAACTTTATGTGCAAAAGGCTTGCCAAACTGAATACTCACATCTTTCACCTTTTCAAAAATTTAATCACCTGCCAATCCAGGTGGAGCTCTACGTTGTTCGGTATCTCCATTGAACACTTTTCTGCATCCACGATATTGATGTTTAGAATTTAAGAATCTACAATGACCGAGAATGACATTCTTCTGACAAAGTTTCAATCGCGTCGTATCAGTTCCATCTTCACAGACAAGACATGCTTTTTCACCTTTAATGCTATACCCGAATAGATTTCCGTATGCTGGAAAATTGTTAATTATGCCAAACAACATCGCCCTCAAATTGAAACTTTCTATCCTATATCCATCATAAACCTCCATACCGTTCTCCCACAAAATCTTCAAGTCTTCGGTTAAAGGTTTCAAGTATACGTCTATGTCATTCCCTGGTTGTTTAGGCCCAGAAATTAACATAGATAACATCATGTACTTGCGCTTCATACATAGCCATGGAGGTAGGTTATAAATCATAAGAATCACAGGCCATGTGGAATGTGAGATACTTTGAAGACCATGCGGGTTCATTCCATCCGTAGATAATGCCAAGCGAAGGTTTCTTGTTTCTCCTCCAAAATCAGGATAATCATTATCAAATTTCTTCCACTGTGGTGCATCTGCCGAATGTCGAAACTTTCCATCGATAATTCTTTCACCTGCATGCCAAGTCAAGTGTCTTGCATTAGTTTCACTACGAAACATGCGTCTAAATCTCGAAATAGTAGGAAAATACTGGAGATGATTTTTTCTTATATCGCGATAAACCGCACTTAGGGCACTCATTCAACGATGCATATTCGTTTAGAAACAAAATGCAATCATTTAGACAAGCATGTATCTTATCATAGCTCATGCTAATAGAGCACAACATTTTTTTGACCTGTAGGTTCGATTAGGAAGAACATTATCCTCAGGAAGCATATCTCTCAAAAGGGCTAATAACTCTGCAAAACTTTTATCCGACCATCCATTGCGCACCTTTAAGTTGTACAATTTTAATACCGCAAACAGTCTTGTGAATTTGGTGCAATCTTTATACAACAGTTTCTCTGCATCGCTTACCAACCTCTCAAACATTTTGGGACAATCCTGAAGATCTTCTTCAAGTGCTTCTGCAATCTCTTTGACTTGATCACAATCGTATGTATCTGTGACATTGTCGTATGAAGCATAGGTCGCATTACTTTTCAACTCCGGTTCAACATTCTCGCTGCTTTTCTCACCATGAAATATCCAACACATATAACTTCAATCAATTCCACGCCTCAGTAAATGCGATTTCAATCCATCTGCGTCAACCTGACCCACATAACAACAACCCAAGAAAGGACATTTCGTTCTATTAGGGTCTTCAGCGTGTTCAACAACAAACTTAACGAACTCTAATACCTCATTCTCGTACATTGATCTACAGACATCCATTTTTTATCCATGGTTTTACTACTAAGCTAAACAAAAACACTAAGTAATTTGAGGAAGAAATTTACCTCGAATTCAGGGAAACGCAGGGGATGAGCGTTGTACGTTGATCTAGGCTGGGAAACACTTCTAATTCAAAGGAAAGAAAACTTTTAACAACATCATAATCCCAACATAATTTAACCACAACACTAACAATAGACAACAACATCTTTCATCCCTCATTCAAACAATATCCTATTAGAGCCTTGGTTCTGATTAAATCATTTAATCCAAAAAGAGGTGTTTTTCAAACTTTTTAATTCTCTTAGCGAAAATATAGTACCGTAAACCTAACACCACAACTATAAAACTTTTAAAATAAAACCTAATGCCAACGCATTTTTGTTTACGGCGGGCTGCACTTTCATGACATTTGAATAATAATTCAAAACTGAATTTAGGCATTCTCATCTAACAATTAGCAAATAGAATATATGCATTCGTTAGTCAAATGCATGAATTTCCATCAAACAATTTTGAAACACAGTACCATAGAAACAAAACAAACATTATAATGCTATGGATTTAAAATTCAATTGAATAGTAATGTTACGGCAACGTACATAACAACGAGACAACTACGTTGCAGCTATTTTCATAATCATTCAATTCCTTTTATTTAACAGAACTTTATCGTAAGTCACGTAAATAACTTTTAAGGCAAAATTGAATCCAATTCAATTATATCGATCAAACTCATTTTAATCGTACAAATACATAAACTATTTTGGATTAAATGGGTGTTTTTGTTGTGAGATTTCAAGAGTACTCTAATTAATATTTTTGATATCTATTAATTAGGACTCAGTTCTAAGACTTATCACCCTACGCTGGTTTTAATTGGGAGTAATGTATCCTACTTCCATATGATGCCATGGATATGGAATCCAATGTGAACTTATTCTATCTATGAAGTTAGGTGTTCATCTTCAACAAGTGTAATAATCCCCCTCAAAATAATATTTAGTATTATTTTCCATAACAATCAAAATTCAAAACAGTATTAGATTTACTTTTTTGCTATAAGATCAATCATAATTATCACAATAGTATAAAATCAATCATAATTATCAAACAGTATGTGAAATGAAACTACCATGAGCATAAAAAATAACAGGTTCTTAATTTCAATCAAATAAAGAACCTTAATCAAATAACAACATCAAACAATATGAAGAATATAAATATATTATATTAAAAATTATTTTATTTTAGAAACTTAACCAACATAATTTAATCAGAACCAAGGCTATGATACCGGTGATGAGATTTTAGAGGGATGTAACGATACCTCGCGACGATGGAAGCTTCGATGTTCTTCGCGACAACGGAGCTTTCGATTTGCAGTAGCGATTGAGAACTGCTCAACTAATACTTGCAAGAGCTAAATATACAGTTAGCAACCACCTGCAAGATGGTAGATTAATAAGTCTTATGGTTAAGAAGTGCTTTATGTCAAACTCTCACCAATGATGAAAAAGGATAATGATATGATATATATTTGGTTTGGGTGATTATTAAAAACTAGCAATTGTGCATACTTCAAGCAAACAACCAGTCCTTCAGTGGTGTGGTTATGTGAAGAAAAAGCCTAATATCCTGTAGTATGTAGTATGCACTCATTGGATCAAACATTTTAAACAATAAAAATAACATCAGAAACAATAACGTGAAAACAGGTTCTTCGTCCTTCCATCTCTACTTCTCTTTACAAAACCAAAAGCTTTCTCTTTTTTATTATCTGGTAACATCAAATAGCCATGGCAAAAATTAAAAAAATAAATAATACAAAAGCAAGACAAATTGAACCTTGAATCGACGGAAGTGGTATGTGGTGACGGTGACGTTGGTGACGGTGGTTCACGTGTTGCTTCTGGCGGTGAGGGTCGAGCGACAGTGATACGTGGTGGTGTATGGTTCTGAAAATGAACGATGGTGATGAGGTAATGGCGACAGTGATACGTGGTGGTGACACGGAGAGGCAAATTGGAGGAATACAAAGGAAGTCGATGAAGGAGGCGAGGGAGTGAGGAAGGTGGAAACGAGGAATGGAGAAGAGGAAGAAGGGTTTATGTTTTATTTGCAGAATAGAAAGAATGGAAAATGTTTTGGGAATAAAGGTTTATGTTTTATTTTTTAAAAAAAGACCTTAGGCAGCAATTTTGGAAAGCGCTGTCTAAATGGGGTTTTGACAGCGCTTACATGGGCTCTAGTAGCGCTTTTAATAAACACTGTCTTATGTGGACCTTTAGCAGCGCTTTTGATAAGCGCTGCCTTATGTGGAGCTTTAGCAGCACTTAGTATATGGGTCTCTAGCAGCGTTTATGGAAAGCACTGTCTAAGGTGAGATTTTAAGGTAGGTCTTTAGCAGCGTTTTTTACCAATTCGTATATACTTTCCGTGTTTTATTTTTTTATTTAACCTATAGCAGCGCTTTTGGTATAAAGCGTTGTCTAAAGTGCACTGTCTAAAACTATTTTAACGTAGTGGCTGACGTCGTGTCGGCAGTCTGCACGAGATGGTGCTCAATTTGCATTGTCGGTGAAAGCTCTCTCATCTCAATCTTTGTTGTTGTTGAAAATGATTCCGTAAAACATGGCCATTTTTACTGGGTAAAAATACACACAACATCATTTCAAGCCTATATTTTTATTTATTAAATTTTATCATAGATCCTTACTTCACTTGAGGAATAGACCTGATAAATACTTGTCTTTATAGCCACGTAGAGTTAATATTGAAGGAGATGTGGAAAGACTATGCAAACTAAGACTTGTTGAATGTTAGGCATGATACTATCATTATATGATATTATAGTTATTGGTGCTAACTGTTAAAATTTATATACATAACTAATTGCTTATGCTTTTTAGTTCAGAATTTTATTTTGTAGATTGAAACGCAAAGGTGCCATTAATATGGTTATATTTGCAATAGGTAAGGTTATATGCTTGTTTTATTTAAGTTTTCAATTTGACGTGGTTTAGGTTGTCATGCTATGTTTTCATGCTGCTAGAAAAACAATTATACTCTACAAGCTTCACATCAGAGATCAACTGTTCCTACAATTGATTAGTTTTTATTAAACTCATAATAAAAATCATTGCTTCCTTTGTTAAAATTTCTTAAAGCTAATGAAGTTGTTTTGGAAATTATAGTGGAAGATTTATCAGCTTATTCTTGATGGTTATCTACTTGGTTGTTGTTTCTTTATCTGTTTTAAATATGTTTGTCAGTTGAGTTTTTTTATTATCCCCTTGACTGTGTGATGTTGACATGTTATGATACCAGATTTATTTTAATGGAGTTGGTTTTTGTGGCCTTGTGTATTCTCTTCTAATTGATGTAGAATTTCTTATAGATTTTTTTCATCTGCAGTAGAAACAAATATTAATTCTGCTACTATATTGTTTTTCCAAAGCATGTAATAAAAAATCTATGTCATGTAATGAGTATGTTCACAATACAACAAAAGTTAATCACTCAATGTTTTGTTTGTGGGATTTGTAACTAACTAACTCATGTGCTAAAAGAGAGTAAAATCACATACAGCTATAGACATTGATTTTAATGACACAGGTAAAAACTCAAAACTGCTTTAGAACATTGAAAAATGTGAATTAAGTGAACTTAGAGAAATGGATGGAAAGCTTCCATTTCTCTTTTATCATCAACATTTGTTTGGTTCAAGATTTGGACTTCATTTTGATACGTCGATAATACATCTAGTAGGCCATGTCTGATTCCTCATTACTCATTTTTTTCATTTGCATTTATCTAATTAAAAAATCCACTTATGCATATTCAAAACCACCCTTCTCAACATTGTGTCATGCTTTTTACTTGAGATTTGAACCACAACCTTTCGTAGCACCTTTTATAATAGGTGTGTTGTACCTTGTATCCATTTGGAAGGGACTGAATAATCGACTTTTCTTTGCAGGTACTACATTTATCGTTTAACTTTACATTGCTTCAACTCATACCGATTATTGTTGACTTTTTGTTTCCTTGATACCTATAACACCCCTTTCTAATTTTCCAATTTATATAGCATATATCAGAGTAAAATAACATGTATGTATAAAAAAGGTGTCACATGTCATTTTTCACACAATATAAAACCAACAAAACAAATATTAACATGCACCTGGTCATAATTATAACACATATTTGAACTTCATGCTTCATCAATTTATGCATACCACAACAGAATAATTCTTTTCTAAGATAATATTAATGATTATATCACATACTATAATCATAAGCCAACATAACAACCAATTCATAATACATAAGTCATATGAATCCAAAACATTGGGCACAAAGGTCACTCAACATAATATCTCAAAATACAAATCAAACAAGAGAATATAACATAATTTCTTCACAACAAGTATGAGTTCAGATAACCCCCGTGTTATATGACCAGATCATGGACTCACTACCTAATAAACAGATAATCAAGATAAGCTCATCAACTATCCTCGTGCGAAACACCACTATCCTCAGAACCTGCACGATGTCGCATAGAACATCATATGAAGAAGAAGGGTGGAAATTCAAATTATTATCAAAATATATATATAATCGGAAGTAATGTAGAACATGTTAGAACAAGATTCGATTATGCAATTATGTCTATGAGTTTTGATGATAACAAAGAGTATGTTTGAGTGAACAATTTTTGTTACTCTAATGTTTGTTGTATTTTTAAGACAAACAAACAGGTTCTGCTTCTGATGAATGGCGTGGCCAAGACATTAGAAGAGAATATGTTATGCTTCTAAGCTACAAAGATTCTGCTGAATGAGTAGAAAGGAAAAGCTTCAGAAGGCTCTAAAGTTACTCTGATACGTCCGTATGAAGAAACCATTCAGAAGATCTAAAGACACAAGTGTGACTTATGTCAAGATGCTGCAAACTCAAGTTTCAGAAGACAAAAGGTTCTGAAGACCAAGTGCTTGAAGACTCTGAAGACGTGGCTCTGAAGATTTGAAAGACTTAAAGTTCTTCTGAACTTAGGTTACTACACAAAAAGTTATGAAGACCAAGTGCTGAAGACTCTAAAGAATGTGATTCTGAAGATTCCAAGACTTGAAGTTCTTCTGAACTTAGGTTACGATATAAGGTTACAAGACAAAGTGTTGAGGAATCTGAAGAATGTGATTATGAAGATTCCAAGACTTGAAGTTCTTTCAACCTTTGGTTAAGATACAAGGTTCTTCAAAACCAAGTGCTGAAGTGTAACACGGTGGGAGAACTGACTTGTTTGTTTTGCATTTTATCGCAAATGTTGCGGATAGCAAAAGTCGCCACCGACTTTTCTTTTATCCAATAAAGGAAAGGTGAAAAGAATAGGAAATATCTTTTATCGATTATGAGTACGGGAGGTAATTATGAAAAGGGAAGGTATTAGCACCCTTTCCATCCGTAGTTATCTACGGGCTCTTAATTGCTTAGCTCACATTTTGAAAAATTGCTTTTATGTGTGTGTGATTGAAAAGTATTTTGCTTTGACTTTGTAATGATTCTTGTATCAGTCCTCAAGAATGTATATGAAGTGTTAGAAAATATTTCGAAAGTTTTAACTTTGTAATGATTCTCGTATGAATGTATACAAAGTGTTTGTTTGAAAAGTATTTTGAAAAGAGTGTGAGGTGTGAAAAGTATTTGTTTTGATCGGATTTGAGCAAACAATTTAGAGTCTTATTACCTACTCAAAAAGACTGTTCTTGTTATTTTGCTTCTCCTTTAGGATATCGCTATCCATACCATTAGTTGGTAGGTAACTCTATCCGTTGGATGTGAGGGGACATGCGTAGGATCATCGTATGGTCATTGAAGGCAACATTGTAAGGGTACCTTAGCATTTCGAAGGGATGATCATCACTTATTCGTAGGCAATAACCGAGGGACGAGATCATATATTCGTATGCAACATCGAGGGTCATCGAGGGACTATGATCTTTATATCGAAGGGACTTTGATGAGGTTATTCGTAAGCGTCTTTGCTAATGGTACCCCCATGTTCGAGGGACATGACCATGTTTTTCCAAAGGCAACAAGAGAGGATACCCTAGAGGTGTAAGTGTGAAAAATGTGTTGTTTTCAATTATTAATCTTGGAAAATTAGGGTTATTCTATGTTGGTTTTAGATCTTTCCATACAATCCTATTAACATACAACTAAGCAGTTAATATTTGTACAGAAAAGTAAAGTGCGGGAATTTAAACCTAAGATTATTACATGGCTCTGGGGAAGTTACATAATAAGGTGTAGAAAGTAAAAGTGAAAAAAATGTAAACCTAGACTATTACATCCCATGAGCAGTTACATAGTTTCTAATTCAACTTTGTATATATTAGTTCATTTTGGTGTAAAAAGTGTTGAATACGGAAATTGTGTCAATACTTGATTCATGGTTTAATTGTAGCATTTTGCCATGTTTTGGAGCATAAGGATGTATATAATTAATGGACAAGACTCAAGGTAGTTTGTATTAATGTGCATAATCTTACTAACATTTTGCTATTTCATGAGTTGTAACACTCTCTATTCGACTTAAGACACTTTACAAACTCCTTTAGACACATAAAAACTTGAGTTAATTGGAAAATCTCACAATTCTTGAAATTTTGCTAACACTTGACATAATCTCATTTTTGAGCTAATTTCCTAATCGTAGTGAATTTTCAAACTTGTGATTAATGAAACTTGAATTTGTTGATGATTTTTGAGCCGTTGGTGTAATTTTTAGTTGGTTTCGGACAATTATTTTTCACTAGTTCACTACTGTCCAACCGATGAACTTGGCCTAAAAGTCCCACTTTCGGGCGGAATTAATTAAAATCGACCACACTTTTGAATCCGTTGGCACATTTGTAGCTTACCATGCGACTTTAAGCCGATTCCGATATCGTGTTTTCGTGCACCGATTTTTGTAAATAACGCATTTTAGTTCGTTTTAGTGCAATTTTTTGGTTTCTAATTTCTCTTGATGTTGCTTGGGTTTAGTATTTCATTTGAGGATTATTGTGATGGATTTGACTCGATTTTGATATTGTTTGCGGTGAGTTTTTATATGTGCGTGGCTGCCCAATTTTCCATTTATGTGTTGCAATACACGTTTGCATTTCATTTCTTCATGGTCATATCATGTTTTGGATTGTGATGTGAATGTGCAACTATATTTCTGCCTCCTTGTTATTTATAACGTGTTTGTTGACTTGTGCAAGGTACATTGATGATAATTTTGTTGGTTACCTATTCTTGGTAAATCGATATACAACTTCACCTGTGGTTTACCACTTCACCCGTGGTTTTGTTTGCGCTTTAGACACATTGGTTTTGTGTTTTTCTCACGACATGAGAAACATATATTCTATTATTTGAATGGATATATACCTTTGTGTAGGTGTTATGATTATTGTGAGGATGTGTCCGACATGCGCATATGTTGCATGATATCACATTGTGGATTATATTGATCAAGTCATTTCTGACTATTGCATTTGTTGATGCTAGCTTGCTCGAGATTTCCTGGAGTAGTTCCAATTTTTTTTCTTGATACGAACATTATTGTTCGTTTGGTATTACACTGCTTCTGGTTAACTTTCCACATTTTACCGCTTTCTAAAGATCATGAGAAGTAGGAAACCAATAAGAGTGTGCACTCGAAGTCACTGGTTAAAGACTTGTAGTAGGGATTCTGTGTTTGTGTGCTAATTGTGTTTATGGTTTGTTCAAATACCTACCTTAGAGTAGGAAATTTTTTTGCGTGTTTATATTTTTGTTAAATACCTCAAAAAGAGGCGTCTCTTTCCTGTTTGTTTACCTCAGTTGAAATATCACCTTGGCTAAAGCTTCATGTATCCCTTTCCCGTTTGTTTGCCTCGATTGGAATATCACCTTGGCTAAAGCTTCATCATGCTTTTACTGCTTTCTTCATACCTTGATCATTTATATATTGGTTAGGCTTTGACTTGAGCTAGTGTGCACTGCTCATGGCATGTGTGCGCTCTCTGATAGAGCTTGATTATTTATTTGCTTCCTAAGATGTTAGGTTTCCTTAGGATCTTCTCGGATCCATTAGGCTTAGAGCTCGAGATAGACTTTAGGATTGTTATCCATGCATGCTAATGTAGATAGAGATTTCCCTTTATCCTTAACCTTAGGATCAACCATTGTATGATAACATTAGGGGTTGAACTAGATAGTTTCCCTTAGATGTTTTCTTCTTTCTTTGCATACTTGCATTATAACTAAAAGCTTTTCTTTTTTTCTTTGGAAATCATAAAACACATAATAAGTGATGATGCGAATTGTTCGTCACGAGCCTTAAGCACATGTGGAGTTTCTTGGATGCGAGGCATTTGACTCATTCACCCACGGCCTCTCTTGTCATAGATTTTATCACTGTTCAAATAAAAAAGTCTTTTTTTCAAGGTAAAAGCAATCAAGAACCAATGCAAAACTTTTTGCCTCCGAGCTCTTTTTTTTTGTTTGAAACCTTTTCAGAAAAGACGTGCTTCTCCCACATCGTTCATAAAAACATTGCAACTCGCCAAAAGTTTTTAGCCGAACTATGGTGCTCTGATTCCTTAAAAGGGAAACGTAGTAGTTTAGTCACGAGGCTCAGCCGAGTGAAACTTTGTAAATATTTCCTTATTTTCCTCGTGTTGTCTTTTTGCATCCATGTTTCTCTTTGCTCTTTTAGTTTTAAGATTTAGAGATAGAAACACACCCTTTAGGTAGATAATAAAAGTGGATCCTATAGAGTACTACATACATGTGGGGTGCTAACACCTTCCTCTCACGTAACCGACTCCCTTACCCGATCTCTTAGTCGTATGACTATTATTTCTCTCTTTCAGGTTTACTCAATGTTTACCTTTTCCTCCGTGGGATAAAACGTTCGATGACAACTTCATGGTTTCTCTCGATGATTTTCTCTAGTTATTTCATAATGTTATATTTGCTTGTTCATCTTCTGATTCAGATTGCGCTTCAGAATATTATGAGTCATCCCATGTTTCCATAAGACTTTTCTTCTTTTCTTTGAAGAACTTCTCTCTCGGTTTTTCCTTCTGAAGTTTGGGGAAGTCACTTTTGTAATGACCTGGCTCTTTTCATTCGTAGCATACCACGTCTTTGTTGCTTGACTTTTTGTGTCCAGAGGATGATTCAACGCGATTCCCTGATATTTTAGAGTTTATGAAATTTCTTTGTCTATGCTTCCACAATTGTTGGACTCTTCTAGCGAGAAGTGATAGTTTGTCTTCTTCTGATGAGGATCCACCAAAACTTTCTTCTTTTGCCTAAAAAGCTTTAGTTTCATATTTTTTATTAGATTTAAGAGCAATAGACTTACCTTTCTTTTGGGGCTTATCTTCTTCTAGATACATCTCATGACTTCTCAGTGAACTTATTAGTTCCTCAAGAGATATCTTGTTCCGATCTTTGGCTAGCTTCAAGGATGTGACCATAGGTCTTCAATTCTTGAGTAAGCTTCTGATGATTTTCTTTACATGATATTTTGTAGATTACCCTTTGTCCAGAGCTTTCAGTCCAGCCACCAGAATTTGAAACATTGAGAACATTGTTTCAATTTTTTATCTTCTTCTATCTTGAAGGCTCCGTACTTCTGAATGAGTGCAAGGGCTTTGATTTCTTTGACTTGTGTGTTGCCTTCGAGCGTAATTCTCAAATATTCAAAGATTTTCAAGCAGAATCTCTATTTGTGATCTTCTCGCACTTAGTATATGAGATAGCATTAAAGAGGATCGTTCTGGAGTTGTGATGATTTCTGAAATCTTTCTTTTGTTGATCTTTCATCTTATTTCTATCGATCTTCTGACCGCTTGCATCAACTGAATATGTGTAGCCATTAGTTACCATGTCCTAGAGATCAACGTCATAACCCATAAAGAAACTTTCGATTCTGTCTTTCCAGTAATAAAATTTTTCACCATAAAAAATAAGAGGTTTGTCGCTGATTTTGTTTTTCTCATCATAGTTGTTGTTTTGAACTGGTTCTGCCATAATGTTTTTCTTGATAGGATATTTTTCTGACACAATTAAGTGTTAGCACTCAGAACCAGGTGCTCTGATGCCAATTGAAGAAAAGAGAAACACAACAAAGGGGGTTTGAATTGTGGTTTTCAAAAATTAAAGCAAAACAACACGTTGGTTATCTTGGTTCACTTTAAACTCAAACCTACTCCAATCCATCCGCCAAGGTGATTTCGCCTCTCTCAATCGATGTCTTAATCCACAAATAAAAAACGTTTACAAATCACAAAGACAACTATCAACGTCTTCTTGAGATCAAACCACAACTTTGTTTCTCAAGGAATTTCAACAAAAATAAGGTACAAATGTGTTTGAGTATGCTTCTAAAAAGCTTTATCACAACTGTGATTTTGACACAAAGTTTAGCACATGAATAATTTTAACAGTAAGAATAATAAGAGAGATTTTTTGATAGCTCTATGTATGTGCGCGTGCTTTCATCCATCAGGGATCTCTTTATATAGAAGAGTGATAGGAAACCGTTGAGAGCATATCTCGATATATTTGGAAGATTGGTGATTTGAGAAATTAATGCCTTTCCAAAAATATAGATCATGTCCCATCAATAATTCTTCTAACCGTTACTTATTGATCATGTAATAATTATCATAAATGTGATTTCAGAACTTCAAATCATCAGAGTGTTAACAATTTGAACGCTTGAGTCATTAGAGCTTCTCAAATGTTAATGCATTGAGACTTCCGTTGTTCTTTCAGAACTTCATTTATCAGAGTATGGCTTGCAACTGGTGCTTCATAAGTTATAACATTAGAACTTATTTTTGTTGGCGTTTTATTTGATTTTGCTTCTTAGCCATGATTTTGCTTCTTAGCCATACGCATATTCCTTTCTAAGCTTCACAACAAAATCCAGTGTTTATCTTCATATCTTCTTGTTTCATCATCAGATCTTCTTGTACCTTCATTTAAACAATTAGAGAGTAAAATTGTTTATCTTAATAACTATGTATTTGTTATCATCAAAACTATAAAAGGATGAACCAAACTATGTTCTAACACATTCCCGGTTGAATAAATACTCCTCAGGGAGCGAATCTTACCTTTATCCACTTCATCAAAAACGCTATCTTTATAACCCATTACATCTATATTAAAGGTGTAACACCCCCTTCTAATTTCCCAAGTATTATATATATATATATATATATATATATATATATATATATATATATATATATATATATATATATATACAATCAGAGTAAATAGAATGCATAACAAGAGGGCGTCACATGATATTTCTTTCAATATTAAAATCATACATGCACACTGATCATAATTGTAACGCCCGTTTTATTTAATATTATATGATATTAATATTTTTGAGTTACCGTTTGACGATTGTTTTGCGACGAGAATATTTATATTAATCGATATATCTGATAATATATTTGGCAACGTTTCGTTCGGTCCGGGTTTTACTCCGTTCGGTTCGGTAAAATATTATTCGGATCCGATATTTAATTCCCCCGAAATTATTTTAATTAATTGAATTAATAATATTATTGGATATTATTAGTGTGTTAATTTATATGAATGGATAGGGGTGTGAGGAGCAATTTCCTAGGATTGGGTTTACACCCTTGGCTAGTATGAAAACAACATATAAACCATTTTTCCCTTTTTCTTTCCATTTCCAACACCAAGCCAAACTTAGAAACTTGAGAAAAAGAAGGGTTTGGAAGGAAAAAAAGAAGAATAGCAACAAGAGAGGAAGCTTTGGTTGGAAGTAGTAGAGGAACCATGAAGCTTTGCAAGAACAAGATGAGGTAAGGGGTTTGATTTTCCTTTCCATATAGTTAGGGTTTGATAGATATGTTGTGGATTTAGGAAAAATTGGTATTTTGATTCATGGGGTTTATAGTTTGCCATTGTTTTGGTGTTTTGTTGTTGTTGTTGTTGTTGAAATTCTAAATTGATGGTGGAAATATATTTTGATGTTGTAAATGAGGTATATATGTTGTGTTGATGATAAGAAATGGTGGGTTAGTGATAAAAGATGTTTGGGGTTATGAAGTTTGGTTAAAATTGAGTTTTGGGAACATAAAAATCAAGTTTTTGGGTTCTATTTCGCCCAGTTCGCGGCTCGAACTTTATTCGCGGCGCCAACCTCCTGACCCGTTAAGTTCGTGGCCCGAACTAGGCTGCGCGCTGCGTACTGTTGACAGAAAGTTTAAAATTGTTTTGGTCATAACTTTTGAACCGTAACCCTGTTTTGGGTGCCGTTCGAAGTGTTAGAAAGCTAATGAAATATTCTTTCTAATAGTATTGGTTTAGAGGAAATTAGATGATTTTATTAATGAGTGGTTATGGAAAGGCTGTATTGTCGGACGTTTTGTTATTTAAAACAAATGCGATCGGTATATTTTCGTGGGTTATACTTTTGCCATATAAATGGGGAGATTTTGTGTCATTTATATGATGTCTAATATGTGATAAAATTTGTGGTTGGTTGTTGAAAGTTGTTATTGTTCGTTGTTGATGTTTTCGAATGTTGTGGTTGTTAGTAGTTGTAAGCGATATAGTCAATTAACCGGAATTTGAGGGAAATTGAAATAGTATGCCATTGGAATCAACTAAGATAAGTAATTAATTATTGGTGGAAAGTTTATTAATGAAGTGACAATATGATTGTATGGTTTTATTAAATTAAGTTGGATTATATGAATACCGACAAGAGCAAAATGGTTGATGATAGCGGACGATGTTTTGGTTAGCCGAGGTATCATAGTAGTGATGAAATAGTAGGAGCCGGCTAGTGGTCGTATTGTGGACTAGTAGTATACTTAATGACTAGAATCAATATACTAATTCAATAGTGAATTAATTGATAATGATGTGGTGTGAATAAACATGATGTTTGTGACGGTGTATTTATTAATGAATACTTGTTGATATGCGATGCGATGATATATGTCTTTGTACATGATGATGTTGTTAATAAATGCTTCCGATTTGTGAATGCACGACTTTTGATGATGATGAATTATTGGTGATGTTTTGCATAATGCAAATATGATGCGATGATATATTTATCTTGATGTAGATAAATTATGGCGATGTGGGCTTTATGCCAATTTTGATGAGCGATGATGATGTTTTTGTGTTGTGTTGTTTTATTGTCGAGTCACATACATTGCATTGGCGACGAGGGCTTTTATGCCAAGCGACGAGGATTTTATGCCAAGCGACGATGGGCTTTATGCCAAGTGTTCCTAAATATGGACAAAGCGATGGATACCACATGCATAACATAGTCGTGTCTCATGGAGTCGGTTATGTTTATGTGTGAGTTGTTTGGCGTGGGTTTTAATTGATGGATGATGTTGAATTGTGATGAATATAAATGATGAGTTTTGCGATGATTTAACTTGATGAAATGCTTAATGAAAATATGATGTGATGATGTTTGTGACGATGGGCTTTTATGCCAAAAGCGACGATGGGCTTTAGCCAATTTGTGATGATTTTATTTATGTTGCTTATGTTATTAGCATTGTTTAATGTTGTTGTTTATGATTGCCGTGTTGATTAGTGACGTATTAACTTGTGATGATTTCGTGGTGATGAACATTTATGTGTTGTTGTGATGATTTATGCCGATGAGATTATGGCGATAAAGTGTAGATTATACACATTTGAATGACGATTAGAGTAAGTGAGTTTTGGATATGTGTTGGAATGCACTTATTAATCTATACCCTTTATAATTACGAATATATATATATATATATATATATATATATATATATATATATATATATATATATATATATATTATCATGCCTTTAATTATATGTTTTGGAGTATCTCACCCTTTACTTGTTTTGCCGTTACCTTTATATTGGTAATGTGCAGGTTATGAAGACGGAGATTATAGCTGCTATTTGTTGAGTCGGTGTCGCTCTGATACGTAGCACTCGGGGGGAATATTTTTGTTGTTATTATTGTTGTTCTTTTGTTGTTTTTCCTTTTGTAAATAAGAATTATACTTTATGAAAACATGAATTGTTAAGGAAGTTAAATTAAGAAGATGTTTTGATTTTTATGAATCAATTTATGATTTCCGACGATGCTATGTATCCGAGATTTATACTTTAAAGCAAACTGTTTAAAGTGATTTGTTCTTGAAGCTGTGATGCCTCAGTATTGAATTTATGAAATTTTAAATTACTCTGATTTTTTGCATATTAAACGTTGGGTAATATTGGGGCGTTACAATAATCATAACACATGTTTGAATCTTATGCTTTAGAATGATTCATGCATTTTCACAACGAATCATTTAATATTCACAAATACTATCAAGGATTACATCCCATACTACAATCATTGGATGGAAAAGTTATGAATCCATAATATAACCAAGTCATCAGAATTCATGCGTCGGCACCAAGACCACATCAATATAGTATCTCAATCATACAAATCAAAATAGATGAGAATACATAACAAATCTCATCAAAGTAGAAATCCAGATAAATCCCGACTTACATGACCAGAGCAATGACTCAACTACCTAGTAAAGGATAAACTAGCTAGACTCCTCAACTAGTCTCGTGCGACGCACCGCTATCCTCAGAACCTGCACGTTACCCACATAGAGGAAACATCATAACACAAGGGTGAGAATTCACATCATTATCCAAAAGTATATAAATGAAAATAATATAAAAACAAGATCTAATCACGGATTCCACACACTTCAAGTGATATTCCAAGATAATATGATTATACAAACATTCCAAGTATAACATATTCATATTTATTACACATAGAATAAATATCATCCATCCAAATGATTCAATTATCCCTACGATTAAACATCACAATTTCATTACACACATCGCATATTCAATAATGACTCAATATGCATGTGGTACCAATCTTGGGAACATTTCGTTAACCCCGCTCCTGATTCATTATCATAGAATCCAAGTCACTTCCGATCCAGACAAGACCAAAAGCCTCCGCTACTTATCTCCAATGGGATCGAGCCAAATGTGAACCCAACGTTTCACTGCTACTTATTCATCATGGATCGAGCCAATTTTGAACCTAAAGTTTCACCTCTACTTATCCACACAAGGATCGAGCCAAATGTATGCATGTACAACTCATCAAGACAACATGTGCAAATTAAGATTATTCACAAAACCTCAATTATCCAAGCATATCATCACCATTTAACTCATGTGAATTATCCATCAATTTCACATCATCATGTTCCAACAACAAAATCATTACATGTATCATATACATATCATCACATATAACCAATAACATTATGACATATCATTCCACCAATGTTATTCACAACATTCAATTAAGAATAACACACACACTATATTCAAGTAATCATCCATACATTAAAATAGTATTCGAACCAATTCAAAGCACATTCAATCATGATCGGATCAATTAATCACATACATGAAAATACTACAATAAATATAATCATATAAGATTTCATGCCAAAAGATCCTAAAAATAACATTTTTCATTCCAGGTCACGCTAAGCTCGGCCTATCGCGTTAAGCGCACCTCCCTGAATAAACAAACCCAAAAGTCAGAACATTTTGCGCTAAGCGGGCTTCTCCTCGCGCTAAGCGCGGTCTGCGATACTGCACTTTTTCTGATACAAACCAGCTTCTTTCTCCCACGAAATTACTACATAAAACTCATTCCAATCAACCAAATAACATCATTAAAGGGTATCCTAACATGTTTCTAGTCATGATTCATCATTCTAAGTTGAAAAACATAATTTCCCTTCAAACCCTAACATTCAAAGATTCTAGAAATTGAAATTGAACAACCTAGCATGTTACTAATCATTACCCACAACATACAATCAAACAATAACATGGATTCTCCCCCTTATCTCTTGAATATTCCTCTTTTAGGGTTTCCTCTTCACTTTTCCCTTTTCTCCTCTTCTCTTCTTTCCTCTTTCTCTTCTTTCACCAAATGACAATTCTGATTATGATTTCCTTCTAACCCTTTACTAACTAGGATTGTCTTATTGGGCTTAATGCTTAACACCTCTCTATTACTTCTATTTTCATAAATAGGCCCAATACTAAATAATCATTATTCTACTCATAAAACACAATTATTTAAATAACACACATATTCAAATAATTCACATTTAAATTAAAACACTCAATTAAATTAATTATCACATAATATAATATATAATAATAATTAATAATCAACTATAAAAATCGGGATGTTACAAAAGGGAGCAGAGGTTTCCATCACCATTTCTACAGAACCTGAGGATGAAGAAGTGGAGTCATAATCACTTTCAATAGGGAGGATCTCTCTATAAACTTTATTCATGACCCGAGTATACTCATCCACACTTAAAGTGGTATGCATATCTAACTTGCACTCATCCCATAAAGCTTTTCTCTCTTCACTATTTTTGCGTTTCATGACATTTCCAGTGCTACCTTACTCTCTTATGATAACCATTCTTATGAAAAATAACAGAGAATTGAAATTAAAGTAGAAGAACAAAATACCTGATAAAAATGTGCTTTGCGTTTGAAAAGGTTTCACTTATGAGGAGAACGTTATTACGAATTGCAAATGGTAAGGAAGTAATGGAAAAGGAGAAAAACTAGGGTTTAATAAAGATACTCAATGGATACTGAAAAGGACTATGAACATGCACCATTTTAAAATCATCATTGCGCTAGAAAGAGAAAATCTCCACAAAAGATCACAACTCATCATATGCCTGTCACATAATTAAAAAGTATGGTCCAGTTAAAGGGTAAGTTCCAGGTTCTTCATGACCAAACACCTCATCCCATAAAAGGGGCTCGTGCCCAGGGGGCTTGTTATATCCCCATGAATTTCAATTGATAGATGAGGTCTCAAAGAGGAGATAATATCAAGAAGAGATTATTTATAGGCAACAAGTCTATAATCCGGGTAGGGTTGGTGAAGCCAACTAGGATGATTATCCGAGTAAGGTCTTAGAGCCCGAGCGTGAATAGGACACGACCTAGATGCTAGATAAAAGGTCATATATTTTAGACGTAACTCTTGAAACTGCCACCAATTCATTAATATCGACGCTACGAAAGGTTAATTATGGCAATCATGGGTGTCGACGGATGTTACAAGACATCCGTAATTGAACAAATGAAGAGTCACTTCATAAATATAGCTCTTAATGGAAGTCTATATAAGGGGCTCCTAATAGAGGGATAATTATGACATATACTCTCGAGACAATATGCACAGTAAGCGTAGCTCTCAAATCCTCAATCATATTTACAAAAATCAACCTTTGAGTCTCTCTTATTCCTATAGGGAAGCTACCTGTTCAGTGTTCATACGCAAGAACAAATAGATTTATTATTGATGTTGGTGTAGTTTTGTTGAGATTTAGATTGTTGCTTTTGAGTTCTTATTGTTGTTGTTTAGTTGTTCTACTGAACAAAGTATTAAAAGCTACATCTTGTTGTTTAGTTTTGTTATTGAGTTTGATATTGGAATTGATATATTATTTTTGTGATTCTTTGTGCATCTTTTATCTTGTTGCGTCAAACATGTCAAGAGAATATAATTAAGTTTGTTATATCTAATGTCAAGTGTTTGTTCTACTAACCCCTATTTTGAGCACATAACCTAATTAATTGATTTTGAAAATAATAAAATGAAAAACTCAACTTTATTTAAAGAACAATTTATATTAATCAATGTTTTTCGAGCATTTTGTAACTCAATATGCATCTCTCGTTCTTTAATGGTTAAAATTTCTCTCAATGCATTTAGTTTTTGTTAAACTCTTTCTTCTTTACTTGTTCATTTTTGCAAAGTCTTAAGAAATGTGGTTTAGGCCTAACTCATTACTACAAAACTGGCTTGTAGGATAAAGATTGCTCTCACTTATAAATACATGTTCAAACCATATATTGTCTGATGTAAGACTCTTAAATATTGTATGGCCCGATAATAGGTGGCTCAACAAATTTTAAATGAGACTCACATACCACCTTAATAAATGTGGCTTGTGTCCAACTCATTCCTACAAAACTGGATTATAGGATGGATATTGTCCCCGCTTATAAATATAACTCAAGCCATATCTCTAAGAAATGTGGGACTAAATACACCCCTTCACAACAAACACAATTAAGGTGTTGGGGCTGCAATAAAGGCATGCCAAAGTGTCGCAATTAACGCAACTAGGGACAGACCGCAATAAGGCAGAAAGTCCAACACAAAACATCAAATTTTATGCTTTGAAAATGAATTAGTAGATAATGAAATGTTGAATGAATAACTTGAAATACTGGACAAAATTATAATCATTAAAGAATGAGAGGTGATCAATGAGTTACAATATGCTCCAAAATCATTATTAGCGTAAGTTGTTCTTCAAATATAACATAATTTTTCATATATTTATTTTATAAATCAATTTGAAATGTTATATTTTCGATTAGGTTTTGGTGAAATAAGTAATCTACGTTAGATATAATTGTTGAGAATCAAGTGTGAGGAAGAAGTCTCACATTGAGTAGAAAAGGGAAGATTTAACACTATATAAGTGAGAGAACCCACACACCTATCACCTTAAGGTTTTAAGTGGATATGTGGTGTGTCTCTCACAAAAAGGTGTGTCCCAAGTGTAAAATGCTCCCTCCTCGGAATTGCCCCTAACAATAATAAACTCAATTGTATATTTTCGCCGGCTAAAAGACACAACTGGGTGAGGTGATTTTTGCCATTTAAAAATTCTAAAATGTTATCGTCGAGGATCAAACCCATGAGCATTATGCCTTTTTCGTCTGTGAAATTTCATTCGAGAAGTAAAGTAGCACACTTTTGATGACCCTCTTCATTTCTTCGCCTATGAAATCAATATAATATCTCATATCCAACTATGATTAAACATATTTTTCGTAGCAGTGAACCACCTATACAAACCCTTTCATTTATAGAAGATTATAGACAAACTCATTTACTTAATCAACCCTTTGTAATTTTATCCCCCATCAAGAATTTTTCTTTCTTCATAATCAATCAAATAACCCCTAGACTTTTCAAAATTTTATCGGATGACTTGAACTCATGAGCGGATTCTACGTTTTTCTTGAAGATTCTTGATCTCATTGGTTTAAATATGTTTTTGGTCCCTATAAATATCTCAAAATTTGACTTTTAGTCCCTATAAAAAAATATCAAATTTTAGTCCTTATAAAATTACTTTTACACGCAATTTTAGTCTTTGTAGAAGGACTAAAACTGTCTGCAAAAATAATTTTATAGGGACTTAAACTCGAATTTTTTTTATAAGGACTAAACACATATTTAACCCTCTCATTAAAATCCAAAAATCTAGCAATTTTCTCTCAAAATTCTTTAAAAAAAGGTTAAATATGATTTTGGTCCTCTTAAATATCTCATACTTAACTTTTAGTCTCTCTAAAATTTTCCTTTAAAGAATGGTCCTCTTAAAAAATTTAATTTTAACTTTTAGTCCCTTCTACACTTTAACGACCAAATTAGCGACAATTTTTTATTTAGTGACGAAATTAACGACCGTTTTAATGACGGTTTTACCACGAGGAACCAAAAGTTAACATTAATATTTTCAGGAGGATATATTTTAAAGAAAACTTTTAAAATGTAAAAATTAAGTATGAAATATTTAAGAAAAGCAAAAATATATTAACCCAAAAAAATATACAACAATACTCAATCTAGATATTGAGTCAGCTATATGACTTTGTTATTATTTCCATCCATATAGAAAATCCTTATATTTTTTCTTACAAAATATATAATAAAATGATAGATATTCAATATGTACATGAATTCTTTTATCAATATTACCAAATTCATGTAATTACTAACAAATTTAAAAATTGTTTAAAAAGAAAGTCCATTCACACTTATGATTAGTCATTCCATTCAAATTGAGTCAAAGCATCCACCCACCCGCCCAAACTAACCGACGCTTATATAATCACTCTCTCTCTCCATTTCGCTTCCTCCCCTACAATCCCTTCTTTTCCGATTCATTTCTCGAAGGTTCTTTCTTTCTTGAACCTCTTGCAACCTTTTCCTTATCCAAACACAAACGTGGTTGAAGAAATGGCGGAAATGCCTCCTCCAGAAGAAGTAATAATCACTCTTTCTTCATTTCTTTCTTCTTATTTTCCTTGATCACGCTTTGAATGAATGTGACCTATTAAGTTTATTTCTTTATGTCACGCAGTTAGGTGCATTCTTCGCTCAACAATACTACGGTCTCCTTTCAGCCCAACCCAACCACATGCACCACTTCTACTCCGAACACAGCACCATGATTCTTGTAATCAACGGAGACACAAGAACAACCGCTTCTGATCTCGACCAAATTCACAGCCTCATAATGTCACTCAATTTCGTTTCTGTAGAAATCAAATCCGTTCACTCTCGAGAATCTTGGGGCAGTGGTGTTCTTGTAGTCGTTTCGGGATACGTGAAAATCAAAGATGTGAATGAATATAGCCAGTTTGTTCAAACCATGTATCTTGCTCCTCAAGGAACTACTACTGGTTACTTTATATTGAATGATATTATTCATATCATTAATCATAGAAATAATGTAAATATTATACATCACGTAAAGCCAGTTGCACCATTAAAATCAGATCAGATTCATCCTCGATTTCATTCGGAACATCCTCCACCCGGTAATTAATTTCATAATGTTCTTACTATTTTGTTACTATTATTATCTATTTTTTAGGGTTTAGGTTTTGAGTTTGTGTTGTTTTTTGTTTCTAGTTACGGATAATGGTGATTTGGAAGAATCGGTGGTGAAAAGATGTAACGACTTAATGAGTCTTATGAGGAACCAAGTTGAGTTCCCGGACTTGAAACGACGACCGACACCACCGCGACGGAGGGGGCGTTATGATCTACTAAATCAACCTGTTGTTAGAGAAATTCTACACGTAGAGGATGAACCAACTTCGTCGAATTCTTCGAGTGTTGGTAATGCTCGTGGTGAGGCAAGGAATGAGAACATTGATGATGGTGCTGAGGAGGAGGGCTCTAATGTATCTTACAGTTCTGTTGTAAGTGTCTCTAGTTAATTTTAGAGTTAAAGTTTTGCTGTACTGTTTTTCTTAATTTGGAGTTTAGGTTTTATCAAGGTGTGAATGTTAATGTTGCAGTTAGTTTTGCCTGCAACATCGAGAGGCAGAGGTGGAGGCCGAGGCGATAATCAAAGTGGGCGTGGGCGTGGGCGTAGTTCTGGTGACAGCCAAGGCGAAGGAAAAAAAGAAGCAGAACATTGATTGTGAGTGTGGCGATGGCCTAATTATCCTCGTTATAGTTCAGAATTGGAAAATGTTTTTGAAAAATGTAATGCATCAATCAACCAAGATTGGAACTTAGATGCAATTAGTGGCGTCAGTGTTGTTGGGTGTTATAGATATTCTTTTGCATTCGAAAGCATGGATCAATTAGTTTCTGTTATTTTGTGCATATCATAGTGTAATGCAAGGGATTGTGTGAGGCTTTATTCAATGGTATGGGAGTTAGAATGCTGACAGTTGGATGAACTTGTTTTAATGCTGACAGTTGGATAACGGTATTTTAGTAGTGATATTTTTAGAAAATTATCGATACAGGACACCTCGCCGCACTTACAAGCAGAGGCGGATCCAAGTCCAATGCATTAAACAAGAAAAACAGTTTTATTTAGCCCCCACAACATCAACAACAACAACAAAAATTAGTTTTATTTGATGACAAAATGGATCATACATAGTTTTAAACCGTGACCAACAAGAGCTATGTACCTAACTAAAGCATAATTTTATTTTTGAAATATTGATATGATATGACAATCGTAAAGATTTTAATTGGTTGTATGTGTAAATTGTTTTACACATGCATTAATTTTAAAGTGAATTTTTTAATCTATTCAATGATTTTCTTACGCACTACGTGAAATTTCATGTCTCTTAAAATTGAAAGTATATTTTTGGTGCGCAGTTAAATCTGATAAAGTATACATAAAAATCAGTAATTTAATTCCGGTTTGGAACCAGAGGTGTATTTCTGATTTTATTTTTTACGGAAACTAGAAAACATTATTGAATTGCATCATAATCTCACAATACAATTCATAACATAAACATAGCAAATACATTTAGGAGTTAAACATAAATCAAACATTACAAATCAACGTCCAGGTAGACGTTGCAACATCATGAAATATCATCGACCGATCTTGTTATAGTCGCATCTACCTCGATCAGAACTTTCTCCTCAAAACTATCAAAAGTATTCCACGTAGCATGTAAATCAGCATCGTTCTTCAGCTCACGGTTGATGAACTCAAGCTTCCCGTTTTTGTCAACCGATGGCAAGCGGTACTCGATCTTCACTATCTTGCGATTTTCGCCAAAAAGTACAAGCTCTTGCAATATTTCATGCACATCTTCAATAGAGGTGTACACAGTGAATTTAAATTCGCGAGATGGTGTAACGTCGGTAAAGTGGACAACTCCAACATGCCATTTGATGTTCAATTTCATGTCCATTTCTGATTTTTGGTGTTGTGGTATGAAAACAATATAAGAAGTGAAGTTTTTTTATAGTAGTTGGAGGTAAACATGAACTATATAAATCTAATCCCTGTGTCAGTGATAGAACCGACAATTAATTTTCGGTTTTTTATTAAATGGAACCGGAAGTATATTTTCAGTTAAGACTCTGGGAATGAAAAACCAGAAATAGAACAGAAACAACAACTCTAATAAAAAAGCTTCATGTAGTCAAATATTGTATTTTTGGTCAAACTACAATAATGACTATATTTCCATATCATAATACATGAACAAAATGACGTTAACAATAAAATGATACCTAACTACTTGAATAAGATGAAAAAGTGTCGCCGGATAAATTCACCGGCAACACCCCTTTAGACTTTTCCCTATTTTTTTCTATTTCAATTTGGTTCAACTTGTTGTATTCTTGCATCCTTTCAATGAATTGGTCCGGCCAGGTCTCGGATGGGTTTGTGAAATGAAACGCCCGCTCCAATGATGTAGGTGGTATAGGGAATCTCGGTTTCAAATACACTTGACCAAAATGTCGCAGATTTGAAACTCACCCAACACATATGATACGATCATTGGGATTTGGTGTTGGAGCAGTGTGCAGAGGGAAATAAGTCTCCGAGAAACTGTATCTTGTAAAATTAAAATACACCCTCTCATACGCACTTGCTATGAGATGACTCATTTCAGAGAAGTGCATCCATTTATCCTTTGGTGCAAATCCAATCTTGGGAGGTACAAGTGCGTGATATATTTGCTTAACCTTCTCTTTACTCCCTAGCACACATGTGTATAACTCTATTGCTCGTCAACTCTCTGATCAGGGTATCTAGGACAATATGGTAGGTAATACTCTTCCCTTCTACCGAGCAAACCAAAAATAGCTTGAAAACCATAGTTACCGTCACCCCCTAAATTTGTGATCCGCTCAATGTACTTGTGCATAAAAACCGACATGTGATCGATGAATGATATTTTGGGTGGAGTTAGTGTAGGAGGTGGTTTACTAATACGAGCTCTTTTGAAAACACTTTTCTGAAATTTGTGTGTAGGTGAATTGGGAAAAACATTATCAGTGTGTTCAAAATATGAAGGACTCCTCGTAGTCGAACTGTCGCCTGGTGTCGATTTCACCTTCTTAGGTGCCCCTTAAGTTTTTACCAATTGAGATGGTGGTGTCAAGTTTGTGGTCTTCAGGAATGCGATCTTGGTTTGATAATGCTTAATATAAACTTTTTTGATATTTGATGCGTTCTCAGGTATTTTGCGCTTCAAGGTTGCAAGTATGTTTTTGGGAGGTACCAAATTCAAATTCATATCAGAAACACATGTCTTCTGATCCGTATGGAGCCGATATGCAATTGAATGACCGACTAACTTTTGACTTAAATCATGATTGTGTAAATCACATAGCACATTAAATTTTCATTTTTTATTTGCCATAAGATAACCACGCAACCTAAATGGACATTCACATTTTCTTGAATCAGTGTCTTCGCGTTTCAAATTTTGGATACGACGTGTAACGCCGCGTTATTTAATTAATTAGTTAATTAAATATTTTCTAATTATTTTCGACTTAAGTTGTCGAGTTGTTAGTTGACTTAGTTGTTTAATTGTTGAATAGTCGGTAGAATTAATAATAATAGTATTAGTTGGTTAATAATAATAATAATAATATTAGAATATCTGTTGTTGGGCTTAGTTGGTTGGTTGAAATTAGTAGAAAGGGAGGTGTAGAGTAGTAGGCCCAAGATTTATTATTAGGTTCATTTAAAATAATAAGAATAGTAATAGAGTAGTTATTTAAGAAAATAGTATAAAAGAGAAGAATAAGGGTTAGTTAGTTTTTCTTTGTGAAAAAGTTGTACGTGAGGAAAGGAAAGGGAAAAGAGGAACAAGGGTTTTGGAGAAAATTGTCGTCGAGAGAGAATTGCAGATTGAAAGCCAAAGCGAAAATTTGACCGAAACTCCGTAGAGCGACCTTCAACCCAAGGTAAGGATGGGTTCTAACTTTCTAGTCGATTGTATGATGAGTAGTATGTGGGAACTAGGATAATGGGGAATTACCATGCATTCGTAGTTGTTCTGTTTGTGAAAGTAGTGATTTTCTGTGTTGGGTTTGTGTTTAAATTGCTTGCCAAATTGATGTTGTGAATTAAAAATTATATTTGGCGATAGTCGAATGATGGCACGTGTGATGAAATTATGGTTGTTGATGAATTGGTAGAATTATAAAACTATTCGGAGAAATATTGTAGAAAATTACAGGAACAAAATTGGGAAGAAGACAATACCGAACGACACACCCTGGATAAGGGGAGTGTGCCGAACGACATACACATGGAGAGAGGTGGCATGTTGAACGACATGCATTGGCTAGCAAAGGGGTGCCGAGAGGCACCCTCTGTGACAAGGAATTCTATAATTTTCTTTTTCTTATTTTCCTGTCTGTTTCTATTTCGTCCATTGGCGCGCCTTGTGTTTTTTTTGTCTTCTAGTATGCCAGACACAATATTTTGTGATGAACGGAACATCTCTTTTTGCGTTATATAGTGTTTTGTTTACACTGCATTACTTTTTTTAATTTAATAATATATATAAAGTTTAATAATAATAATAATAACATGGTTATACTGTATCACTTTCTTTAGTTTACTAATATATATTTATAGTGTTTAAAAATAATAATAATAATAATAATAATAATAATAATAATAGTAGTGATAATATTTTAATATTATTAAATATATAATATTTTAGAAGTTCAGCGTTAGTAGTACAATGGCTCCCCAGAAATCAATTTGCACAGAGATGGTAAATAGTAGATGTAATTATCCGAGTGAATATATATTTAGCAGAGCTAATTCGATTAACTGTCACAAGGATAAATTGTTACCAAATTGATACAGTCAAATTAATTTAGTTGCAGGTTGGTGTGGTTTATATAAATTGATAACAGCGAGTATTAGAAGTAACACTAGCAAACAGAAAATTATGACAGTGATAAAAAAAGAATAGGATCGAACAACATGTGTTTTAGTTATAGAAAATAATTTAACAGAAAAATCTAGTAGTTGAATTAATAGATTGAGTAGTAAATGTAGGATAATTAAATAGCAGTAGTGGTACATAATTTGTTTTCGGTGTAGAATTGTCAAGGTTAATTTGTGTAGCAATCGTTGTCGTTGTTTGCTTGTATTAATGTTGTTAATAAATTGTGAAGTTTCATGTTATGATGAATTGGTTGTGTTTTCTTGTGTTGAATTGATGAACCAAGTTGTAGGCCTTGTGCCAACGTTGAATGAATTTTATTGAATTATTGTTACGATGAATGCTTATAGGCAATGTTGAGATTATGATGAAGTTGATGTTGATTAGATGTTTTCGTTGTTGTTGTTGAGTTGTATTATGTTGTCGTATACATTGCATAATTACGTTGGCCTGGATTAGAAAAATTATTATGTTGGGAGATTTGGTCTGTTTACGATGGTCTGGATTGGCAACACGTTGATAATGAAGGCTTATGCCTTGTTGATGCTTCAGATATTGGCAGATATTTACGTTGGGAGTTCTGCTCCATTGGTACCACATGCATGCACATTTGAATACATTGTTGCATCGCATGTTGCATTTCGAGTCGTTGTGATTATTGAATATGTTGTAGAATTGTTTGTTGTGTGAATAATTTGCGAAGCAGTGATTTACATTATTTGATTCTAACATGTATTATTTATCATACGATTTATTAGATTGTTAGATATCTCACCCCTTCTGTTGTGATGTTGCCTCTACGTAGGGAACGTGCAGGTAATCCATAGTGAAGGTTGTCTACCTTCAAAAGTTTGAGTCGGTGTTTGTTGCTCTGATACGTAGCACTCGGGGGGATAATGCATGTTTGCTTATTTGTTGATTTTATTCTGTTGCTGGATATTTAGGTTGTTTTGTTGAAGACTAAGATGTTAAGTTGTTTTATTATTGAAGAAAGATTCTATGATTATTTGATGTTAACGAATTGTTGTTTTCACGTTGTTTTAAATTGGCCTTGTTGCCAGGATATTTTAGTTGAATTTCATGAATCCGTTGCGTAGAAATAAAAGTCATTTATGTTTAAAAGACTAAACAGGTTGTTAATGTTTTACCTGAAACTATGTGTTATGCATCTGTACTACAGGTGACTAATTGTTGTTGTTTTACGTTGAATGTGTGACACTTCATTTGTTTGTTGGAGAATTTTTGTAACTCTGATTTTATATAATTACTTGGGTAGAAATGAGGTGTTACATTAGTGGTATCAGAGAAGGTCGGTCCGTCTGACCAAAGTTGTTGAGTCATAGTGTTGTTTAACAATCGAGTATTGTTAATTAGTTCTTACCATTGTTTATGTTGCAGTTATAAGTTGAAACGACTGGAAGGAATGATGCTGCAACTGTTGCTGGTTGTGTGGAAGATGTTGCTAAGGTGATAATGTCACGTTAGATATCCACGAATAAGTATGTTGTGGTTGTTACTATTTTGAATGTTGATATAACAGAGTAATGTTAAAGTGGTAAATAAGTTATTAACGATTATGTCGCGAGGTTATTGAATGATTAGAATGTGAATATTTGATTTAAATCGTATTAAGTTATCGTTATGTTGAAAAAGTAGTGGTCGAAGTGTAGCCAAACGTGAATTGGAGATCTAGGAGTTAGATGCGAAATTCGCATTAAGAATGATAGTAGCTGGTAGATTTTCGAGGACGACAATATTCTAAGTGGGGGAGAGTTGTAACGCCCGATTATTTAATTAATTAGTTAATTAAATATTTTCTAATTATCTCCGATTTGAGTTGTTCGTTGATTTAGTTGTTTAATTGTTGAATAGTCGCTAGAATTAATATTTATAAAAGTATTAGTCGCTAGATGTTGTCGGACGTAGTTGGTTGGTTGAAATTAGTAGAAAGAGAGGTGTAGAGTAGTAGGCCCAAAATTTATTATTAGGTTCATTTAAAATAATAATATTAGTAATATAGTAGTTATTTAAGAAAATAGTATAAAAGAGAAGAATAAGGGTTAGTTAGTTTTTCTTTGTGAAAAAACCGTACGTGAGGAAAGGAAAGGGAAAACAGAACAAGGGTTTTAGAGAAAATTGTCGTCGAGAGAGAATTGCAAACCGAAAGCCGAAGCAAAAATTCGACCAGAACTCCGTAGAGCGACCTTCAATCCAAGGTAAGAGTGAGTTTCTGACTTTCTAATGGGTTGTATGATGAGTAGTATGTGGGAATTAGGATAATGGAGAATTTACCATGCATTTGTATTTCTTCTGTTTGTTAAAGTAGTGATTTTCTGTGTTGGATTTGTGTTTGAATTGTTTGCCGAATTGATGTTGTGAATTGGAAATTATATTTGGTGATAGTCGAATGATGACATGTGTGATGAAATTATGGTTGTTGATGAATCGGTATAGTTATAAAATTATTCGGAAAAAAATTGCAGGAACGGAATTGGGAAGAATACAATACCGAACGACACTCCCTGGGATAAGGGGAGTGTGCCGAACGACATACACATAGAGAGAGGTGGCATGCCGAACGACATGCATTGGCTAACAAAGGGGTGCCGAGCTGTACCTTCTGTGACAAGGGAATTCTTTAATTTTCTTTTTCTTATTTGCCTGTATGTTTTTATTTTGTCCATTAGTGTGCCTTGTGTTTTGTCTTCTAGTATGTCAGGCACAACATTTTGTGATTAACGACACATCTCTTTTTGCGTTATATAGTGTTTTGTTTACGATGCACTACTTTCTTTAGTTTAATAATATATATTGTGTTTTAAGTAAAAAAAAATAAATAAATATATATATATATATATATATATTGTGTTTAATAATAATAATAATAACATGTTTATACTGTATCACTTTCTTTAGTTTACTAATATGTATAGTGTTTAATAATAATAATAATAATAATAATAATAATAATAATAATAATAATAATAATAATAATAATAATAGTACTAGGGATAATAGTTTAATATTATTAAATATATAATATTTTAGAAGTTCAGCGTTTGTAGTAAAATGGCGCCCCATAAATTAATTTTCACATAGATGATAAATAGTAGATGCAATTATCAGAGTGAATATATATTTAACAGAGCTAATTCGATTAACTGTCACAAAGATAAATTGTTACGGAATTGATATTGTCCAATTAATTTAGTAACAGGTTGGTGTGGTTTATATAAATTGATAGCAGCGAGTATTAGAAGTAACACTAGCAAACAAAAATTTATTACAGTGATAGAAAAAGAATAGGACTGAATAGCATGTGTTTTAGTAATAGAAAATAATTTAACAGAAAATCTAGTAGTTGAATTAATTGATTGGGTATTAAATGTGGGATAATTAAATAGTAGTAGTGCTACATAATTGTTTTCAGCGTAGAATTGACAAGGTTAATTTGTGTAGCAATCGTTGTCGTTGTTTTCTTGTATTGATGTTGTTAATAAATTGCGAAGTTACAAGTTATGATGAATTGGTTGTGTTTTATTGTGTTGAATTGATGAACAAAGTTGTAGGCCTTGTGCCAACGTTGAATGAATTTTGTTGAATTATTCTTACCATGAAGGCTTATAGTCAATGTTGAATTTATGATGAAGTTGATGTTGATTAGATGTTTTTGTTGTTGTTGTTGAGCTGCATTATATTGTCGCATACATTTCATAATTACTTTGGCCTGGATTAGCAAAATTATTACGTTGAGAGATTTGCTTTATTTACGATGACCTGGATTGACTACACATTGATGATGAAGGCTTATGCCTTGTTGATGCCTCAGATATTGACAGATTTTTACGTTGGGAGTATTGCTCCATTGGTACCACATGTATGTGCATTTGAATACGTTGTTGCATCTCATGTACGATTTATTAGATTGTTAGATATCTCACCCCTTTTGTCGTGATGTTGCCTCTACAAGGGTAACATGCAGGTAATCTAGAGTGAAGGTTGTCTACCTTCAATAGTTCGAGTCGGTGTTTGTCGCTCGACACTAGCGGGGGATAATGCATGTTTGCTTATTTGTTGATTTTATTTTGCTTATGGATATTTAAGTTGTTTTGTTAAAGACTAAGATTTTAAGTTGTTTTATTATTGAAGAAATATGCTATGATTATTTGATGTTAACGACTTGTTGTTTTCACGTTGTTTTGAATTGGCCTTGATGCCAGGATATTTTAGTTGAATTTTATGAATCCGCTGCGTAGAAATAAAAGTCATTTATGTTTAAAAGACTAAACAGGTTGTTAATGTTTTACCTGAAACTATGTTCTATGTATCTGTACTACAAGTGACTGATTGTTGTTATTTTACATTGAATGTGTGACACTCCATTTGTTTGTTGGAGAATTTTTGTAACTTTGATTTTATATAATTACTTAGATAGAAATTGTGTGTTATATTAGTGGTATCAGAGCAGGTCGGTCGGTCCGACCAAAGTTGTTGAATCATAGTGTTGTTTAACAATCGAGTATTGTTAATTAGTTCTAACCATTGCTTATGTTATCGTAATAAGTTGAAATGGATGGAAGGAATGATCTTGCAATTGTTGCTGGTTGTGTGGAAGATGTTGCTAAGGTGATTATGTGACGTTAGATATCCAAGAATAAGTATGTTGTGGTTGTTATTGTTTTAAAAGTTATTAACGATTATGTCGCGAGGGTGTTGAATGATTAGCATGTGAATATTTGATTTAAATCGTATTGAGTTATCGTTATGTTGGAAAAGTAGTGGTCGAAGTGTAGCCAAACGTGAATTGAAGATCAAGGAGTTAGATGCGGAATTCACGTTTAGAATGGTAGTAGCTAGTAGATTTTCGAGGTTGAAAATATTTTAAGTGGGGGAGAGTTGTAACGCGCGATTATTTAATTAATTAGTTAATTAAATATTTTTGAATTATTTCCGTTTTAATTATTATTAGGTTCATTTAAAATTATAAGATTAGTAATATAGTAGTTATTTAAGAAAATTGAATAAAAGAGAAGCATAAGGGTTAGTTAGTTTTTCTTTGTGAAAAAGTTGGACGTGAGGAAAGGAAAGGGAAAAGAGGAACAAGGGTTTTGGAGAAAATTACCGTCGAGAGAGAATTGTAGACCGAAAGTCGAAGCAAAAATTCTACCAGAACTCCATAGAGCGACCTTCAATCCAAGGTAAGGGTGGGGTTCTGACTTTCTAATGGGTTGTATGATGAGTAGTATGTGGGAATTAGGATAATGGGGAATTTACCATGCATTCGTAGTTGTTATTTTTGTGAAAGTAGTGATTTTCTGTGTTGGATTTGTGTTTGAATTGCTTGTCGAATTGATGTTGTGAATTGAAAATTATATTTGGTGATAGTCGAATGTTTCCATGTGTGATGAAATTATGGTTGTGGATGAATCGATAGAGTTCTAAAATTATTCGAAGAAAAATTACAGAAAATTACAGGAATGAAATTGGAAAGAATACAGTACCGAACGACACACCCTAGATAAGGGGAGTGTGCCGAACGATATACACATAGAGAGAGGTGGCATGTCGAACGACATGCATTGGCTAGCAAACGGCACCCTCTGTGACAAGGGAATTCTTTAATTTTCTTTTTCTTATTTGCCTGACTGTTTTTAATTTGTCCTTTAGTGTGCCTTGTGTTTTGTCTTCTAATACGTCAGGCACAACATTTTGTGATGAACAGCACATCCTTTTTTGCATTATATAGTATTTTGTTTACACTACATTACTTTATTTAGTTTAATAATATATATAGTGTTTAATATTATTATTATTAATAATAATAATAATAATAATAATAATAATAATAATAATAATAATAATAACATGTTTATACTGTATCACTTTCTTTAGGTTTTATATATATATATATATATATATTAAAAATAATAATAACAATACTAGTGATATTAGTTTAATATTATTAAATATATAATGTTTTAGAAATTTAGCGTTAGTAGTACAATGGCGCCCCTGAAATCAATTTGCACGGGGATGATAAATAGCATATGTAATTAGCACAGTGAATATATATTTAGCAAAACTAATTCGATTAATTGTTACAGAGATAAATTGTTACATAATTGATATAGTCCAATTAATTTAGTAGCAAGTTGGTGTGGTTTATATAAATTGGTAGCAGCGAGTATTAGAAGTAACACTACCAAACAGAATATTATTCCAGTGATAGAAAAAGAATAAGATTGAATAGCATGCGTTTTAGTAATAGAAAATAATTTAACAAAAAATCTAGTAGTTGAATTAATTAATTGAGTAGTAAATGTAGGATAATTAAATAGCAGTAGTGGTACATAATTTGTTTTCAGCGTAGAATTGTCAAGGTTAATTTGTGTAGCAATCATTGTCGTTGTTTGCTTGTATTGATGTTGTTAATAAAGTGAGAAGTTACGGGTTATGATGAATTGGTTGTGTTTTCTTGCGTTGAATTGATGAACCAAGTTGTAGGCCTCGTGTCAATGTTGAATGAATTTTGTTGAATTATTATTACGATGAAGGCTTATAGCCAGTGTTGAAATTATGATGAAGTTGATGTTGATTAGATGTTTTTGTTGTTGTTGTTGTTGTTGTTGTTGACTCAAATTATGTTGTCGCATACATTGCATAATTACGTTGGTCTGGATTGGCTAAATTATTACGTTGGGAGCTTTGCTCTACTTACGATGTCCTGGATTGGCAACACGTTGGTGATGAATGCTTATGCCTTGTTGATTCCTCAGATATTGGCAGATTTTTATGTTGGGAGTTCTGCTCCATTGGTACCACACGCATGTGCAAATGAATATGTTGTTGCATCTCATGTGCATTTCGAGTCGTTGTGATTATTGAATAAGTTGTAGAATTGTTTGTTGTGTGAATAATTTGCGAAGCGGTGATTTACGTTATCTGATTCTAACATATATTATTTATGATATGATTTATTAGATTGTTTGATATCTCACCCTTTCTGTTGTGATGTTGCTTCTACGTGGGTAATGTGCAGGTAATCCAGTGTGAAGGCTGTCTACCTTCAATAGTTCGAGTCGGTGTTTGTCGCTCTGATACGTAGCACTCGGGGGGATAACGCATGTTTGCTTATTTGTTGATTTTATTCTGTTGCTGGATATTTAAGTTGTTTTGTTGAAGACTAAGATTTTAAGTTGTTTTATTATTGAAGAAAGATGTTATGATTATTTGATGTTAACGACTTATTGTTTTCACATTGTTTTGAATTGGCCTTGATGCTAGGATATTTTAGTTGAATTTTATGAATCCGCTGCTTAGAAATAAAAGTCATTTATGTTTAAAAGACTAAACATGTTGTTAATGTTTTACCTGAAACTATGTGCTATGTATCTGTACTACAGGTGACTGATTGCTATTGTTTTACGTTGAATATGTGACACTCCATTTGTTTGTTGGAGAATTTTTGTAACTCTGATTTTATATAATTACTTGGATAGAAATTGGGTGTTACACGACGTATGTATTTCCCACTTCTTTCGCATGTCAAAATCACAAATGAATTTCTTCTATCCGTACCATTATCAGACTTTCCAATCACCACACCAAATCCTAGTTTCATAGCCTCTATATGAATAAACGGTAACATGTCTTCACATAATTCAAATTCTTCGACATTTTCAATCTGCCACCTTAATTACGAGAGGAGAAACTACGAGAGGCGAAACAACTTGAGACAGATCAGGTTTGGGACTATTATCGGGGTGCACCACATCTAATAGATTGTTGTCAAAATAAACATAGAGAGAAATCGGAAATTAACTTCCGGCTAGGTGGTTAATGCACAATGATAGGAGTGCAGGCATTGCTGCCAATTGGTAACCGGGAACACCTTGAACAATTTGGTTTGATTGCTAACAATGGTAGGAGTTCAATACAAAAGGTTAAAATGATATGGTTTGCTTCCATATTTAGTATCTAGAAAACAAGAAATAAGTATATCTTTAACAATAAAACGTCAACAATGGATCAAATGCTCGAAAACGTCCAAAGGATGTCTTGGTCATGGCTGAGAAACAAATGCATACCTATTATATGCAATCCTCAAAATTGGTACAAGAATCCCTGGTTAAGTTTTAGGACAGTGTGAGAAGTGGCGTGTGATAATTGCGGCTCGACATTTTATTTATAAATTTTGAAGGTTTCTGTCAATGTATGAGTCACGGTGGAACGAAGTTTTTAGATAACCTTGATTTTCTGTAGGATTGTATCCAGTAGTTATGACTTATGTATATATCTTTCTGATGGATGTTTGTAATTTAGTGATATGGTAGGTGTAGTATAATTAGTAAAGGACCTTGAAAATATATGCAGTAAGTTTGTTGGCAGACTCTAAATCATTTTTGTATATGTGGCTTCAGACACTATAATGGGTGGCTTTTGGGGTGAATGTGGTCTCTGTGTTTTAGGTTTAGGTTGCTCTGACTTAGGGTGAAATTGAAGTGTAACTGGATGAGTTTCATCGTTGTAATTGGCGATTTTATCTTGGCACATCTTGTGTTGAGTAGCAATTCATTATTTTGGCATTTTCAAAAAAAAAAAAAATCAACTTTCATCTTTTTAAAGATAAAATTAAATACAAATTGCATTTGGTTTATCTTTTCTCTCATTTTTTTTAACCAACAACCAATTAGAATTATTCTTTCTTTTTCCCGAGCGATTTATTTCAACAAAAAACACAAGTCAAATGATTATGTTTTTACTTTTTCTTAATAAATGTGTTTTTTATTTTTATCTCTTATATTTTGGGACATAGAAAATATATTACTATCTCTCTTCAATCTGTTAACAAATAATATAGATGTGTTATTTATTAGGACGATATGTTTAGATTGGTGGTTGATAGTATTTATTCTAATAAAATTTAGTTTGGCAGAATACATTTTAACAAAATCGAGTTTAAAATAACTAATTTATATTTAGATACATTTATGTAAAAATGAATTGAACAATAAAATAATTATAATAAACCGTAAAAACCACCTAGAATCAATTTTGGCAAGTAAAAATTACAAATTTTAGTTTCAATTAAAATCAATTATATTTTTGATAAATAAATACTATGTTACTCCTTCTGTTACTTTTTAGTTATTTTTTTAAAGAAAAATACTTAAAATTATATGTTTTTCGGTTCTGTCACTTATAATATTTAAATTTTTACATGTAAAATTTCTCTCAACTATAATTTTCAAAGTTTTTTAACTCCCATTTATAACATCAATAATATTATACTTATAAAATTACATAACATTAAAATATATGTTCGATTCAATTTAGATTATTTTTTTAATTATCAAAGTTTGTAATACTAATGATTATTGTTTCGTCCAAATTACTCATAATATTTATTATGGGGAAAGAAAATATAAATTAAAACAATAAATAATTAAGAATATTATGATTAAAAAGTGATTATTATAAAAGAATGAAATGATTAATATCAAAGTGAATCAATTTTATATTTTTAGAATTAATTTCGAAGCTTCTAAAAATGCAGTCAAACATAAACATATTTATGTTTTTCATATAAAAAATACAAATACAAATATTTCTATTTATTTAAAAATTATCTATTTCTCTCACTCTATCTAGCCATGTAGGCTTGTTATTTAATCTCGTTGTCTACACAAAATATGGATGATTTTATAGGCAAAGAGGGAATGGGTCTTTTTTCATCAGAAAACGACAGGCTATGCTCCTTTTCCCGAGCCGTGTGATGTTTGGTCCCCTCCTTTGTCGGCTTGTCGTTTGGAACGCATGTCCCTGGGGCCTACCACACTTGCATATCTTTTCTGTTTTGATTCCACTCTATCCTTTTTCTCGTCAACATCTCGTGTCCTTTTTTCCCTATTCAATTTCTCGTCTCTTATTATTCACATAGTTTAGACGTGTGTCACTCAATTAGGGGTAGAAATTTTGGGTGAAAAAAATTGACTCACAGGATTTTTGTTAAATGTCTTGATTTGTTACTGTATTATTTTTCAAAATTTACCTTTAAAAAATTTATTTTACGTTAATGTTCGCTAAAATACACCTTCATAAATATAAGTGAGTGTATCCTAACAAAATTATATATATATATATATATATATATATATATATATATATATATATATATATATATATATATATATATATATATATATATATATATATATATATATATATATATATATATATATAATTTAATGTACACATTAATTTTAAAGAGACGTAGAGATTAATATTCTACTTGGACTCAACTATTATAAATAAAAAATGTTTTTAAATATTTATTAGAGAAAATAATTAAAGCATAATTAATTTTCTTAATTTTATATAAAAATTAACTACGTTTACTAATTTACTACCTTAATTCTAATCTAATAAATATCTTTTCACAATATTAGTAAAATATTATGAAATTAATGAGAATGGAATGTAATAGAAGAGTAGAGACGGAGAAGAGAAAAATAAGAGAGAAAATAAGATTGTATTATTTTTATTAACCGCGTAGATTTCAATTATAATATGAGTCATATTTATAAGATATATGTAATAAATAGAAAATCAATTGAAATCTCATAATTGATGGACATCCATAATCATTCCATTTATAACATTCCCCTTTTGATGTCCACAAAGAATATGCCTCATTAAAACCTTACTAGAAAAACTCAGTGGAAAAAATTCTAGTGAAGGAAAAAAAAGTACAACATTCTATGTGAGAGAGCTACCTCGTTACTATTTAATACATATTATTACAAATAAGAAAGAAAATTATTGGGAGACAATAATCCAATATTCATAATAGTCCCATTGGATGTTTGTTCAGGATATGCCTCGTTAAAACCTTACTAGAAAAACCCTATGGGGAAAAATATAGTCAAGGAAAAAGAGTACATATCTTTTTTAGAAGAATTCATTTCTCCCCCTCAGCTGAACGAATTTGGTTCTCCCCCTCAGTTGAACAATCATTTCTTCTATGATGAAGGTCAATCTTTTGCACTAAAAGGTCGGTTAGATTACCAGATGAATAAATTTGTTGGAACTTATATTACCACTTTTCTGAAGATCGTAAGTGGAAAAAAAACTTTGGAGAAACATGTTTTCTTCGATCTCCTTTAATGTAATCATCTTTCATATATGGTTGTTGTATTTCTTTTTCCATAAGTCAACCAACAAGTCTTTTGCCATGATTAGTTTCACATGTCTCCCTGAAATAGTGTTACCAACATAAGTAAACAAATAATTTCTGTGATCTACCATTATGAGGATCTGAAAAGTATTATGGTTATGCTTAACATGTTAATTCAAATTTGGATACGAATAAAACAAACTCATGTCCATTTACCCCCAAAATAACGAAGTATATTTTTACTTTGTTCCAATGTCTTCGTGTAGGCGAAGAACTATATCTTGTTAATAGGTAATAGTACTTGATACATCATGGTATGTATAATTAGCAAGATAGGTCAGTGCTTGAATTACACTGAGATATGGTACTTTAGGACCAATTAGTTTTTCATCCCCTTCTCGAGGTCTAAAAGGATCTCTTACACATTCAATTATCTACCATCATAGAGGTAGACAATATACGAGATTTGTCCACATATGAACATTTTAACATTTTGCTATACATGAGATTTTTCCATATAGAAATGTTTTAACACTTTTTCTATATAACCTTCTTGGTGTACGCAAATTCTATTGTCTAAATTTTCACGTTGTAAAAACTTTGTATTTTCCAAGTCCTTCACATCAAACCATTTCTTTTAAACAATTTATGGCTTTTGGTAATTCTTCAGGAGCTCCAATAATATTTATGTCATCCACATGGATATCTATTATATCGAATTCTTTTCCAGATATAAAAAAAAACAAGGAGATTTGGATTGATTTGTATATCTCTTTCTTAGCAAATATTCACTAATACGATTATACCACATGTGTCCATATTAGCTCATAAAGAGACTTGTTCAATTTTATGGAGTAGCTTTCTCCAAATCCAAAATTAGTGTCTCTAATATATTAAACCCTTTAGGAAGTTTCATGTAAATGTCAGTATTAAGTGATTCGTATAAATAAGATGTCACAACATCCATCATGTTTATATTAAGCCCTTCATGTGCTACAAGGCTAATCAAATATCAAACCAATTAATTGAATCCACTATAGGTGGATATGTTTCATCAAAACCAATCTTAGGTCTTTGTGAAAATCATTGAACAAAAAATCAAACTTCATACCATTCTTATTTTACTTTTTCATAAAAATTCATTTATATCTCATTAGTTTCACACCTCAAGGTATCGGACTACAAGTCCAAAAAAGATTCGCTTTTAAAGCGAGTTTAATTATTTTTCAATTGAATCTTTTTATTTTGGTCAATTATCACTTTGTCTATAATCTTGGATAGACTTTAATATGTGATTTGTTCGTTTTGGTCAATTATCACTTTGTCTATAATCTTTGATAGACTTTGATTCATGATCTGTTCATTTTGACCAATTCTCACTTTGCCTACAATCTTTGGTAGACTTTGTTTCATGTTCCTCGTTATCGTTTATCTTCTTTAGCGCTATATTGTATACAAATACATTGCCAATGTCGACTTTATTTGGTTATCTTAATTTCGATTTCATTCTATTTCATCCAACACATAATTTATCGAGATCTCTTTATTTCATATTTCAAGTACTTGATAGTTCTTCTGAAACTGAAAAATAAATTATGTCAAAGTACTCTTAGAATATTAATATCCTCACTTGAGTCATTTTTAACTTTAGTTTCTTATCTTAGTAGAGGACTTTTACCATTGGAACCAACTTTTATACCACGCTTCAGGCGCGACTACAACTCATTTGCAAGTTAGCTTATCCAATAGGAGAATCCACTTTGAATGGAGTATTAACAGCTGATAATTTATTTCATAAACTTTGCAAATTAATAATATTTTGAACTTTTGGTTCATATTGGTTTGTACGAGGATCAAGAAAACAATTTATTTTATCAATTGAACTTTTGGTTCACATTTGAACTTCTGATTCACATTTGAACTTTTGGTTCACACTTTCAGCTGCTTATTCTCTCCCACTAATATTGAGAAAATTAATTTATCAATTGACAGTTAGCCTACTAGGCTTCAAACAAGTATCCAATTATTGGATCAATATACATCCTCAAATACGGGATTCATATTAAAAAAAGTATTTTCTCAATATTCTTTCAAAACTCATCTTAGCGTACTATATTGGAGCAATTGAATAATCACAACACATCCAAATTTTTACTTAGATGAGACGTATTAGGTTATTATCCTAAAATAATTTATAAGTTAAAGGGAGAATTAACATATACTATCTTGTTGGCTTAATGCGAATGAATATATTAATATTCATATTTTGTGTTTCAAATATCTAATTTAGAACTTATGATCTTACAAGTATCAACCATACAATGAACTTTAGACATCTAAAGAATGGATCTTCAAGTCCATTTTTATGAACATATGCTACATGATGTTCAATATCAGTTTTAATAATATATGTGATACTTATCAAGAAATTTCTGAAAAAACCAGATAATAAGATTTGACTCTAATTAGTTGAGAAAACAATTTCACAAACTTTTGGTTGTGACTTGTGAATAGACATATGCATGATCTTTTAGTCGATGCAACAGTTAATGTCATAAAAACTCAATTTCTCAAAATTTCCTTTAGAAACACACAAATTTTATTGGATTGAAGAAACTTCTGGTTCTTCAAAACTAATTCTCGCATCATAATACATTCTGGATGACCCAACCGATTTTGCCAACATTCTTAAATTTGATTTGTAAACTTCTAGTTTACAATTATGCTTGTGATTTATGCTTGTTTAATTTGTCAAATTTGATTTGTAAACTTCTGGTTTACAATTATGATTTGTAAATCGATTATGCTTGTTTATAATATATAGTGAAAATATAATTGAAATTTTGTTGTTATTAAAACATTAAGATAAAATAGATATTTTACACAAATGACTAATTTTCATTTGATTTAATTGTTATAAACTAAATCTAAATAATAAAAAAAATGTTATTCATTAATAACTAAATAAAATAAAAATATCATACGAAAATTTCAATAGAATAATATAAGGAATAAATAAGAATCGGGAAAATCAATATTGATATTAAGAGACACTATCATTATAATATAATATTTTAAACTGCTATATTAAAAATATAAAATATTTTGAAGATATTCTTGAAAGTATTTCCTTGACTGTCTGATTCTTAGAATTGACAAAAAAAATTATCAACTATGATCAACAAAAAATTATAATTCTTCAAAAATGTTTGATATTAAAAGAACGATATTATTTGAAATCCTTATGGGATGATAAAAAAAATACATTCTTTGAACAATCCTTCAGGGATGATGTAATATTTTTGTTTGTTTTTCAAATCTTCAAGTAAGAATAAAGAGAAAAAAATTACGCAATTGTGAAATCCTCCCGGGATACTTCACTATTATGATGCAATCCTTTTGAAATTGGGTAATATTATTGATGTGATCATTTTTATAATTTTTTAAAACATAATTGATGTAATCCTTCTAGGATTCATTAATATTATTTAGATCAAATCCTTTTGGAATTCGTTAATATTATAGATGCAACCTTCTGGGATGCGTTATAATCAAATTCTTCTCGGATCATTTTGGGATTGTTTAACATGATTGATGCACTTATTGTAGGACGCATAAAAATCATCATTGGTTTTATGATCAATAGAGATAGAATATGTTATTAATAATAATATTAAATTTTAAGTTCTTCTGGAACTATAAATAATTTCATCAATCAAAATTAAAATATCATTCTTTGCATAATTATTACTATGATATTATTCAATAACTCAATCACAAATCATTTTATTAATAAAAATAATATTTTCAATTCTTCAGCTATTTAGGAACTATAAAACAAATGTATTATTTTGCTATCTGTCGACGCTATCGAAAAAATTCGATCACAAACAAATGAAACAATGAAGTCGCCACCTAACTTTATTTATTCCTAATGAGGAAAGGGAAAATATAGATAAAACCCATGAAATGAAAATGTGAAAAGGAATGGTCTTCGAGACCAAGAAATGCGGGTTCGGGAGTCGGTTATGCAAGGGGAAGGTATTAGCACCCCTCACATCCATCGTACTCGATGGGACCCATTTAGTTCTAAGTGTGTTTGTGTGTTTAAAATTAAATTTGCAATCTTCTAATTATTATGCGAAAAAAGAGAAATGAAAAGAGAAACATGTTTTAATTTTTTGAAAGTGTGCTCGCCAAGATGTTAGAATCTCGTGCCTACGTATTTCCCAAGTGCGATGGAAAAGTCAGAGCTTACGTAGTTCTCGGTTGCGAGAACATTTGTTGGTTGGTTGATTTTATTTATGAAAATAGGAGCTTAATCGTACGTGGACGATAAGACATCACTAGTGCAATTCGCGTGTGAGCGAAAGAGGATCGCATGTGAGCGATGTGAGTTTGAAAAAGGGACTTGCACGTGGGCAAGGTTTGATGAGTTTGAATTGATTTTAAGTGGGAGACAAGTACTGGACCATAAGCGTTCAACGGCTAACGCCCCAAATACTCGGATGAGTGGACAGAACCATCCTAATCATCTTTTTCTACCCAAAAGTTTTATTGAGAAAAGAGTGAGGTGAAACGGGATTCACTTATTAAGGTTCAATTAAAGACACCAAGCGTACGATCGAGGGTCGAAACAGGACTGACTACCATACGCTTGGGAAGAGAGAAGTAGAATATTTATTTATGAAAATATTTTTGAGAAGAAACACTCGACGTTGGATCGAGGTTTGAGAATTTATTATGAAAGTGGTGAATGATGAAAAGAGAATTGATTTGGGCTATGATTAAAATTGGTACATGGACCAAAGTGCGAGAATGGAAATGAGGCGGATAATAATTATATACAAGCGTAAGATAAAGCGATTAAATGAATTAAAAGCCCATACAAGGTGGCTTGCACAAATGATAAAGCAATTGATATTGTGTAGGTGCATGCACGAAATAAATTTAATCGACTAATTAAACGAAATTTAATCAAGTAATTAGTTTAATAAAATTAATTAGATGGGCTAATCAATTTTAAATAACCTAATTAGATAATTAAATAATGTTTAAAAAAATCAATCAATGTTTCATTGTAAGCCCAAGAGCAAGCGTGGTGTGTGCACGAATGTGTGGCCGTTGTGACGCTTCGAAGCTTTGTCGACTCAAGGTATGAAAATGGCTCGCAATCGAGTATTAGTTTGAAATGTTTTGGTTTTGTGCATTGCGATGAATAGTTAAATACGATAAAGCGATGAAATATTTACTAAACTATTACATCACGTGGGGAATGGGGGTACATAATTTACAGATGGGGATGAAATCATTTACGAGTCCATAAATGCACAATTGAAGATAAATAAAATTTCAACAATAAAATTAATTAAAAAAAGAAAAAGAGTTAGTAAATAGGAAATATTTTCGACTATTAATTCTAAACTACATATTTTTTATTTTCTAAAATACTTAATAAGGATAAAAAATTAAAAAAAGTTCATATATGAGATAGTAAAAAAAATAATTTTAAAGAAAAGGTATTGGACTAGAAAATAAGAAAACTAGAGTGTGAGCCGAAATTGGTCCAACTCATGATGCAATGGCTAAAAAAAAAATAAAGAAAGAAAAATTGGCTTATGGGCCGGATCGGACGAACCGGGTCGGAGTGGACCCGGGTAAGCTCTTAAAAAAAACCGGGTTATGAGAACCCTAACCACAGAAGCTGCGCCTCCTTCCGAACAAAAACACAAGTTCTCTGTTTCTCATGCTCGCTCCATCTCTCTATCAATCTTTCTCTCTCAGAACCGTCCCTTCACCTCTCTTCGCTTCACCATCTCAAACAAACAGAACGCGAATAAAAAAACTCTCATCTTCTCAACGCTACTCGCCATGGCTCTAATCTGTAAATCCCTAAGCCCCAATTTATATATATGTTCAGTGAATACAATAGAAATTACAAGAAAACGAATGGTACACAAATGGTACCCAGGTACGACTTCTCCTTGATCTGCTTCTGAAACTCTTTCTGGAATTTCTTCTCCTACCTTTGATTGCTTCGTCTCCTTCTGGTTCAGATCTGTGAGTGAGTGCTTCTGAATGGCTATTTCGTGTCTGATTCTGAGTTTCTGGTTACTCTTTATGATCTGAGTTATGGAACTTAGCTTGAGTGAGTTCGTGAATGAAGGTGATTTGGAATGGTTTTAGTGGGTTTGGATTGGAAAATGAAAATAGGGTTGAAGTTGAGTTGTTAATGTTTCGGCTGAGTTTTAGTGGTTATGGATGTTGGAGTTTGAAGGTGATGTGAAGGGTTATTGTGAGTGTTCATGAGGTTGAGGAGGTGAGCAGAGGGAGGTCGTTTCGGATATGGTGAGAGGTTTGAGGGTGGAGGCAGGGAATGGAAGTGAAGGGAAAGCTACGACGGAGCTGAAATGGAGAAAGGAATGGTGAGAGTGAGGTATTGGATGGTGAGGTTGGAAGAGGTTTAAGGGAGCATTGTTTGAGGTTTGGTTACAGTGAAGGCTCACCCCCTTTAGAAATTGTTGGTCAGCTTTATATATCAAAAAAGAGTGAGGACAAATGAGAGAATTTGTGGAAGGATTGAAGATAAGATCAAGGACAATTTGTGAGTTGTTATTGAAGGTAGTGGAGTGAACTTAATGAGGAAGAATCAAGGACAATGAGCTGTAAATTTGTTATTGTAGAGATAGTGGAATGGATTTGCGGAGGTAGTGGAGGAGTTGCATTGTACTGATTTTTGTGTTTTGAACTTTGCAGGTTGGTACAAGATTGTACAAGAGATGGTGGAGGTGGATGGTGAACTGATGGTATCCGATGATGGCTGAGACTGCAGAAAAAAAACAAACAACAGCAACACCTATTTTTTTGTTTTTTTTTTGTGATGTAATCAAATTTAAAAAATGAATTATTGTAAAAGTAGATTTAATGAGACGAATACTACTTCTACTTATTATAAAAAAAACTATATATATATTTCAAATGTAATTACGCAAATAATGCAATTTGTAATAATAAAATAAAATAAAAAAGGAAATAAGAAATATATATATATATATATATATATATATATATATATATATATAATTAAAAGTGTAAATATAATATAAAAGTGATTTAATTACAAAAAAGAGAAACCATCTTGCCAAAATGTGAAGTATGATGTGAGACCAAACTTTTGAAGCAGCATGATTAAAACAAATTTTATTCATGTTGTAAATGATGCATATGATTTAATAAAATGTGAATAAGTCAAAATTAGTGGTGAAATTTAGTAAATTATCTTGATAACATGGATAAATTACTGAAAGTAATTAAATACAAAAAGACCCTAATTTCGTCCTTGGTGCAAATGTAATATGATGAACGTGAATGATATGTGAAAAAAATCATCGTGAATGAAATATCCTCAATCAGTGGATTGAGTTAACACACAGACTAATGAAAGTAAACAATAAGAACTAACATCAACACGTGGGTTAATGAAATTCGACACAAAAACTTTCAATCAATGGATTGACAAAAATAATGACTGACACTAATGCGTGGATTAGTGAAAGTTGAAACAAAAAGGACTATCATCAACACGTGGGCTAATGAAAGTAGACAAACAAGAACAATCATCAACACGTGGGTTAATAAAAGTACACAAAGACTTTTCAATCACTGGATTGAAAAAAAAAAGACTGACACCAATGCGTGGATTCATGAAAGTCGAAACAAAAATTTTCAATCAGTGGATTGACAAAAATAAAGATTGACACCAATACGTGGATCAATGAAAGTCAACCAACAAGTACTAACATTAACACGTGGGTTAATGAAAGAAAACAACAAGAACAATCATCAACACGTGGGCTAATGAAGGTAAACAAAGACGAAATAACATTAATACATGGATTAATGAAAGTAAACAATAAGAACTAACATCAACGCGTGGGTTAATGAAAGTAGACAACAAAAACTTAAACATCAACACGTGGGTTAATGAAAGTTGACACGACATATCAACCAGTGGATTGAGTTTGAAAAGTAAGAAGGAAGTCAACATCAACCAGTGGATTGATGAAGGTGAATTGAAAAACTATTCTCAACCAGTGGGTTGCTCTGAATTAACTGTATAGCAAATGATTTAATTCAACCAGTGGGTTGACAAAAATGTGAAAAATATCCTCAACAAGTGGGTTGATTCCAATTGACAATGAAATACTAATAAAATCCAACCGGCGAGTTGACAAAGGGGTGATATGAAGACAACTTCAATCAATGGATTGACGCATATGAAATGATACATATGATGAATGATCGATGTATGAAATGGTTTTTTGGACGTGGCCCAAGGGAATTGGATTTTTGTATGGTAGAGCTTGGTTTTCAGTGGAAAATGCCGAGCGAAGTTTGAGTTTATTTATGCAATGGATGGATGCCCCATGAATGATATGTGTGGTTTAATGCATGATTAATGAATGCATGCATGCATGTATGATTGAGTAAAATGATTGGAATGTTTGGGTGAAGGCTCCGACTGAGAGTCACGGGCAAGACGAAATGAGAAAGAATTCTGAAGGTGGTCCTTTGGTAGGATACTGCAAGCATGACTTCTCGACACTTCTTGTGAGTTCAGAAATTGCTGATGATTGGAATTGATATAGTTGTGAGCACCTTTGAAGATGGATAGGTCTTGGCCTTGAGTGCCCCAGAATGCTGAGTTCTCGAAGATGTTTGAGTCGACAAGGATTGTTGATCTTTGAAGATGACATGCCCCAATGTTTGGAACTCTGAAAATGGAATGCCTCCGATTGTGATCAGCTCTTGAAGAGATGGCTTGCCCCTGGTGGGATAACTTCGCAGATGATGATGAAATTCTTCAACTGCTGAAATTCTCTTGATGTGAAGTGCTAAACTTGCAAATGAAATTGTTTTCTTACAATGATAATTTTAAATCGATGATTATGCAAACTTTTGAAAGTAAATCATTTATTGAAATGAAATTGCGGTAAACAGATGGATAAATCCTGATGAGGATGCAATGATAATTTGAAATTCAAGATGTGAAAAGTGATGTGATAACGTGGTATCAACATCAATGAATTAAGCAAACACTAAGGAGTCAGGTTAACGCAACCTTGCTGTAGTATGCTTTCAAAAGAAACCTTGCTTCAATTAGGTCTTTTGAATGTTGTAACGTGGTCTGGTTCGCGGTTTATGAAACAAAGGATAGAAGGCTCAAATTTTGATTTGTACCCAACCCATTCTTCGTGATATTCTCCATTTCCTATGTTCAATTAATTGATCGACTCAACTTCCAAGAGGAATTGAAAATGACGACGTGGTTGCTTGAGAACCAATACTCTTTGAGGTGGCAGTCACCTACTTCTTCTTTGGAAGTCACACAAGCTTGTTCTTGCTTTGATCTTGTTAAGATTCTTTGGTGATCTTTTTTTGATTATTTTTTATTCGTCACTTTTGTGTTTGAACAACTTGTGCGACAATTGTTTGTTTGCTGTGAGAAATTGATGGGTTTGACTGCCATAATGATGGTTCTTTGAGGAACTACCACTGTAAGCTTTGAATTCTTCACTTCTTCACCTTTGTGAAGGCATATGGAATGATCCATAATAACATGATTCTCTTGGAAATTGAATGCATCAAATGCTTTAACTGAACAACTACCCTGCCCCAAGTTAAGATTAAGGGTTTTAATTGTTTGCAGAAAGAAACTCCTACTTCTAGGCTCGAAGGGGTTAACGAGGGATTATCTTCCTTATATCTCCACTGTTTGGGGGATTTGAAGCAATGCCTGTATATCATCAGCAAAGTCTTATTTGACAGCATACTGTTGCAAATTGGGTATTTGTTTATCATTATCCTCCCTCCAATGTTTGCTTAAACAGAAAGAAGGTGAGGCGGAAGAAATAATATTGTTTTTTTGTTTTGAAAATTTTGGAGTGACAACAAGAAAGTAAAAAACCAGAAAATGACATGATTAACTCAAAAGATGCAATGCTCATTTCATTAAAATTACGATTAAAGATAACAAAGTTCAAATGCAAACTAGCAAATTACAAATAAGAAAATTGCAACATGAAATAATAAAAGGCCTAATGACTATCAGTAACAAGGATGAGCTTTCCCGTCTGATAACTGGCTTTAGGAGAGTCGCTTATGCTTGGCGCTGTTCATGGCAAGGGATTGTCGATCACTTGAGGGATATCCGCAAAAGTGAGTAATTTCTTATCAATCAAATCTTGAACTTTTTCCTTCAACACCTTGCAGTCTTCAATTGAATGACCTGCTACACCACTGTGAAAATCACACTTGACATTAGGGTTGTACCCTGTAGGAAAATTTGATGTCTTAGGCTGAGTAAGTCTGGGCTCTATTGCCTTTGAACTGACTAAGTATGGCCACAATTGAGAGTAGGTCATTGGAAGTGGATCAATACGGCGAGCCTCATTCTGCTGGTAGCGGGGGACTCTATTTTGAAGTATGATGTGAGACCAAACTTTTGAAGCAGCATGATTAAAACAAATTTTATTCATGTTGTAAATGATGCATATGATTTAATAAAATGTGAATAAGTCAAAATTAGAAAAAAAAATTTAAAACTCAGGGTGAAATTTAGGGTGTGACACTATCCTTTATATGTTCTTCAGGAATTATAAAAAAAATTGAATTTTTTTCCGATCCTTCGGGGATTCTTCATACGTTCTTCAGGAACTACATAAGAGATTCAATATTTTCCGATCCTGTAGGGATGCTTCGTATGTTCTTCAAAACAATATAAACTTATTATTTTTCTATCATTCATGGATACTTGATAAGTTCTTCGGGAACTATATAATAAACTCTTATTTTGCTATCCTTCAAGAGTGCTTGATAAGTTCTTAAGGAACTTATATAAATATTATTTTGTTATCCTGAATATAGTGATGCTTGATAAGTTATTTTGAACTTATATAAATATTATTTTGCTACCCTTCAGGGATAGATAAGTTCTTCAGGAACCTATATAAATATTATTTTGCTATCCTTCAGGGATAGATAAGTTCTTCAGGAACTATATAATTAATTTGTTTTGCTATTCTTCTAGAATAGCTTTAACATTATTCATGCAATCCTTCTGGGATACATGAAAATCATCACTGATTTTCTTTTTTATTTTCTAATTAATATATTTATAAATAACACATAGAGAATAAAAAAAAGTATCTTCTAAGTCTCGGAGCTTCGTGTTGATAACGTGTTATGAAATTAATGAGAAAGCAATGTAATAGAAGAGTAGAGACGGAGGAGAGAAAGAGAGAAAATAAGATTGTATTACTCTCATTATCGGTGTAGATTTCAATTACAATATGAGTCTTATTTATAAGATATATGTAATAAATAGAAAATCAATTGAAATCTCCTAATTGATGGACATCCATAATCATTCTATTTATAACAAAATATACTTTTAAAATAATAATATGTGTTGTTAAATTAGCTACATTTTAGTATATATAGGAATTAAAAAATTTGTTTTTATCTTATTATTGAGCTCGTAATTACGGCCTATCTTACTCCTAGGATTCGGAAATAAAATAATAGATCTTAATTTATTTATTTTTACAAAATCAAACTTAACCACTTTCATCAATTAAATGGTAAGAAATATAAGGAGAAATTTCATCAAACAACACGCGTAGAGTTCAAGAATTGACCGTCTTAGCTAAGGTATGAGCGATCGAGTTCGTTTGACGCTTTACAAACTTAATCTCAAAGTAAGGGAAATATAATAACAATTTAATGGAAGAAATAATAAGATTAAACTCCGAAATACCATTAAGGTTCGATCGAACACCAAGAACCACCACTTGAGAATCACTTTCAAACACCACGTTTCCAAAATTATGAGAACAAACTTCAAGAATAGCCTCCTTAAGAGCTAAGTGTTAGAATTAATTCAATAACAATTAATCACATATACATGTTCTATATATTATACCATATACTTTAGTGCAGAATATAATAAATAATTATGAACACGTATATATCTATAGGATCTACAACATATTAGTATACGAGATATGAGATTTCAGAAATACATGGATCCGTAAGTAGAAGAAATTTTTTTTTTTGCCAATGATAACTGTAATCCTGAAACACAAAAGTGTAGAGACAATTGACCGACACTTGTTAGCTTGTGGATCTTCCTCAATCAGTACTCCTAATGCATTGAATACTCTTCAGATAGGGAGAAGAAATTATTTTGCTTGTGTACGGTATATTGGAGACCATAGTCTATATATAGTGTGATGGCCAATTAGGTTCCCATTATTCCCAAATAGGTCATCCTGACATCCACTCATATTTAAGTCCATATCCAATTAATTAATTAATTACTAAATAGAAATCTAATCAGTCTTTTAAACTCTATTTGACTACTTAATTAATTAAGGCTCTTAATTTGACAAATAGTTAAGATAATTCATATAAATATATATTTGCCCACATAATAATTATTGGCATATAATAATTAAATAATATTTAAATATAAAATATTCCAACACTAAGGTTTCCCTTCAAGAATGGATAAGGTACCTCTATCCCAGGCAGCCCCTACATAAACAAAGTCCCCATGATCATTGCGAAGACACCAACCACGATCATTGTACCTAAGGATTGGTTGAACCCTGCATCCATGTTACACTTAAAATACCCATTCAATGGCGGAATACAGTACATCAAATCTTCATTATTGACTTCGGTATGTCTATCTTGTTGAGCTGCGAACCACTCTTGTCACTTATGAAAGGCTAAACAACCAAGTTTAAGAGCTTCTTACTTTTCATTATTCCAAACTCAATCGTTCCTATTCCTCCATAAACCTTCAATCAAAATCGCCACTCTATCGGCGACTTTACTATCTTCCTTGTATCATGAATCAAGAATAAGAGAACTTGCATCCTGAAACACATGGGTACGATGAGTTATGACATGATCCAAACCTATTGCCCGCCAAGCGGAGATATGACTATTGTAATAATTTTAAATTTAAATAAAAATATTATTTTTCTTATTATTATTAGTAAATTTAGGCTTCAAAGTTTTTATTTTATTCATAATTGTAACGAAAAATTATCAAATAACGATATCAAATATTCAAATGTATGTTTTATTTAATTTTGGTTAAATTGTAGTTTTTTTTCTCCTATTTGATCCAATTCATGAAATGGTTTCTCCTACTTATTTTGTAAATAGTTTTGGTTTTCTAACCATATTTTTCATTAAAAAAATTCTGATATGTCAATATTTTTTGGGGTTAATAGCCAATTACCCCCCTGTCATATAGGCGAGTTTTGATTTACCCCCCTTTAAAAAAAAAGTTTTGGATTACCCCCCTAAAATGTTAAAATGCTAAGTTTTTTGCCCCCTATGTATAAAAATTACCCCCTGTAAAATATATATTTTTGATTTACCTCCTTGCTTTTTACACATTTAGGGGGTGTCCAAAAATTACAAGGGGGTAATCCAAAACTTTTTTTTTAAAGGGGGGTAAATCAAAACTCGCCTATATGGCAGGGGTGTAATTGACTATTAACCCTATTTTTTAATATGTGGCATTTTTTTGTTGCTAAGTAATTTTTAAATTAAAAAATAAACTACAAAATTTTAATAATAAATCATATATATTAATTGATTTTTTTCATCGTTGCATTACTCATCGTTACTCTAACTCGTTCGACTCCTTTGCCATGGTTTATGAGTTTGTGCAAATATCAAGTTCTTCTTTTCGTTACATGAGAAGAAAGATGCTATATTATTATGGGTTAGATTTACCACTTGCAACTGCGTGGACATCTCAGAATCTAAGTCAGAGGTTCTATGGTTTTGGATTTCACAAGGTACAACTAAATCCCTAATTTTTTATTTGTGTATTCATCTTCTTAATTCCAAATTTATGGGTAATTCATAAATTTCACTTTCTTTTGTGTTTCATTCAGTTACAAAGAAGTAAATGATGTTCATTTCTTTAAAGAAGGTTAATGAGTTGAAGAAGAAAGATGGTTTAACAAAGAAGATTGATGATGGCCTGAAGAAGATCAAATTCTAGATTACTTTTTTATTTTGTCTTGGTTTTTTATCATCATGTTGATCATAAAAGCCTTTGTTAGATAATACAATTTTCTCAATGTGTAGAGGTTATTGTTATTGTATCACTGTAATATTAGAGTAATGTTAATTGTTATTTGAATGTTAATTAGATAACATTGTGAGGTTATTGTAATGTTAGAGTAATGTTAATTATTATTGGAATGTTAAGTTTTTTGAAATGTTAAGTAATGTAAATTTTTATGTTACTATCATTGTGTAATGTTGAAATGTTATTAATTGTTTATTTTTATGTTAATGTCATTTTGTTACTGTCAGAGACTAATAAAAGTTGTTATCCATTACAAAAAATTAAACATAAAATACAAACATAACATTTCATTAATAATTGAGCCACAGTTTAGTCAAATGTTACACATAAAAGTTGTTATCCAATACAAAAAGTGATGCATGTTATAATTAAACTACATAAGTCAATGTCATTACACAAAGCATCACACAGTAGATTCATTAAACTACATAAGTCAATACCATTACACACAAAAAAGGATGCATCATCCAGTAGGTTCATTAAACTACATTAGTCTTGCATTTGTGGGGCTTGTGATCCTTGTGTCAAAACGATTGATGCTTCTTTTGTTGATAATCTCTTTTTCTTCTTTTTCTTGTTACTTTCTTTGGGCTACTATCGACCCGTCGTTGTCTTGCCTTTGCACATTCTTGAATTGTACCCAAAACATCTACGTTTTTACATTTTACTCTTGTTAAATTCCTAGGCAACACATTGCTTGAGATGAGTTCATTATTAGCTTTGTTTCGCTTTTTTTCAGTCTACTCAAAGCTCTTCTATTATTTGTTCAATCTTAGGACAATTTGTATTTCTAAAACGACTGATGAGATTCTTTTGTTTCACTACCCTAACTGTGATGTAATGCTTTAGACCTTCAAGCAAAGTAATGATGTGTGGTCTACGTACTCTAATATAGCCATGTTAAACGCCTCACACATATTATTCACTTGCAAACCACAATGACTATTTATGCAGAATGCATACCTTCTTACTACACATGGAAGGTGGAATTTCCATCATGTCTTCCCATGCATCTTCATTTATATCTTTTATTTTTTGCATGGATCTTTCCCAATCCTACACAATTGTTGCCCTAGCTTTTTGCCAGAGTAATTATTTCAAGCGTCCACCAAAATACTTTTCCAATTTCCTTACAAATGTTTAGCACACAACTTATGATCTACGTTTGGTCCTAGGTTAGCAATAGTTGGTACCAAACCATATATGAAAAAACATAAAAGAGTTAATAACAATGGATATGCAAAATTAACAAACATAAAAGATTTAATAATAATGAATATACAAAATGTATAAGAATTTTATGCCTTATGGTGGTCTGAAATGACACTATATGACCTTTGCAACAAATTATTCAAATCTTGTAGTAACTGATCAAATAATCATTGCCAAGAGTATTTTGTCTCTACTTCCTCCATAACATATGCAACTAGATAAATAATTTTTTTCCATCTTTTTCTACTACTGCCATAAACTGACCACCATACTCACCCTTCAAGAAACATGCATCTAGACCAATTAAAGGCATGCATGTTTGTGCAAATGCAACTTTGCACGCCTAAAGACATACATATATTCTCTTGAAAATAGGTCCAATATCATACACACCAACTTAATCATCGTTGTACTATTATGATTAGATCTCTTCGGATTTTCAACATAATTCCTCAAGTTAGAGTATTGTTCAATCTCAACACCTTGAATTAGTTTCAATGCTCTTGTTTTGGTCCTATATGCTTGAGCCGAGGAGAGATTCACACCCCACTCTCAAGTGACTTTGAAATAAATCCCTTTGGACTAATTTCAGATGTATGTCTAAGGACTAGTGTAAATTTCTTAGCTAGCTACTGCTTTTTAGCATGCCTATTCTTGATAGTCATATGACAAGTATAATCATCAATCAGGCTCACCAATAGCCAAAATTGGTTGGCCACCCTTTTACTAAATCGCATGTGAAATGGACATTCCTTGTCACACCTGATCACTATTCTTTTGATATCATTTTTCTTGAAGTGGAAGTTTTTTTCTCTCTATTGCATATGTCTTAATAACATCTCTAACAAAAACCTTTGCGGTGAATTTCATTCCAATATCAAGCCTCACCATATCACCACAATCAGGCATTCTAAATTTGGGATACTTAGCTGATAAGGGCCAAATTATGGTGGATTTTTGCATGAAATAATGACACTTATTAACTTGATTCATTGGATTCACAAGTTAAAACCTCAACGTTTATGTAAATACTAGCCCTGGTAGGTTATCAAATAAATATTGTTTAGTTTAATCATATCTAACTTATTTTTTAGGTATTTATACTTAGGAAAGGCTTTGGTTATTAAATTACCAAGAAATGGGTTCACCATGCGCTTTTGAAACAAAATAATTTTGGGTTGTGCTGAGCGAATGAAAAGCATGTATGCAAGTATGGGTTGTGCTGAGCACATGAAAATCATGCATGCAAGTCTAGGTTGTGTGTAGCACAGGCAAAACATGCTTACAAGTTCGGGTTGTGCCGAGCATATGAAAATCACCAAAAGTAAGGGCTTTTGTGTTGAGCGCCAAATTCCGCATTGAACTCCATTTATGGTGGTTTAAGTTATTTGTCTGGTGTTGCACTCAATGTAGTAGAATGGGGTTGAGCGTAAGTGAATTTTTTAGACTGCTATAAATACCTTTTCATTTTAGATTTTTAGATAAAGACACTATTTTGGAGATAGAAAAACGTGCCAAATAACATGAAAGGGTGACTCGTGAAGATCAAAAGCTGGAGACACCTCAATCACCAATAAATCACGATTGATACACTTCATCTTCATTCTTCCTTCTTGAATCAAGCTATCATGAGTAGGTAAATCCCTTTTTTTTAGATTGGATGTAGTTCACTGTAACAATATGTATGTTTATTGATCATGGTGTTATATACAATCTATTTATGAATTTATATTGATGTTATCTTTGATTTACTGTTTAATTTCATGGATTAGAAATGATATTGAGAAACACGGTTCAAATCTTGATTTAAGATAATCATCTGTTACACTCTAAATTCTAGACATATATCTAGGTTTAATATTCACCGTAAATATTAATTCTTAATATTGTCGTATTGTTTAATAGGATGAGAGATCTTCGATTAAACAACAAGGTTGAAACCTCGTCATAAGTTTATACATAAACTTTGTTTGTGAGTGATACATGATGATATGATAAATGTTTAGATTGTGAATAACTAATTGGTAAATCACGTATTATATTGGTGGATGAAATTCAGTCATGGCATGCTCTCATATCTCTAAAATTTTCTGTATCATTAATCTGTTTTGCATTTGGTAACGTTCCATAGTCAAACATCTTGAAAACTTCCGGTTAAAATTATAGCTTCAAAGGCTACATTGATGGACAATGGAAATGGCTATTCTTGACAGTCATATGACAAGTATAATCATCAATCAGGCTCACCAACAACCAAAATTGGTTGGCCACCCTTTTACTAAATTGCATGTGACATGGACATTCCTTGTCACACCTGATCACTATTCTTTTGATATCATTTTTCTTGAAATGGAAGTTTTTTTCTCTCCATTGCACATGTCTTAATAACATCTCTAACAAAAACCTTTGCGGTGAATTTCATTCCAATATCGAGCCTCACCATATCACCACAATCAGACATTCTAAATTTGGGATACTTAGCTGATAATGCCAAATTATGGTGGATTTTTGCATGAAATAATGATACTTATTAACTTGATTCATTGGATTCACAAGTTAAAACCTCAACATTTATGTAAATACTAACCCTGGTAGGTTATCAAATAAATATTATTTAGTTTAATCAAATCTAACTCATTTTTGTAGGTATTTATACTTAGGAAAGACTTTGGTTATTAAATTACCAAGAAATGGATTCACCATGCGCTTTTGAAACAAAACAATTTTAGGTTGTGTTGGGCGAATGAAAAGCATGTATGCAAGTCTGGGTTGTGTTGAGCACATGAAAACCATGCATGCAAGTCTAGGTTGTGTTTAGCACAGGCAAAACATGCTTACAAGTTCAGGTTGTGTCGAGCATATGAAAATCACCAAAAGTAAAGGCTTTTGTGCTGAGCGCCAAATTCCGCATTGAACTCCATTTACGGTGGTTTAAGTTATTTGTCTGGTGTTGCACTCAATGTAGTATAATGGGGTTGAGCGCAAGTGAATTTTTTAGACTTCTATAAATACCTTTTCATTTTAGATTTTTAGATATAGACACTATTTTGGAGATATAGAAACGTGACTCATGAAGATCAAAAGCTGGAGACACCTCAATCACCAATAAATCACGATTGATACACTTCATCTTCATTCTTCCTTCTTGAATCAAGCTATCATGAGTAGGTAAATCCATTTTTTTAGATTGGATGTAGTTCACTGTAACAATATGTATGTTTATTGATCATGGTGTTATACACAATATATTTATGAATTTATATTGATGTTATCTTTGATTTACTGTTTAATTTCATGGATTAGAAATGATATTGAGAAACACGGTTCAAATCTTGATTTAAGATAATCATCTGTTACACTCTAAATTCTAGACATATATCTAGGTTTAATATTCACCGTAAATATTAATTCTTAATATTGTCGTATTGTTTAATAGGACGAGAGATCTTCGATTAAACAACAAGGTTGAAACCTCGTTATAAGTTTATACATAAACTTTGTTTGTGAGTGATACATGATGATATGATAAATGTTTAGATTGTGTATAACGAATTGGTAAATTACGTATTCTATTGGTGGATGAAATTCAGTCATGGCATGCTCTCATATCTCTAAAACTTTCTGTATCATTAATATGTTTTGCATTTGGTAACGTTCCATTGTCAAACATCTTGAAAACTTCCAGTTAAAATTATAGCTTAAAAGGCTACATTGATGGACAATGGAAATGGCTAAGGCATACAATCTAGATTTGAAGGAAACATTGATGGAGAAATCCCCTAGAAATTTCTCAACTTTTAGGTATTTTCCCTAGAATAACTTTGAATCAGTAAGAGACAAGGAAAATAGTGCAACAACCAAGGATTACAACCCTGAGAATAATATGACTAGAAGCCTAGCAGTAAGTAATAGGGTAAACCATAATTCCAGAGGCAGAATAATCCATGTGCTAAACCCAATGCAGACACGTGTGATGGAAAAAGGAGTATCACAACAAGGGGGATTGGATTGTGACCTTTTTAAAATTCTCGTTTATTCTTGTTTATGAATCAGTAATAATTTAAGGACAAGAATATATGGATAGAGTGACTAGTATTTGAACTAATATTGGATGTAATATATATTTAATAGTATGAAGAGATAAAGTAGTAAATAAGAAAAACACAAAGTACTTATCTTGGTTCGCCAACTTGGTTAGTCCAGTCCTCACCCTTGGTGAGTTTATCCTCTATTGATTTCTATCCTCTTTTCTCTGTAGTATTCTTTTATCATCACCGGGCGTACAAATGATTTAGTATTTTGAGTAAAAGATTGTTCCTTTTCTTATACTTTCAAGTATATCATTTTTTGGAAGTGAGAAGAAAAGAACACTAGATATTACTATTACAAGAAGCCGATAACTCTTCCTATTATTTGTGATCACAATATGGTTGTGATGTAGACGAGAGAGAAAGAATGAAAGGTTATTTTCTTAGCTCTTTCGTTTTGTGTATTGTGATAAAATGATGTGTTTTTCTACGAAGGCAAGTATGCCTTTCTATAAAAGAGCAAATATTACAATTATAAGTCAAAAGACGTTTCTGTCCTTTAAGTTCCTTAAAGTGACAAGATGATGAGGAATGTGTATCACTCTTCAGATATCCTCAGGAAGAATACTTTAGTCAGAAGCCGAGGTGTACAAATATGATACTTTTTATCCTTGAGAGTATTGTAACCTCTATTCTTCTTTTGATTTGTTTTTTAAGAACAATTGAGCTGTTTAGTTGGAGTTTCTTTATCAGAATAGTTTGTTATATTTAAAACAACATTGTGTTTCAACATTCTCTCCCTTTTTGAATGGTGACAAACTATTTGATTTTGTGATGAGAGCAAATATTGTTCTTAGGAAACTCCCCCTGAAAATATGCATGCTTTTGAAGGAATATTCTCCCCCTCATTGTTAGTAACATAACATAATTTAGTAGTGAGACTAAATAGTAAAAACAAAGAGAATAATTTCATACTAATATATTAATTTCATAGATAATAGATAATTATACAAAGTTTAATAATGTTTGAAGATCAAAACATGATTTGCATCAATGTATTGGGGCACAAACAAACAAAAGGATCTTGTTCAAACAAAACTAGGTGTAGATAAACAAATCAAAAGATAGCACATATATAGCACATATTTTTCTAATCTCCCCCTTTTGTCAACATTATCAAAAAGAAGGGGGGAACAAAAAGGCCAGCAAGCAAAACATGACTAATGAGCAGGGGCCTCATCATCTAAAGTAGCTTTAGAAGATAGCGGCAGCCTGGGAAACTGCATGGTTGAGATATCAGGAACTCTTAGACTAGGGAAAAGAGGACAAAGATTGATGGTGAGGTAGTCAGCGCATAAATTCTTCATTACCATGAATTGCTTTTGAAGAGAGGTCATAGAGTGAACATAGATATCCTCATTGGGATTTGGAGGATCTGATGGGGTGAAGGTTTGTGGTGGGACGGGTGGACGAGCAGGTAAACTTGAAATACCTCTAAAAATGATTATGTGAGAGAGGTTAATATGGCAGGATCGGCAAGAGTAACGTTGGAGTCATTTGTTGTGTTCCTTGGAGGTGATGAATCATATCATCAATCTCAAAACCAGTATCACCATTTTTAGGAGATGAAAATAGTGGAGATTCATCTCGTGGAAATAATGGAGCAATGAAGGAATCAGGCTCAATATTGGGAATTTCATAATTTTCTTCAATGGATTGATTATCATGATGACAAAGCAGGGTGTCAATTTGACGGTTAAATTCTTCAGAGTTTGTTGATGGACCATCACATGTGGAGAGGCACGAAGCAATGGACTTGGTAATTTTTGGAGGAGATGGAATTGAGATGATTGGAGAAGTGATTATAGAGGGTGAAGGAGGAGGAACGGTTAGATTTTGTTGGTTTGATACAAGCTCAGCCTCAAGTAGAGAGATCGTTGAAGAGATTTGTGTTGTTGAATGGTTTACTGGAAATGATCAAGATGTTCTTCTTCGGTTTGTGATCGAGCTATTATGTCATCGACGTAGACCTCTATCTTGTGATGGATCATATCATGGAATAAAGCCACCATAGCACGTTGGTATGTTGCGCCAGCATTCTTCAACATGAATGGTATGACCTTGTAACAGAAGTTCCCCCACTGTGTAATGAAAGTAGTCTTCTCCATGTCTTCGGGAGCCATTTTGATTTGATTGTAACATGAGAAACCATCCATGAAAGATAAAACCTTATGTTGAGCGGTGTTGTCAACTAGTACATCGATATGTGGAAGCAGAAAATCGTCTTTCGGGCTCGCCTTATTCAGATCTCAGTAGTCCACACACATACATACTTTTCCGTCCTTAGGTACTGGTACCACGTTTGCCACCAACTGTGGATAGGAAGTAACGAATAAGAAATAGGCATTGAACTGCTTTATGACTTCGACTTTAATCTTCTCAGACATTTTAAGACGCATACAGCAGACCTTCTGCTTTACAGGAAGAAACCCTTCTTTTGTTGGTAGTCGGTGCACCACAATATCCATATTTAAACCTGGCATGTCTTCGTAGGACCAAGCAAAAATCTCGATGCAATCTCGTAGAATCCGGATCAAGCTTTCCTTAACATTGTTTTTAAGACCCGCTCCAATCTTGATTTCTTTTCTGTGTTCTTTGGTACCTAAATTCACGACCTCGACCGGCTCTTTGTGCGGCTGTATGGCCCTTTCCTCTTGCTGTAGTAGTCTGGAAAGTTCTCATGGAACTTCACAATCTTCCTCGCCTTCGTCTTTGGCTTGGTAGATAAAATTATCAAAGTCATATTTAGCAATAGTAGAGTTGTTATCGATGGGATCCGGAGTGAACATGGATCTGCAGTTTATTACGCGGGTGTGTGTAAGAACACATAGCTTTTTTGAAAAGGTGATAAAGTAAAGGAAAAACAAAGAACACAAAATTTTAATGAAAAAGTCCAATGCTTTATTGAATGAAAATATGTGAATGACAAATAATAACCCTCACAAATGAGCCATTGTGCCCCGAGCAAGGCACTAGGCTTAAAGTCTTATTATTCAAAGCTATAAAACTCAAGAGCATAAAAACAGAAAAACAATTACTCCTAACTAAAGGAGATTGTCATAACATCCTTATTCGTCCAATTGTTGAGCCTGTTGCCGGTAGTAAGGAAGATACAGTTGTTGATGTCGAAGTCACCATCATCGTCTTCTATAGCATGAACTCCATTCTTGTTGATGCGGAATGGAGGCCCACCAGCACGTTCGCGGTGTATCATCTTCTGACCTTTGGAAGTGAAGCCTAAAATAGTCTTGTCAAATTTGAATGGAAAATCGGGCAATTGACCCCAAACAGTACAACCTCCTTCTTCTACTACAGCTCTGGTATCCTTCAGCGAGGCCATCTTTGGTGGAACTCTAATAATCTTAGGGGTGACAGGAGCGTCAACAGGCATGAATCATGGAACTACTTCAAAAGCTTGACAGAGAGTTTCGATAAATTTGCCTTCAATTTCAATGTATCGGAATGATTGGAGATGGCTCACCATATATTCTTTTTCTCCGCAGACGGTAACAATCTTCCCTTTTGCTGGGTATTTCAACTTTTGATGTAGAGTAGAGATAATAACGCATGCCCCATGTATCCAAGGGCGTCTAAGCAAGCAAGAATAAGCTGGGCGAATATCCATCACAAATAAAGTAGAGTCAAAAGTTTGGGAACCCACTTTGATCGGCAGGTTGAGCTCTCCAAGTACTGTTCTCTTCGACCCATCAAAAGCATTTTACGACTATGTCACTGGGCTTCATGACCACTTCTTCAACAACAAGTATTTCTAGATCACTTTTCGGTAGGACATTCAGAGCAGAGCCAATATCCACCAACTAATGAGACAACGTAGTACCCTTACACTCTATAAAGATGTGCAAGGATTTGTTATGTTTTCTTTCGGTAGGAGTGAAATCAGCATAAAAAATCCCAAACTATTGTCTGCGGTCAGGCTAGCAATACAACTTTCAAATTGATCAGCAGAAGTGTCTTGCGATACATGAGCATTCTTCAGGAATTTCACCAAGGCTTTAGCATGAGCCTCAAAGCATAGTAACAGTGCTAGCATGGAAATCTTGGATGAAATTTTTCCCAACTGCTCCACAACATTGTAATCGCTTTTCTTAATAATCTTCAGGATTTCCTCCACCTCTTGCTTGGAGGTATCTTCATAAACTTCCTTTGGTACTTCTGTCTGAGCAGGCTGAGTTATTTTCTCTTTGCCTTGAGCCTCGATGGCTGGTTCAACAACAAGAATACGGATTGGTGCAACAGTGTCTTTTGGAGGAGAGATATTTGGAGAAAACATTATTCCGGTTTTGGTTACTTTGCTTGATCCGGTGATATTATTGATATCAGGATTAGCGGCTTCAATTGTGTTGTCTTTGATGTTCAATGGTTCTTGTTTGACGCCATGGTAGTAAACTTCGGCTCCATAATTCCAAGGTATAGCTTTGTCAGAGGAATATGGAATTGGTCTGGGTGAGGTAATAATTAGAGGTTCCACTCTAGATACTGGATAGGCAGAGGTGATCTTTATTGTGTTTACGTCGACATATTCTTCGGGATAGTCATGATCTCCCCATCTGGTTGCTTTGATGTCTTCAATTGCAATCTTGGAGCTTTCGAGGGCGGTATATTTCACCATGAAATCAAATTTCCCACTTGGATTCCACAAGGTATCCCAGACTTCTGGTATGGCTTCTTCTACGCTTACGTCTTCAACTTTTAAGCTTTTGGAAACATCTTCGCACAAACTTTCTACATACGGAGTTTTCACGAATAACACTTCTCGGTTGTCCATCAAGCGTTGAACACCTCTATCCAACCAAGCACATCCATTGGGTTTGGATGCGCAATAACAATAATTGTCAAAACATCCTGGAAACAAACTGGCTTGTAGCAGATTCTTCTTAACAGTCATCAAGGGAGTGGTTAACTCATTCACAGCAAAGACATAAGAGTTGTTATCAATGATGTTGGAGCTCTTGCCACGATAAGGAATTGGTGCATTGATCATATTCGGTGTTTCGACAAGAGGGTTGAATTCGATTTCCTGAGCTTCAATCATGTCTTGAATCTTGTTCTTCAGGGCCCAATAGTTGTTGGTGTCGTGCCCAGGGCTATTGGAATGGTATGCACACCTTGCATTAGGATTGTACTTCGGAGAAGATGTGTTGACATGCTGAGGAGGATCTTTCAAAGTAATCAGCTCCGTTTTCAACATGTTTTGTAATGCTTGAGACGTTGGCATGTTGATCTTCGTAAACTGTCTTCTAGGCGTGTTCTGCCTACGTGTATTTTCTTGTTGAGGTTGCATTAGTGTGGGATTAGAGATCAGGACTGCCCCTACATATTGGTGGCGATCAACTTTATTATGGCTCTTCTGTCTATACACAACATTGGATTCTTTCTTCGCACCAAAATACCTCTTCGCAACATTTGAAGATGTCTCAACTTGAATCTTTCCACTCTTAATTCCAGCTTCAATAAGTTCGCCTGTCAATATCAGTTTAGTGAATCCGGCTGAGGAATTTCCAATCAGATGATTGAAGAATGGGCCTATTAGTGTTCCCATAAACATGTCAACCAATTCCCTATTAGACAAGGGTGGTTGAACTCTGTCTTCAAGATCTCTCCATTTATGAGCATACTCTTTGAACTTCTCATCACGGCCCATAGAGATGCTTTTTAGTTGCGTACGGGTTAGTGCCAATTCAGCGTTATACTGGTACTATTTGTAAAAAGCATAAGCCAAATCATTCCAGGTATGAATGTGGGTATTTTCTAGCTGGTAATACCACTTAAACTATGCTCCAGACAGACTATCTTGAAAGAAATGCATCCACAAGTTTTTATCAGCGGTGTGTGGTTGAATCTTATGAACATAGGACTTCAAATGAAGTTTGGGACAGGAAATGCCATCATACTTAGAAAAAGTAAGAACTTTGAACTTGCGGGGAATGACCACTCTAGGAACCAGGCTTAAATCATCAAAGTTCAACCCTGACATTTTCAGATTTTCCACATCATTCAGACGGTCTTCAAGTTGCTTATACTTCTCTTTGTCAGGAGGATACTGCTCGCTCATATAGTCTTCTTCCTCTTCTTCTTGAGACCCATGATGGCTTCCTTCATTTGCCTTGATACTTCCTTCAGTTTTGCCGCTCTTCTCTGAGAACTCAAGCTGACTGACTACCTTGACTGGACCTCTGAACCTTTTCCCCATGTTGAGAATACCAGCGATCTTCTTCTTCTTCTTCTTCTTCTTGATGATGAGCTCTTTCAGATATTTCTGTCCTTGGGCCAAGTTGGTGAAAATCTCTTGGAACTGAGCATTCTGAGCCTGGAGATATTTGACAGTTTGTTTGAGAGCCATTTCTGCTGAAATAAACAGTGAGAGAATGAGAAAACTGGTCTTCAGAGTACCTGTTATGAAATGATATGCTATGATATGCAATGTTATGCAATGCAATATTTTCAACGACCTTAGGAATTTAAATTTGGTAAGCAAGCAAGAACAAACTTTTTATTAGTTTGATTAGTAAATACAAAAGAAAGTTCAAGCATGAAATAAGACTCCTAGCGTTTACACCTCCCATGGGCGCTTCCTCTTGGTGTTGACATAGGTGTTAATGTTTTGTTCCTAGTGAAGTAGTTTCGTCAGCTCCAACACTCTTTTCTCGCTCACATAACATTGAACTTTGAATGTATCCTTTTCTTATTTAAGTTGAATCCAAGATCTCTTCAATTCTTCAAAATCGGTGGGCATATCTGGATGAAGAATGGTATAAGATTCATCGTCTTCAACAACAGGTTCCATAATTACTGGTAGAATAGAAGCATATAGCATCATGAGATTTTGAGCACGATCTCGCACCCATTTGAGGTAGGGTTCCCAAAGAATGGAGTTTTTATGCCACAAAGACTTGGTATCAGTCTTCTTCACCATGCCCCATACATGTATAAATCTTCGACGGTAACCTTGGAGATCGTTGTCGTAGTCAAACATAATGCCTTGGATGATCATATCATGAGTACCATCCCTTCGAGCATAACCAAACTGTCGTAGCGCTAGAGAATGGTTGTAAGTGATACCTCCCCTTATGCCAAGGAGTGGTACATTAGGGAATTCTCTACAACTCTCAATGAAAGTGAAGTCTTTTTTAGAGTAGAGAAACCAATGGATATCTAAGTGAGAGAGTGACATCATGAGAGTCTTTAACGGTATGCAACACATGAGAGTCCCTTATCTTTTCATAGTACGAGTGTGAAGAGAATGCAAAATATCTCAGAGCAGAATGGGCACAGGATTATGAGTGAGGAATATCTTGATGGCATTTATGTCTATGAATTGATCTGGATTAGGAAATAACACCAAACCATAGATTAGTAAAGCTAAAATATCTTCGAAAGCGTGGAAACTCATAGCCTTTAAGAATTCTCTAGCCTTCTTTATCAGAAACTTAGCAAGCAAACCCTTAACTCCACTTCTTGTTTCCCAATTAGCTTTAATGTATGACCTCTTTAGATGTAAAGCTGCTGCAATGTATTTAAACCTCAGAACTTTTTCTAGGCCGGTGAAAGGTATCTGATCAAGGATGAGTATTCCAAGTAGCTTAGAGAACTCTTCCACTGTAGGCACCAACTGTTAGTTTGGGAAAGTAAAGTAGTGATGTTTTGGATCAAAGAATTGGAATACAACGCTTATCATATCTTCTTCAAAACTAGAGGTAACCAAGTCGAGTAGATAACCATGCCTCTTGATTAACTGAGCATGGTCGGGAAATTTTGAGACTAACTTCTTGAGTTGAGAAGGTATACCCACGAAGTTGATTCAGATAGTCTTTCTGGAAGCCATAACCCTACAATAAAGAGCAAAAGTAAATCCCTAGGTCCTTTAAATGGTTAGAAATGTTATGATGTTAGGATGTCATGTTTAAATAGAACACACAAGAAACTCACACAATATCCTTAGGTTTAAGGCTTGCATGAGGTATAGGTTTCTACCCTACCGGAGTTTAAGTTGGTTCAACTTGCCCTATAATAGTAATCGGGTTCTAGGAATCACATATCACGGATCTTTCTCGCAGGCTTTATTTTAGTACGGCTACCAAATGGTCGACCAAAACATCCTGAAAGTCGAATCTCAATAAGCATAGCATCGAGTATCAAACAACCTCGGTCTGCACTAAAGCTGGCTATCTCATTACCTTATAATAGCCAAGATGGGTCTATTAGGGTTCTAAAAGTTTAGGTATTGCTTGATGACACCACGCAGACGCCAAATATTTTCTAAACTGAACATGAGGAACATCAGGACATCCAAAGTGTCGCACTAACTGTAGCCATCATTTTAACTGTTTCGGTCTACGTCGAACAGTCGTGATGATCTATTACTATTTACCTAAGGAAACCTGGATTCGGGTGTAGGATCCCCCACAAATATAATACCCAAGCAATGTAACACCCCTTCTAATTTACTCGCGGTTTATATAATTTTAATCAGAGTTTATTCATAACATCGAGGGCGTCACAATTTAATTAATTCAAATAACTAAAAACAGTAATCATGCCTTGCACTGAAGAACTTGTTAAATAAAACAAACCAAGGATTATGTTTAATACAACGGAAATAATATAAGAATCCAGAATAATTCAAATTATAACTATTCCAAACATAAACCAAAAGAAAACAGTTTTAAATCCATAAAATTCCAAACGATCGTTCCCCAGTGTTACAACTACCAGAGCATGACACTGACACGCGGATTATCTAAATAGCACAACTCTAAAAGCTGTCCTCACCAATTCTCGAGCAACTATACTCCTCAATCTGAAATCATTAAAGTAAGGGTGAGATTTCATCAAGATTAAAATGCATTATACATTTCTCAAAAACAATAAAACAATCAATTCATTATTCACCCTTGTTAACAGCATTAGCATACAATTCACAAACACAATTCACACATTCATTATGCATACAGCAACAATTAGATGTAATTGAAACACTGGAAATCATCCTAACATGTTACAATTACATATGCAATGCAGACTCAAATGCACGTGGTACCAATCGTGAACCAAGTCCACACCCTGTTCCGCTTACACCTCGGAAAACAACGTCAATCAATGATTCGCCCATACATCACTGGGTCAAGAATCTAGCCTCACCACCTCTGTCCATTAGGTAAGTTTATTGGCCCTGCAAGTTCAATTCCGCACAATGGGAATGAACCATTACCAAAATGCTCATGCATGCATATTAGAAGCATGCAACAATTTAAACATGGAACATGAACACACAACATTATTCCAATTATATTCAATAACAACAACAGCATATGATAACAGCAATCATGAACATCAAATGTTAATCACAATCCATAAGTTAACATTCTGCACATTTAATCAACACATGATTCACAAATTCTCAACGAGTTCTTATTACGGAAGACAAATTAATCCTTCCAGATTTCAATTATTAGTGTTGAAAATATTTTCATTAGGTAGTACTCATCGTAAGCTTTCCAACGATACTAACTATGCCTAAATCGGAGCTACGGTCGAAAAGATATGATCGAAATCGTTTCAGAAAAATTATGTTCTGTCCAATACAGCATGTATCGATGCATAAGCCTATGCATCAATACATAAACAACATGTGTTGACACATGCATCATATGCATCGATGCATACATACAAAAATCCTGCATTTTTAAAATTTGCTTCAGTATGTGTTGACACATAAGCATCTTGTATCGATGTATAGCCCTGTTTTTGGCCTATTTATCGATGCATACGCATCTTGGATCGATGCATACGCATCTTGGATCGATGCATGGCTTCAAAATTCCTCCTATGGATCGATGCATGGCTCTATGAATCGATGCATAGCTTTCCAAAGCTTCTGGTTTTCAAAAATTCCACTGCATGCATCGATTCATAAAGGCTTGTGTCGACCCATACTGTTGTTTTTCATCAAAAATTCAGTTTTTATCTACTGTTACGAATTTCCATTAAATCCAATCATCACCAAACATCATGTCATCATAAAACAGAATTAATTACTATGTTTTTACATCCAATTGATCACAGAATTTGTTTTCTAATTAACCTATATTCATCCTACATAGATTAATCATTCATAACCGTCCCAATCATGGTTTTACGTCGGATTATAACGTTAGGGCACACTCAATTATCCTAATTCGAGATTCCTAACGGATTGATTCATTCTATTGATCATCAAAACCTATAAGGCATAATAATCAGATTCAATCCCCCTTACCTCGCGATGAATCTTCGAATTCTCGGCGTTTGGCTTTTTCTCCTCTTTTCTTTCTCTTCTCCAATCTCACGTAGAATGCAATCCTAATTTTCTCTTCTCTCTTGTTTCCTTTTATTCCTTTATTTATTCCTTTTTATTTGCCAAATAATAGAAATAAATGAATTAGGATTTAAGTAGAGCTTTTTACTCCATACACCCTACAATTCAACTTCACACCCCCAACACTTCCATGATTTAATTAATCCATTAAATCTATTAATTCAAAAATGTCAATAATTAAATCTTTAATTAAATTAATAATTAAATTTCTAATTATTTAATAATTGAGTTAATTTGGGGTGTCACAAGCAACCCTTAAAAGTAAAGCATACAAAGTAAATAGAAACTGAGTAAAAGTGATCTAAAACCCTAAGGTAACCTCTCTTTGGGTGTTCCTCAGCAGAGTCGCCAGTTCTGTAACACGGTGGGAGAACTTACTTGTTTGTTTTGTGTTTTATCGCAAATGTTGCGGTTATCAAGAGTCGCCATCGGCTTTTCTTTTATCCAATAAAGGAAAGGTGAAAAGAACAGGAAAAACCTTTGATAGATTCTGAGTACGGGAGATAATTATGAAAAGGGAAGGTATTAACATCCTTTCCATCCATAGTTATCTACGGGCTCTTAATTTCTTTAGCTTACTTTCTGAAAACTCGCTTTTGTGTGTGTGTTTAAAAAAGCTATTTTGCTTTGACTTCGTAATGATTCTTGTATCAGTCCTCAAAAATGTATACGAAGTGTTTGAAAATATTTCGAAAGCTTAACTTTGTAATGATTCTCGTATGAATGCATACAAAGTGTTTGTGAAAGTATTTTTGAAAAGAGTATGAGGTGTGAAAAGTATTTTCATTGAGCAAGAAATTTAGAGTCTTATTACATGCTCAAAAGGTCGTTCTTGTTATTTTCCTTCTCCTTTAGGATAATGCTATCCATACCATTAGTTGGTAGGTAACCTTATCTGTTAGATGTGAAGGGACGGGCGTAGGGTCATCGTATGGTTATTGAAGGCAACATTGTAAGGATACCTTAGCAATTTGTAGGGACGATCATCACTTATTCGCAGGGAACAACCGAGGGACGAGATCATATATTCGTAGGCAACGTTGAGGGTCATCGAGGGACTAGGATCTTTGTGATGATTTGGATCGGGGGACTTTTGCTAATGGTACCCCTACGTTCGAGAGACACGACCATTTTTATTTGTAAGGCAACAAGAGAGGATACCCTAAGAGTGCAAGTGTGAAAAGTGTATTTAATTCAGATATGTTATCTTGGAGATTAGGTATTCTAAGATTGATTGATTAGTCTTTCCATACAATCCTATTAGCCATACATCTAAACAGTTTATATACAGTTTATAACGGGTGCAAAAAGTAAATGCAGAAAAGTAAATCCTACGCTATTACAAGGCTTTGGGGCAGATATATAATAGGAGGTGCGGAAAGTAAAGGCGGAAAGTAAACCCTAATTAAGTTATTACATCCTATGAGTAGATACATAATGATAAAAATATGCGAGAAATTAACCCTAGCCATTACAACTTGGAAGCAGTTACGATAATCGGAAAAAGTATCAACACAAGGATTAAATCGGAATAAGAGAAAATAACGTTTGGAAAAAAGATTTTCGTGTTAGTAAAAAAAAGTTTTAAAATTAGTAAAAGAGTTTGAGATTAGTAGAAACCCTAATTACTTGGAGGAAAAATATTTTTGTATTTTTGTGGGTTGATTTTATTTAAGAAAATAAATTAAAGTTAATTTTATGGTTAATTCAACAATAATTAAAATAAAAGGAAAAAAGTAAATATTTTTGGTGTCAAAAATAAAATTAGGATTTTTGTGACCTAAATCTAAAAAAGAAAATATTTTTGTGATTTTTTGTTGTATTTAAAAAATATTTGAAGGAAAATAAAATAAAATTAGAAAATAAATTTAAAATAGGAAAATAAGAAGAAATAAGTTACTGAGGAAAATTATCAAAAAAAATATATGTAGCCCCTGGGTTTCAAACTCAGGACCCAATGGTCACCAGCCTTGCCTCCTTGCCATCTATGCCACTTGCTTGACCTATTATGGAATCAGAAAGAAAATAATATATAATAAAATAAATTTTAAAATATATTAAATTCAAAATGCGCGTGCAAGGGGCTTCTTCCCCGATTTGAATTTCTGGGACTTTTACCTACAGATGTTTTCGTTGCTAAAACCTATAGTGACGGCTTCGCCCGTCACCATAACACTTGTAAATTTCAAAAATAAAGAACACGCAATAAAAATTAATGGTGAGACCATGGTTCGATTGGAAACTTCGTTCTGAGTATGATGGTACCCTCAATTTGGTCCAATTTTACTTGTAACCATGTGTCATACCCCAAAATTTGCCCTCCATCTATTCAAGAGATTTCATACATCCATACTCAAAGATTCCTCAAGAGTTGATCAGACAAACTCTCTCCTAGACAATCAACCCAAACTAGGGTTTGGTATCTCTCAAGTCAAGATGGATTTCCAACATCTCCAATGGCCTTCATGCCTCCTCATATGCTTCAAAGATTCCCCATGCCAAGTTTCAAGCCTCACAAGTCAAGTTTCCTCAGACAGTTGCTCAGATGGTTGAAAATCGGGTGTATTGGACAAAAAGTCAACTGTGGTCAACATACAGTCAAAACTTCTGATTTTTGGTCAACATCCTCATTTTGAAGTTACATTCATCATTTGATCAAGGGTTGATCATGATTCATCAAGAAAACTCAAGATTTGCTCAAAAGTCAAACTTTCTAAATTAGGGTTTCTAGGTGAAAAGTCAACTGAACTTTGACTGATCATAACTTTCTCATACTTTCTCAGAAATTTTTCCACCACCTCTTGTTTTGAAGGAAATTCAATTCTCTACAACTTCATGTCTCACAAGAATGTCCAAAAAATGCTTCATTTGAGAGGTATGGCTCAAAACATTACAGGTCATTTTCAAAGTCAACAAAAAGTCAACTTTTTGATTTGAAGATATATTGAGCATGGTAACTCCAATTGAGATGAGACCAAAGACATTGTGATGAGAGCAAATATTGTTCTTAGGAAACTCCCCCTGAAAATATGCATGCTTTTGAAGGAATATTCTCCCCCTCATTGTTAGTAACATAACATAATTTAGTAGTGAGACTAAATAGTAAAAACAAAGAGAATAATTTCATACTAATATATTAATTTCATAGATAATAGATAATTATACAAAGTTTAATAATGTTTGAAGATCAAAACATGATTTGCATCAATGTATTGGGGCACAAACAAACAAAAGGATCTTGTTCAAACAAAACTAGGTGTAGATAAACAAATCAAAAGATAGCACATATATAGCACATATTTTTCTAATCTCCCCCTTTTGTCAACATTATCAAAAAGAAGGGGGGAACAAAAAGGCCAGCAAGCAAAACATGACTAATGAGCAGGGGCCTCATCATCTAAAGTAGCTTTAGAAGATAGCGGCAGCCTGGGAAACTGCATGGTTGAGATATCAGGAACTCTTAGACTAGGGAAAAGAGGACAAAGATTGATGGTGAGGTAGTCAGCGCATAAATTCTTCATTACCATGAATTGCTTTTGAAGAGAGGTCATAGAGTGAACATAGATATCCTCATTGGGATTTGGAGGATCTGATGGGGTGAAGGTTTGTGGTGGGACGGGTGGACGAGCAGGTAAACTTGAAATACCTCTAAAAATGATTATGTGAGAGAGGTTAATATGGCAGGATCGGCAAGAGTAACGTTGGAGTCATTTGTTGTGTTCCTTGGAGGTGATGAATCATATCATCAATCTCAAAACCAGTATCACCATTTTTAGGAGATGAAAATAGTGGAGATTCATCTCGTGGAAATAATGGAGCAATGAAGGAATCAGGCTCAATATTGGGAATTTCATAATTTTCTTCAATGGATTGATTATCATGATGACAAAGCAGGGTGTCAATTTGACGGTTAAATTCTTCAGAGTTTGTTGATGGACCATCACATGTGGAGAGGCACGAAGCAATGGACTTGGTAATTTTTGGAGGAGATGGAATTGAGATGATTGGAGAAGTGATTATAGAGGGTGAAGGAGGAGGAACGGTTAGATTTTGTTGGTTTGATACAAGCTCAGCCTCAAGTAGAGAGATCGTTGAAGAGATTTGTGTTGTTGAATGGTTTACTGGAAATGATCAAGATGTTCTTCTTCGGTTTGTGATCGAGCTATTATGTCATCGACGTAGACCTCTATCTTGTGATGGATCATATCATGGAATAAAGCCACCATAGCACGTTGGTATGTTGCGCCAGCATTCTTCAACATGAATGGTATGACCTTGTAACAGAAGTTCCCCCACTGTGTAATGAAAGTAGTCTTCTCCATGTCTTCGGGAGCCATTTTGATTTGATTGTAACATGAGAAACCATCCATGAAAGATAAAACCTTATGTTGAGCGGTGTTGTCAACTAGTACATCGATATGTGGAAGCAGAAAATCGTCTTTCGGGCTCGCCTTATTCAGATCTCAGTAGTCCACACACATACATACTTTTCCGTCCTTAGGTACTGGTACCACGTTTGCCACCAACTGTGGATAGGAAGTAACGAATAAGAAATAGGCATTGAACTGCTTTATGACTTCGACTTTAATCTTCTCAGACATTTTAAGACGCATACAGCAGACCTTCTGCTTTACAGGAAGAAACCCTTCTTTTGTTGGTAGTCGGTGCACCACAATATCCATATTTAAACCTGGCATGTCTTCGTAGGACCAAGCAAAAATCTCGATGCAATCTCGTAGAATCCGGATCAAGCTTTCCTTAACATTGTTTTTAAGACCCGCTCCAATCTTGATTTCTTTTCTGTGTTCTTTGGTACCTAAATTCACGACCTCGACCGGCTCTTTGTGCGGCTGTATGGCCCTTTCCTCTTGCTGTAGTAGTCTGGAAAGTTCTCATGGAACTTCACAATCTTCCTCGCCTTCGTCTTTGGCTTGGTAGATAAAATTATCAAAGTCATATTTAGCAATAGTAGAGTTGTTATCGATGGGATCCGGAGTGAACATGGATCTGCAGTTTATTACGCGGGTGTGTGTAAGAACACATAGCTTTTTTGAAAAGGTGATAAAGTAAAGGAAAAACAAAGAACACAAAATTTTAATGAAAAAGTCCAATGCTTTATTGAATGAAAATATGTGAATGACAAATAATAACCCTCACAAATGAGCCATTGTGCCCCCGAGCAAGGCACTAGGCTTAAAGTCTTATTATTCAAAGCTATAAAACTCAAGAGCATAAAAACAGAAAAACAATTACTCCTAACTAAAGGAGATTGTCATAACATCCTTATTCGTCCAATTGTTGAGCCTGTTGCCGGTAGTAAGGAAGATACAGTTGTTGATGTCGAAGTCACCATCATCGTCTTCTATAGCATGAACTCCATTCTTGTTGATGCGGAATGGAGGCCCACCAGCACGTTCGCGGTGTATCATCTTCTGACCTTTGGAAGTGAAGCCTAAAATAGTCTTGTCAAATTTGAATGGAAAATCGGGCAATTGACCCCAAACAGTACAACCTCCTTCTTCTACTACAGCTCTGGTATCCTTCAGCGAGGCCATCTTTGGTGGAACTCTAATAATCTTAGGGGTGACAGGAGCGTCAACAGGCATGAATCATGGAACTACTTCAAAAGCTTGACAGAGAGTTTCGATAAATTTGCCTTCAATTTCAATGTATCGGAATGATTGGAGATGGCTCACCATATATTCTTTTTCTCCGCAGACGGTAACAATCTTCCCTTTTGCTGGGTATTTCAACTTTTGATGTAGAGTAGAGATAATAACGCATGCCCCATGTATCCAAGGGCGTCTAAGCAAGCAAGAATAAGCTGGGCGAATATCCATCACAAATAAAGTAGAGTCAAAAGTTTGGGAACCCACTTTGATCGGCAGGTTGAGCTCTCCAAGTACTGTTCTCTTCGACCCATCAAAAGCATTTTACGACTATGTCACTGGGCTTCATGACCACTTCTTCAACAACAAGTATTTCTAGATCACTTTTCGGTAGGACATTCAGAGCAGAGCCAATATCCACCAACTAATGAGACAACGTAGTACCCTTACACTCTATAAAGATGTGCAAGGATTTGTTATGTTTTCTTTCGGTAGGAGTGAAATCAGCATAAAAAATCCCAAACTATTGTCTGCGGTCAGGCTAGCAATACAACTTTCAAATTGATCAGCAGAAGTGTCTTGCGATACATGAGCATTCTTCAGGAATTTCACCAAGGCTTTAGCATGAGCCTCAAAGCATAGTAACAGTGCTAGCATGGAAATCTTGGATGAAATTTTTCCCAACTGCTCCACAACATTGTAATCGCTTTTCTTAATAATCTTCAGGATTTCCTCCACCTCTTGCTTGGAGGTATCTTCATAAACTTCCTTTGGTACTTCTGTCTGAGCAGGCTGAGTTATTTTCTCTTTGCCTTGAGCCTCGATGGCTGGTTCAACAACAAGAATACGGATTGGTGCAACAGTGTCTTTTGGAGGAGAGATATTTGGAGAAAACATTATTCCGGTTTTGGTTACTTTGCTTGATCCGGTGATATTATTGATATCAGGATTAGCGGCTTCAATTGTGTTGTCTTTGATGTTCAATGGTTCTTGTTTGACGCCATGGTAGTAAACTTCGGCTCCATAATTCCAAGGTATAGCTTTGTCAGAGGAATATGGAATTGGTCTGGGTGAGGTAATAATTAGAGGTTCCACTCTAGATACTGGATAGGCAGAGGTGATCTTTATTGTGTTTACGTCGACATATTCTTCGGGATAGTCATGATCTCCCCATCTGGTTGCTTTGATGTCTTCAATTGCAATCTTGGAGCTTTCGAGGGCGGTATATTTCACCATGAAATCAAATTTCCCACTTGGATTCCACAAGGTATCCCAGACTTCTGGTATGGCTTCTTCTACGCTTACGTCTTCAACTTTTAAGCTTTTGGAAACATCTTCGCACAAACTTTCTACATACGGAGTTTTCACGAATAACACTTCTCGGTTGTCCATCAAGCGTTGAACACCTCTATCCAACCAAGCACATCCATTGGGTTTGGATGCGCAATAACAATAATTGTCAAAACATCCTGGAAACAAACTGGCTTGTAGCAGATTCTTCTTAACAGTCATCAAGGGAGTGGTTAACTCATTCACAGCAAAGACATAAGAGTTGTTATCAATGATGTTGGAGCTCTTGCCACGATAAGGAATTGGTGCATTGATCATATTCGGTGTTTCGACAAGAGGGTTGAATTCGATTTCCTGAGCTTCAATCATGTCTTGAATCTTGTTCTTCAGGGCCCAATAGTTGTTGGTGTCGTGCCCAGGGCTATTGGAATGGTATGCACACCTTGCATTAGGATTGTACTTCGGAGAAGATGTGTTGACATGCTGAGGAGGATCTTTCAAAGTAATCAGCTCCGTTTTCAACATGTTTTGTAATGCTTGAGACGTTGGCATGTTGATCTTCGTAAACTGTCTTCTAGGCGTGTTCTGCCTACGTGTATTTTCTTGTTGAGGTTGCATTAGTGTGGGATTAGAGATCAGGACTGCCCCTACATATTGGTGGCGATCAACTTTATTATGGCTCTTCTGTCTATACACAACATTGGATTCTTTCTTCGCACCAAAATACCTCTTCGCAACATTTGAAGATGTCTCAACTTGAATCTTTCCACTCTTAATTCCAGCTTCAATAAGTTCGCCTGTCAATATCAGTTTAGTGAATCCGGCTGAGGAATTTCCAATCAGATGATTGAAGAATGGGCCTATTAGTGTTCCCATAAACATGTCAACCAATTCCCTATTAGACAAGGGTGGTTGAACTCTGTCTTCAAGATCTCTCCATTTATGAGCATACTCTTTGAACTTCTCATCACGGCCCATAGAGATGCTTTTTAGTTGCGTACGGGTTAGTGCCAATTCAGCGTTATACTGGTACTATTTGTAAAAAGCATAAGCCAAATCATTCCAGGTATGAATGTGGGTATTTTCTAGCTGGTAATACCACTTAAACTATGCTCCAGACAGACTATCTTGAAAGAAATGCATCCACAAGTTTTTATCAGCGGTGTGTGGTTGAATCTTATGAACATAGGACTTCAAATGAAGTTTGGGACAGGAAATGCCATCATACTTAGAAAAAGTAAGAACTTTGAACTTGCGGGGAATGACCACTCTAGGAACCAGGCTTAAATCATCAAAGTTCAACCCTGACATTTTCAGATTTTCCACATCATTCAGACGGTCTTCAAGTTGCTTATACTTCTCTTTGTCAGGAGGATACTGCTCGCTCATATAGTCTTCTTCCTCTTCTTCTTGAGACCCATGATGGCTTCCTTCATTTGCCTTGATACTTCCTTCAGTTTTGCCGCTCTTCTCTGAGAACTCAAGCTGACTGACTACCTTGACTGGACCTCTGAACCTTTTCCCCATGTTGAGAATACCAGCGATCTTCTTCTTCTTCTTCTTCTTCTTGATGATGAGCTCTTTCAGATATTTCTGTCCTTGGGCCAAGTTGGTGAAAATCTCTTGGAACTGAGCATTCTGAGCCTGGAGATATTTGACAGTTTGTTTGAGAGCCATTTCTGCTGAAATAAACAGTGAGAGAATGAGAAAACTGGTCTTCAGAGTACCTGTTATGAAATGATATGCTATGATATGCAATGTTATGCAATGCAATATTTTCAACGACCTTAGGAATTTAAATTTGGTAAGCAAGCAAGAACAAACTTTTTATTAGTTTGATTAGTAAATACAAAAGAAAGTTCAAGCATGAAATAAGACTCCTAGCGTTTACACCTCCCATGGGCGCTTCCTCTTGGTGTTGACATAGGTGTTAATGTTTTGTTCCTAGTGAAGTAGTTTCGTCAGCTCCAACACTCTTTTCTCGCTCACATAACATTGAACTTTGAATGTATCCTTTTCTTATTTAAGTTGAATCCAAGATCTCTTCAATTCTTCAAAATCGGTGGGCATATCTGGATGAAGAATGGTATAAGATTCATCGTCTTCAACAACAGGTTCCATAATTACTGGTAGAATAGAAGCATATAGCATCATGAGATTTTGAGCACGATCTCGCACCCATTTGAGGTAGGGTTCCCAAAGAATGGAGTTTTTATGCCACAAAGACTTGGTATCAGTCTTCTTCACCATGCCCCATACATGTATAAATCTTCGACGGTAACCTTGGAGATCGTTGTCGTAGTCAAACATAATGCCTTGGATGATCATATCATGAGTACCATCCCTTCGAGCATAACCAAACTGTCGTAGCGCTAGAGAATGGTTGTAAGTGATACCTCCCCTTATGCCAAGGAGTGGTACATTAGGGAATTCTCTACAACTCTCAATGAAAGTGAAGTCTTTTTTAGAGTAGAGAAACCAATGGATATCTAAGTGAGAGAGTGACATCATGAGAGTCTTTAACGGTATGCAACACATGAGAGTCCCTTATCTTTTCATAGTACGAGTGTGAAGAGAATGCAAAATATCTCAGAGCAGAATGGGCACAGGATTATGAGTGAGGAATATCTTGATGGCATTTATGTCTATGAATTGATCTGGATTAGGAAATAACACCAAACCATAGATTAGTAAAGCTAAAATATCTTCGAAAGCGTGGAAACTCATAGCCTTTAAGAATTCTCTAGCCTTCTTTATCAGAAACTTAGCAAGCAAACCCTTAACTCCACTTCTTGTTTCCCAATTAGCTTTAATGTATGACCTCTTTAGATGTAAAGCTGCTGCAATGTATTTAAACCTCAGAACTTTTTCTAGGCCGGTGAAAGGTATCTGATCAAGGATGAGTATTCCAAGTAGCTTAGAGAACTCTTCCACTGTAGGCACCAACTGTTAGTTTGGGAAAGTAAAGTAGTGATGTTTTGGATCAAAGAATTGGAATACAACGCTTATCATATCTTCTTCAAAACTAGAGGTAACCAAGTCGAGTAGATAACCATGCCTCTTGATTAACTGAGCATGGTCGGGAAATTTTGAGACTAACTTCTTGAGTTGAGAAGGTATACCCACGAAGTTGATTCAGATAGTCTTTCTGGAAGCCATAACCCTACAATAAAGAGCAAAAGTAAATCCCTAGGTCCTTTAAATGGTTAGAAATGTTATGATGTTAGGATGTCATGTTTAAATAGAACACACAAGAAACTCACACAATATCCTTAGGTTTAAGGCTTGCATGAGGTATAGGTTTCTACCCTACCGGAGTTTAAGTTGGTTCAACTTGCCCTATAATAGTAATCGGGTTCTAGGAATCACATATCACGGATCTTTCTCGCAGGCTTTATTTTAGTACGGCTACCAAATGGTCGACCAAAACATCCTGAAAGTCGAATCTCAATAAGCATAGCATCGAGTATCAAACAACCTCGGTCTGCACTAAAGCTGGCTATCTCATTACCTTATAATAGCCAAGATGGGTCTATTAGGGTTCTAAAAGTTTAGGTATTGCTTGATGACACCACGCAGACGCCAAATATTTTCTAAACTGAACATGAGGAACATCAGGACATCCAAAGTGTCGCACTAACTGTAGCCATCATTTTAACTGTTTCGGTCTACGTCGAACAGTCGTGATGATCTATTACTATTTACCTAAGGAAACCTGGATTCGGGTGTAGGATCCCCCACAAATATAATACCCAAGCAATGTAACACCCCTTCTAATTTACTCGCGGTTTATATAATTTTAATCAGAGTTTATTCATAACATCGAGGGCGTCACAATTTAATTAATTCAAATAACTAAAAACAGTAATCATGCCTTGCACTGAAGAACTTGTTAAATAAAACAAACCAAGGATTATGTTTAATACAACGGAAATAATATAAGAATCCAGAATAATTCAAATTATAACTATTCCAAACATAAACCAAAAGAAAACAGTTTTAAATCCATAAAATTCCAAACGATCGTTCCCCAGTGTTACAACTACCAGAGCATGACACTGACACGCGGATTATCTAAATAGCACAACTCTAAAAGCTGTCCTCACCAATTCTCGAGCAACTATACTCCTCAATCTGAAATCATTAAAGTAAGGGTGAGATTTCATCAAGATTAAAATGCATTATACATTTCTCAAAAACAATAAAACAATCAATTCATTATTCACCCTTGTTAACAGCATTAGCATACAATTCACAAACACAATTCACACATTCATTATGCATACAGCAACAATTAGATGTAATTGAAACACTGGAAATCATCCTAACATGTTACAATTACATATGCAATGCAGACTCAAATGCACGTGGTACCAATCGTGAACCAAGTCCACACCCTGTTCCGCTTACACCTCGGAAAACAACGTCAATCAATGATTCGCCCATACATCACTGGGTCAAGAATCTAGCCTCACCACCTCTGTCCATTAGGTAAGTTTATTGGCCCTGCAAGTTCAATTCCGCACAATGGGAATGAACCATTACCAAAATGCTCATGCATGCATATTAGAAGCATGCAACAATTTAAACATGGAACATGAACACACAACATTATTCCAATTATATTCAATAACAACAACAGCATATGATAACAACAATCATGAACATCAAATGTTAATCACAATCCATAAGTTAACATTCTGCACATTTAATCAACACATGATTCACAAATTCTCAACGAGTTCTTATTACGGAAGACAAATTAATCCTTCCAGATTTCAATTATTAGTGTTGAAAATATTTTCATTAGGTAGTACTCATCGTAAGCTTTCCAACGATACTAACTATGCCTAAATCGGAGCTACGGTCGAAAAGATATGATCGAAATCGTTTCAGAAAAATTATGTTCTGTCCAATACAGCATGTATCGATGCATAAGCCTATGCATCAATACATAAACAACATGTGTTGACACATGCATCATATGCATCGATGCATACATACAAAAATCCTGCATTTTTAAAATTTGCTTCAGTATGTGTTGACACATAAGCATCTTGTATCGATGTATAGCCCTGTTTTTGGCCTATTTATCGATGCATACGCATCTTGGATCGATGCATACGCATCTTGGATCGATGCATGGCTTCAAAATTCCTCCTATGGATCGATGCATGGCTCTATGAATCGATGCATAGCTTTCCAAAGCTTCTGGTTTTCAAAAATTCCACTGCATGCATCGATTCATAAAGGCTTGTGTCGACCCATACTGTTGTTTTTCATCAAAAATTCAGTTTTTATCTACTGTTACAAATTTCCATTAAATCCAATCATCACCAAACATCATGTCATCATAAAACAGAATTAATTACTATGTTTTTACATCCAATTGATCACAGAATTTGTTTTCTAATTAACCTATATTCATCCTACATAGATTAATCATTCATAACCGTCCCAATCATGGTTTTACGTCGGATTATAACGTTAGGGCACACTCAATTATCCTAATTCGAGATTCCTAACGGATTGATTCATTCTATTGATCATCAAAACCTATAAGGCATAATAATCAGATTCAATCCCCCTTACCTCGCGATGAATCTTCGAATTCTCGGCGTTTGGCTTTTTCTCCTCTTTTCTTTCTCTTCTCCAATCTCACGTAGAATGCAATCCTAATTTTCTCTTCTCTCTTGTTTCCTTTTATTCCTTTATTTATTCCTTTTTATTTGCCAAATAATAGAAATAAATGAATTAGGATTTAAGTAGAGCTTTTTACTCCATACACCCTACAATTCAACTTCACACCCCCAACACTTCCATGATTTAATTAATCCATTAAATCTATTAATTCAAAAATGTCAATAATTAAATCTTTAATTAAATTAATAATTAAATTTCTAATTATTTAATAATTGAGTTAATTTGGGGTGTCACAAGCAACCCTTAAAAGTAAAGCATACAAAGTAAATAGAAACTGAGTAAAAGTGATCTAAAACCCTAAGGTAACCTCTCTTTGGGTGTTCCTCAGCAGAGTCGCCAGTTCTGTAACACGGTGGGAGAACTTACTTGTTTGTTTTGTGTTTTATCGCAAATGTTGCGGTTATCAAGAGTCGCCATCGGCTTTTCTTTTATCCAATAAAGGAAAGGTGAAAAGAACAGGAAAAACCTTTGATAGATTCTGAGTACGGGAGATAATTATGAAAAGGGAAGGTATTAACATCCTTTCCATCCATAGTTATCTACGGGCTCTTAATTTCTTTAGCTTACTTTCTGAAAACTCGCTTTTGTGTGTGTGTTTAAAAAAGCTATTTTGCTTTGACTTCGTAATGATTCTTGTATCAGTCCTCAAAAATGTATACGAAGTGTTTGAAAATATTTCGAAAGCTTAACTTTGTAATGATTCTCGTATGAATGCATACAAAGTGTTTGTGAAAGTATTTTTGAAAAGAGTATGAGGTGTGAAAAGTATTTTCATTGAGCAAGAAATTTAGAGTCTTATTACATGCTCAAAAGGTCGTTCTTGTTATTTTCCTTCTCCTTTAGGATAATGCTATCCATACCATTAGTTGGTAGGTAACCTTATCTGTTAGATGTGAAGGGACGGGCGTAGGGTCATCGTATGGTTATTGAAGGCAACATTGTAAGGATACCTTAGCAATTTGTAGGGACGATCATCACTTATTCGCAGGGAACAACCGAGGGACGAGATCATATATTCGTAGGCAACGTTGAGGGTCATCGAGGGACTAGGATCTTTGTGATGATTTGGATCGGGGGACTTTTGCTAATGGTACCCCTACGTTCGAGAGACACGACCATTTTTATTTGTAAGGCAACAAGAGAGGATACCCTAAGAGTGCAAGTGTGAAAAGTGTATTTAATTCAGATATGTTATCTTGGAGATTAGGTATTCTAAGATTGATTGATTAGTCTTTCCATACAATCCTATTAGCCATACATCTAAACAGTTTATATACAGTTTATAACGGGTGCAAAAAGTAAATGCAGAAAAGTAAATCCTACGCTATTACAAGGCTTTGGGGCAGATATATAATAGGAGGTGCGGAAAGTAAAGGCGGAAAGTAAACCCTAATTAAGTTATTACATCCTATGAGTAGATACATAATGATAAAAATATGCGAGAAATTAACCCTAGCCATTACAACTTGGAAGCAGTTACGATAATCGGAAAAAGTATCAACACAAGGATTAAATCGGAATAAGAGAAAATAACGTTTGGAAAAAAGATTTTCGTGTTAGTAAAAAAAAGTTTTAAAATTAGTAAAAGAGTTTGAGATTAGTAGAAACCCTAATTACTTGGAGGAAAAATATTTTTGTATTTTTGTGGGTTGATTTTATTTAAGAAAATAAATTAAAGTTAATTTTATGGTTAATTCAACAATAATTAAAATAAAAGGAAAAAAGTAAATATTTTTGGTGTCAAAAATAAAATTAGGATTTTTGTGACCTAAATCTAAAAAAGAAAATATTTTTGTGATTTTTTGTTGTATTTAAAAAATATTTGAAGGAAAATAAAATAAAATTAGAAAATAAATTTAAAATAGGAAAATAAGAAGAAATAAGTTACTGAGGAAAATTATCAAAAAAAATATATGTAGCCCCTGGGTTTCAAACTCAGGACCCAATGGTCACCAGCCTTGCCTCCTTGCCATCTATGCCACTTGCTTGACCTATTATAGAATCAGAAAGAAAATAATATATAATAAAATAAATTTTAAAATATATTAAATTCAAAATGCGCGTGCAAGGGGCTTCTTCCCCGATTTGAATTTCTGGGACTTTTACCTACAGATGTTTTCGTTGCTAAAACCTATAGTGACGGCTTCGCCCGTCACCATAACACTTGTAAATTTCAAAAATAAAGAACACGCAATAAAAATTAATGGTGAGACCATGGTTCGATTGGAAACTTCGTTCTGAGTATGATGGTACCCTCAATTTGGTCCAATTTTACTTGTAACCATGTGTCATACCCCAAAATTTGCCCTCCATCTATTCAAGAGATTTCATACATCCATACTCAAAGATTCCTCAAGAGTTGATCAGACAAACTCTCTCCTAGACAATCAACCCAAACTAGGGTTTGGTATCTCTCAAGTCAAGATGGATTTCCAACATCTCCAATGGCCTTCATGCCTCCTCATATGCTTCAAAGATTCCCCATGCCAAGTTTCAAGCCTCACAAGTCAAGTTTCCTCAGACAGTTGCTCAGATGGTTGAAAATCGGGTGTATTGGACAAAAAGTCAACTGTGGTCAACATACAGTCAAAACTTCTGATTTTTGGTCAACATCCTCATTTTGAAGTTACATTCATCATTTGATCAAGGGTTGATCATGATTCATCAAGAAAACTCAAGATTTGCTCAAAAGTCAAACTTTCTAAATTAGGGTTTCTAGGTGAAAAGTCAACTGAACTTTGACTGATCATAACTTTCTCATACTTTCTCAGAAATTTTTCCACCACCTCTTGTTTTGAAGGAAATTCAATTCTCTACAACTTCATGTCTCACAAGAATGTCCAAAAAATGCTTCATTTGAGAGGTATGGCTCAAAACATTACAGGTCATTTTCAAAGTCAACAAAAAGTCAACTTTTTGATTTGAAGATATATTGAGCATGGTAACTCCAATTGAGATGAGACCAAAGACATTGTGATGAGAGCAAATATTGTTCTTAGGAAACTCCCCCTGAAAATATGCATGCTTTTGAAGGAATATTCTCCCCCTCATTGTTAGTAACATAACATAATTTAGTAGTGAGACTAAATAGTAAAAACAAAGAGAATAATTTCATACTAATATATTAATTTCATAGATAATAGATAATTATACAAAGTTTAATAATGTTTGAAGATCAAAACATGATTTGCATCAATGTATTGGGGCACAAACAAACAAAAGGATCTTGTTCAAACAAAACTAGGTGTAGATAAACAAATCAAAAGATAGCACATATATAGCACATATTTTTCTAATCTCCCCCTTTTGTCAACATTATCAAAAAGAAGGGGGGAACAAAAAGGCCAGCAAGCAAAACATGACTAATGAGCAGGGGCCTCATCATCTAAAGTAGCTTTAGAAGATAGCGGCAGCCTGGGAAACTGCATGGTTGAGATATCAGGAACTCTTAGACTAGGGAAAAGAGGACAAAGATTGATGGTGAGGTAGTCAGCGCATAAATTCTTCATTACCATGAATTGCTTTTGAAGAGAGGTCATAGAGTGAACATAGATATCCTCATTGGGATTTGGAGGATCTGATGGGGTGAAGGTTTGTGGTGGGACGGGTGGACGAGCAGGTAAACTTGAAATACCTCTAAAAATGATTATGTGAGAGAGGTTAATATGGCAGGATCGGCAAGAGTAACGTTGGAGTCATTTGTTGTGTTCCTTGGAGGTGATGAATCATATCATCAATCTCAAAACCAGTATCACCATTTTTAGGAGATGAAAATAGTGGAGATTCATCTCGTGGAAATAATGGAGCAATGAAGGAATCAGGCTCAATATTGGGAATTTCATAATTTTCTTCAATGGATTGATTATCATGATGACAAAGCAGGGTGTCAATTTGACGGTTAAATTCTTCAGAGTTTGTTGATGGACCATCACATGTGGAGAGGCACGAAGCAATGGACTTGGTAATTTTTGGAGGAGATGGAATTGAGATGATTGGAGAAGTGATTATAGAGGGTGAAGGAGGAGGAACGGTTAGATTTTGTTGGTTTGATACAAGCTCAGCCTCAAGTAGAGAGATCGTTGAAGAGATTTGTGTTGTTGAATGGTTTACTGGAAATGATCAAGATGTTCTTCTTCGGTTTGTGATCGAGCTATTATGTCATCGACGTAGACCTCTATCTTGTGATGGATCATATCATGGAATAAAGCCACCATAGCACGTTGGTATGTTGCGCCAGCATTCTTCAACATGAATGGTATGACCTTGTAACAGAAGTTCCCCCACTGTGTAATGAAAGTAGTCTTCTCCATGTCTTCGGGAGCCATTTTGATTTGATTGTAACATGAGAAACCATCCATGAAAGATAAAACCTTATGTTGAGCGGTGTTGTCAACTAGTACATCGATATGTGGAAGCAGAAAATCGTCTTTCGGGCTCGCCTTATTCAGATCTCAGTAGTCCACACACATACATACTTTTCCGTCCTTAGGTACTGGTACCACGTTTGCCACCAACTGTGGATAGGAAGTAACGAATAAGAAATAGGCATTGAACTGCTTTATGACTTCGACTTTAATCTTCTCAGACATTTTAAGACGCATACAGCAGACCTTCTGCTTTACAGGAAGAAACCCTTCTTTTGTTGGTAGTCGGTGCACCACAATATCCATATTTAAACCTGGCATGTCTTCGTAGGACCAAGCAAAAATCTCGATGCAATCTCGTAGAATCCGGATCAAGCTTTCCTTAACATTGTTTTTAAGACCCGCTCCAATCTTGATTTCTTTTCTGTGTTCTTTGGTACCTAAATTCACGACCTCGACCGGCTCTTTGTGCGGCTGTATGGCCCTTTCCTCTTGCTGTAGTAGTCTGGAAAGTTCTCATGGAACTTCACAATCTTCCTCGCCTTCGTCTTTGGCTTGGTAGATAAAATTATCAAAGTCATATTTAGCAATAGTAGAGTTGTTATCGATGGGATCCGGAGTGAACATGGATCTGCAGTTTATTACGCGGGTGTGTGTAAGAACACATAGCTTTTTTGAAAAGGTGATAAAGTAAAGGAAAAACAAAGAACACAAAATTTTAATGAAAAAGTCCAATGCTTTATTGAATGAAAATATGTGAATGACAAATAATAACCCTCACAAATGAGCCATTGTGCCCCGAGCAAGGCACTAGGCTTAAAGTCTTATTATTCAAAGCTATAAAACTCAAGAGCATAAAAACAGAAAAACAATTACTCCTAACTAAAGGAGATTGTCATAACATCCTTATTCGTCCAATTGTTGAGCCTGTTGCCGGTAGTAAGGAAGATACAGTTGTTGATGTCGAAGTCACCATCATCGTCTTCTATAGCATGAACTCCATTCTTGTTGATGCGGAATGGAGGCCCACCAGCACGTTCGCGGTGTATCATCTTCTGACCTTTGGAAGTGAAGCCTAAAATAGTCTTGTCAAATTTGAATGGAAAATCGGGCAATTGACCCCAAACAGTACAACCTCCTTCTTCTACTACAGCTCTGGTATCCTTCAGCGAGGCCATCTTTGGTGGAACTCTAATAATCTTAGGGGTGACAGGAGCGTCAACAGGCATGAATCATGGAACTACTTCAAAAGCTTGACAGACAGAGAGTTTCGATAAATTTGCCTTCAATTTCAATGTATCGGAATGATTGGAGATGGCTCACCATATATTCTTTTTCTCCGCAGACGGTAACAATCTTCCCTTTTGCTGGGTATTTCAACTTTTGATGTAGAGTAGAGATAATAACGCATGCCCCATGTATCCAAGGGCGTCTAAGCAAGCAAGAATAAGCTTGGCGAATATCCATCACAAATAAAGTAGAGTCAAAAGTTTGGGAACCCACTTTGATCGGCAGGTTGAGCTCTCCAAGTACTGTTCTCTTCGACCCATCAAAAGCATTTTACGACTATGTCACTGGGCTTCATGACCACTTCTTCAACAACAAGTATTTCTAGATCACTTTTCGGTAGGACATTCAGAGCAGAGCCAATATCCACCAACTAATGAGACAACGTAGTACCCTTACACTCTATAAAGATGTGCAAGGATTTGTTATGTTTTCTTTCGGTAGGAGTGAAATCAGCATAAAAAATCCCAAACTATTGTCTGCGGTCAGGCTAGCAATACAACTTTCAAATTGATCAGCAGAAGTGTCTTGCGATACATGAGCATTCTTCAGGAATTTCACCAAGGCTTTAGCATGAGCCTCAAAGCATAGTAACAGTGCTAGCATGGAAATCTTGGATGAAATTTTTCCCAACTGCTCCACAACATTGTAATCGCTTTTCTTAATAATCTTCAGGATTTCCTCCACCTCTTGCTTGGAGGTATCTTCATAAACTTCCTTTGGTACTTCTGTCTGAGCAGGCTGAGTTATTTTCTCTTTGCCTTGAGCCTCGATGGCTGGTTCAACAACAAGAATACGGATTGGTGCAACAGTGTCTTTTGGAGGAGAGATATTTGGAGAAAACATTATTCCGGTTTTGGTTACTTTGCTTGATCCGGTGATATTATTGATATCAGGATTAGCGGCTTCAATTGTGTTGTCTTTGATGTTCAATGGTTCTTGTTTGACGCCATGGTAGTAAACTTCGGCTCCATAATTCCAAGGTATAGCTTTGTCAGAGGAATATGGAATTGGTCTGGGTGAGGTAATAATTAGAGGTTCCACTCTAGATACTGGATAGGCAGAGGTGATCTTTATTGTGTTTACGTCGACATATTCTTCGGGATAGTCATGATCTCCCCATCTGGTTGCTTTGATGTCTTCAATTGCAATCTTGGAGCTTTCGAGGGCGGTATATTTCACCATGAAATCAAATTTCCCACTTGGATTCCACAAGGTATCCCAGACTTCTGGTATGGCTTCTTCTACGCTTACGTCTTCAACTTTTAAGCTTTTGGAAACATCTTCGCACAAACTTTCTACATACGGAGTTTTCACGAATAACACTTCTCGGTTGTCCATCAAGCGTTGAACACCTCTATCCAACCAAGCACATCCATTGGGTTTGGATGCGCAATAACAATAATTGTCAAAACATCCTGGAAACAAACTGGCTTGTAGCAGATTCTTCTTAACAGTCATCAAGGGAGTGGTTAACTCATTCACAGCAAAGACATAAGAGTTGTTATCAATGATGTTGGAGCTCTTGCCACGATAAGGAATTGGTGCATTGATCATATTCGGTGTTTCGACAAGAGGGTTGAATTCGATTTCCTGAGCTTCAATCATGTCTTGAATCTTGTTCTTCAGGGCCCAATAGTTGTTGGTGTCGTGCCCAGGGCTATTGGAATGGTATGCACACCTTGCATTAGGATTGTACTTCGGAGAAGATGTGTTGACATGCTGAGGAGGATCTTTCAAAGTAATCAGCTCCGTTTTCAACATGTTTTGTAATGCTTGAGACGTTGGCATGTTGATCTTCGTAAACTGTCTTCTAGGCGTGTTCTGCCTACGTGTATTTTCTTGTTGAGGTTGCATTAGTGTGGGATTAGAGATCAGGACTGCCCCTACATATTGGTGGCGATCAACTTTATTATGGCTCTTCTGTCTATACACAACATTGGATTCTTTCTTCGCACCAAAATACCTCTTCGCAACATTTGAAGATGTCTCAACTTGAATCTTTCCACTCTTAATTCCAGCTTCAATAAGTTCGCCTGTCAATATCAGTTTAGTGAATCCGGCTGAGGAATTTCCAATCAGATGATTGAAGAATGGGCCTATTAGTGTTCCCATAAACATGTCAACCAATTCCCTATTAGACAAGGGTGGTTGAACTCTGTCTTCAAGATCTCTCCATTTATGAGCATACTCTTTGAACTTCTCATCACGGCCCATAGAGATGCTTTTTAGTTGCGTACGGGTTAGTGCCAATTCAGCGTTATACTGGTACTATTTGTAAAAAGCATAAGCCAAATCATTCCAGGTATGAATGTGGGTATTTTCTAGCTGGTAATACCACTTAAACTATGCTCCAGACAGACTATCTTGAAAGAAATGCATCCACAAGTTTTTATCAGCGGTGTGTGGTTGAATCTTATGAACATAGGACTTCAAATGAAGTTTGGGACAGGAAATGCCATCATACTTAGAAAAAGTAAGAACTTTGAACTTGCGGGGAATGACCACTCTAGGAACCAGGCTTAAATCATCAAAGTTCAACCCTGACATTTTCAGATTTTCCACATCATTCAGACGGTCTTCAAGTTGCTTATACTTCTCTTTGTCAGGAGGATACTGCTCGCTCATATAGTCTTCTTCCTCTTCTTCTTGAGACCCATGATGGCTTCCTTCATTTGCCTTGATACTTCCTTCAGTTTTGCCGCTCTTCTCTGAGAACTCAAGCTGACTGACTACCTTGACTGGACCTCTGAACCTTTTCCCCATGTTGAGAATACCAGCGATCTTCTTCTTCTTCTTCTTCTTCTTGATGATGAGCTCTTTCAGATATTTCTGTCCTTGGGCCAAGTTGGTGAAAATCTCTTGGAACTGAGCATTCTGAGCCTGGAGATATTTGACAGTTTGTTTGAGAGCCATTTCTGCTGAAATAAACAGTGAGAGAATGAGAAAACTGGTCTTCAGAGTACCTGTTATGAAATGATATGCTATGATATGCAATGTTATGCAATGCAATATTTTCAACGACCTTAGGAATTTAAATTTGGTAAGCAAGCAAGAACAAACTTTTTATTAGTTTGATTAGTAAATACAAAAGAAAGTTCAAGCATGAAATAAGACTCCTAGCGTTTACACCTCCCATGGGCGCTTCCTCTTGGTGTTGACATAGGTGTTAATGTTTTGTTCCTAGTGAAGTAGTTTCGTCAGCTCCAACACTCTTTTCTCGCTCACATAACATTGAACTTTGAATGTATCCTTTTCTTATTTAAGTTGAATCCAAGATCTCTTCAATTCTTCAAAATCGGTGGGCATATCTGGATGAAGAATGGTATAAGATTCATCGTCTTCAACAACAGGTTCCATAATTACTGGTAGAATAGAAGCATATAGCATCATGAGATTTTGAGCACGATCTCGCACCCATTTGAGGTAGGGTTCCCAAAGAATGGAGTTTTTATGCCACAAAGACTTGGTATCAGTCTTCTTCACCATGCCCCATACATGTATAAATCTTCGACGGTAACCTTGGAGATCGTTGTCGTAGTCAAACATAATGCCTTGGATGATCATATCATGAGTACCATCCCTTCGAGCATAACCAAACTGTCGTAGCGCTAGAGAATGGTTGTAAGTGATACCTCCCCTTATGCCAAGGAGTGGTACATTAGGGAATTCTCTACAACTCTCAATGAAAGTGAAGTCTTTTTTAGAGTAGAGAAACCAATGGATATCTAAGTGAGAGAGTGACATCATGAGAGTCTTTAACGGTATGCAACACATGAGAGTCCCTTATCTTTTCATAGTACGAGTGTGAAGAGAATGCAAAATATCTCAGAGCAGAATGGGCACAGGATTATGAGTGAGGAATATCTTGATGGCATTTATGTCTATGAATTGATCTGGATTAGGAAATAACACCAAACCATAGATTAGTAAAGCTAAAATATCTTCGAAAGCGTGGAAACTCATAGCCTTTAAGAATTCTCTAGCCTTCTTTATCAGAAACTTAGCAAGCAAACCCTTAACTCCACTTCTTGTTTCCCAATTAGCTTTAATGTATGACCTCTTTAGATGTAAAGCTGCTGCAATGTATTTAAACCTCAGAACTTTTTCTAGGCCGGTGAAAGGTATCTGATCAAGGATGAGTATTCCAAGTAGCTTAGAGAACTCTTCCACTGTAGGCACCAACTGTTAGTTTGGGAAAGTAAAGTAGTGATGTTTTGGATCAAAGAATTGGAATACAACGCTTATCATATCTTCTTCAAAACTAGAGGTAACCAAGTCGAGTAGATAACCATGCCTCTTGATTAACTGAGCATGGTCGGGAAATTTTGAGACTAACTTCTTGAGTTGAGAAGGTATACCCACGAAGTTGATTCAGATAGTCTTTCTGGAAGCCATAACCCTACAATAAAGAGCAAAAGTAAATCCCTAGGTCCTTTAAATGGTTAGAAATGTTATGATGTTAGGATGTCATGTTTAAATAGAACACACAAGAAACTCACACAATATCCTTAGGTTTAAGGCTTGCATGAGGTATAGGTTTCTACCCTACCGGAGTTTAAGTTGGTTCAACTTGCCCTATAATAGTAATCGGGTTCTAGGAATCTCATATCACGGATCTTTCTCGCAGGCTTTATTTTAGTACGGCTACCAAATGGTCGACCAAAACATCCTGAAAGTCGAATCTCAATAAGCATAGCATCGAGTATCAAACAACCTCGGTCTGCACTAAAGCTGGCTATCTCATTACCTTATAATAGCCAAGATGGGTCTATTAGGGTTCTAAAAGTTTAGGTATTGCTTGATGACACCACGCAGACGCCAAATATTTTCTAAACTGAACATGAGGAACATCAGGACATCCAAAGTGTCGCACTAACTGTAGCCATCATTTTAACTGTTTCGGTCTACGTCGAACAGTCGTGATGATCTATTACTATTTACCTAAGGAAACCTGGATTCGGGTGTAGGATCCCCCACAAATATAATACCCAAGCAATGTAACACCCCTTCTAATTTACTCGCGGTTTATATAATTTTAATCAGAGTTTATTCATAACATCGAGGGCGTCACAATTTAATTAATTCAAATAACTAAAAACAGTAATCATGCCTTGCACTGAAGAACTTGTTAAATAAAACAAACCAAGGATTATGTTTAATACAACGGAAATAATATAAGAATCCAGAATAATTCAAATTATAACTATTCCAAACATAAACCAAAAGAAAACAGTTTTAAATCCATAAAATTCCAAACGATCGTTCCCCAGTGTTACAACTACCAGAGCATGACACTGACACGCGGATTATCTAAATAGCACAACTCTAAAAGCTGTCCTCACCAATTCTCGAGCAACTATACTCCTCAATCTGAAATCATTAAAGTAAGGGTGAGATTTCATCAAGATTAAAATGCATTATACATTTCTCAAAAACAATAAAACAATCAATTCATTATTCACCCTTGTTAACAGCATTAGCATACAATTCACAAACACAATTCACACATTCATTATGCATACAGCAACAATTAGATGTAATTGAAACACTGGAAATCATCCTAACATGTTACAATTACATATGCAATGCAGACTCAAATGCACGTGGTACCAATCGTGAACCAAGTCCACACCCTGTTCCGCTTACACCTCGGAAAACAACGTCAATCAATGATTCGCCCATACATCACTGGGTCAAGAATCTAGCCTCACCACCTCTGTCCATTAGGTAAGTTTATTGGCCCTGCAAGTTCAATTCCGCACAATGGGAATGAACCATTACCAAAATGCTCATGCATGCATATTAGAAGCATGCAACAATTTAAACATGGAACATGAACACACAACATTATTCCAATTATATTCAATAACAACAACAGCATATGATAACAACAATCATGAACATCAAATGTTAATCACAATCCATAAGTTAACATTCTGCACATTTAATCAACACATGATTCACAAATTCTCAACGAGTTCTTATTACGGAAGACAAATTAATCCTTCCAGATTTCAATTATTAGTGTTGAAAATATTTTCATTAGGTAGTACTCATCGTAAGCTTTCCAACGATACTAACTATGCCTAAATCGGAGCTACGGTCGAAAAGATATGATCGAAATCGTTTCAGAAAAATTATGTTCTGTCCAATACAGCATGTATCGATGCATAAGCCTATGCATCAATACATAAACAACATGTGTTGACACATGCATCATATGCATCGATGCATACATACAAAAATCCTGCATTTTTAAAATTTGCTTCAGTATGTGTTGACACATAAGCATCTTGTATCGATGTATAGCCCTGTTTTTGGCCTATTTATCGATGCATACGCATCTTGGATCGATGCATACGCATCTTGGATCGATGCATGGCTTCAAAATTCCTCCTATGGATCGATGCATGGCTCTATGAATCGATGCATAGCTTTCCAAAGCTTCTGGTTTTCAAAAATTCCACTGCATGCATCGATTCATAAAGGCTTGTGTCGACCCATACTGTTGTTTTTCATCAAAAATTCAGTTTTTATCTACTGTTACAAATTTCCATTAAATCCAATCATCACCAAACATCATGTCATCATAAAACAGAATTAATTACTATGTTTTTACATCCAATTGATCACAGAATTTGTTTTCTAATTAACCTATATTCATCCTACATAGATTAATCATTCATAACCGTCCCAATCATGGTTTTACGTCGGATTATAACGTTAGGGCACACTCAATTATCCTAATTCGAGATTCCTAACGGATTGATTCATTCTATTGATCATCAAAACCTATAAGGCATAATAATCAGATTCAATCCCCCTTACCTCGCGATGAATCTTCGAATTCTCGGCGTTTGGCTTTTTCTCCTCTTTTCTTTCTCTTCTCCAATCTCACGTAGAATGCAATCCTAATTTTCTCTTCTCTCTTGTTTCCTTTTATTCCTTTATTTATTCCTTTTTATTTGCCAAATAATAGAAATAAATGAATTAGGATTTAAGTAGAGCTTTTTACTCCATACACCCTACAATTCAACTTCACACCCCCAACACTTCCATGATTTAATTAATCCATTAAATCTATTAATTCAAAAATGTCAATAATTAAATCTTTAATTAAATTAATAATTAAATTTCTAATTATTTAATAATTGAGTTAATTTGGGGTGTCACAAGCAACCCTTAAAAGTAAAGCATACAAAGTAAATAGAAACTGAGTAAAAGTGATCTAAAACCCTAAGGTAACCTCTCTTTGGGTGTTCCTCAGCAGAGTCGCCAGTTCTGTAACACGGTGGGAGAACTTACTTGTTTGTTTTGTGTTTTATCGCAAATGTTGCGGTTATCAAGAGTCGCCATCGGCTTTTCTTTTATCCAATAAAGGAAAGGTGAAAAGAACAGGAAAAACCTTTGATAGATTCTGAGTACGGGAGATAATTATGAAAAGGGAAGGTATTAACATCCTTTCCATCCATAGTTATCTACGGGCTCTTAATTTCTTTAGCTTACTTTCTGAAAACTCGCTTTTGTGTGTGTGTTTAAAAAAGCTATTTTGCTTTGACTTCGTAATGATTCTTGTATCAGTCCTCAAAAATGTATACGAAGTGTTTGAAAATATTTCGAAAGCTTAACTTTGTAATGATTCTCGTATGAATGCATACAAAGTGTTTGTGAAAGTATTTTTGAAAAGAGTATGAGGTGTGAAAAGTATTTTCATTGAGCAAGAAATTTAGAGTCTTATTACATGCTCAAAAGGTCGTTCTTGTTATTTTCCTTCTCCTTTAGGATAATGCTATCCATACCATTAGTTGGTAGGTAACCTTATCTGTTAGATGTGAAGGGACGGGCGTAGGGTCATCGTATGGTTATTGAAGGCAACATTGTAAGGATACCTTAGCAATTTGTAGGGACGATCATCACTTATTCGCAGGGAACAACCGAGGGACGAGATCATATATTCGTAGGCAACGTTGAGGGTCATCGAGGGACTAGGATCTTTGTGATGATTTGGATCGGGGGACTTTTGCTAATGGTACCCCTACGTTCGAGAGACACGACCATTTTTATTTGTAAGGCAACAAGAGAGGATACCCTAAGAGTGCAAGTGTGAAAAGTGTATTTAATTCAGATATGTTATCTTGGAGATTAGGTATTCTAAGATTGATTGATTAGTCTTTCCATACAATCCTATTAGCCATACATCTAAACAGTTTATATACAGTTTATAACGGGTGCAAAAAGTAAATGCAGAAAAGTAAATCCTACGCTATTACAAGGCTTTGGGGCAGATATATAATAGGAGGTGCGGAAAGTAAAGGCGGAAAGTAAACCCTAATTAAGTTATTACATCCTATGAGTAGATACATAATGATAAAAATATGCGAGAAATTAACCCTAGCCATTACAACTTGGAAGCAGTTACGATAATCGGAAAAAGTATCAACACAAGGATTAAATCGGAATAAGAGAAAATAACGTTTGGAAAAAAGATTTTCGTGTTAGTAAAAAAAAGTTTTAAAATTAGTAAAAGAGTTTGAGATTAGTAGAAACCCTAATTACTTGGAGGAAAAATATTTTTGTATTTTTGTGGGTTGATTTTATTTAAGAAAATAAATTAAAGTTAATTTTATGGTTAATTCAACAATAATTAAAATAAAAGGAAAAAAGTAAATATTTTTGGTGTCAAAAATAAAATTAGGATTTTTGTGACCTAAATCTAAAAAAGAAAATATTTTTGTGATTTTTTGTTGTATTTAAAAAATATTTGAAGGAAAATAAAATAAAATTAGAAAATAAATTTAAAATAGGAAAATAAGAAGAAATAAGTTACTGAGGAAAATTATCAAAAAAAATATATGTAGCCCCTGGGTTTCAAACTCAGGACCCAATGGTCACCAGCCTTGCCTCCTTGCCATCTATGCCACTTGCTTGACCTATTATAGAATCAGAAAGAAAATAATATATAATAAAATAAATTTTAAAATATATTAAATTCAAAATGCGCGTGCAAGGGGCTTCTTCCCCGATTTGAATTTCTGGGACTTTTACCTACAGATGTTTTCGTTGCTAAAACCTATAGTGACGGCTTCGCCCGTCACCATAACACTTGTAAATTTCAAAAATAAAGAACACGCAATAAAAATTAATGGTGAGACCATGGTTCGATTGGAAACTTCGTTCTGAGTATGATGGTACCCTCAATTTGGTCCAATTTTACTTGTAACCATGTGTCATACCCCAAAATTTGCCCTCCATCTATTCAAGAGATTTCATACATCCATACTCAAAGATTCCTCAAGAGTTGATCAGACAAACTCTCTCCTAGACAATCAACCCAAACTAGGGTTTGGTATCTCTCAAGTCAAGATGGATTTCCAACATCTCCAATGGCCTTCATGCCTCCTCATATGCTTCAAAGATTCCCCATGCCAAGTTTCAAGCCTCACAAGTCAAGTTTCCTCAGACAGTTGCTCAGATGGTTGAAAATCGGGTGTATTGGACAAAAAGTCAACTGTGGTCAACATACAGTCAAAACTTCTGATTTTTGGTCAACATCCTCATTTTGAAGTTACATTCATCATTTGATCAAGGGTTGATCATGATTCATCAAGAAAACTCAAGATTTGCTCAAAAGTCAAACTTTCTAAATTAGGGTTTCTAGGTGAAAAGTCAACTGAACTTTGACTGATCATAACTTTCTCATACTTTCTCAGAAATTTTTCCACCACCTCTTGTTTTGAAGGAAATTCAATTCTCTACAACTTCATGTCTCACAAGAATGTCCAAAAAATGCTTCATTTGAGAGGTATGGCTCAAAACATTACAGGTCATTTTCAAAGTCAACAAAAAGTCAACTTTTTGATTTGAAGATATATTGAGCATGGTAACTCCAATTGAGATGAGACCAAAGACATTGTGATGAGAGCAAATATTGTTCTTAGGAAACTCCCCCTGAAAATATGCATGCTTTTGAAGGAATATTCTCCCCCTCATTGTTAGTAACATAACATAATTTAGTAGTGAGACTAAATAGTAAAAACAAAGAGAATAATTTCATACTAATATATTAATTTCATAGATAATAGATAATTATACAAAGTTTAATAATGTTTGAAGATCAAAACATGATTTGCATCAATGTATTGGGGCACAAACAAACAAAAGGATCTTGTTCAAACAAAACTAGGTGTAGATAAACAAATCAAAAGATAGCACATATATAGCACATATTTTTCTAATCTCCCCCTTTTGTCAACATTATCAAAAAGAAGGGGGGAACAAAAAGGCCAGCAAGCAAAACATGACTAATGAGCAGGGGCCTCATCATCTAAAGTAGCTTTAGAAGATAGCGGCAGCCTGGGAAACTGCATGGTTGAGATATCAGGAACTCTTAGACTAGGGAAAAGAGGACAAAGATTGATGGTGAGGTAGTCAGCGCATAAATTCTTCATTACCATGAATTGCTTTTGAAGAGAGGTCATAGAGTGAACATAGATATCCTCATTGGGATTTGGAGGATCTGATGGGGTGAAGGTTTGTGGTGGGACGGGTGGACGAGCAGGTAAACTTGAAATACCTCTAAAAATGATTATGTGAGAGAGGTTAATATGGCAGGATCGGCAAGAGTAACGTTGGAGTCATTTGTTGTGTTCCTTGGAGGTGATGAATCATATCATCAATCTCAAAACCAGTATCACCATTTTTAGGAGATGAAAATAGTGGAGATTCATCTCGTGGAAATAATGGAGCAATGAAGGAATCAGGCTCAATATTGGGAATTTCATAATTTTCTTCAATGGATTGATTATCATGATGACAAAGCAGGGTGTCAATTTGACGGTTAAATTCTTCAGAGTTTGTTGATGGACCATCACATGTGGAGAGGCACGAAGCAATGGACTTGGTAATTTTTGGAGGAGATGGAATTGAGATGATTGGAGAAGTGATTATAGAGGGTGAAGGAGGAGGAACGGTTAGATTTTGTTGGTTTGATACAAGCTCAGCCTCAAGTAGAGAGATCGTTGAAGAGATTTGTGTTGTTGAATGGTTTACTGGAAATGATCAAGATGTTCTTCTTCGGTTTGTGATCGAGCTATTATGTCATCGACGTAGACCTCTATCTTGTGATGGATCATATCATGGAATAAAGCCACCATAGCACGTTGGTATGTTGCGCCAGCATTCTTCAACATGAATGGTATGACCTTGTAACAGAAGTTCCCCCACTGTGTAATGAAAGTAGTCTTCTCCATGTCTTCGGGAGCCATTTTGATTTGATTGTAACATGAGAAACCATCCATGAAAGATAAAACCTTATGTTGAGCGGTGTTGTCAACTAGTACATCGATATGTGGAAGCAGAAAATCGTCTTTCGGGCTCGCCTTATTCAGATCTCAGTAGTCCACACACATACATACTTTTCCGTCCTTAGGTACTGGTACCACGTTTGCCACCAACTGTGGATAGGAAGTAACGAATAAGAAATAGGCATTGAACTGCTTTATGACTTCGACTTTAATCTTCTCAGACATTTTAAGACGCATACAGCAGACCTTCTGCTTTACAGGAAGAAACCCTTCTTTTGTTGGTAGTCGGTGCACCACAATATCCATATTTAAACCTGGCATGTCTTCGTAGGACCAAGCAAAAATCTCGATGCAATCTCGTAGAATCCGGATCAAGCTTTCCTTAACATTGTTTTTAAGACCCGCTCCAATCTTGATTTCTTTTCTGTGTTCTTTGGTACCTAAATTCACGACCTCGACCGGCTCTTTGTGCGGCTGTATGGCCCTTTCCTCTTGCTGTAGTAGTCTGGAAAGTTCTCATGGAACTTCACAATCTTCCTCGCCTTCGTCTTTGGCTTGGTAGATAAAATTATCAAAGTCATATTTAGCAATAGTAGAGTTGTTATCGATGGGATCCGGAGTGAACATGGATCTGCAGTTTATTACGCGGGTGTGTGTAAGAACACATAGCTTTTTTGAAAAGGTGATAAAGTAAAGGAAAAACAAAGAACACAAAATTTTAATGAAAAAGTCCAATGCTTTATTGAATGAAAATATGTGAATGACAAATAATAACCCTCACAAATGAGCCATTGTGCCCCGAGCAAGGCACTAGGCTTAAAGTCTTATTATTCAAAGCTATAAAACTCAAGAGCATAAAAACAGAAAAACAATTACTCCTAACTAAAGGAGATTGTCATAACATCCTTATTCGTCCAATTGTTGAGCCTGTTGCCGGTAGTAAGGAAGATACAGTTGTTGATGTCGAAGTCACCATCATCGTCTTCTATAGCATGAACTCCATTCTTGTTGATGCGGAATGGAGGCCCACCAGCACGTTCGCGGTGTATCATCTTCTGACCTTTGGAAGTGAAGCCTAAAATAGTCTTGTCAAATTTGAATGGAAAATCGGGCAATTGACCCCAAACAGTACAACCTCCTTCTTCTACTACAGCTCTGGTATCCTTCAGCGAGGCCATCTTTGGTGGAACTCTAATAATCTTAGGGGTGACAGGAGCGTCAACAGGCATGAATCATGGAACTACTTCAAAAGCTTGACAGAGAGTTTCGATAAATTTGCCTTCAATTTCAATGTATCGGAATGATTGGAGATGGCTCACCATATATTCTTTTTCTCCGCAGACGGTAACAATCTTCCCTTTTGCTGGGTATTTCAACTTTTGATGTAGAGTAGAGATAATAACGCATGCCCCATGTATCCAAGGGCGTCTAAGCAAGCAAGAATAAGCTGGGCGAATATCCATCACAAATAAAGTAGAGTCAAAAGTTTGGGAACCCACTTTGATCGGCAGGTTGAGCTCTCCAAGTACTGTTCTCTTCGACCCATCAAAAGCATTTTACGACTATGTCACTGGGCTTCATGACCACTTCTTCAACAACAAGTATTTCTAGATCACTTTTCGGTAGGACATTCAGAGCAGAGCCAATATCCACCAACTAATGAGACAACGTAGTACCCTTACACTCTATAAAGATGTGCAAGGATTTGTTATGTTTTCTTTCGGTAGGAGTGAAATCAGCATAAAAAATCCCAAACTATTGTCTGCGGTCAGGCTAGCAATACAACTTTCAAATTGATCAGCAGAAGTGTCTTGCGATACATGAGCATTCTTCAGGAATTTCACCAAGGCTTTAGCATGAGCCTCAAAGCATAGTAACAGTGCTAGCATGGAAATCTTGGATGAAATTTTTCCCAACTGCTCCACAACATTGTAATCGCTTTTCTTAATAATCTTCAGGATTTCCTCCACCTCTTGCTTGGAGGTATCTTCATAAACTTCCTTTGGTACTTCTGTCTGAGCAGGCTGAGTTATTTTCTCTTTGCCTTGAGCCTCGATGGCTGGTTCAACAACAAGAATACGGATTGGTGCAACAGTGTCTTTTGGAGGAGAGATATTTGGAGAAAACATTATTCCGGTTTTGGTTACTTTGCTTGATCCGGTGATATTATTGATATCAGGATTAGCGGCTTCAATTGTGTTGTCTTTGATGTTCAATGGTTCTTGTTTGACGCCATGGTAGTAAACTTCGGCTCCATAATTCCAAGGTATAGCTTTGTCAGAGGAATATGGAATTGGTCTGGGTGAGGTAATAATTAGAGGTTCCACTCTAGATACTGGATAGGCAGAGGTGATCTTTATTGTGTTTACGTCGACATATTCTTCGGGATAGTCATGATCTCCCCATCTGGTTGCTTTGATGTCTTCAATTGCAATCTTGGAGCTTTCGAGGGCGGTATATTTCACCATGAAATCAAATTTCCCACTTGGATTCCACAAGGTATCCCAGACTTCTGGTATGGCTTCTTCTACGCTTACGTCTTCAACTTTTAAGCTTTTGGAAACATCTTCGCACAAACTTTCTACATACGGAGTTTTCACGAATAACACTTCTCGGTTGTCCATCAAGCGTTGAACACCTCTATCCAACCAAGCACATCCATTGGGTTTGGATGCGCAATAACAATAATTGTCAAAACATCCTGGAAACAAACTGGCTTGTAGCAGATTCTTCTTAACAGTCATCAAGGGAGTGGTTAACTCATTCACAGCAAAGACATAAGAGTTGTTATCAATGATGTTGGAGCTCTTGCCATGATAAGGAATTGGTGCATTGATCATATTCGGTGTTTCGACAAGAGGGTTGAATTCGATTTCCTGAGCTTCAATCATGTCTTGAATCTTGTTCTTCAGGGCCCAATAGTTGTTGGTGTCGTGCCCAGGGCTATTGGAATGGTATGCACACCTTGCATTAGGATTGTACTTCGGAGAAGATGTGTTGACATGCTGAGGAGGATCTTTCAAAGTAATCAGCTCCGTTTTCAACATGTTTTGTAATGCTTGAGACGTTGGCATGTTGATCTTCGTAAACTGTCTTCTAGGCGTGTTCTGCCTACGTGTATTTTCTTGTTGAGGTTGCATTAGTGTGGGATTAGAGATCAGGACTGCCCCTACATATTGGTGGCGATCAACTTTATTATGGCTCTTCTGTCTATACACAACATTGGATTCTTTCTTCGCACCAAAATACCTCTTCGCAACATTTGAAGATGTCTCAACTTGAATCTTTCCACTCTTAATTCCAGCTTCAATAAGTTCGCCTGTCAATATCAGTTTAGTGAATCCGGCTGAGGAATTTCCAATCAGATGATTGAAGAATGGGCCTATTAGTGTTCCCATAAACATGTCAACCAATTCCCTATTAGACAAGGGTGGTTGAACTCTGTCTTCAAGATCTCTCCATTTATGAGCATACTCTTTGAACTTCTCATCACGGCCCATAGAGATGCTTTTTAGTTGCGTACGGGTTAGTGCCAATTCAGCGTTATACTGGTACTATTTGTAAAAAGCATAAGCCAAATCATTCCAGGTATGAATGTGGGTATTTTCTAGCTGGTAATACCACTTAAACTATGCTCCAGACAGACTATCTTGAAAGAAATGCATCCACAAGTTTTTATCAGCGGTGTGTGGTTGAATCTTATGAACATAGGACTTCAAATGAAGTTTGGGACAGGAAATGCCATCATACTTAGAAAAAGTAAGAACTTTGAACTTGCGGGGAATGACCACTCTAGGAACCAGGCTTAAATCATCAAAGTTCAACCCTGACATTTTCAGATTTTCCACATCATTCAGACGGTCTTCAAGTTGCTTATACTTCTCTTTGTCAGGAGGATACTGCTCGCTCATATAGTCTTCTTCCTCTTCTTCTTGAGACCCATGATGGCTTCCTTCATTTGCCTTGATACTTCCTTCAGTTTTGCCGCTCTTCTCTGAGAACTCAAGCTGACTGACTACCTTGACTGGACCTCTGAACCTTTTCCCCATGTTGAGAATACCAGCGATCTTCTTCTTCTTCTTCTTCTTCTTGATGATGAGCTCTTTCAGATATTTCTGTCCTTGGGCCAAGTTGGTGAAAATCTCTTGGAACTGAGCATTCTGAGCCTGGAGATATTTGACAGTTTGTTTGAGAGCCATTTCTGCTGAAATAAACAGTGAGAGAATGAGAAAACTGGTCTTCAGAGTACCTGTTATGAAATGATATGCTATGATATGCAATGTTATGCAATGCAATATTTTCAACGACCTTAGGAATTTAAATTTGGTAAGCAAGCAAGAACAAACTTTTTATTAGTTTGATTAGTAAATACAAAAGAAAGTTCAAGCATGAAATAAGACTCCTAGCGTTTACACCTCCCATGGGCGCTTCCTCTTGGTGTTGACATAGGTGTTAATGTTTTGTTCCTAGTGAAGTAGTTTCGTCAGCTCCAACACTCTTTTCTCGCTCACATAACATTGAACTTTGAATGTATCCTTTTCTTATTTAAGTTGAATCCAAGATCTCTTCAATTCTTCAAAATCGGTGGGCATATCTGGATGAAGAATGGTATAAGATTCATCGTCTTCAACAACAGGTTCCATAATTACTGGTAGAATAGAAGCATATAGCATCATGAGATTTTGAGCACGATCTCGCACCCATTTGAGGTAGGGTTCCCAAAGAATGGAGTTTTTATGCCACAAAGACTTGGTATCAGTCTTCTTCACCATGCCCCATACATGTATAAATCTTCGACGGTAACCTTGGAGATCGTTGTCGTAGTCAAACATAATGCCTTGGATGATCATATCATGAGTACCATCCCTTCGAGCATAACCAAACTGTCGTAGCGCTAGAGAATGGTTGTAAGTGATACCTCCCCTTATGCCAAGGAGTGGTACATTAGGGAATTCTCTACAACTCTCAATGAAAGTGAAGTCTTTTTTAGAGTAGAGAAACCAATGGATATCTAAGTGAGAGAGTGACATCATGAGAGTCTTTAACGGTATGCAACACATGAGAGTCCCTTATCTTTTCATAGTACGAGTGTGAAGAGAATGCAAAATATCTCAGAGCAGAATGGGCACAGGATTATGAGTGAGGAATATCTTGATGGCATTTATGTCTATGAATTGATCTGGATTAGGAAATAACACCAAACCATAGATTAGTAAAGCTAAAATATCTTCGAAAGCGTGGAAACTCATAGCCTTTAAGAATTCTCTAGCCTTCTTTATCAGAAACTTAGCAAGCAAACCCTTAACTCCACTTCTTGTTTCCCAATTAGCTTTAATGTATGACCTCTTTAGATGTAAAGCTGCTGCAATGTATTTAAACCTCAGAACTTTTTCTAGGCCGGTGAAAGGTATCTGATCAAGGATGAGTATTCCAAGTAGCTTAGAGAACTCTTCCACTGTAGGCACCAACTGTTAGTTTGGGAAAGTAAAGTAGTGATGTTTTGGATCAAAGAATTGGAATACAACGCTTATCATATCTTCTTCAAAACTAGAGGTAACCAAGTCGAGTAGATAACCATGCCTCTTGATTAACTGAGCATGGTCGGGAAATTTTGAGACTAACTTCTTGAGTTGAGAAGGTATACCCACGAAGTTGATTCAGATAGTCTTTCTGGAAGCCATAACCCTACAATAAAGAGCAAAAGTAAATCCCTAGGTCCTTTAAATGGTTAGAAATGTTATGATGTTAGGATGTCATGTTTAAATAGAACACACAAGAAACTCACACAATATCCTTAGGTTTAAGGCTTGCATGAGGTATAGGTTTCTACCCTACCGGAGTTTAAGTTGGTTCAACTTGCCCTATAATAGTAATCGGGTTCTAGGAATCTCATATCACGGATCTTTCTCGCAGGCTTTATTTTAGTACGGCTACCAAATGGTCGACCAAAACATCCTGAAAGTCGAATCTCAATAAGCATAGCATCGAGTATCAAACAACCTCGGTCTGCACTAAAGCTGGCTATCTCATTACCTTATAATAGCCAAGATGGGTCTATTAGGGTTCTAAAAGTTTAGGTATTGCTTGATGACACCACGCAGACGCCAAATATTTTCTAAACTGAACATGAGGAACATCAGGACATCCAAAGTGTCGCACTAACTGTAGCCATCATTTTAACTGTTTCGGTCTACGTCGAACAGTCGTGATGATCTATTACTATTTACCTAAGGAAACCTGGATTCGGGTGTAGGATCCCCCACAAATATAATACCCAAGCAATGTAACACCCCTTCTAATTTACTCGCGGTTTATATAATTTTAATCAGAGTTTATTCATAACATCGAGGGCGTCACAATTTAATTAATTCAAATAACTAAAAACAGTAATCATGCCTTGCACTGAAGAACTTGTTAAATAAAACAAACCAAGGATTATGTTTAATACAACGGAAATAATATAAGAATCCAGAATAATTCAAATTATAACTATTCCAAACATAAACCAAAAGAAAACAGTTTTAAATCCATAAAATTCCAAACGATCGTTCCCCAGTGTTACAACTACCAGAGCATGACACTGACACGCGGATTATCTAAATAGCACAACTCTAAAAGCTGTCCTCACCAATTCTCGAGCAACTATACTCCTCAATCTGAAATCATTAAAGTAAGGGTGAGATTTCATCAAGATTAAAATGCATTATACATTTCTCAAAAACAATAAAACAATCAATTCATTATTCACCCTTGTTAACAGCATTAGCATACAATTCACAAACACAATTCACACATTCATTATGCATACAGCAACAATTAGATGTAATTGAAACACTGGAAATCATCCTAACATGTTACAATTACATATGCAATGCAGACTCAAATGCACGTGGTACCAATCGTGAACCAAGTCCACACCCTGTTCCGCTTACACCTCGGAAAACAACGTCAATCAATGATTCGCCCATACATCACTGGGTCAAGAATCTAGCCTCACCACCTCTGTCCATTAGGTAAGTTTATTGGCCCTGCAAGTTCAATTCCGCACAATGGGAATGAACCATTACCAAAATGCTCATGCATGCATATTAGAAGCATGCAACAATTTAAACATGGAACATGAACACACAACATTATTCCAATTATATTCAATAACAACAACAGCATATGATAACAGCAATCATGAACATCAAATGTTAATCACAATCCATAAGTTAACATTCTGCACATTTAATCAACACATGATTCACAAATTCTCAACGAGTTCTTATTACGGAAGACAAATTAATCCTTCCAGATTTCAATTATTAGTGTTGAAAATATTTTCATTAGGTAGTACTCATCGTAAGCTTTCCAACGATACTAACTATGCCTAAATCGGAGCTACGGTCGAAAAGATATGATCGAAATCGTTTCAGAAAAATTATGTTCTGTCCAATACAGCATGTATCGATGCATAAGCCTATGCATCAATACATAAACAACATGTGTTGACACATGCATCATATGCATCGATGCATACATACAAAAATCCTGCATTTTTAAAATTTGCTTCAGTATGTGTTGACACATAAGCATCTTGTATCGATGTATAGCCCTGTTTTTGGCCTATTTATCGATGCATACGCATCTTGGATCGATGCATACGCATCTTGGATCGATGCATGGCTTCAAAATTCCTCCTATGGATCGATGCATGGCTCTATGAATCGATGCATAGCTTTCCAAAGCTTCTGGTTTTCAAAAATTCCACTGCATGCATCGATTCATAAAGGCTTGTGTCGACCCATACTGTTGTTTTTCATCAAAAATTCAGTTTTTATCTACTGTTACAAATTTCCATTAAATCCAATCATCACCAAACATCATGTCATCATAAAACAGAATTAATTACTATGTTTTTACATCCAATTGATCACAGAATTTGTTTTCTAATTAACCTATATTCATCCTACATAGATTAATCATTCATAACCGTCCCAATCATGGTTTTACGTCGGATTATAACGTTAGGGCACACTCAATTATCCTAATTCGAGATTCCTAACGGATTGATTCATTCTATTGATCATCAAAACCTATAAGGCATAATAATCAGATTCAATCCCCCTTACCTCGCGATGAATCTTCGAATTCTCGGCGTTTGGCTTTTTCTCCTCTTTTCTTTCTCTTCTCCAATCTCACGTAGAATGCAATCCTAATTTTCTCTTCTCTCTTGTTTCCTTTTATTCCTTTATTTATTCCTTTTTATTTGCCAAATAATAGAAATAAATGAATTAGGATTTAAGTAGAGCTTTTTACTCCATACACCCTACAATTCAACTTCACACCCCCAACACTTCCATGATTTAATTAATCCATTAAATCTATTAATTCAAAAATGTCAATAATTAAATCTTTAATTAAATTAATAATTAAATTTCTAATTATTTAATAATTGAGTTAATTTGGGGTGTCACAAGCAACCCTTAAAAGTAAAGCATACAAAGTAAATAGAAACTGAGTAAAAGTGATCTAAAACCCTAAGGTAACCTCTCTTTGGGTGTTCCTCAGCAGAGTCGCCAGTTCTGTAACACGGTGGGAGAACTTACTTGTTTGTTTTGTGTTTTATCGCAAATGTTGCGGTTATCAAGAGTCGCCATCGGCTTTTCTTTTATCCAATAAAGGAAAGGTGAAAAGAACAGGAAAAACCTTTGATAGATTCTGAGTACGGGAGATAATTATGAAAAGGGAAGGTATTAACATCCTTTCCATCCATAGTTATCTACGGGCTCTTAATTTCTTTAGCTTACTTTCTGAAAACTCGCTTTTGTGTGTGTGTTTAAAAAAGCTATTTTGCTTTGACTTCGTAATGATTCTTGTATCAGTCCTCAAAAATGTATACGAAGTGTTTGAAAATATTTCGAAAGCTTAACTTTGTAATGATTCTCGTATGAATGCATACAAAGTGTTTGTGAAAGTATTTTTGAAAAGAGTATGAGGTGTGAAAAGTATTTTCATTGAGCAAGAAATTTAGAGTCTTATTACATGCTCAAAAGGTCGTTCTTGTTATTTTCCTTCTCCTTTAGGATAATGCTATCCATACCATTAGTTGGTAGGTAACCTTATCTGTTAGATGTGAAGGGACGGGCGTAGGGTCATCGTATGGTTATTGAAGGCAACATTGTAAGGATACCTTAGCAATTTGTAGGGACGATCATCACTTATTCGCAGGGAACAACCGAGGGACGAGATCATATATTCGTAGGCAACGTTGAGGGTCATCGAGGGACTAGGATCTTTGTGATGATTTGGATCGGGGGACTTTTGCTAATGGTACCCCTACGTTCGAGAGACACGACCATTTTTATTTGTAAGGCAACAAGAGAGGATACCCTAAGAGTGCAAGTGTGAAAAGTGTATTTAATTCAGATATGTTATCTTGGAGATTAGGTATTCTAAGATTGATTGATTAGTCTTTCCATACAATCCTATTAGCCATACATCTAAACAGTTTATATACAGTTTATAACGGGTGCAAAAAGTAAATGCAGAAAAGTAAATCCTACGCTATTACAAGGCTTTGGGGCAGATATATAATAGGAGGTGCGGAAAGTAAAGGCGGAAAGTAAACCCTAATTAAGTTATTACATCCTATGAGTAGATACATAATGATAAAAATATGCGAGAAATTAACCCTAGCCATTACAACTTGGAAGCAGTTACGATAATCGGAAAAAGTATCAACACAAGGATTAAATCGGAATAAGAGAAAATAACGTTTGGAAAAAAGATTTTCGTGTTAGTAAAAAAAAGTTTTAAAATTAGTAAAAGAGTTTGAGATTAGTAGAAACCCTAATTACTTGGAGGAAAAATATTTTTGTATTTTTGTGGGTTGATTTTATTTAAGAAAATAAATTAAAGTTAATTTTATGGTTAATTCAACAATAATTAAAATAAAAGGAAAAAAGTAAATATTTTTGGTGTCAAAAATAAAATTAGGATTTTTGTGACCTAAATCTAAAAAAGAAAATATTTTTGTGATTTTTTGTTGTATTTAAAAAATATTTGAAGGAAAATAAAATAAAATTAGAAAATAAATTTAAAATAGGAAAATAAGAAGAAATAAGTTACTGAGGAAAATTATCAAAAAAAATATATGTAGCCCCTGGGTTTCAAACTCAGGACCCAATGGTCACCAGCCTTGCCTCCTTGCCATCTATGCCACTTGCTTGACCTATTATGGAATCAGAAAGAAAATAATATATAATAAAATAAATTTTAAAATATATTAAATTCAAAATGCGCGTGCAAGGGGCTTCTTCCCCGATTTGAATTTCTGGGACTTTTACCTACAGATGTTTTCGTTGCTAAAACCTATAGTGACGGCTTCGCCCGTCACCATAACACTTGTAAATTTCAAAAATAAAGAACACGCAATAAAAATTAATGGTGAGACCATGGTTCGATTGGAAACTTCGTTCTGAGTATGATGGTACCCTCAATTTGGTCCAATTTTACTTGTAACCATGTGTCATACCCCAAAATTTGCCCTCCATCTATTCAAGAGATTTCATACATCCATACTCAAAGATTCCTCAAGAGTTGATCAGACAAACTCTCTCCTAGACAATCAACCCAAACTAGGGTTTGGTATCTCTCAAGTCAAGATGGATTTCCAACATCTCCAATGGCCTTCATGCCTCCTCATATGCTTCAAAGATTCCCCATGCCAAGTTTCAAGCCTCACAAGTCAAGTTTCCTCAGACAGTTGCTCAGATGGTTGAAAATCGGGTGTATTGGACAAAAAGTCAACTGTGGTCAACATACAGTCAAAACTTCTGATTTTTGGTCAACATCCTCATTTTGAAGTTACATTCATCATTTGATCAAGGGTTGATCATGATTCATCAAGAAAACTCAAGATTTGCTCAAAAGTCAAACTTTCTAAATTAGGGTTTCTAGGTGAAAAGTCAACTGAACTTTGACTGATCATAACTTTCTCATACTTTCTCAGAAATTTTTCCACCACCTCTTGTTTTGAAGGAAATTCAATTCTCTACAACTTCATGTCTCACAAGAATGTCCAAAAAATGCTTCATTTGAGAGGTATGGCTCAAAACATTACAGGTCATTTTCAAAGTCAACAAAAAGTCAACTTTTTGATTTGAAGATATATTGAGCATGGTAACTCCAATTGAGATGAGACCAAAGACATTGTGATGAGAGCAAATATTGTTCTTAGGAAACTCCCCCTGAAAATATGCATGCTTTTGAAGGAATATTCTCCCCCTCATTGTTAGTAACATAACATAATTTAGTAGTGAGACTAAATAGTAAAAACAAAGAGAATAATTTCATACTAATATATTAATTTCATAGATAATAGATAATTATACAAAGTTTAATAATGTTTGAAGATCAAAACATGATTTGCATCAATGTATTGGGGCACAAACAAACAAAAGGATCTTGTTCAAACAAAACTAGGTGTAGATAAACAAATCAAAAGATAGCACATATATAGCACATATTTTTCTAATCTCCCCCTTTTGTCAACATTATCAAAAAGAAGGGGGGAACAAAAAGGCCAGCAAGCAAAACATGACTAATGAGCAGGGGCCTCATCATCTAAAGTAGCTTTAGAAGATAGCGGCAGCCTGGGAAACTGCATGGTTGAGATATCAGGAACTCTTAGACTAGGGAAAAGAGGACAAAGATTGATGGTGAGGTAGTCAGCGCATAAATTCTTCATTACCATGAATTGCTTTTGAAGAGAGGTCATAGAGTGAACATAGATATCCTCATTGGGATTTGGAGGATCTGATGGGGTGAAGGTTTGTGGTGGGACGGGTGGACGAGCAGGTAAACTTGAAATACCTCTAAAAATGATTATGTGAGAGAGGTTAATATGGCAGGATCGGCAAGAGTAACGTTGGAGTCATTTGTTGTGTTCCTTGGAGGTGATGAATCATATCATCAATCTCAAAACCAGTATCACCATTTTTAGGAGATGAAAATAGTGGAGATTCATCTCGTGGAAATAATGGAGCAATGAAGGAATCAGGCTCAATATTGGGAATTTCATAATTTTCTTCAATGGATTGATTATCATGATGACAAAGCAGGGTGTCAATTTGACGGTTAAATTCTTCAGAGTTTGTTGATGGACCATCACATGTGGAGAGGCACGAAGCAATGGACTTGGTAATTTTTGGAGGAGATGGAATTGAGATGATTGGAGAAGTGATTATAGAGGGTGAAGGAGGAGGAACGGTTAGATTTTGTTGGTTTGATACAAGCTCAGCCTCAAGTAGAGAGATCGTTGAAGAGATTTGTGTTGTTGAATGGTTTACTGGAAATGATCAAGATGTTCTTCTTCGGTTTGTGATCGAGCTATTATGTCATCGACGTAGACCTCTATCTTGTGATGGATCATATCATGGAATAAAGCCACCATAGCACGTTGGTATGTTGCGCCAGCATTCTTCAACATGAATGGTATGACCTTGTAACAGAAGTTCCCCCACTGTGTAATGAAAGTAGTCTTCTCCATGTCTTCGGGAGCCATTTTGATTTGATTGTAACATGAGAAACCATCCATGAAAGATAAAACCTTATGTTGAGCGGTGTTGTCAACTAGTACATCGATATGTGGAAGCAGAAAATCGTCTTTCGGGCTCGCCTTATTCAGATCTCAGTAGTCCACACACATACATACTTTTCCGTCCTTAGGTACTGGTACCACGTTTGCCACCAACTGTGGATAGGAAGTAACGAATAAGAAATAGGCATTGAACTGCTTTATGACTTCGACTTTAATCTTCTCAGACATTTTAAGACGCATACAGCAGACCTTCTGCTTTACAGGAAGAAACCCTTCTTTTGTTGGTAGTCGGTGCACCACAATATCCATATTTAAACCTGGCATGTCTTCGTAGGACCAAGCAAAAATCTCGATGCAATCTCGTAGAATCCGGATCAAGCTTTCCTTAACATTGTTTTTAAGACCCGCTCCAATCTTGATTTCTTTTCTGTGTTCTTTGGTACCTAAATTCACGACCTCGACCGGCTCTTTGTGCGGCTGTATGGCCCTTTCCTCTTGCTGTAGTAGTCTGGAAAGTTCTCATGGAACTTCACAATCTTCCTCGCCTTCGTCTTTGGCTTGGTAGATAAAATTATCAAAGTCATATTTAGCAATAGTAGAGTTGTTATCGATGGGATCCGGAGTGAACATGGATCTGCAGTTTATTACGCGGGTGTGTGTAAGAACACATAGCTTTTTTGAAAAGGTGATAAAGTAAAGGAAAAACAAAGAACACAAAATTTTAATGAAAAAGTCCAATGCTTTATTGAATGAAAATATGTGAATGACAAATAATAACCCTCACAAATGAGCCATTGTGCCCCGAGCAAGGCACTAGGCTTAAAGTCTTATTATTCAAAGCTATAAAACTCAAGAGCATAAAAACAGAAAAACAATTACTCCTAACTAAAGGAGATTGTCATAACATCCTTATTCGTCCAATTGTTGAGCCTGTTGCCGGTAGTAAGGAAGATACAGTTGTTGATGTCGAAGTCACCATCATCGTCTTCTATAGCATGAACTCCATTCTTGTTGATGCGGAATGGAGGCCCACCAGCACGTTCGCGGTGTATCATCTTCTGACCTTTGGAAGTGAAGCCTAAAATAGTCTTGTCAAATTTGAATGGAAAATCGGGCAATTGACCCCAAACAGTACAACCTCCTTCTTCTACTACAGCTCTGGTATCCTTCAGCGAGGCCATCTTTGGTGGAACTCTAATAATCTTAGGGGTGACAGGAGCGTCAACAGGCATGAATCATGGAACTACTTCAAAAGCTTGACAGAGAGTTTCGATAAATTTGCCTTCAATTTCAATGTATCGGAATGATTGGAGATGGCTCACCATATATTCTTTTTCTCCGCAGACGGTAACAATCTTCCCTTTTGCTGGGTATTTCAACTTTTGATGTAGAGTAGAGATAATAACGCATGCCCCATGTATCCAAGGGCGTCTAAGCAAGCAAGAATAAGCTGGGCGAATATCCATCACAAATAAAGTAGAGTCAAAAGTTTGGGAACCCACTTTGATCGGCAGGTTGAGCTCTCCAAGTACTGTTCTCTTCGACCCATCAAAAGCATTTTACGACTATGTCACTGGGCTTCATGACCACTTCTTCAACAACAAGTATTTCTAGATCACTTTTCGGTAGGACATTCAGAGCAGAGCCAATATCCACCAACTAATGAGACAACGTAGTACCCTTACACTCTATAAAGATGTGCAAGGATTTGTTATGTTTTCTTTCGGTAGGAGTGAAATCAGCATAAAAAATCCCAAACTATTGTCTGCGGTCAGGCTAGCAATACAACTTTCAAATTGATCAGCAGAAGTGTCTTGCGATACATGAGCATTCTTCAGGAATTTCACCAAGGCTTTAGCATGAGCCTCAAAGCATAGTAACAGTGCTAGCATGGAAATCTTGGATGAAATTTTTCCCAACTGCTCCACAACATTGTAATCGCTTTTCTTAATAATCTTCAGGATTTCCTCCACCTCTTGCTTGGAGGTATCTTCATAAACTTCCTTTGGTACTTCTGTCTGAGCAGGCTGAGTTATTTTCTCTTTGCCTTGAGCCTCGATGGCTGGTTCAACAACAAGAATACGGATTGGTGCAACAGTGTCTTTTGGAGGAGAGATATTTGGAGAAAACATTATTCCGGTTTTGGTTACTTTGCTTGATCCGGTGATATTATTGATATCAGGATTAGCGGCTTCAATTGTGTTGTCTTTGATGTTCAATGGTTCTTGTTTGACGCCATGGTAGTAAACTTCGGCTCCATAATTCCAAGGTATAGCTTTGTCAGAGGAATATGGAATTGGTCTGGGTGAGGTAATAATTAGAGGTTCCACTCTAGATACTGGATAGGCAGAGGTGATCTTTATTGTGTTTACGTCGACATATTCTTCGGGATAGTCATGATCTCCCCATCTGGTTGCTTTGATGTCTTCAATTGCAATCTTGGAGCTTTCGAGGGCGGTATATTTCACCATGAAATCAAATTTCCCACTTGGATTCCACAAGGTATCCCAGACTTCTGGTATGGCTTCTTCTACGCTTACGTCTTCAACTTTTAAGCTTTTGGAAACATCTTCGCACAAACTTTCTACATACGGAGTTTTCACGAATAACACTTCTCGGTTGTCCATCAAGCGTTGAACACCTCTATCCAACCAAGCACATCCATTGGGTTTGGATGCGCAATAACAATAATTGTCAAAACATCCTGGAAACAAACTGGCTTGTAGCAGATTCTTCTTAACAGTCATCAAGGGAGTGGTTAACTCATTCACAGCAAAGACATAAGAGTTGTTATCAATGATGTTGGAGCTCTTGCCACGATAAGGAATTGGTGCATTGATCATATTCGGTGTTTCGACAAGAGGGTTGAATTCGATTTCCTGAGCTTCAATCATGTCTTGAATCTTGTTCTTCAGGGCCCAATAGTTGTTGGTGTCGTGCCCAGGGCTATTGGAATGGTATGCACACCTTGCATTAGGATTGTACTTCGGAGAAGATGTGTTGACATGCTGAGGAGGATCTTTCAAAGTAATCAGCTCCGTTTTCAACATGTTTTGTAATGCTTGAGACGTTGGCATGTTGATCTTCGTAAACTGTCTTCTAGGCGTGTTCTGCCTACGTGTATTTTCTTGTTGAGGTTGCATTAGTGTGGGATTAGAGATCAGGACTGCCCCTACATATTGGTGGCGATCAACTTTATTATGGCTCTTCTGTCTATACACAACATTGGATTCTTTCTTCGCACCAAAATACCTCTTCGCAACATTTGAAGATGTCTCAACTTGAATCTTTCCACTCTTAATTCCAGCTTCAATAAGTTCGCCTGTCAATATCAGTTTAGTGAATCCGGCTGAGGAATTTCCAATCAGATGATTGAAGAATGGGCCTATTAGTGTTCCCATAAACATGTCAACCAATTCCCTATTAGACAAGGGTGGTTGAACTCTGTCTTCAAGATCTCTCCATTTATGAGCATACTCTTTGAACTTCTCATCACGGCCCATAGAGATGCTTTTTAGTTGCGTACGGGTTAGTGCCAATTCAGCGTTATACTGGTACTATTTGTAAAAAGCATAAGCCAAATCATTCCAGGTATGAATGTGGGTATTTTCTAGCTGGTAATACCACTTAAACTATGCTCCAGACAGACTATCTTGAAAGAAATGCATCCACAAGTTTTTATCAGCGGTGTGTGGTTGAATCTTATGAACATAGGACTTCAAATGAAGTTTGGGACAGGAAATGCCATCATACTTAGAAAAAGTAAGAACTTTGAACTTGCGGGGAATGACCACTCTAGGAACCAGGCTTAAATCATCAAAGTTCAACCCTGACATTTTCAGATTTTCCACATCATTCAGACGGTCTTCAAGTTGCTTATACTTCTCTTTGTCAGGAGGATACTGCTCGCTCATATAGTCTTCTTCCTCTTCTTCTTGAGACCCATGATGGCTTCCTTCATTTGCCTTGATACTTCCTTCAGTTTTGCCGCTCTTCTCTGAGAACTCAAGCTGACTGACTACCTTGACTGGACCTCTGAACCTTTTCCCCATGTTGAGAATACCAGCGATCTTCTTCTTCTTCTTCTTCTTCTTGATGATGAGCTCTTTCAGATATTTCTGTCCTTGGGCCAAGTTGGTGAAAATCTCTTGGAACTGAGCATTCTGAGCCTGGAGATATTTGACAGTTTGTTTGAGAGCCATTTCTGCTGAAATAAACAGTGAGAGAATGAGAAAACTGGTCTTCAGAGTACCTGTTATGAAATGATATGCTATGATATGCAATGTTATGCAATGCAATATTTTCAACGACCTTAGGAATTTAAATTTGGTAAGCAAGCAAGAACAAACTTTTTATTAGTTTGATTAGTAAATACAAAAGAAAGTTCAAGCATGAAATAAGACTCCTAGCGTTTACACCTCCCATGGGCGCTTCCTCTTGGTGTTGACATAGGTGTTAATGTTTTGTTCCTAGTGAAGTAGTTTCGTCAGCTCCAACACTCTTTTCTCGCTCACATAACATTGAACTTTGAATGTATCCTTTTCTTATTTAAGTTGAATCCAAGATCTCTTCAATTCTTCAAAATCGGTGGGCATATCTGGATGAAGAATGGTATAAGATTCATCGTCTTCAACAACAGGTTCCATAATTACTGGTAGAATAGAAGCATATAGCATCATGAGATTTTGAGCACGATCTCGCACCCATTTGAGGTAGGGTTCCCAAAGAATGGAGTTTTTATGCCACAAAGACTTGGTATCAGTCTTCTTCACCATGCCCCATACATGTATAAATCTTCCGACGGTAACCTTGGAGATCGTTGTCGTAGTCAAACATAATGCCTTGGATGATCATATCATGAGTACCATCCCTTCGAGCATAACCAAACTGTCGTAGCGCTAGAGAATGGTTGTAAGTGATACCTCCCCTTATGCCAAGGAGTGGTACATTAGGGAATTCTCTACAACTCTCAATGAAAGTGAAGTCTTTTTTAGAGTAGAGAAACCAATGGATATCTAAGTGAGAGAGTGACATCATGAGAGTCTTTAACGGTATGCAACACATGAGAGTCCCTTATCTTTTCATAGTACGAGTGTGAAGAGAATGCAAAATATCTCAGAGCAGAATGGGCACAGGATTATGAGTGAGGAATATCTTGATGGCATTTATGTCTATGAATTGATCTGGATTAGGAAATAACACCAAACCATAGATTAGTAAAGCTAAAATATCTTCGAAAGCGTGGAAACTCATAGCCTTTAAGAATTCTCTAGCCTTCTTTATCAGAAACTTAGCAAGCAAACCCTTAACTCCACTTCTTGTTTCCCAATTAGCTTTAATGTATGACCTCTTTAGATGTAAAGCTGCTGCAATGTATTTAAACCTCAGAACTTTTTCTAGGCCGGTGAAAGGTATCTGATCAAGGATGAGTATTCCAAGTAGCTTAGAGAACTCTTCCACTGTAGGCACCAACTGTTAGTTTGGGAAAGTAAAGTAGTGATGTTTTGGATCAAAGAATTGGAATACAACGCTTATCATATCTTCTTCAAAACTAGAGGTAACCAAGTCGAGTAGATAACCATGCCTCTTGATTAACTGAGCATGGTCGGGGAAATTTTGAGACTAACTTCTTGAGTTGAGAAGGTATACCCACGAAGTTGATTCAGATAGTCTTTCTGGAAGCCATAACCCTACAATAAAGAGCAAAAGTAAATCCCTAGGTCCTTTAAATGGTTAGAAATGTTATGATGTTAGGATGTCATGTTTAAATAGAACACACAAGAAACTCACACAATATCCTTAGGTTTAAGGCTTGCATGAGGTATAGGTTTCTACCCTACCGGAGTTTAAGTTGGTTCAACTTGCCCTATAATAGTAATCGGGTTCTAGGAATCTCATATCACGGATCTTTCTCGCAGGCTTTATTTTAGTACGGCTACCAAATGGTCGACCAAAACATCCTGAAAGTCGAATCTCAATAAGCATAGCATCGAGTATCAAACAACCTCGGTCTGCACTAAAGCTGGCTATCTCATTACCTTATAATAGCCAAGATGGGTCTATTAGGGTTCTAAAAGTTTAGGTATTGCTTGATGACACCACGCAGACGCCAAATATTTTCTAAACTGAACATGAGGAACATCAGGACATCCAAAGTGTCGCACTAACTGTAGCCATCATTTTAACTGTTTCGGTCTACGTCGAACAGTCGTGATGATCTATTACTATTTACCTAAGGAAACCTGGATTCGGGTGTAGGATCCCCCACAAATATAATACCCAAGCAATGTAACACCCCTTCTAATTTACTCGCGGTTTATATAATTTTAATCAGAGTTTATTCATAACATCGAGGGCGTCACAATTTAATTAATTCAAATAACTAAAAACAGTAATCATGCCTTGCACTGAAGAACTTGTTAAATAAAACAAACCAAGGATTATGTTTAATACAACGGAAATAATATAAGAATCCAGAATAATTCAAATTATAACTATTCCAAACATAAACCAAAAGAAAACAGTTTTAAATCCATAAAATTCCAAACGATCGTTCCCCAGTGTTACAACTACCAGAGCATGACACTGACACGCGGATTATCTAAATAGCACAACTCTAAAAGCTGTCCTCACCAATTCTCGAGCAACTATACTCCTCAATCTGAAATCATTAAAGTAAGGGTGAGATTTCATCAAGATTAAAATGCATTATACATTTCTCAAAAACAATAAAACAATCAATTCATTATTCACCCTTGTTAACAGCATTAGCATACAATTCACAAACACAATTCACACATTCATTATGCATACAGCAACAATTAGATGTAATTGAAACACTGGAAATCATCCTAACATGTTACAATTACATATGCAATGCAGACTCAAATGCACGTGGTACCAATCGTGAACCAAGTCCACACCCTGTTCCGCTTACACCTCGGAAAACAACGTCAATCAATGATTCGCCCATACATCACTGGGTCAAGAATCTAGCCTCACCACCTCTGTCCATTAGGTAAGTTTATTGGCCCTGCAAGTTCAATTCCGCACAATGGGAATGAACCATTACCAAAATGCTCATGCATGCATATTAGAAGCATGCAACAATTTAAACATGGAACATGAACACACAACATTATTCCAATTATATTCAATAACAACAACAGCATATGATAACAGCAATCATGAACATCAAATGTTAATCACAATCCATAAGTTAACATTCTGCACATTTAATCAACACATGATTCACAAATTCTCAACGAGTTCTTATTACGGAAGACAAATTAATCCTTCCAGATTTCAATTATTAGTGTTGAAAATATTTTCATTAGGTAGTACTCATCGTAAGCTTTCCAACGATACTAACTATGCCTAAATCGGAGCTACGGTCGAAAAGATATGATCGAAATCGTTTCAGAAAAATTATGTTCTGTCCAATACAGCATGTATCGATGCATAAGCCTATGCATCAATACATAAACAACATGTGTTGACACATGCATCATATGCATCGATGCATACATACAAAAATCCTGCATTTTTAAAATTTGCTTCAGTATGTGTTGACACATAAGCATCTTGTATCGATGTATAGCCCTGTTTTTGGCCTATTTATCGATGCATACGCATCTTGGATCGATGCATACGCATCTTGGATCGATGCATGGCTTCAAAATTCCTCCTATGGATCGATGCATGGCTCTATGAATCGATGCATAGCTTTCCAAAGCTTCTGGTTTTCAAAAATTCCACTGCATGCATCGATTCATAAAGGCTTGTGTCGACCCATACTGTTGTTTTTCATCAAAAATTCAGTTTTTATCTACTGTTACGAATTTCCATTAAATCCAATCATCACCAAACATCATGTCATCATAAAACAGAATTAATTACTATGTTTTTACATCCAATTGATCACAGAATTTGTTTTCTAATTAACCTATATTCATCCTACATAGATTAATCATTCATAACCGTCCCAATCATGGTTTTACGTCGGATTATAACGTTAGGGCACACTCAATTATCCTAATTCGAGATTCCTAACGGATTGATTCATTCTATTGATCATCAAAACCTATAAGGCATAATAATCAGATTCAATCCCCCTTACCTCGCGATGAATCTTCGAATTCTCGGCGTTTGGCTTTTTCTCCTCTTTTCTTTCTCTTCTCCAATCTCACGTAGAATGCAATCCTAATTTTCTCTTCTCTCTTGTTTCCTTTTATTCCTTTATTTATTCCTTTTTATTTGCCAAATAATAGAAATAAATGAATTAGGATTTAAGTAGAGCTTTTTACTCCATACACCCTACAATTCAACTTCACACCCCCAACACTTCCATGATTTAATTAATCCATTAAATCTATTAATTCAAAAATGTCAATAATTAAATCTTTAATTAAATTAATAATTAAATTTCTAATTATTTAATAATTGAGTTAATTTGGGGTGTCACAAGCAACCCTTAAAAGTAAAGCATACAAAGTAAATAGAAACTGAGTAAAAGTGATCTAAAACCCTAAGGTAACCTCTCTTTGGGTGTTCCTCAGCAGAGTCGCCAGTTCTGTAACACGGTGGGAGAACTTACTTGTTTGTTTTGTGTTTTATCGCAAATGTTGCGGTTATCAAGAGTCGCCATCGGCTTTTCTTTTATCCAATAAAGGAAAGGTGAAAAGAACAGGAAAAACCTTTGATAGATTCTGAGTACGGGAGATAATTATGAAAAGGGAAGGTATTAACATCCTTTCCATCCATAGTTATCTACGGGCTCTTAATTTCTTTAGCTTACTTTCTGAAAACTCGCTTTTGTGTGTGTGTTTAAAAAAGCTATTTTGCTTTGACTTCGTAATGATTCTTGTATCAGTCCTCAAAAATGTATACGAAGTGTTTGAAAATATTTCGAAAGCTTAACTTTGTAATGATTCTCGTATGAATGCATACAAAGTGTTTGTGAAAGTATTTTTGAAAAGAGTATGAGGTGTGAAAAGTATTTTCATTGAGCAAGAAATTTAGAGTCTTATTACATGCTCAAAAGGTCGTTCTTGTTATTTTCCTTCTCCTTTAGGATAATGCTATCCATACCATTAGTTGGTAGGTAACCTTATCTGTTAGATGTGAAGGGACGGGCGTAGGGTCATCGTATGGTTATTGAAGGCAACATTGTAAGGATACCTTAGCAATTTGTAGGGACGATCATCACTTATTCGCAGGGAACAACCGAGGGACGAGATCATATATTCGTAGGCAACGTTGAGGGTCATCGAGGGACTAGGATCTTTGTGATGATTTGGATCGGGGGACTTTTGCTAATGGTACCCCTACGTTCGAGAGACACGACCATTTTTATTTGTAAGGCAACAAGAGAGGATACCCTAAGAGTGCAAGTGTGAAAAGTGTATTTAATTCAGATATGTTATCTTGGAGATTAGGTATTCTAAGATTGATTGATTAGTCTTTCCATACAATCCTATTAGCCATACATCTAAACAGTTTATATACAGTTTATAACGGGTGCAAAAAGTAAATGCAGAAAAGTAAATCCTACGCTATTACAAGGCTTTGGGGCAGATATATAATAGGAGGTGCGGAAAGTAAAGGCGGAAAGTAAACCCTAATTAAGTTATTACATCCTATGAGTAGATACATAATGATAAAAATATGCGAGAAATTAACCCTAGCCATTACAACTTGGAAGCAGTTACGATAATCGGAAAAAGTATCAACACAAGGATTAAATCGGAATAAGAGAAAATAACGTTTGGAAAAAAGATTTTCGTGTTAGTAAAAAAAAGTTTTAAAATTAGTAAAAGAGTTTGAGATTAGTAGAAACCCTAATTACTTGGAGGAAAAATATTTTTGTATTTTTGTGGGTTGATTTTATTTAAGAAAATAAATTAAAGTTAATTTTATGGTTAATTCAACAATAATTAAAATAAAAGGAAAAAAGTAAATATTTTTGGTGTCAAAAATAAAATTAGGATTTTTGTGACCTAAATCTAAAAAAGAAAATATTTTTGTGATTTTTTGTTGTATTTAAAAAATATTTGAAGGAAAATAAAATAAAATTAGAAAATAAATTTAAAATAGGAAAATAAGAAGAAATAAGTTACTGAGGAAAATTATCAAAAAAAATATATGTAGCCCCTGGGTTTCAAACTCAGGACCCAATGGTCACCAGCCTTGCCTCCTTGCCATCTATGCCACTTGCTTGACCTATTATGGAATCAGAAAGAAAATAATATATAATAAAATAAATTTTAAAATATATTAAATTCAAAATGCGCGTGCAAGGGGCTTCTTCCCCGATTTGAATTTCTGGGACTTTTACCTACAGATGTTTTCGTTGCTAAAACCTATAGTGACGGCTTCGCCCGTCACCATAACACTTGTAAATTTCAAAAATAAAGAACACGCAATAAAAATTAATGGTGAGACCATGGTTCGATTGGAAACTTCGTTCTGAGTATGATGGTACCCTCAATTTGGTCCAATTTTACTTGTAACCATGTGTCATACCCCAAAATTTGCCCTCCATCTATTCAAGAGATTTCATACATCCATACTCAAAGATTCCTCAAGAGTTGATCAGACAAACTCTCTCCTAGACAATCAACCCAAACTAGGGTTTGGTATCTCTCAAGTCAAGATGGATTTCCAACATCTCCAATGGCCTTCATGCCTCCTCATATGCTTCAAAGATTCCCCATGCCAAGTTTCAAGCCTCACAAGTCAAGTTTCCTCAGACAGTTGCTCAGATGGTTGAAAATCGGGTGTATTGGACAAAAAGTCAACTGTGGTCAACATACAGTCAAAACTTCTGATTTTTGGTCAACATCCTCATTTTGAAGTTACATTCATCATTTGATCAAGGGTTGATCATGATTCATCAAGAAAACTCAAGATTTGCTCAAAAGTCAAACTTTCTAAATTAGGGTTTCTAGGTGAAAAGTCAACTGAACTTTGACTGATCATAACTTTCTCATACTTTCTCAGAAATTTTTCCACCACCTCTTGTTTTGAAGGAAATTCAATTCTCTACAACTTCATGTCTCACAAGAATGTCCAAAAAATGCTTCATTTGAGAGGTATGGCTCAAAACATTACAGGTCATTTTCAAAGTCAACAAAAAGTCAACTTTTTGATTTGAAGATATATTGAGCATGGTAACTCCAATTGAGATGAGACCAAAGACATTGTGATGAGAGCAAATATTGTTCTTAGGAAACTCCCCCTGAAAATATGCATGCTTTTGAAGGAATATTCTCCCCCTCATTGTTAGTAACATAACATAATTTAGTAGTGAGACTAAATAGTAAAAACAAAGAGAATAATTTCATACTAATATATTAATTTCATAGATAATAGATAATTATACAAAGTTTAATAATGTTTGAAGATCAAAACATGATTTGCATCAATGTATTGGGGCACAAACAAACAAAAGGATCTTGTTCAAACAAAACTAGGTGTAGATAAACAAATCAAAAGATAGCACATATATAGCACATATTTTTCTAATCTCCCCCTTTTGTCAACATTATCAAAAAGAAGGGGGGAACAAAAAGGCCAGCAAGCAAAACATGACTAATGAGCAGGGGCCTCATCATCTAAAGTAGCTTTAGAAGATAGCGGCAGCCTGGGAAACTGCATGGTTGAGATATCAGGAACTCTTAGACTAGGGAAAAGAGGACAAAGATTGATGGTGAGGTAGTCAGCGCATAAATTCTTCATTACCATGAATTGCTTTTGAAGAGAGGTCATAGAGTGAACATAGATATCCTCATTGGGATTTGGAGGATCTGATGGGGTGAAGGTTTGTGGTGGGACGGGTGGACGAGCAGGTAAACTTGAAATACCTCTAAAAATGATTATGTGAGAGAGGTTAATATGGCAGGATCGGCAAGAGTAACGTTGGAGTCATTTGTTGTGTTCCTTGGAGGTGATGAATCATATCATCAATCTCAAAACCAGTATCACCATTTTTAGGAGATGAAAATAGTGGAGATTCATCTCGTGGAAATAATGGAGCAATGAAGGAATCAGGCTCAATATTGGGAATTTCATAATTTTCTTCAATGGATTGATTATCATGATGACAAAGCAGGGTGTCAATTTGACGGTTAAATTCTTCAGAGTTTGTTGATGGACCATCACATGTGGAGAGGCACGAAGCAATGGACTTGGTAATTTTTGGAGGAGATGGAATTGAGATGATTGGAGAAGTGATTATAGAGGGTGAAGGAGGAGGAACGGTTAGATTTTGTTGGTTTGATACAAGCTCAGCCTCAAGTAGAGAGATCGTTGAAGAGATTTGTGTTGTTGAATGGTTTACTGGAAATGATCAAGATGTTCTTCTTCGGTTTGTGATCGAGCTATTATGTCATCGACGTAGACCTCTATCTTGTGATGGATCATATCATGGAATAAAGCCACCATAGCACGTTGGTATGTTGCGCCAGCATTCTTCAACATGAATGGTATGACCTTGTAACAGAAGTTCCCCCACTGTGTAATGAAAGTAGTCTTCTCCATGTCTTCGGGAGCCATTTTGATTTGATTGTAACATGAGAAACCATCCATGAAAGATAAAACCTTATGTTGAGCGGTGTTGTCAACTAGTACATCGATATGTGGAAGCAGAAAATCGTCTTTCGGGCTCGCCTTATTCAGATCTCAGTAGTCCACACACATACATACTTTTCCGTCCTTAGGTACTGGTACCACGTTTGCCACCAACTGTGGATAGGAAGTAACGAATAAGAAATAGGCATTGAACTGCTTTATGACTTCGACTTTAATCTTCTCAGACATTTTAAGACGCATACAGCAGACCTTCTGCTTTACAGGAAGAAACCCTTCTTTTGTTGGTAGTCGGTGCACCACAATATCCATATTTAAACCTGGCATGTCTTCGTAGGACCAAGCAAAAATCTCGATGCAATCTCGTAGAATCCGGATCAAGCTTTCCTTAACATTGTTTTTAAGACCCGCTCCAATCTTGATTTCTTTTCTGTGTTCTTTGGTACCTAAATTCACGACCTCGACCGGCTCTTTGTGCGGCTGTATGGCCCTTTCCTCTTGCTGTAGTAGTCTGGAAAGTTCTCATGGAACTTCACAATCTTCCTCGCCTTCGTCTTTGGCTTGGTAGATAAAATTATCAAAGTCATATTTAGCAATAGTAGAGTTGTTATCGATGGGATCCGGAGTGAACATGGATCTGCAGTTTATTACGCGGGTGTGTGTAAGAACACATAGCTTTTTTGAAAAGGTGATAAAGTAAAGGAAAAACAAAGAACACAAAATTTTAATGAAAAAGTCCAATGCTTTATTGAATGAAAATATGTGAATGACAAATAATAACCCTCACAAATGAGCCATTGTGCCCCGAGCAAGGCACTAGGCTTAAAGTCTTATTATTCAAAGCTATAAAACTCAAGAGCATAAAAACAGAAAAACAATTACTCCTAACTAAAGGAGATTGTCATAACATCCTTATTCGTCCAATTGTTGAGCCTGTTGCCGGTAGTAAGGAAGATACAGTTGTTGATGTCGAAGTCACCATCATCGTCTTCTATAGCATGAACTCCATTCTTGTTGATGCGGAATGGAGGCCCACCAGCACGTTCGCGGTGTATCATCTTCTGACCTTTGGAAGTGAAGCCTAAAATAGTCTTGTCAAATTTGAATGGAAAATCGGGCAATTGACCCCAAACAGTACAACCTCCTTCTTCTACTACAGCTCTGGTATCCTTCAGCGAGGCCATCTTTGGTGGAACTCTAATAATCTTAGGGGTGACAGGAGCGTCAACAGGCATGAATCATGGAACTACTTCAAAAGCTTGACAGAGAGTTTCGATAAATTTGCCTTCAATTTCAATGTATCGGAATGATTGGAGATGGCTCACCATATATTCTTTTTCTCCGCAGACGGTAACAATCTTCCCTTTTGCTGGGTATTTCAACTTTTGATGTAGAGTAGAGATAATAACGCATGCCCCATGTATCCAAGGGCGTCTAAGCAAGCAAGAATAAGCTGGGCGAATATCCATCACAAATAAAGTAGAGTCAAAAGTTTGGGAACCCACTTTGATCGGCAGGTTGAGCTCTCCAAGTACTGTTCTCTTCGACCCATCAAAAGCATTTTACGACTATGTCACTGGGCTTCATGACCACTTCTTCAACAACAAGTATTTCTAGATCACTTTTCGGTAGGACATTCAGAGCAGAGCCAATATCCACCAACTAATGAGACAACGTAGTACCCTTACACTCTATAAAGATGTGCAAGGATTTGTTATGTTTTCTTTCGGTAGGAGTGAAATCAGCATAAAAAATCCCAAACTATTGTCTGCGGTCAGGCTAGCAATACAACTTTCAAATTGATCAGCAGAAGTGTCTTGCGATACATGAGCATTCTTCAGGAATTTCACCAAGGCTTTAGCATGAGCCTCAAAGCATAGTAACAGTGCTAGCATGGAAATCTTGGATGAAATTTTTCCCAACTGCTCCACAACATTGTAATCGCTTTTCTTAATAATCTTCAGGATTTCCTCCACCTCTTGCTTGGAGGTATCTTCATAAACTTCCTTTGGTACTTCTGTCTGAGCAGGCTGAGTTATTTTCTCTTTGCCTTGAGCCTCGATGGCTGGTTCAACAACAAGAATACGGATTGGTGCAACAGTGTCTTTTGGAGGAGAGATATTTGGAGAAAACATTATTCCGGTTTTGGTTACTTTGCTTGATCCGGTGATATTATTGATATCAGGATTAGCGGCTTCAATTGTGTTGTCTTTGATGTTCAATGGTTCTTGTTTGACGCCATGGTAGTAAACTTCGGCTCCATAATTCCAAGGTATAGCTTTGTCAGAGGAATATGGAATTGGTCTGGGTGAGGTAATAATTAGAGGTTCCACTCTAGATACTGGATAGGCAGAGGTGATCTTTATTGTGTTTACGTCGACATATTCTTCGGGATAGTCATGATCTCCCCATCTGGTTGCTTTGATGTCTTCAATTGCAATCTTGGAGCTTTCGAGGGCGGTATATTTCACCATGAAATCAAATTTCCCACTTGGATTCCACAAGGTATCCCAGACTTCTGGTATGGCTTCTTCTACGCTTACGTCTTCAACTTTTAAGCTTTTGGAAACATCTTCGCACAAACTTTCTACATACGGAGTTTTCACGAATAACACTTCTCGGTTGTCCATCAAGCGTTGAACACCTCTATCCAACCAAGCACATCCATTGGGTTTGGATGCGCAATAACAATAATTGTCAAAACATCCTGGAAACAAACTGGCTTGTAGCAGATTCTTCTTAACAGTCATCAAGGGAGTGGTTAACTCATTCACAGCAAAGACATAAGAGTTGTTATCAATGATGTTGGAGCTCTTGCCATGATAAGGAATTGGTGCATTGATCATATTCGGTGTTTCGACAAGAGGGTTGAATTCGATTTCCTGAGCTTCAATCATGTCTTGAATCTTGTTCTTCAGGGCCCAATAGTTGTTGGTGTCGTGCCCAGGGCTATTGGAATGGTATGCACACCTTGCATTAGGATTGTACTTCGGAGAAGATGTGTTGACATGCTGAGGAGGATCTTTCAAAGTAATCAGCTCCGTTTTCAACATGTTTTGTAATGCTTGAGACGTTGGCATGTTGATCTTCGTAAACTGTCTTCTAGGCGTGTTCTGCCTACGTGTATTTTCTTGTTGAGGTTGCATTAGTGTGGGATTAGAGATCAGGACTGCCCCTACATATTGGTGGCGATCAACTTTATTATGGCTCTTCTGTCTATACACAACATTGGATTCTTTCTTCGCACCAAAATACCTCTTCGCAACATTTGAAGATGTCTCAACTTGAATCTTTCCACTCTTAATTCCAGCTTCAATAAGTTCGCCTGTCAATATCAGTTTAGTGAATCCGGCTGAGGAATTTCCAATCAGATGATTGAAGAATGGGCCTATTAGTGTTCCCATAAACATGTCAACCAATTCCCTATTAGACAAGGGTGGTTGAACTCTGTCTTCAAGATCTCTCCATTTATGAGCATACTCTTTGAACTTCTCATCACGGCCCATAGAGATGCTTTTTAGTTGCGTACGGGTTAGTGCCAATTCAGCGTTATACTGGTACTATTTGTAAAAAGCATAAGCCAAATCATTCCAGGTATGAATGTGGGTATTTTCTAGCTGGTAATACCACTTAAACTATGCTCCAGACAGACTATCTTGAAAGAAATGCATCCACAAGTTTTTATCAGCGGTGTGTGGTTGAATCTTATGAACATAGGACTTCAAATGAAGTTTGGGACAGGAAATGCCATCATACTTAGAAAAAGTAAGAACTTTGAACTTGCGGGGAATGACCACTCTAGGAACCAGGCTTAAATCATCAAAGTTCAACCCTGACATTTTCAGATTTTCCACATCATTCAGACGGTCTTCAAGTTGCTTATACTTCTCTTTGTCAGGAGGATACTGCTCGCTCATATAGTCTTCTTCCTCTTCTTCTTGAGACCCATGATGGCTTCCTTCATTTGCCTTGATACTTCCTTCAGTTTTGCCGCTCTTCTCTGAGAACTCAAGCTGACTGACTACCTTGACTGGACCTCTGAACCTTTTCCCCATGTTGAGAATACCAGCGATCTTCTTCTTCTTCTTCTTCTTCTTGATGATGAGCTCTTTCAGATATTTCTGTCCTTGGGCCAAGTTGGTGAAAATCTCTTGGAACTGAGCATTCTGAGCCTGGAGATATTTGACAGTTTGTTTGAGAGCCATTTCTGCTGAAATAAACAGTGAGAGAATGAGAAAACTGGTCTTCAGAGTACCTGTTATGAAATGATATGCTATGATATGCAATGTTATGCAATGCAATATTTTCAACGACCTTAGGAATTTAAATTTGGTAAGCAAGCAAGAACAAACTTTTTATTAGTTTGATTAGTAAATACAAAAGAAAGTTCAAGCATGAAATAAGACTCCTAGCGTTTACACCTCCCATGGGCGCTTCCTCTTGGTGTTGACATAGGTGTTAATGTTTTGTTCCTAGTGAAGTAGTTTCGTCAGCTCCAACACTCTTTTCTCGCTCACATAACATTGAACTTTGAATGTATCCTTTTCTTATTTAAGTTGAATCCAAGATCTCTTCAATTCTTCAAAATCGGTGGGCATATCTGGATGAAGAATGGTATAAGATTCATCGTCTTCAACAACAGGTTCCATAATTACTGGTAGAATAGAAGCATATAGCATCATGAGATTTTGAGCACGATCTCGCACCCATTTGAGGTAGGGTTCCCAAAGAATGGAGTTTTTATGCCACAAAGACTTGGTATCAGTCTTCTTCACCATGCCCCATACATGTATAAATCTTCGACGGTAACCTTGGAGATCGTTGTCGTAGTCAAACATAATGCCTTGGATGATCATATCATGAGTACCATCCCTTCGAGCATAACCAAACTGTCGTAGCGCTAGAGAATGGTTGTAAGTGATACCTCCCCTTATGCCAAGGAGTGGTACATTAGGGAATTCTCTACAACTCTCAATGAAAGTGAAGTCTTTTTTAGAGTAGAGAAACCAATGGATATCTAAGTGAGAGAGTGACATCATGAGAGTCTTTAACGGTATGCAACACATGAGAGTCCCTTATCTTTTCATAGTACGAGTGTGAAGAGAATGCAAAATATCTCAGAGCAGAATGGGCACAGGATTATGAGTGAGGAATATCTTGATGGCATTTATGTCTATGAATTGATCTGGATTAGGAAATAACACCAAACCATAGATTAGTAAAGCTAAAATATCTTCGAAAGCGTGGAAACTCATAGCCTTTAAGAATTCTCTAGCCTTCTTTATCAGAAACTTAGCAAGCAAACCCTTAACTCCACTTCTTGTTTCCCAATTAGCTTTAATGTATGACCTCTTTAGATGTAAAGCTGCTGCAATGTATTTAAACCTCAGAACTTTTTCTAGGCCGGTGAAAGGTATCTGATCAAGGATGAGTATTCCAAGTAGCTTAGAGAACTCTTCCACTGTAGGCACCAACTGTTAGTTTGGGAAAGTAAAGTAGTGATGTTTTGGATCAAAGAATTGGAATACAACGCTTATCATATCTTCTTCAAAACTAGAGGTAACCAAGTCGAGTAGATAACCATGCCTCTTGATTAACTGAGCATGGTCGGGAAATTTTGAGACTAACTTCTTGAGTTGAGAAGGTATACCCACGAAGTTGATTCAGATAGTCTTTCTGGAAGCCATAACCCTACAATAAAGAGCAAAAGTAAATCCCTAGGTCCTTTAAATGGTTAGAAATGTTATGATGTTAGGATGTCATGTTTAAATAGAACACACAAGAAACTCACACAATATCCTTAGGTTTAAGGCTTGCATGAGGTATAGGTTTCTACCCTACCGGAGTTTAAGTTGGTTCAACTTGCCCTATAATAGTAATCGGGTTCTAGGAATCTCATATCACGGATCTTTCTCGCAGGCTTTATTTTAGTACGGCTACCAAATGGTCGACCAAAACATCCTGAAAGTCGAATCTCAATAAGCATAGCATCGAGTATCAAACAACCTCGGTCTGCACTAAAGCTGGCTATCTCATTACCTTATAATAGCCAAGATGGGTCTATTAGGGTTCTAAAAGTTTAGGTATTGCTTGATGACACCACGCAGACGCCAAATATTTTCTAAACTGAACATGAGGAACATCAGGACATCCAAAGTGTCGCACTAACTGTAGCCATCATTTTAACTGTTTCGGTCTACGTCGAACAGTCGTGATGATCTATTACTATTTACCTAAGGAAACCTGGATTCGGGTGTAGGATCCCCCACAAATATAATACCCAAGCAATGTAACACCCCTTCTAATTTACTCGCGGTTTATATAATTTTAATCAGAGTTTATTCATAACATCGAGGGCGTCACAATTTAATTAATTCAAATAACTAAAAACAGTAATCATGCCTTGCACTGAAGAACTTGTTAAATAAAACAAACCAAGGATTATGTTTAATACAACGGAAATAATATAAGAATCCAGAATAATTCAAATTATAACTATTCCAAACATAAACCAAAAGAAAACAGTTTTAAATCCATAAAATTCCAAACGATCGTTCCCCAGTGTTACAACTACCAGAGCATGACACTGACACGCGGATTATCTAAATAGCACAACTCTAAAAGCTGTCCTCACCAATTCTCGAGCAACTATACTCCTCAATCTGAAATCATTAAAGTAAGGGTGAGATTTCATCAAGATTAAAATGCATTATACATTTCTCAAAAACAATAAAACAATCAATTCATTATTCACCCTTGTTAACAGCATTAGCATACAATTCACAAACACAATTCACACATTCATTATGCATACAGCAACAATTAGATGTAATTGAAACACTGGAAATCATCCTAACATGTTACAATTACATATGCAATGCAGACTCAAATGCACGTGGTACCAATCGTGAACCAAGTCCACACCCTGTTCCGCTTACACCTCGGAAAACAACGTCAATCAATGATTCGCCCATACATCACTGGGTCAAGAATCTAGCCTCACCACCTCTGTCCATTAGGTAAGTTTATTGGCCCTGCAAGTTCAATTCCGCACAATGGGAATGAACCATTACCAAAATGCTCATGCATGCATATTAGAAGCATGCAACAATTTAAACATGGAACATGAACACACAACATTATTCCAATTATATTCAATAACAACAACAGCATATGATAACAGCAATCATGAACATCAAATGTTAATCACAATCCATAAGTTAACATTCTGCACATTTAATCAACACATGATTCACAAATTCTCAACGAGTTCTTATTACGGAAGACAAATTAATCCTTCCAGATTTCAATTATTAGTGTTGAAAATATTTTCATTAGGTAGTACTCATCGTAAGCTTTCCAACGATACTAACTATGCCTAAATCGGAGCTACGGTCGAAAAGATATGATCGAAATCGTTTCAGAAAAATTATGTTCTGTCCAATACAGCATGTATCGATGCATAAGCCTATGCATCAATACATAAACAACATGTGTTGACACATGCATCATATGCATCGATGCATACATACAAAAATCCTGCATTTTTAAAATTTGCTTCAGTATGTGTTGACACATAAGCATCTTGTATCGATGTATAGCCCTGTTTTTGGCCTATTTATCGATGCATACGCATCTTGGATCGATGCATACGCATCTTGGATCGATGCATGGCTTCAAAATTCCTCCTATGGATCGATGCATGGCTCTATGAATCGATGCATAGCTTTCCAAAGCTTCTGGTTTTCAAAAATTCCACTGCATGCATCGATTCATAAAGGCTTGTGTCGACCCATACTGTTGTTTTTCATCAAAAATTCAGTTTTTATCTACTGTTACGAATTTCCATTAAATCCAATCATCACCAAACATCATGTCATCATAAAACAGAATTAATTACTATGTTTTTACATCCAATTGATCACAGAATTTGTTTTCTAATTAACCTATATTCATCCTACATAGATTAATCATTCATAACCGTCCCAATCATGGTTTTACGTCGGATTATAACGTTAGGGCACACTCAATTATCCTAATTCGAGATTCCTAACGGATTGATTCATTCTATTGATCATCAAAACCTATAAGGCATAATAATCAGATTCAATCCCCCTTACCTCGCGATGAATCTTCGAATTCTCGGCGTTTGGCTTTTTCTCCTCTTTTCTTTCTCTTCTCCAATCTCACGTAGAATGCAATCCTAATTTTCTCTTCTCTCTTGTTTCCTTTTATTCCTTTATTTATTCCTTTTTATTTGCCAAATAATAGAAATAAATGAATTAGGATTTAAGTAGAGCTTTTTACTCCATACACCCTACAATTCAACTTCACACCCCCAACACTTCCATGATTTAATTAATCCATTAAATCTATTAATTCAAAAATGTCAATAATTAAATCTTTAATTAAATTAATAATTAAATTTCTAATTATTTAATAATTGAGTTAATTTGGGGTGTCACAAGCAACCCTTAAAAGTAAAGCATACAAAGTAAATAGAAACTGAGTAAAAGTGATCTAAAACCCTAAGGTAACCTCTCTTTGGGTGTTCCTCAGCAGAGTCGCCAGTTCTGTAACACGGTGGGAGAACTTACTTGTTTGTTTTGTGTTTTATCGCAAATGTTGCGGTTATCAAGAGTCGCCATCGGCTTTTCTTTTATCCAATAAAGGAAAGGTGAAAAGAACAGGAAAAACCTTTGATAGATTCTGAGTACGGGAGATAATTATGAAAAGGGAAGGTATTAACATCCTTTCCATCCATAGTTATCTACGGGCTCTTAATTTCTTTAGCTTACTTTCTGAAAACTCGCTTTTGTGTGTGTGTTTAAAAAAGCTATTTTGCTTTGACTTCGTAATGATTCTTGTATCAGTCCTCAAAAATGTATACGAAGTGTTTGAAAATATTTCGAAAGCTTAACTTTGTAATGATTCTCGTATGAATGCATACAAAGTGTTTGTGAAAGTATTTTTGAAAAGAGTATGAGGTGTGAAAAGTATTTTCATTGAGCAAGAAATTTAGAGTCTTATTACATGCTCAAAAGGTCGTTCTTGTTATTTTCCTTCTCCTTTAGGATAATGCTATCCATACCATTAGTTGGTAGGTAACCTTATCTGTTAGATGTGAAGGGACGGGCGTAGGGTCATCGTATGGTTATTGAAGGCAACATTGTAAGGATACCTTAGCAATTTGTAGGGACGATCATCACTTATTCGCAGGGAACAACCGAGGGACGAGATCATATATTCGTAGGCAACGTTGAGGGTCATCGAGGGACTAGGATCTTTGTGATGATTTGGATCGGGGGACTTTTGCTAATGGTACCCCTACGTTCGAGAGACACGACCATTTTTATTTGTAAGGCAACAAGAGAGGATACCCTAAGAGTGCAAGTGTGAAAAGTGTATTTAATTCAGATATGTTATCTTGGAGATTAGGTATTCTAAGATTGATTGATTAGTCTTTCCATACAATCCTATTAGCCATACATCTAAACAGTTTATATACAGTTTATAACGGGTGCAAAAAGTAAATGCAGAAAAGTAAATCCTACGCTATTACAAGGCTTTGGGGCAGATATATAATAGGAGGTGCGGAAAGTAAAGGCGGAAAGTAAACCCTAATTAAGTTATTACATCCTATGAGTAGATACATAATGATAAAAATATGCGAGAAATTAACCCTAGCCATTACAACTTGGAAGCAGTTACGATAATCGGAAAAAGTATCAACACAAGGATTAAATCGGAATAAGAGAAAATAATGTTTGGAAAAAAGATTTTCGTGTTAGTAAAAAAAAGTTTTAAAATTAGTAAAAGAGTTTGAGATTAGTAGAAACCCTAATTACTTGGAGGAAAAATATTTTTGTATTTTTGTGGGTTGATTTTATTTAAGAAAATAAATTAAAGTTAATTTTATGGTTAATTCAACAATAATTAAAATAAAAGGAAAAAAGTAAATATTTTTGGTGTCAAAAATAAAATTAGGATTTTTGTGACCTAAATCTAAAAAAGAAAATATTTTTGTGATTTTTTGTTGTATTTAAAAAATATTTGAAGGAAAATAAAATAAAATTAGAAAATAAATTTAAAATAGGAAAATAAGAAGAAATAAGTTACTGAGGAAAATTATCAAAAAAAATATATGTAGCCCCTGGGTTTCAAACTCAGGACCCAATGGTCACCAGCCTTGCCTCCTTGCCATCTATGCCACTTGCTTGACCTATTATAGAATCAGAAAGAAAATAATATATAATAAAATAAATTTTAAAATATATTAAATTCAAAATGCGCGTGCAAGGGGCTTCTTCCCCGATTTGAATTTCTGGGACTTTTACCTACAGATGTTTTCGTTGCTAAAACCTATAGTGACGGCTTCGCCCGTCACCATAACACTTGTAAATTTCAAAAATAAAGAACACGCAATAAAAATTAATGGTGAGACCATGGTTCGATTGGAAACTTCGTTCTGAGTATGATGGTACCCTCAATTTGGTCCAATTTTACTTGTAACCATGTGTCATACCCCAAAATTTGCCCTCCATCTATTCAAGAGATTTCATACATCCATACTCAAAGATTCCTCAAGAGTTGATCAGACAAACTCTCTCCTAGACAATCAACCCAAACTAGGGTTTGGTATCTCTCAAGTCAAGATGGATTTCCAACATCTCCAATGGCCTTCATGCCTCCTCATATGCTTCAAAGATTCCCCATGCCAAGTTTCAAGCCTCACAAGTCAAGTTTCCTCAGACAGTTGCTCAGATGGTTGAAAATCGGGTGTATTGGACAAAAAGTCAACTGTGGTCAACATACAGTCAAAACTTCTGATTTTTGGTCAACATCCTCATTTTGAAGTTACATTCATCATTTGATCAAGGGTTGATCATGATTCATCAAGAAAACTCAAGATTTGCTCAAAAGTCAAACTTTCTAAATTAGGGTTTCTAGGTGAAAAGTCAACTGAACTTTGACTGATCATAACTTTCTCATACTTTCTCAGAAATTTTTCCACCACCTCTTGTTTTGAAGGAAATTCAATTCTCTACAACTTCATGTCTCACAAGAATGTCCAAAAAATGCTTCATTTGAGAGGTATGGCTCAAAACATTACAGGTCATTTTCAAAGTCAACAAAAAGTCAACTTTTTGATTTGAAGATATATTGAGCATGGTAACTCCAATTGAGATGAGACCAAAGACATTGTGATGAGAGCAAATATTGTTCTTAGGAAACTCCCCCTGAAAATATGCATGCTTTTGAAGGAATATTCTCCCCCTCATTGTTAGTAACATAACATAATTTAGTAGTGAGACTAAATAGTAAAAACAAAGAGAATAATTTCATACTAATATATTAATTTCATAGATAATAGATAATTATACAAAGTTTAATAATGTTTGAAGATCAAAACATGATTTGCATCAATGTATTGGGGCACAAACAAACAAAAGGATCTTGTTCAAACAAAACTAGGTGTAGATAAACAAATCAAAAGATAGCACATATATAGCACATATTTTTCTAATCTCCCCCTTTTGTCAACATTATCAAAAAGAAGGGGGGAACAAAAAGGCCAGCAAGCAAAACATGACTAATGAGCAGGGGCCTCATCATCTAAAGTAGCTTTAGAAGATAGCGGCAGCCTGGGAAACTGCATGGTTGAGATATCAGGAACTCTTAGACTAGGGAAAAGAGGACAAAGATTGATGGTGAGGTAGTCAGCGCATAAATTCTTCATTACCATGAATTGCTTTTGAAGAGAGGTCATAGAGTGAACATAGATATCCTCATTGGGATTTGGAGGATCTGATGGGGTGAAGGTTTGTGGTGGGACGGGTGGACGAGCAGGTAAACTTGAAATACCTCTAAAAATGATTATGTGAGAGAGGTTAATATGGCAGGATCGGCAAGAGTAACGTTGGAGTCATTTGTTGTGTTCCTTGGAGGTGATGAATCATATCATCAATCTCAAAACCAGTATCACCATTTTTAGGAGATGAAAATAGTGGAGATTCATCTCGTGGAAATAATGGAGCAATGAAGGAATCAGGCTCAATATTGGGAATTTCATAATTTTCTTCAATGGATTGATTATCATGATGACAAAGCAGGGTGTCAATTTGACGGTTAAATTCTTCAGAGTTTGTTGATGGACCATCACATGTGGAGAGGCACGAAGCAATGGACTTGGTAATTTTTGGAGGAGATGGAATTGAGATGATTGGAGAAGTGATTATAGAGGGTGAAGGAGGAGGAACGGTTAGATTTTGTTGGTTTGATACAAGCTCAGCCTCAAGTAGAGAGATCGTTGAAGAGATTTGTGTTGTTGAATGGTTTACTGGAAATGATCAAGATGTTCTTCTTCGGTTTGTGATCGAGCTATTATGTCATCGACGTAGACCTCTATCTTGTGATGGATCATATCATGGAATAAAGCCACCATAGCACGTTGGTATGTTGCGCCAGCATTCTTCAACATGAATGGTATGACCTTGTAACAGAAGTTCCCCCACTGTGTAATGAAAGTAGTCTTCTCCATGTCTTCGGGAGCCATTTTGATTTGATTGTAACATGAGAAACCATCCATGAAAGATAAAACCTTATGTTGAGCGGTGTTGTCAACTAGTACATCGATATGTGGAAGCAGAAAATCGTCTTTCGGGCTCGCCTTATTCAGATCTCAGTAGTCCACACACATACATACTTTTCCGTCCTTAGGTACTGGTACCACGTTTGCCACCAACTGTGGATAGGAAGTAACGAATAAGAAATAGGCATTGAACTGCTTTATGACTTCGACTTTAATCTTCTCAGACATTTTAAGACGCATACAGCAGACCTTCTGCTTTACAGGAAGAAACCCTTCTTTTGTTGGTAGTCGGTGCACCACAATATCCATATTTAAACCTGGCATGTCTTCGTAGGACCAAGCAAAAATCTCGATGCAATCTCGTAGAATCCGGATCAAGCTTTCCTTAACATTGTTTTTAAGACCCGCTCCAATCTTGATTTCTTTTCTGTGTTCTTTGGTACCTAAATTCACGACCTCGACCGGCTCTTTGTGCGGCTGTATGGCCCTTTCCTCTTGCTGTAGTAGTCTGGAAAGTTCTCATGGAACTTCACAATCTTCCTCGCCTTCGTCTTTGGCTTGGTAGATAAAATTATCAAAGTCATATTTAGCAATAGTAGAGTTGTTATCGATGGGATCCGGAGTGAACATGGATCTGCAGTTTATTACGCGGGTGTGTGTAAGAACACATAGCTTTTTTGAAAAGGTGATAAAGTAAAGGAAAAACAAAGAACACAAAATTTTAATGAAAAAGTCCAATGCTTTATTGAATGAAAATATGTGAATGACAAATAATAACCCTCACAAATGAGCCATTGTGCCCCGAGCAAGGCACTAGGCTTAAAGTCTTATTATTCAAAGCTATAAAACTCAAGAGCATAAAAACAGAAAAACAATTACTCCTAACTAAAGGAGATTGTCATAACATCCTTATTCGTCCAATTGTTGAGCCTGTTGCCGGTAGTAAGGAAGATACAGTTGTTGATGTCGAAGTCACCATCATCGTCTTCTATAGCATGAACTCCATTCTTGTTGATGCGGAATGGAGGCCCACCAGCACGTTCGCGGTGTATCATCTTCTGACCTTTGGAAGTGAAGCCTAAAATAGTCTTGTCAAATTTGAATGGAAAATCGGGCAATTGACCCCAAACAGTACAACCTCCTTCTTCTACTACAGCTCTGGTATCCTTCAGCGAGGCCATCTTTGGTGGAACTCTAATAATCTTAGGGGTGACAGGAGCGTCAACAGGCATGAATCATGGAACTACTTCAAAAGCTTGACAGAGAGTTTCGATAAATTTGCCTTCAATTTCAATGTATCGGAATGATTGGAGATGGCTCACCATATATTCTTTTTCTCCGCAGACGGTAACAATCTTCCCTTTTGCTGGGTATTTCAACTTTTGATGTAGAGTAGAGATAATAACGCATGCCCCATGTATCCAAGGGCGTCTAAGCAAGCAAGAATAAGCTGGGCGAATATCCATCACAAATAAAGTAGAGTCAAAAGTTTGGGAACCCACTTTGATCGGCAGGTTGAGCTCTCCAAGTACTGTTCTCTTCGACCCATCAAAAGCATTTTACGACTATGTCACTGGGCTTCATGACCACTTCTTCAACAACAAGTATTTCTAGATCACTTTTCGGTAGGACATTCAGAGCAGAGCCAATATCCACCAACTAATGAGACAACGTAGTACCCTTACACTCTATAAAGATGTGCAAGGATTTGTTATGTTTTCTTTCGGTAGGAGTGAAATCAGCATAAAAAATCCCAAACTATTGTCTGCGGTCAGGCTAGCAATACAACTTTCAAATTGATCAGCAGAAGTGTCTTGCGATACATGAGCATTCTTCAGGAATTTCACCAAGGCTTTAGCATGAGCCTCAAAGCATAGTAACAGTGCTAGCATGGAAATCTTGGATGAAATTTTTCCCAACTGCTCCACAACATTGTAATCGCTTTTCTTAATAATCTTCAGGATTTCCTCCACCTCTTGCTTGGAGGTATCTTCATAAACTTCCTTTGGTACTTCTGTCTGAGCAGGCTGAGTTATTTTCTCTTTGCCTTGAGCCTCGATGGCTGGTTCAACAACAAGAATACGGATTGGTGCAACAGTGTCTTTTGGAGGAGAGATATTTGGAGAAAACATTATTCCGGTTTTGGTTACTTTGCTTGATCCGGTGATATTATTGATATCAGGATTAGCGGCTTCAATTGTGTTGTCTTTGATGTTCAATGGTTCTTGTTTGACGCCATGGTAGTAAACTTCGGCTCCATAATTCCAAGGTATAGCTTTGTCAGAGGAATATGGAATTGGTCTGGGTGAGGTAATAATTAGAGGTTCCACTCTAGATACTGGATAGGCAGAGGTGATCTTTATTGTGTTTACGTCGACATATTCTTCGGGATAGTCATGATCTCCCCATCTGGTTGCTTTGATGTCTTCAATTGCAATCTTGGAGCTTTCGAGGGCGGTATATTTCACCATGAAATCAAATTTCCCACTTGGATTCCACAAGGTATCCCAGACTTCTGGTATGGCTTCTTCTACGCTTACGTCTTCAACTTTTAAGCTTTTGGAAACATCTTCGCACAAACTTTCTACATACGGAGTTTTCACGAATAACACTTCTCGGTTGTCCATCAAGCGTTGAACACCTCTATCCAACCAAGCACATCCATTGGGTTTGGATGCGCAATAACAATAATTGTCAAAACATCCTGGAAACAAACTGGCTTGTAGCAGATTCTTCTTAACAGTCATCAAGGGAGTGGTTAACTCATTCACAGCAAAGACATAAGAGTTGTTATCAATGATGTTGGAGCTCTTGCCACGATAAGGAATTGGTGCATTGATCATATTCGGTGTTTCGACAAGAGGGTTGAATTCGATTTCCTGAGCTTCAATCATGTCTTGAATCTTGTTCTTCAGGGCCCAATAGTTGTTGGTGTCGTGCCCAGGGCTATTGGAATGGTATGCACACCTTGCATTAGGATTGTACTTCGGAGAAGATGTGTTGACATGCTGAGGAGGATCTTTCAAAGTAATCAGCTCCGTTTTCAACATGTTTTGTAATGCTTGAGACGTTGGCATGTTGATCTTCGTAAACTGTCTTCTAGGCGTGTTCTGCCTACGTGTATTTTCTTGTTGAGGTTGCATTAGTGTGGGATTAGAGATCAGGACTGCCCCTACATATTGGTGGCGATCAACTTTATTATGGCTCTTCTGTCTATACACAACATTGGATTCTTTCTTCGCACCAAAATACCTCTTCGCAACATTTGAAGATGTCTCAACTTGAATCTTTCCACTCTTAATTCCAGCTTCAATAAGTTCGCCTGTCAATATCAGTTTAGTGAATCCGGCTGAGGAATTTCCAATCAGATGATTGAAGAATGGGCCTATTAGTGTTCCCATAAACATGTCAACCAATTCCCTATTAGACAAGGGTGGTTGAACTCTGTCTTCAAGATCTCTCCATTTATGAGCATACTCTTTGAACTTCTCATCACGGCCCATAGAGATGCTTTTTAGTTGCGTACGGGTTAGTGCCAATTCAGCGTTATACTGGTACTATTTGTAAAAAGCATAAGCCAAATCATTCCAGGTATGAATGTGGGTATTTTCTAGCTGGTAATACCACTTAAACTATGCTCCAGACAGACTATCTTGAAAGAAATGCATCCACAAGTTTTTATCAGCGGTGTGTGGTTGAATCTTATGAACATAGGACTTCAAATGAAGTTTGGGACAGGAAATGCCATCATACTTAGAAAAAGTAAGAACTTTGAACTTGCGGGGAATGACCACTCTAGGAACCAGGCTTAAATCATCAAAGTTCAACCCTGACATTTTCAGATTTTCCACATCATTCAGACGGTCTTCAAGTTGCTTATACTTCTCTTTGTCAGGAGGATACTGCTCGCTCATATAGTCTTCTTCCTCTTCTTCTTGAGACCCATGATGGCTTCCTTCATTTGCCTTGATACTTCCTTCAGTTTTGCCGCTCTTCTCTGAGAACTCAAGCTGACTGACTACCTTGACTGGACCTCTGAACCTTTTCCCCATGTTGAGAATACCAGCGATCTTCTTCTTCTTCTTCTTCTTCTTGATGATGAGCTCTTTCAGATATTTCTGTCCTTGGGCCAAGTTGGTGAAAATCTCTTGGAACTGAGCATTCTGAGCCTGGAGATATTTGACAGTTTGTTTGAGAGCCATTTCTGCTGAAATAAACAGTGAGAGAATGAGAAAACTGGTCTTCAGAGTACCTGTTATGAAATGATATGCTATGATATGCAATGTTATGCAATGCAATATTTTCAACGACCTTAGGAATTTAAATTTGGTAAGCAAGCAAGAACAAACTTTTTATTAGTTTGATTAGTAAATACAAAAGAAAGTTCAAGCATGAAATAAGACTCCTAGCGTTTACACCTCCCATGGGCGCTTCCTCTTGGTGTTGACATAGGTGTTAATGTTTTGTTCCTAGTGAAGTAGTTTCGTCAGCTCCAACACTCTTTTCTCGCTCACATAACATTGAACTTTGAATGTATCCTTTTCTTATTTAAGTTGAATCCAAGATCTCTTCAATTCTTCAAAATCGGTGGGCATATCTGGATGAAGAATGGTATAAGATTCATCGTCTTCAACAACAGGTTCCATAATTACTGGTAGAATAGAAGCATATAGCATCATGAGATTTTGAGCACGATCTCGCACCCATTTGAGGTAGGGTTCCCAAAGAATGGAGTTTTTATGCCACAAAGACTTGGTATCAGTCTTCTTCACCATGCCCCATACATGTATAAATCTTCGACGGTAACCTTGGAGATCGTTGTCGTAGTCAAACATAATGCCTTGGATGATCATATCATGAGTACCATCCCTTCGAGCATAACCAAACTGTCGTAGCGCTAGAGAATGGTTGTAAGTGATACCTCCCCTTATGCCAAGGAGTGGTACATTAGGGAATTCTCTACAACTCTCAATGAAAGTGAAGTCTTTTTTAGAGTAGAGAAACCAATGGATATCTAAGTGAGAGAGTGACATCATGAGAGTCTTTAACGGTATGCAACACATGAGAGTCCCTTATCTTTTCATAGTACGAGTGTGAAGAGAATGCAAAATATCTCAGAGCAGAATGGGCACAGGATTATGAGTGAGGAATATCTTGATGGCATTTATGTCTATGAATTGATCTGGATTAGGAAATAACACCAAACCATAGATTAGTAAAGCTAAAATATCTTCGAAAGCGTGGAAACTCATAGCCTTTAAGAATTCTCTAGCCTTCTTTATCAGAAACTTAGCAAGCAAACCCTTAACTCCACTTCTTGTTTCCCAATTAGCTTTAATGTATGACCTCTTTAGATGTAAAGCTGCTGCAATGTATTTAAACCTCAGAACTTTTTCTAGGCCGGTGAAAGGTATCTGATCAAGGATGAGTATTCCAAGTAGCTTAGAGAACTCTTCCACTGTAGGCACCAACTGTTAGTTTGGGAAAGTAAAGTAGTGATGTTTTGGATCAAAGAATTGGAATACAACGCTTATCATATCTTCTTCAAAACTAGAGGTAACCAAGTCGAGTAGATAACCATGCCTCTTGATTAACTGAGCATGGTCGGGAAATTTTGAGACTAACTTCTTGAGTTGAGAAGGTATACCCACGAAGTTGATTCAGATAGTCTTTCTGGAAGCCATAACCCTACAATAAAGAGCAAAAGTAAATCCCTAGGTCCTTTAAATGGTTAGAAATGTTATGATGTTAGGATGTCATGTTTAAATAGAACACACAAGAAACTCACACAATATCCTTAGGTTTAAGGCTTGCATGAGGTATAGGTTTCTACCCTACCGGAGTTTAAGTTGGTTCAACTTGCCCTATAATAGTAATCGGGTTCTAGGAATCACATATCACGGATCTTTCTCGCAGGCTTTATTTTAGTACGGCTACCAAATGGTCGACCAAAACATCCTGAAAGTCGAATCTCAATAAGCATAGCATCGAGTATCAAACAACCTCGGTCTGCACTAAAGCTGGCTATCTCATTACCTTATAATAGCCAAGATGGGTCTATTAGGGTTCTAAAAGTTTAGGTATTGCTTGATGACACCACGCAGACGCCAAATATTTTCTAAACTGAACATGAGGAACATCAGGACATCCAAAGTGTCGCACTAACTGTAGCCATCATTTTAACTGTTTCGGTCTACGTCGAACAGTCGTGATGATCTATTACTATTTACCTAAGGAAACCTGGATTCGGGTGTAGGATCCCCCACAAATATAATACCCAAGCAATGTAACACCCCTTCTAATTTACTCGCGGTTTATATAATTTTAATCAGAGTTTATTCATAACATCGAGGGCGTCACAATTTAATTAATTCAAATAACTAAAAACAGTAATCATGCCTTGCACTGAAGAACTTGTTAAATAAAACAAACCAAGGATTATGTTTAATACAACGGAAATAATATAAGAATCCAGAATAATTCAAATTATAACTATTCCAAACATAAACCAAAAGAAAACAGTTTTAAATCCATAAAATTCCAAACGATCGTTCCCCAGTGTTACAACTACCAGAGCATGACACTGACACGCGGATTATCTAAATAGCACAACTCTAAAAGCTGTCCTCACCAATTCTCGAGCAACTATACTCCTCAATCTGAAATCATTAAAGTAAGGGTGAGATTTCATCAAGATTAAAATGCATTATACATTTCTCAAAAACAATAAAACAATCAATTCATTATTCACCCTTGTTAACAGCATTAGCATACAATTCACAAACACAATTCACACATTCATTATGCATACAGCAACAATTAGATGTAATTGAAACACTGGAAATCATCCTAACATGTTACAATTACATATGCAATGCAGACTCAAATGCACGTGGTACCAATCGTGAACCAAGTCCACACCCTGTTCCGCTTACACCTCGGAAAACAACGTCAATCAATGATTCGCCCATACATCACTGGGTCAAGAATCTAGCCTCACCACCTCTGTCCATTAGGTAAGTTTATTGGCCCCTGCAAGTTCAATTCCGCACAATGGGAATGAACCATTACCAAAATGCTCATGCATGCATATTAGAAGCATGCAACAATTTAAACATGGAACATGAACACACAACATTATTCCAATTATATTCAATAACAACAACAGCATATGATAACAGCAATCATGAACATCAAATGTTAATCACAATCCATAAGTTAACATTCTGCACATTTAATCAACACATGATTCACAAATTCTCAACGAGTTCTTATTACGGAAGACAAATTAATCCTTCCAGATTTCAATTATTAGTGTTGAAAATATTTTCATTAGGTAGTACTCATCGTAAGCTTTCCAACGATACTAACTATGCCTAAATCGGAGCTACGGTCGAAAAGATATGATCGAAATCGTTTCAGAAAAATTATGTTCTGTCCAATACAGCATGTATCGATGCATAAGCCTATGCATCAATACATAAACAACATGTGTTGACACATGCATCATATGCATCGATGCATACATACAAAAATCCTGCATTTTTAAAATTTGCTTCAGTATGTGTTGACACATAAGCATCTTGTATCGATGTATAGCCCTGTTTTTGGCCTATTTATCGATGCATACGCATCTTGGATCGATGCATACGCATCTTGGATCGATGCATGGCTTCAAAATTCCTCCTATGGATCGATGCATGGCTCTATGAATCGATGCATAGCTTTCCAAAGCTTCTGGTTTTCAAAAATTCCACTGCATGCATCGATTCATAAAGGCTTGTGTCGACCCATACTGTTGTTTTTCATCAAAAATTCAGTTTTTATCTACTGTTACGAATTTCCATTAAATCCAATCATCACCAAACATCATGTCATCATAAAACAGAATTAATTACTATGTTTTTACATCCAATTGATCACAGAATTTGTTTTCTAATTAACCTATATTCATCCTACATAGATTAATCATTCATAACCGTCCCAATCATGGTTTTACGTCGGATTATAACGTTAGGGCACACTCAATTATCCTAATTCGAGATTCCTAACGGATTGATTCATTCTATTGATCATCAAAACCTATAAGGCATAATAATCAGATTCAATCCCCCTTACCTCGCGATGAATCTTCGAATTCTCGGCGTTTGGCTTTTTCTCCTCTTTTCTTTCTCTTCTCCAATCTCACGTAGAATGCAATCCTAATTTTCTCTTCTCTCTTGTTTCCTTTTATTCCTTTATTTATTCCTTTTTATTTGCCAAATAATAGAAATAAATGAATTAGGATTTAAGTAGAGCTTTTTACTCCATACACCCTACAATTCAACTTCACACCCCCAACACTTCCATGATTTAATTAATCCATTAAATCTATTAATTCAAAAATGTCAATAATTAAATCTTTAATTAAATTAATAATTAAATTTCTAATTATTTAATAATTGAGTTAATTTGGGGTGTCACAAGCAACCCTTAAAAGTAAAGCATACAAAGTAAATAGAAACTGAGTAAAAGTGATCTAAAACCCTAAGGTAACCTCTCTTTGGGTGTTCCTCAGCAGAGTCGCCAGTTCTGTAACACGGTGGGAGAACTTACTTGTTTGTTTTGTGTTTTATCGCAAATGTTGCGGTTATCAAGAGTCGCCATCGGCTTTTCTTTTATCCAATAAAGGAAAGGTGAAAAGAACAGGAAAAACCTTTGATAGATTCTGAGTACGGGAGATAATTATGAAAAGGGAAGGTATTAACATCCTTTCCATCCATAGTTATCTACGGGCTCTTAATTTCTTTAGCTTACTTTCTGAAAACTCGCTTTTGTGTGTGTGTTTAAAAAAGCTATTTTGCTTTGACTTCGTAATGATTCTTGTATCAGTCCTCAAAAATGTATACGAAGTGTTTGAAAATATTTCGAAAGCTTAACTTTGTAATGATTCTCGTATGAATGCATACAAAGTGTTTGTGAAAGTATTTTTGAAAAGAGTATGAGGTGTGAAAAGTATTTTCATTGAGCAAGAAATTTAGAGTCTTATTACATGCTCAAAAGGTCGTTCTTGTTATTTTCCTTCTCCTTTAGGATAATGCTATCCATACCATTAGTTGGTAGGTAACCTTATCTGTTAGATGTGAAGGGACGGGCGTAGGGTCATCGTATGGTTATTGAAGGCAACATTGTAAGGATACCTTAGCAATTTGTAGGGACGATCATCACTTATTCGCAGGGAACAACCGAGGGACGAGATCATATATTCGTAGGCAACGTTGAGGGTCATCGAGGGACTAGGATCTTTGTGATGATTTGGATCGGGGGACTTTTGCTAATGGTACCCCTACGTTCGAGAGACACGACCATTTTTATTTGTAAGGCAACAAGAGAGGATACCCTAAGAGTGCAAGTGTGAAAAGTGTATTTAATTCAGATATGTTATCTTGGAGATTAGGTATTCTAAGATTGATTGATTAGTCTTTCCATACAATCCTATTAGCCATACATCTAAACAGTTTATATACAGTTTATAACGGGTGCAAAAAGTAAATGCAGAAAAGTAAATCCTACGCTATTACAAGGCTTTGGGGCAGATATATAATAGGAGGTGCGGAAAGTAAAGGCGGAAAGTAAACCCTAATTAAGTTATTACATCCTATGAGTAGATACATAATGATAAAAATATGCGAGAAATTAACCCTAGCCATTACAACTTGGAAGCAGTTACGATAATCGGAAAAAGTATCAACACAAGGATTAAATCGGAATAAGAGAAAATAATGTTTGGAAAAAAGATTTTCGTGTTAGTAAAAAAAAGTTTTAAAATTAGTAAAAGAGTTTGAGATTAGTAGAAACCCTAATTACTTGGAGGAAAAATATTTTTGTATTTTTGTGGGTTGATTTTATTTAAGAAAATAAATTAAAGTTAATTTTATGGTTAATTCAACAATAATTAAAATAAAAGGAAAAAAGTAAATATTTTTGGTGTCAAAAATAAAATTAGGATTTTTGTGACCTAAATCTAAAAAAGAAAATATTTTTGTGATTTTTTGTTGTATTTAAAAAATATTTGAAGGAAAATAAAATAAAATTAGAAAATAAATTTAAAATAGGAAAATAAGAAGAAATAAGTTACTGAGGAAAATTATCAAAAAAAATATATGTAGCCCCTGGGTTTCAAACTCAGGACCCAATGGTCACCAGCCTTGCCTCCTTGCCATCTATGCCACTTGCTTGACCTATTATAGAATCAGAAAGAAAATAATATATAATAAAATAAATTTTAAAATATATTAAATTCAAAATGCGCGTGCAAGGGGCTTCTTCCCCGATTTGAATTTCTGGGACTTTTACCTACAGATGTTTTCGTTGCTAAAACCTATAGTGACGGCTTCGCCCGTCACCATAACACTTGTAAATTTCAAAAATAAAGAACACGCAATAAAAATTAATGGTGAGACCATGGTTCGATTGGAAACTTCGTTCTGAGTATGATGGTACCCTCAATTTGGTCCAATTTTACTTGTAACCATGTGTCATACCCCAAAATTTGCCCTCCATCTATTCAAGAGATTTCATACATCCATACTCAAAGATTCCTCAAGAGTTGATCAGACAAACTCTCTCCTAGACAATCAACCCAAACTAGGGTTTGGTATCTCTCAAGTCAAGATGGATTTCCAACATCTCCAATGGCCTTCATGCCTCCTCATATGCTTCAAAGATTCCCCATGCCAAGTTTCAAGCCTCACAAGTCAAGTTTCCTCAGACAGTTGCTCAGATGGTTGAAAATCGGGTGTATTGGACAAAAAGTCAACTGTGGTCAACATACAGTCAAAACTTCTGATTTTTGGTCAACATCCTCATTTTGAAGTTACATTCATCATTTGATCAAGGGTTGATCATGATTCATCAAGAAAACTCAAGATTTGCTCAAAAGTCAAACTTTCTAAATTAGGGTTTCTAGGTGAAAAGTCAACTGAACTTTGACTGATCATAACTTTCTCATACTTTCTCAGAAATTTTTCCACCACCTCTTGTTTTGAAGGAAATTCAATTCTCTACAACTTCATGTCTCACAAGAATGTCCAAAAAATGCTTCATTTGAGAGGTATGGCTCAAAACATTACAGGTCATTTTCAAAGTCAACAAAAAGTCAACTTTTTGATTTGAAGATATATTGAGCATGGTAACTCCAATTGAGATGAGACCAAAGACATTGTGATGAGAGCAAATATTGTTCTTAGGAAACTCCCCCTGAAAATATGCATGCTTTTGAAGGAATATTCTCCCCCTCATTGTTAGTAACATAACATAATTTAGTAGTGAGACTAAATAGTAAAAACAAAGAGAATAATTTCATACTAATATATTAATTTCATAGATAATAGATAATTATACAAAGTTTAATAATGTTTGAAGATCAAAACATGATTTGCATCAATGTATTGGGGCACAAACAAACAAAAGGATCTTGTTCAAACAAAACTAGGTGTAGATAAACAAATCAAAAGATAGCACATATATAGCACATATTTTTCTAATCTCCCCCTTTTGTCAACATTATCAAAAAGAAGGGGGGAACAAAAAGGCCAGCAAGCAAAACATGACTAATGAGCAGGGGCCTCATCATCTAAAGTAGCTTTAGAAGATAGCGGCAGCCTGGGAAACTGCATGGTTGAGATATCAGGAACTCTTAGACTAGGGAAAAGAGGACAAAGATTGATGGTGAGGTAGTCAGCGCATAAATTCTTCATTACCATGAATTGCTTTTGAAGAGAGGTCATAGAGTGAACATAGATATCCTCATTGGGATTTGGAGGATCTGATGGGGTGAAGGTTTGTGGTGGGACGGGTGGACGAGCAGGTAAACTTGAAATACCTCTAAAAATGATTATGTGAGAGAGGTTAATATGGCAGGATCGGCAAGAGTAACGTTGGAGTCATTTGTTGTGTTCCTTGGAGGTGATGAATCATATCATCAATCTCAAAACCAGTATCACCATTTTTAGGAGATGAAAATAGTGGAGATTCATCTCGTGGAAATAATGGAGCAATGAAGGAATCAGGCTCAATATTGGGAATTTCATAATTTTCTTCAATGGATTGATTATCATGATGACAAAGCAGGGTGTCAATTTGACGGTTAAATTCTTCAGAGTTTGTTGATGGACCATCACATGTGGAGAGGCACGAAGCAATGGACTTGGTAATTTTTGGAGGAGATGGAATTGAGATGATTGGAGAAGTGATTATAGAGGGTGAAGGAGGAGGAACGGTTAGATTTTGTTGGTTTGATACAAGCTCAGCCTCAAGTAGAGAGATCGTTGAAGAGATTTGTGTTGTTGAATGGTTTACTGGAAATGATCAAGATGTTCTTCTTCGGTTTGTGATCGAGCTATTATGTCATCGACGTAGACCTCTATCTTGTGATGGATCATATCATGGAATAAAGCCACCATAGCACGTTGGTATGTTGCGCCAGCATTCTTCAACATGAATGGTATGACCTTGTAACAGAAGTTCCCCCACTGTGTAATGAAAGTAGTCTTCTCCATGTCTTCGGGAGCCATTTTGATTTGATTGTAACATGAGAAACCATCCATGAAAGATAAAACCTTATGTTGAGCGGTGTTGTCAACTAGTACATCGATATGTGGAAGCAGAAAATCGTCTTTCGGGCTCGCCTTATTCAGATCTCAGTAGTCCACACACATACATACTTTTCCGTCCTTAGGTACTGGTACCACGTTTGCCACCAACTGTGGATAGGAAGTAACGAATAAGAAATAGGCATTGAACTGCTTTATGACTTCGACTTTAATCTTCTCAGACATTTTAAGACGCATACAGCAGACCTTCTGCTTTACAGGAAGAAACCCTTCTTTTGTTGGTAGTCGGTGCACCACAATATCCATATTTAAACCTGGCATGTCTTCGTAGGACCAAGCAAAAATCTCGATGCAATCTCGTAGAATCCGGATCAAGCTTTCCTTAACATTGTTTTTAAGACCCGCTCCAATCTTGATTTCTTTTCTGTGTTCTTTGGTACCTAAATTCACGACCTCGACCGGCTCTTTGTGCGGCTGTATGGCCCTTTCCTCTTGCTGTAGTAGTCTGGAAAGTTCTCATGGAACTTCACAATCTTCCTCGCCTTCGTCTTTGGCTTGGTAGATAAAATTATCAAAGTCATATTTAGCAATAGTAGAGTTGTTATCGATGGGATCCGGAGTGAACATGGATCTGCAGTTTATTACGCGGGTGTGTGTAAGAACACATAGCTTTTTTGAAAAGGTGATAAAGTAAAGGAAAAACAAAGAACACAAAATTTTAATGAAAAAGTCCAATGCTTTATTGAATGAAAATATGTGAATGACAAATAATAACCCTCACAAATGAGCCATTGTGCCCCGAGCAAGGCACTAGGCTTAAAGTCTTATTATTCAAAGCTATAAAACTCAAGAGCATAAAAACAGAAAAACAATTACTCCTAACTAAAGGAGATTGTCATAACATCCTTATTCGTCCAATTGTTGAGCCTGTTGCCGGTAGTAAGGAAGATACAGTTGTTGATGTCGAAGTCACCATCATCGTCTTCTATAGCATGAACTCCATTCTTGTTGATGCGGAATGGAGGCCCACCAGCACGTTCGCGGTGTATCATCTTCTGACCTTTGGAAGTGAAGCCTAAAATAGTCTTGTCAAATTTGAATGGAAAATCGGGCAATTGACCCCAAACAGTACAACCTCCTTCTTCTACTACAGCTCTGGTATCCTTCAGCGAGGCCATCTTTGGTGGAACTCTAATAATCTTAGGGGTGACAGGAGCGTCAACAGGCATGAATCATGGAACTACTTCAAAAGCTTGACAGAGAGTTTCGATAAATTTGCCTTCAATTTCAATGTATCGGAATGATTGGAGATGGCTCACCATATATTCTTTTTCTCCGCAGACGGTAACAATCTTCCCTTTTGCTGGGTATTTCAACTTTTGATGTAGAGTAGAGATAATAACGCATGCCCCATGTATCCAAGGGCGTCTAAGCAAGCAAGAATAAGCTGGGCGAATATCCATCACAAATAAAGTAGAGTCAAAAGTTTGGGAACCCACTTTGATCGGCAGGTTGAGCTCTCCAAGTACTGTTCTCTTCGACCCATCAAAAGCATTTTACGACTATGTCACTGGGCTTCATGACCACTTCTTCAACAACAAGTATTTCTAGATCACTTTTCGGTAGGACATTCAGAGCAGAGCCAATATCCACCAACTAATGAGACAACGTAGTACCCTTACACTCTATAAAGATGTGCAAGGATTTGTTATGTTTTCTTTCGGTAGGAGTGAAATCAGCATAAAAAATCCCAAACTATTGTCTGCGGTCAGGCTAGCAATACAACTTTCAAATTGATCAGCAGAAGTGTCTTGCGATACATGAGCATTCTTCAGGAATTTCACCAAGGCTTTAGCATGAGCCTCAAAGCATAGTAACAGTGCTAGCATGGAAATCTTGGATGAAATTTTTCCCAACTGCTCCACAACATTGTAATCGCTTTTCTTAATAATCTTCAGGATTTCCTCCACCTCTTGCTTGGAGGTATCTTCATAAACTTCCTTTGGTACTTCTGTCTGAGCAGGCTGAGTTATTTTCTCTTTGCCTTGAGCCTCGATGGCTGGTTCAACAACAAGAATACGGATTGGTGCAACAGTGTCTTTTGGAGGAGAGATATTTGGAGAAAACATTATTCCGGTTTTGGTTACTTTGCTTGATCCGGTGATATTATTGATATCAGGATTAGCGGCTTCAATTGTGTTGTCTTTGATGTTCAATGGTTCTTGTTTGACGCCATGGTAGTAAACTTCGGCTCCATAATTCCAAGGTATAGCTTTGTCAGAGGAATATGGAATTGGTCTGGGTGAGGTAATAATTAGAGGTTCCACTCTAGATACTGGATAGGCAGAGGTGATCTTTATTGTGTTTACGTCGACATATTCTTCGGGATAGTCATGATCTCCCCATCTGGTTGCTTTGATGTCTTCAATTGCAATCTTGGAGCTTTCGAGGGCGGTATATTTCACCATGAAATCAAATTTCCCACTTGGATTCCACAAGGTATCCCAGACTTCTGGTATGGCTTCTTCTACGCTTACGTCTTCAACTTTTAAGCTTTTGGAAACATCTTCGCACAAACTTTCTACATACGGAGTTTTCACGAATAACACTTCTCGGTTGTCCATCAAGCGTTGAACACCTCTATCCAACCAAGCACATCCATTGGGTTTGGATGCGCAATAACAATAATTGTCAAAACATCCTGGAAACAAACTGGCTTGTAGCAGATTCTTCTTAACAGTCATCAAGGGAGTGGTTAACTCATTCACAGCAAAGACATAAGAGTTGTTATCAATGATGTTGGAGCTCTTGCCATGATAAGGAATTGGTGCATTGATCATATTCGGTGTTTCGACAAGAGGGTTGAATTCGATTTCCTGAGCTTCAATCATGTCTTGAATCTTGTTCTTCAGGGCCCAATAGTTGTTGGTGTCGTGCCCAGGGCTATTGGAATGGTATGCACACCTTGCATTAGGATTGTACTTCGGAGAAGATGTGTTGACATGCTGAGGAGGATCTTTCAAAGTAATCAGCTCCGTTTTCAACATGTTTTGTAATGCTTGAGACGTTGGCATGTTGATCTTCGTAAACTGTCTTCTAGGCGTGTTCTGCCTACGTGTATTTTCTTGTTGAGGTTGCATTAGTGTGGGATTAGAGATCAGGACTGCCCCTACATATTGGTGGCGATCAACTTTATTATGGCTCTTCTGTCTATACACAACATTGGATTCTTTCTTCGCACCAAAATACCTCTTCGCAACATTTGAAGATGTCTCAACTTGAATCTTTCCACTCTTAATTCCAGCTTCAATAAGTTCGCCTGTCAATATCAGTTTAGTGAATCCGGCTGAGGAATTTCCAATCAGATGATTGAAGAATGGGCCTATTAGTGTTCCCATAAACATGTCAACCAATTCCCTATTAGACAAGGGTGGTTGAACTCTGTCTTCAAGATCTCTCCATTTATGAGCATACTCTTTGAACTTCTCATCACGGCCCATAGAGATGCTTTTTAGTTGCGTACGGGTTAGTGCCAATTCAGCGTTATACTGGTACTATTTGTAAAAAGCATAAGCCAAATCATTCCAGGTATGAATGTGGGTATTTTCTAGCTGGTAATACCACTTAAACTATGCTCCAGACAGACTATCTTGAAAGAAATGCATCCACAAGTTTTTATCAGCGGTGTGTGGTTGAATCTTATGAACATAGGACTTCAAATGAAGTTTGGGACAGGAAATGCCATCATACTTAGAAAAAGTAAGAACTTTGAACTTGCGGGGAATGACCACTCTAGGAACCAGGCTTAAATCATCAAAGTTCAACCCTGACATTTTCAGATTTTCCACATCATTCAGACGGTCTTCAAGTTGCTTATACTTCTCTTTGTCAGGAGGATACTGCTCGCTCATATAGTCTTCTTCCTCTTCTTCTTGAGACCCATGATGGCTTCCTTCATTTGCCTTGATACTTCCTTCAGTTTTGCCGCTCTTCTCTGAGAACTCAAGCTGACTGACTACCTTGACTGGACCTCTGAACCTTTTCCCCATGTTGAGAATACCAGCGATCTTCTTCTTCTTCTTCTTCTTCTTGATGATGAGCTCTTTCAGATATTTCTGTCCTTGGGCCAAGTTGGTGAAAATCTCTTGGAACTGAGCATTCTGAGCCTGGAGATATTTGACAGTTTGTTTGAGAGCCATTTCTGCTGAAATAAACAGTGAGAGAATGAGAAAACTGGTCTTCAGAGTACCTGTTATGAAATGATATGCTATGATATGCAATGTTATGCAATGCAATATTTTCAACGACCTTAGGAATTTAAATTTGGTAAGCAAGCAAGAACAAACTTTTTATTAGTTTGATTAGTAAATACAAAAGAAAGTTCAAGCATGAAATAAGACTCCTAGCGTTTACACCTCCCATGGGCGCTTCCTCTTGGTGTTGACATAGGTGTTAATGTTTTGTTCCTAGTGAAGTAGTTTCGTCAGCTCCAACACTCTTTTCTCGCTCACATAACATTGAACTTTGAATGTATCCTTTTCTTATTTAAGTTGAATCCAAGATCTCTTCAATTCTTCAAAATCGGTGGGCATATCTGGATGAAGAATGGTATAAGATTCATCGTCTTCAACAACAGGTTCCATAATTACTGGTAGAATAGAAGCATATAGCATCATGAGATTTTGAGCACGATCTCGCACCCATTTGAGGTAGGGTTCCCAAAGAATGGAGTTTTTATGCCACAAAGACTTGGTATCAGTCTTCTTCACCATGCCCCATACATGTATAAATCTTCGACGGTAACCTTGGAGATCGTTGTCGTAGTCAAACATAATGCCTTGGATGATCATATCATGAGTACCATCCCTTCGAGCATAACCAAACTGTCGTAGCGCTAGAGAATGGTTGTAAGTGATACCTCCCCTTATGCCAAGGAGTGGTACATTAGGGAATTCTCTACAACTCTCAATGAAAGTGAAGTCTTTTTTAGAGTAGAGAAACCAATGGATATCTAAGTGAGAGAGTGACATCATGAGAGTCTTTAACGGTATGCAACACATGAGAGTCCCTTATCTTTTCATAGTACGAGTGTGAAGAGAATGCAAAATATCTCAGAGCAGAATGGGCACAGGATTATGAGTGAGGAATATCTTGATGGCATTTATGTCTATGAATTGATCTGGATTAGGAAATAACACCAAACCATAGATTAGTAAAGCTAAAATATCTTCGAAAGCGTGGAAACTCATAGCCTTTAAGAATTCTCTAGCCTTCTTTATCAGAAACTTAGCAAGCAAACCCTTAACTCCACTTCTTGTTTCCCAATTAGCTTTAATGTATGACCTCTTTAGATGTAAAGCTGCTGCAATGTATTTAAACCTCAGAACTTTTTCTAGGCCGGTGAAAGGTATCTGATCAAGGATGAGTATTCCAAGTAGCTTAGAGAACTCTTCCACTGTAGGCACCAACTGTTAGTTTGGGAAAGTAAAGTAGTGATGTTTTGGATCAAAGAATTGGAATACAACGCTTATCATATCTTCTTCAAAACTAGAGGTAACCAAGTCGAGTAGATAACCATGCCTCTTGATTAACTGAGCATGGTCGGGAAATTTTGAGACTAACTTCTTGAGTTGAGAAGGTATACCCACGAAGTTGATTCAGATAGTCTTTCTGGAAGCCATAACCCTACAATAAAGAGCAAAAGTAAATCCCTAGGTCCTTTAAATGGTTAGAAATGTTATGATGTTAGGATGTCATGTTTAAATAGAACACACAAGAAACTCACACAATATCCTTAGGTTTAAGGCTTGCATGAGGTATAGGTTTCTACCCTACCGGAGTTTAAGTTGGTTCAACTTGCCCTATAATAGTAATCGGGTTCTAGGAATCTCATATCACGGATCTTTCTCGCAGGCTTTATTTTAGTACGGCTACCAAATGGTCGACCAAAACATCCTGAAAGTCGAATCTCAATAAGCATAGCATCGAGTATCAAACAACCTCGGTCTGCACTAAAGCTGGCTATCTCATTACCTTATAATAGCCAAGATGGGTCTATTAGGGTTCTAAAAGTTTAGGTATTGCTTGATGACACCACGCAGACGCCAAATATTTTCTAAACTGAACATGAGGAACATCAGGACATCCAAAGTGTCGCACTAACTGTAGCCATCATTTTAACTGTTTCGGTCTACGTCGAACAGTCGTGATGATCTATTACTATTTACCTAAGGAAACCTGGATTCGGGTGTAGGATCCCCCACAAATATAATACCCAAGCAATGTAACACCCCTTCTAATTTACTCGCGGTTTATATAATTTTAATCAGAGTTTATTCATAACATCGAGGGCGTCACAATTTAATTAATTCAAATAACTAAAAACAGTAATCATGCCTTGCACTGAAGAACTTGTTAAATAAAACAAACCAAGGATTATGTTTAATACAACGGAAATAATATAAGAATCCAGAATAATTCAAATTATAACTATTCCAAACATAAACCAAAAGAAAACAGTTTTAAATCCATAAAATTCCAAACGATCGTTCCCCAGTGTTACAACTACCAGAGCATGACACTGACACGCGGATTATCTAAATAGCACAACTCTAAAAGCTGTCCTCACCAATTCTCGAGCAACTATACTCCTCAATCTGAAATCATTAAAGTAAGGGTGAGATTTCATCAAGATTAAAATGCATTATACATTTCTCAAAAACAATAAAACAATCAATTCATTATTCACCCTTGTTAACAGCATTAGCATACAATTCACAAACACAATTCACACATTCATTATGCATACAGCAACAATTAGATGTAATTGAAACACTGGAAATCATCCTAACATGTTACAATTACATATGCAATGCAGACTCAAATGCACGTGGTACCAATCGTGAACCAAGTCCACACCCTGTTCCGCTTACACCTCGGAAAACAACGTCAATCAATGATTCGCCCATACATCACTGGGTCAAGAATCTAGCCTCACCACCTCTGTCCATTAGGTAAGTTTATTGGCCCTGCAAGTTCAATTCCGCACAATGGGAATGAACCATTACCAAAATGCTCATGCATGCATATTAGAAGCATGCAACAATTTAAACATGGAACATGAACACACAACATTATTCCAATTATATTCAATAACAACAACAGCATATGATAACAGCAATCATGAACATCAAATGTTAATCACAATCCATAAGTTAACATTCTGCACATTTAATCAACACATGATTCACAAATTCTCAACGAGTTCTTATTACGGAAGACAAATTAATCCTTCCAGATTTCAATTATTAGTGTTGAAAATATTTTCATTAGGTAGTACTCATCGTAAGCTTTCCAACGATACTAACTATGCCTAAATCGGAGCTACGGTCGAAAAGATATGATCGAAATCGTTTCAGAAAAATTATGTTCTGTCCAATACAGCATGTATCGATGCATAAGCCTATGCATCAATACATAAACAACATGTGTTGACACATGCATCATATGCATCGATGCATACATACAAAAATCCTGCATTTTTAAAATTTGCTTCAGTATGTGTTGACACATAAGCATCTTGTATCGATGTATAGCCCTGTTTTTGGCCTATTTATCGATGCATAACGCATCTTGGATCGATGCATACGCATCTTGGATCGATGCATGGCTTCAAAATTCCTCCTATGGATCGATGCATGGCTCTATGAATCGATGCATAGCTTTCCAAAGCTTCTGGTTTTCAAAAATTCCACTGCATGCATCGATTCATAAAGGCTTGTGTCGACCCATCTGTTGTTTTCATCAAAATTCGGTTTTATCTACTGTTACAAATTTCCATTAAATCCAATCATCACCAAACATCATGTCATCATAAAACTGAATTAATTACTATGTTTTTACATCCAATTGATCACAGAATTTGTTTTCTAATTAACCTATATTCATCCTACATAGATTAATCATTCATAACCGTCCCAATCATGGTTTCGTCGGATTATAACGTTAGGGCACACTCAATTATCCTAATTCGAGATTCCTAACGGATTGATTCATTCTATTGATCATCAAAACCTATAAGGCATAATAATCGATTCAATCCCCTTACCTCGCGATGAATCTTGAATTCTGGCTTTTTCTCCTCTTTTCTTTCTCTTCTCCAATCTCACGTAGAATGCAATCCTAATTTTCTCTTCTCTCTTGTTTCCTTTTATTCCTTTATTTATTCCTTTTTATTTGCCAAATAATAGAAATAAATGAATTAGGATTTAAGTAGAGCTTTTTACTCCATACACCCTACAATTCAACTTCACACCCCCAACACTTCCATGATTTAATTAATCCATTAAATCTATTAATTCAAAAATGTCAATAATTAAATCTTTAATTAAATTAATAATTAAATTTCTAATTATTTAATAATTGAGTTAATTTGGGGTGTCACAAGCAACCCTTAAAAGTAAAGCATACAAAGTAAATAGAAACTGAGTAAAAGTGATCTAAAACCCTAAGGTAACCTCTCTTTGGGTGTTCCTCAGCAGAGTCGCCAGTTCTGTAACACGGTGGGAGAACTTACTTGTTTGTTTTGTGTTTTATCGCAAATGTTGCGGTTATCAAGAGTCGCCATCGGCTTTTCTTTTATCCAATAAAGGAAAGGTGAAAAGAACAGGAAAAACCTTTGATAGATTCTGAGTACGGGAGATAATTATGAAAAGGGAAGGTATTAACATCCTTTCCATCCATAGTTATCTACGGGCTCTTAATTTCTTTAGCTTACTTTCTGAAAACTCGCTTTTGTGTGTGTGTTTAAAAAAGCTATTTTGCTTTGACTTCGTAATGATTCTTGTATCAGTCCTCAAAAATGTATACGAAGTGTTTGAAAATATTTCGAAAGCTTAACTTTGTAATGATTCTCGTATGAATGCATACAAAGTGTTTGTGAAAGTATTTTTGAAAAGAGTATGAGGTGTGAAAAGTATTTTCATTGAGCAAGAAATTTAGAGTCTTATTACATGCTCAAAAGGTCGTTCTTGTTATTTTCCTTCTCCTTTAGGATAATGCTATCCATACCATTAGTTGGTAGGTAACCTTATCTGTTAGATGTGAAGGGACGGGCGTAGGGTCATCGTATGGTTATTGAAGGCAACATTGTAAGGATACCTTAGCAATTTGTAGGGACGATCATCACTTATTCGCAGGGAACAACCGAGGGACGAGATCATATATTCGTAGGCAACGTTGAGGGTCATCGAGGGACTAGGATCTTTGTGATGATTTGGATCGGGGGACTTTTGCTAATGGTACCCCTACGTTCGAGAGACACGACCATTTTTATTTGTAAGGCAACAAGAGAGGATACCCTAAGAGTGCAAGTGTGAAAAGTGTATTTAATTCAGATATGTTATCTTGGAGATTAGGTATTCTAAGATTGATTGATTAGTCTTTCCATACAATCCTATTAGCCATACATCTAAACAGTTTATATACAGTTTATAACGGGTGCAAAAAGTAAATGCAGAAAAGTAAATCCTACGCTATTACAAGGCTTTGGGGCAGATATATAATAGGAGGTGCGGAAAGTAAAGGCGGAAAGTAAACCCTAATTAAGTTATTACATCCTATGAGTAGATACATAATGATAAAAATATGCGAGAAATTAACCCTAGCCATTACAACTTGGAAGCAGTTACGATAATCGGAAAAAGTATCAACACAAGGATTAAATCGGAATAAGAGAAAATAACGTTTGGAAAAAAGATTTTCGTGTTAGTAAAAAAAAGTTTTAAAATTAGTAAAAGAGTTTGAGATTAGTAGAAACCCTAATTACTTGGAGGAAAAATATTTTTGTATTTTTGTGGGTTGATTTTATTTAAGAAAATAAATTAAAGTTAATTTTATGGTTAATTCAACAATAATTAAAATAAAAGGAAAAAAGTAAATATTTTTGGTGTCAAAAATAAAATTAGGATTTTTGTGACCTAAATCTAAAAAAGAAAATATTTTTGTGATTTTTTGTTGTATTTAAAAAATATTTGAAGGAAAATAAAATAAAATTAGAAAATAAATTTAAAATAGGAAAATAAGAAGAAATAAGTTACTGAGGAAAATTATCAAAAAAAATATATGTAGCCCCTGGGTTTCAAACTCAGGACCCAATGGTCACCAGCCTTGCCTCCTTGCCATCTATGCCACTTGCTTGACCTATTATGGAATCAGAAAGAAAATAATATATAATAAAATAAATTTTAAAATATATTAAATTCAAAATGCGCGTGCAAGGGGCTTCTTCCCCGATTTGAATTTCTGGGACTTTTACCTACAGATGTTTTCGTTGCTAAAACCTATAGTGACGGCTTCGCCCGTCACCATAACACTTGTAAATTTCAAAAATAAAGAACACGCAATAAAAATTAATGGTGAGACCATGGTTCGATTGGAAACTTCGTTCTGAGTATGATGGTACCCTCAATTTGGTCCAATTTTACTTGTAACCATGTGTCATACCCCAAAATTTGCCCTCCATCTATTCAAGAGATTTCATACATCCATACTCAAAGATTCCTCAAGAGTTGATCAGACAAACTCTCTCCTAGACAATCAACCCAAACTAGGGTTTGGTATCTCTCAAGTCAAGATGGATTTCCAACATCTCCAATGGCCTTCATGCCTCCTCATATGCTTCAAAGATTCCCCATGCCAAGTTTCAAGCCTCACAAGTCAAGTTTCCTCAGACAATTGCTCAGATGGTTGAAAATCGGGTGTATTGGACAAAAAGTCAACTGTGGTCAACATACAGTCAAAACTTCTGATTTTTGGTCAACATCCTCATTTTGAAGTTACATTCATCATTTGATCAAGGGTTGATCATGATTCATCAAGAAAACTCAAGATTTGCTCAAAAGTCAAACTTTCTAAATTAGGGTTTCTAGGTGAAAAGTCAACTGAACTTTGACTGATCATAACTTTCTCATACTTTCTCAGAAATTTTTCCACCACCTCTTGTTTTGAAGGAAATTCAATTCTCTACAACTTCATGTCTCACAAGAATGTCCAAAAAATGCTTCATTTGAGAGGTATGGCTCAAAACATTACAGGTCATTTTCAAAGTCAACAAAAAGTCAACTTTTTGATTTGAAGATATATTGAGCATGGTAACTCCAATTGAGATGAGACCAAAGACATTGTGATGAGAGCAAATATTGTTCTTAGGAAACTCCCCCTGAAAATATGCATGCTTTTGAAGGAATATTCTCCCCCTCATTGTTAGTAACATAACATAATTTAGTAGTGAGACTAAATAGTAAAAACAAAGAGAATAATTTCATACTAATATATTAATTTCATAGATAATAGATAATTATACAAAGTTTAATAATGTTTGAAGATCAAAACATGATTTGCATCAATGTATTGGGGCACAAACAAACAAAAGGATCTTGTTCAAACAAAACTAGGTGTAGATAAACAAATCAAAAGATAGCACATATATAGCACATATTTTTCTAATCTCCCCCTTTTGTCAACATTATCAAAAAGAAGGGGGGAACAAAAAGGCCAGCAAGCAAAACATGACTAATGAGCAGGGGCCTCATCATCTAAAGTAGCTTTAGAAGATAGCGGCAGCCTGGGAAACTGCATGGTTGAGATATCAGGAACTCTTAGACTAGGGAAAAGAGGACAAAGATTGATGGTGAGGTAGTCAGCGCATAAATTCTTCATTACCATGAATTGCTTTTGAAGAGAGGTCATAGAGTGAACATAGATATCCTCATTGGGATTTGGAGGATCTGATGGGGTGAAGGTTTGTGGTGGGACGGGTGGACGAGCAGGTAAACTTGAAATACCTCTAAAAATGATTATGTGAGAGAGGTTAATATGGCAGGATCGGCAAGAGTAACGTTGGAGTCATTTGTTGTGTTCCTTGGAGGTGATGAATCATATCATCAATCTCAAAACCAGTATCACCATTTTTAGGAGATGAAAATAGTGGAGATTCATCTCGTGGAAATAATGGAGCAATGAAGGAATCAGGCTCAATATTGGGAATTTCATAATTTTCTTCAATGGATTGATTATCATGATGACAAAGCAGGGTGTCAATTTGACGGTTAAATTCTTCAGAGTTTGTTGATGGACCATCACATGTGGAGAGGCACGAAGCAATGGACTTGGTAATTTTTGGAGGAGATGGAATTGAGATGATTGGAGAAGTGATTATAGAGGGTGAAGGAGGAGGAACGGTTAGATTTTGTTGGTTTGATACAAGCTCAGCCTCAAGTAGAGAGATCGTTGAAGAGATTTGTGTTGTTGAATGGTTTACTGGAAATGATCAAGATGTTCTTCTTCGGTTTGTGATCGAGCTATTATGTCATCGACGTAGACCTCTATCTTGTGATGGATCATATCATGGAATAAAGCCACCATAGCACGTTGGTATGTTGCGCCAGCATTCTTCAACATGAATGGTATGACCTTGTAACAGAAGTTCCCCCACTGTGTAATGAAAGTAGTCTTCTCCATGTCTTCGGGAGCCATTTTGATTTGATTGTAACATGAGAAACCATCCATGAAAGATAAAACCTTATGTTGAGCGGTGTTGTCAACTAGTACATCGATATGTGGAAGCAGAAAATCGTCTTTCGGGCTCGCCTTATTCAGATCTCAGTAGTCCACACACATACATACTTTTCCGTCCTTAGGTACTGGTACCACGTTTGCCACCAACTGTGGATAGGAAGTAACGAATAAGAAATAGGCATTGAACTGCTTTATGACTTCGACTTTAATCTTCTCAGACATTTTAAGACGCATACAGCAGACCTTCTGCTTTACAGGAAGAAACCCTTCTTTTGTTGGTAGTCGGTGCACCACAATATCCATATTTAAACCTGGCATGTCTTCGTAGGACCAAGCAAAAATCTCGATGCAATCTCGTAGAATCCGGATCAAGCTTTCCTTAACATTGTTTTTAAGACCCGCTCCAATCTTGATTTCTTTTCTGTGTTCTTTGGTACCTAAATTCACGACCTCGACCGGCTCTTTGTGCGGCTGTATGGCCCTTTCCTCTTGCTGTAGTAGTCTGGAAAGTTCTCATGGAACTTCACAATCTTCCTCGCCTTCGTCTTTGGCTTGGTAGATAAAATTATCAAAGTCATATTTAGCAATAGTAGAGTTGTTATCGATGGGATCCGGAGTGAACATGGATCTGCAGTTTATTACGCGGGTGTGTGTAAGAACACATAGCTTTTTTGAAAAGGTGATAAAGTAAAGGAAAAACAAAGAACACAAAATTTTAATGAAAAAGTCCAATGCTTTATTGAATGAAAATATGTGAATGACAAATAATAACCCTCACAAATGAGCCATTGTGCCCCGAGCAAGGCACTAGGCTTAAAGTCTTATTATTCAAAGCTATAAAACTCAAGAGCATAAAAACAGAAAAACAATTACTCCTAACTAAAGGAGATTGTCATAACATCCTTATTCGTCCAATTGTTGAGCCTGTTGCCGGTAGTAAGGAAGATACAGTTGTTGATGTCGAAGTCACCATCATCGTCTTCTATAGCATGAACTCCATTCTTGTTGATGCGGAATGGAGGCCCACCAGCACGTTCGCGGTGTATCATCTTCTGACCTTTGGAAGTGAAGCCTAAAATAGTCTTGTCAAATTTGAATGGAAAATCGGGCAATTGACCCCAAACAGTACAACCTCCTTCTTCTACTACAGCTCTGGTATCCTTCAGCGAGGCCATCTTTGGTGGAACTCTAATAATCTTAGGGGTGACAGGAGCGTCAACAGGCATGAATCATGGAACTACTTCAAAAGCTTGACAGAGAGTTTCGATAAATTTGCCTTCAATTTCAATGTATCGGAATGATTGGAGATGGCTCACCATATATTCTTTTTCTCCGCAGACGGTAACAATCTTCCCTTTTGCTGGGTATTTCAACTTTTGATGTAGAGTAGAGATAATAACGCATGCCCCATGTATCCAAGGGCGTCTAAGCAAGCAAGAATAAGCTGGGCGAATATCCATCACAAATAAAGTAGAGTCAAAAGTTTGGGAACCCACTTTGATCGGCAGGTTGAGCTCTCCAAGTACTGTTCTCTTCGACCCATCAAAAGCATTTTACGACTATGTCACTGGGCTTCATGACCACTTCTTCAACAACAAGTATTTCTAGATCACTTTTCGGTAGGACATTCAGAGCAGAGCCAATATCCACCAACTAATGAGACAACGTAGTACCCTTACACTCTATAAAGATGTGCAAGGATTTGTTATGTTTTCTTTCGGTAGGAGTGAAATCAGCATAAAAAATCCCAAACTATTGTCTGCGGTCAGGCTAGCAATACAACTTTCAAATTGATCAGCAGAAGTGTCTTGCGATACATGAGCATTCTTCAGGAATTTCACCAAGGCTTTAGCATGAGCCTCAAAGCATAGTAACAGTGCTAGCATGGAAATCTTGGATGAAATTTTTCCCAACTGCTCCACAACATTGTAATCGCTTTTCTTAATAATCTTCAGGATTTCCTCCACCTCTTGCTTGGAGGTATCTTCATAAACTTCCTTTGGTACTTCTGTCTGAGCAGGCTGAGTTATTTTCTCTTTGCCTTGAGCCTCGATGGCTGGTTCAACAACAAGAATACGGATTGGTGCAACAGTGTCTTTTGGAGGAGAGATATTTGGAGAAAACATTATTCCGGTTTTGGTTACTTTGCTTGATCCGGTGATATTATTGATATCAGGATTAGCGGCTTCAATTGTGTTGTCTTTGATGTTCAATGGTTCTTGTTTGACGCCATGGTAGTAAACTTCGGCTCCATAATTCCAAGGTATAGCTTTGTCAGAGGAATATGGAATTGGTCTGGGTGAGGTAATAATTAGAGGTTCCACTCTAGATACTGGATAGGCAGAGGTGATCTTTATTGTGTTTACGTCGACATATTCTTCGGGATAGTCATGATCTCCCCATCTGGTTGCTTTGATGTCTTCAATTGCAATCTTGGAGCTTTCGAGGGCGGTATATTTCACCATGAAATCAAATTTCCCACTTGGATTCCACAAGGTATCCCAGACTTCTGGTATGGCTTCTTCTACGCTTACGTCTTCAACTTTTAAGCTTTTGGAAACATCTTCGCACAAACTTTCTACATACGGAGTTTTCACGAATAACACTTCTCGGTTGTCCATCAAGCGTTGAACACCTCTATCCAACCAAGCACATCCATTGGGTTTGGATGCGCAATAACAATAATTGTCAAAACATCCTGGAAACAAACTGGCTTGTAGCAGATTCTTCTTAACAGTCATCAAGGGAGTGGTTAACTCATTCACAGCAAAGACATAAGAGTTGTTATCAATGATGTTGGAGCTCTTGCCACGATAAGGAATTGGTGCATTGATCATATTCGGTGTTTCGACAAGAGGGTTGAATTCGATTTCCTGAGCTTCAATCATGTCTTGAATCTTGTTCTTCAGGGCCCAATAGTTGTTGGTGTCGTGCCCAGGGCTATTGGAATGGTATGCACACCTTGCATTAGGATTGTACTTCGGAGAAGATGTGTTGACATGCTGAGGAGGATCTTTCAAAGTAATCAGCTCCGTTTTCAACATGTTTTGTAATGCTTGAGACGTTGGCATGTTGATCTTCGTAAACTGTCTTCTAGGCGTGTTCTGCCTACGTGTATTTTCTTGTTGAGGTTGCATTAGTGTGGGATTAGAGATCAGGACTGCCCCTACATATTGGTGGCGATCAACTTTATTATGGCTCTTCTGTCTATACACAACATTGGATTCTTTCTTCGCACCAAAATACCTCTTCGCAACATTTGAAGATGTCTCAACTTGAATCTTTCCACTCTTAATTCCAGCTTCAATAAGTTCGCCTGTCAATATCAGTTTAGTGAATCCGGCTGAGGAATTTCCAATCAGATGATTGAAGAATGGGCCTATTAGTGTTCCCATAAACATGTCAACCAATTCCCTATTAGACAAGGGTGGTTGAACTCTGTCTTCAAGATCTCTCCATTTATGAGCATACTCTTTGAACTTCTCATCACGGCCCATAGAGATGCTTTTTAGTTGCGTACGGGTTAGTGCCAATTCAGCGTTATACTGGTACTATTTGTAAAAAGCATAAGCCAAATCATTCCAGGTATGAATGTGGGTATTTTCTAGCTGGTAATACCACTTAAACTATGCTCCAGACAGACTATCTTGAAAGAAATGCATCCACAAGTTTTTATCAGCGGTGTGTGGTTGAATCTTATGAACATAGGACTTCAAATGAAGTTTGGGACAGGAAATGCCATCATACTTAGAAAAAGTAAGAACTTTGAACTTGCGGGGAATGACCACTCTAGGAACCAGGCTTAAATCATCAAAGTTCAACCCTGACATTTTCAGATTTTCCACATCATTCAGACGGTCTTCAAGTTGCTTATACTTCTCTTTGTCAGGAGGATACTGCTCGCTCATATAGTCTTCTTCCTCTTCTTCTTGAGACCCATGATGGCTTCCTTCATTTGCCTTGATACTTCCTTCAGTTTTGCCGCTCTTCTCTGAGAACTCAAGCTGACTGACTACCTTGACTGGACCTCTGAACCTTTTCCCCATGTTGAGAATACCAGCGATCTTCTTCTTCTTCTTCTTCTTCTTGATGATGAGCTCTTTCAGATATTTCTGTCCTTGGGCCAAGTTGGTGAAAATCTCTTGGAACTGAGCATTCTGAGCCTGGAGATATTTGACAGTTTGTTTGAGAGCCATTTCTGCTGAAATAAACAGTGAGAGAATGAGAAAACTGGTCTTCAGAGTACCTGTTATGAAATGATATGCTATGATATGCAATGTTATGCAATGCAATATTTTCAACGACCTTAGGAATTTAAATTTGGTAAGCAAGCAAGAACAAACTTTTTATTAGTTTGATTAGTAAATACAAAAGAAAGTTCAAGCATGAAATAAGACTCCTAGCGTTTACACCTCCCATGGGCGCTTCCTCTTGGTGTTGACATAGGTGTTAATGTTTTGTTCCTAGTGAAGTAGTTTCGTCAGCTCCAACACTCTTTTCTCGCTCACATAACATTGAACTTTGAATGTATCCTTTTCTTATTTAAGTTGAATCCAAGATCTCTTCAATTCTTCAAAATCGGTGGGCATATCTGGATGAAGAATGGTATAAGATTCATCGTCTTCAACAACAGGTTCCATAATTACTGGTAGAATAGAAGCATATAGCATCATGAGATTTTGAGCACGATCTCGCACCCATTTGAGGTAGGGTTCCCAAAGAATGGAGTTTTTATGCCACAAAGACTTGGTATCAGTCTTCTTCACCATGCCCCATACATGTATAAATCTTCGACGGTAACCTTGGAGATCGTTGTCGTAGTCAAACATAATGCCTTGGATGATCATATCATGAGTACCATCCCTTCGAGCATAACCAAACTGTCGTAGCGCTAGAGAATGGTTGTAAGTGATACCTCCCCTTATGCCAAGGAGTGGTACATTAGGGAATTCTCTACAACTCTCAATGAAAGTGAAGTCTTTTTTAGAGTAGAGAAACCAATGGATATCTAAGTGAGAGAGTGACATCATGAGAGTCTTTAACGGTATGCAACACATGAGAGTCCCTTATCTTTTCATAGTACGAGTGTGAAGAGAATGCAAAATATCTCAGAGCAGAATGGGCACAGGATTATGAGTGAGGAATATCTTGATGGCATTTATGTCTATGAATTGATCTGGATTAGGAAATAACACCAAACCATAGATTAGTAAAGCTAAAATATCTTCGAAAGCGTGGAAACTCATAGCCTTTAAGAATTCTCTAGCCTTCTTTATCAGAAACTTAGCAAGCAAACCCTTAACTCCACTTCTTGTTTCCCAATTAGCTTTAATGTATGACCTCTTTAGATGTAAAGCTGCTGCAATGTATTTAAACCTCAGAACTTTTTCTAGGCCGGTGAAAGGTATCTGATCAAGGATGAGTATTCCAAGTAGCTTAGAGAACTCTTCCACTGTAGGCACCAACTGTTAGTTTGGGAAAGTAAAGTAGTGATGTTTTGGATCAAAGAATTGGAATACAACGCTTATCATATCTTCTTCAAAACTAGAGGTAACCAAGTCGAGTAGATAACCATGCCTCTTGATTAACTGAGCATGGTCGGGAAATTTTGAGACTAACTTCTTGAGTTGAGAAGGTATACCCACGAAGTTGATTCAGATAGTCTTTCTGGAAGCCATAACCCTACAATAAAGAGCAAAAGTAAATCCCTAGGTCCTTTAAATGGTTAGAAATGTTATGATGTTAGGATGTCATGTTTAAATAGAACACACAAGAAACTCACACAATATCCTTAGGTTTAAGGCTTGCATGAGGTATAGGTTTCTACCCTACCGGAGTTTAAGTTGGTTCAACTTGCCCTATAATAGTAATCGGGTTCTAGGAATCTCATATCACGGATCTTTCTCGCAGGCTTTATTTTAGTACGGCTACCAAATGGTCGACCAAAACATCCTGAAAGTCGAATCTCAATAAGCATAGCATCGAGTATCAAACAACCTCGGTCTGCACTAAAGCTGGCTATCTCATTACCTTATAATAGCCAAGATGGGTCTATTAGGGTTCTAAAAGTTTAGGTATTGCTTGATGACACCACGCAGACGCCAAATATTTTCTAAACTGAACATGAGGAACATCAGGACATCCAAAGTGTCGCACTAACTGTAGCCATCATTTTAACTGTTTCGGTCTACGTCGAACAGTCGTGATGATCTATTACTATTTACCTAAGGAAACCTGGATTCGGGTGTAGGATCCCCCACAAATATAATACCCAAGCAATGTAACACCCCTTCTAATTTACTCGCGGTTTATATAATTTTAATCAGAGTTTATTCATAACATCGAGGGCGTCACAATTTAATTAATTCAAATAACTAAAAACAGTAATCATGCCTTGCACTGAAGAACTTGTTAAATAAAACAAACCAAGGATTATGTTTAATACAACGGAAATAATATAAGAATCCAGAATAATTCAAATTATAACTATTCCAAACATAAACCAAAAGAAAACAGTTTTAAATCCATAAAATTCCAAACGATCGTTCCCCAGTGTTACAACTACCAGAGCATGACACTGACACGCGGATTATCTAAATAGCACAACTCTAAAAGCTGTCCTCACCAATTCTCGAGCAACTATACTCCTCAATCTGAAATCATTAAAGTAAGGGTGAGATTTCATCAAGATTAAAATGCATTATACATTTCTCAAAAACAATAAAACAATCAATTCATTATTCACCCTTGTTAACAGCATTAGCATACAATTCACAAACACAATTCACACATTCATTATGCATACAGCAACAATTAGATGTAATTGAAACACTGGAAATCATCCTAACATGTTACAATTACATATGCAATGCAGACTCAAATGCACGTGGTACCAATCGTGAACCAAGTCCACACCCTGTTCCGCTTACACCTCGGAAAACAACGTCAATCAATGATTCGCCCATACATCACTGGGTCAAGAATCTAGCCTCACCACCTCTGTCCATTAGGTAAGTTTATTGGCCCTGCAAGTTCAATTCCGCACAATGGGAATGAACCATTACCAAAATGCTCATGCATGCATATTAGAAGCATGCAACAATTTAAACATGGAACATGAACACACAACATTATTCCAATTATATTCAATAACAACAACAGCATATGATAACAACAATCATGAACATCAAATGTTAATCACAATCCATAAGTTAACATTCTGCACATTTAATCAACACATGATTCACAAATTCTCAACGAGTTCTTATTACGGAAGACAAATTAATCCTTCCAGATTTCAATTATTAGTGTTGAAAATATTTTCATTAGGTAGTACTCATCGTAAGCTTTCCAACGATACTAACTATGCCTAAATCGGAGCTACGGTCGAAAAGATATGATCGAAATCGTTTCAGAAAAATTATGTTCTGTCCAATACAGCATGTATCGATGCATAAGCCTATGCATCAATACATAAACAACATGTGTTGACACATGCATCATATGCATCGATGCATACATACAAAAATCCTGCATTTTTAAAATTTGCTTCAGTATGTGTTGACACATAAGCATCTTGTATCGATGTATAGCCCTGTTTTTGGCCTATTTATCGATGCATACGCATCTTGGATCGATGCATACGCATCTTGGATCGATGCATGGCTTCAAAATTCCTCCTATGGATCGATGCATGGCTCTATGAATCGATGCATAGCTTTCCAAAGCTTCTGGTTTTCAAAAATTCCACTGCATGCATCGATTCATAAAGGCTTGTGTCGACCCATACTGTTGTTTTTCATCAAAAATTCAGTTTTTATCTACTGTTACAAATTTCCATTAAATCCAATCATCACCAAACATCATGTCATCATAAAACAGAATTAATTACTATGTTTTTACATCCAATTGATCACAGAATTTGTTTTCTAATTAACCTATATTCATCCTACATAGATTAATCATTCATAACCGTCCCAATCATGGTTTTACGTCGGATTATAACGTTAGGGCACACTCAATTATCCTAATTCGAGATTCCTAACGGATTGATTCATTCTATTGATCATCAAAACCTATAAGGCATAATAATCAGATTCAATCCCCCTTACCTCGCGATGAATCTTCGAATTCTCGGCGTTTGGCTTTTTCTCCTCTTTTCTTTCTCTTCTCCAATCTCACGTAGAATGCAATCCTAATTTTCTCTTCTCTCTTGTTTCCTTTTATTCCTTTATTTATTCCTTTTTATTTGCCAAATAATAGAAATAAATGAATTAGGATTTAAGTAGAGCTTTTTACTCCATACACCCTACAATTCAACTTCACACCCCCAACACTTCCATGATTTAATTAATCCATTAAATCTATTAATTCAAAAATGTCAATAATTAAATCTTTAATTAAATTAATAATTAAATTTCTAATTATTTAATAATTGAGTTAATTTGGGGTGTCACAAGCAACCCTTAAAAGTAAAGCATACAAAGTAAATAGAAACTGAGTAAAAGTGATCTAAAACCCTAAGGTAACCTCTCTTTGGGTGTTCCTCAGCAGAGTCGCCAGTTCTGTAACACGGTGGGAGAACTTACTTGTTTGTTTTGTGTTTTATCGCAAATGTTGCGGTTATCAAGAGTCGCCATCGGCTTTTCTTTTATCCAATAAAGGAAAGGTGAAAAGAACAGGAAAAACCTTTGATAGATTCTGAGTACGGGAGATAATTATGAAAAGGGAAGGTATTAACATCCTTTCCATCCATAGTTATCTACGGGCTCTTAATTTCTTTAGCTTACTTTCTGAAAACTCGCTTTTGTGTGTGTGTTTAAAAAAGCTATTTTGCTTTGACTTCGTAATGATTCTTGTATCAGTCCTCAAAAATGTATACGAAGTGTTTGAAAATATTTCGAAAGCTTAACTTTGTAATGATTCTCGTATGAATGCATACAAAGTGTTTGTGAAAGTATTTTTGAAAAGAGTATGAGGTGTGAAAAGTATTTTCATTGAGCAAGAAATTTAGAGTCTTATTACATGCTCAAAAGGTCGTTCTTGTTATTTTCCTTCTCCTTTAGGATAATGCTATCCATACCATTAGTTGGTAGGTAACCTTATCTGTTAGATGTGAAGGGACGGGCGTAGGGTCATCGTATGGTTATTGAAGGCAACATTGTAAGGATACCTTAGCAATTTGTAGGGACGATCATCACTTATTCGCAGGGAACAACCGAGGGACGAGATCATATATTCGTAGGCAACGTTGAGGGTCATCGAGGGACTAGGATCTTTGTGATGATTTGGATCGGGGGACTTTTGCTAATGGTACCCCTACGTTCGAGAGACACGACCATTTTTATTTGTAAGGCAACAAGAGAGGATACCCTAAGAGTGCAAGTGTGAAAAGTGTATTTAATTCAGATATGTTATCTTGGAGATTAGGTATTCTAAGATTGATTGATTAGTCTTTCCATACAATCCTATTAGCCATACATCTAAACAGTTTATATACAGTTTATAACGGGTGCAAAAAGTAAATGCAGAAAAGTAAATCCTACGCTATTACAAGGCTTTGGGGCAGATATATAATAGGAGGTGCGGAAAGTAAAGGCGGAAAGTAAACCCTAATTAAGTTATTACATCCTATGAGTAGATACATAATGATAAAAATATGCGAGAAATTAACCCTAGCCATTACAACTTGGAAGCAGTTACGATAATCGGAAAAAGTATCAACACAAGGATTAAATCGGAATAAGAGAAAATAATGTTTGGAAAAAAGATTTTCGTGTTAGTAAAAAAAAGTTTTAAAATTAGTAAAAGAGTTTGAGATTAGTAGAAACCCTAATTACTTGGAGGAAAAATATTTTTGTATTTTTGTGGGTTGATTTTATTTAAGAAAATAAATTAAAGTTAATTTTATGGTTAATTCAACAATAATTAAAATAAAAGGAAAAAAGTAAATATTTTTGGTGTCAAAAATAAAATTAGGATTTTTGTGACCTAAATCTAAAAAAGAAAATATTTTTGTGATTTTTTGTTGTATTTAAAAAATATTTGAAGGAAAATAAAATAAAATTAGAAAATAAATTTAAAATAGGAAAATAAGAAGAAATAAGTTACTGAGGAAAATTATCAAAAAAAATATATGTAGCCCCTGGGTTTCAAACTCAGGACCCAATGGTCACCAGCCTTGCCTCCTTGCCATCTATGCCACTTGCTTGACCTATTATGGAATCAGAAAGAAAATAATATATAATAAAATAAATTTTAAAATATATTAAATTCAAAATGCGCGTGCAAGGGGCTTCTTCCCCGATTTGAATTTCTGGGACTTTTACCTACAGATGTTTTCGTTGCTAAAACCTATAGTGACGGCTTCGCCCGTCACCATAACACTTGTAAATTTCAAAAATAAAGAACACGCAATAAAAATTAATGGTGAGACCATGGTTCGATTGGAAACTTCGTTCTGAGTATGATGGTACCCTCAATTTGGTCCAATTTTACTTGTAACCATGTGTCATACCCCAAAATTTGCCCTCCATCTATTCAAGAGATTTCATACATCCATACTCAAAGATTCCTCAAGAGTTGATCAGACAAACTCTCTCCTAGACAATCAACCCAAACTAGGGTTTGGTATCTCTCAAGTCAAGATGGATTTCCAACATCTCCAATGGCCTTCATGCCTCCTCATATGCTTCAAAGATTCCCATGCCAAGTTTCAAGCCTCACAAGTCAAGTTTCCTCGACGGTTGCTCGGATGGTTGAAAATCGGTGTATTGGACAAAAAGTCAATGTGGTCAACATACGTCAAAACTTCGATTTTTGGTCAACATCCTCATTTTGAAGTTACATTCATCATTTGATCAAGGGTTGATCATGATTCATCAAGAAAACTCAAGATTTGCTCAAAAGTCAAACTTTCTAAATTAGGGTTTCTAGGTGAAAAGTCAATGAACTTTGTGATCATAACTTTCTCATACTTTCTCAGAAATTTTTCCACCACCTCTTGTTTTGAAGGAAATTCAATTCTCTACAACTTCATGTCTCACAAGAATGTCCAAAAAATGCTTCATTTGAGAGGTATGGCTCAAAACATTACAGGTCATTTTCAAAGTCAACAAAAAGTCAACTTTTTGATTTGAAGATATATTGAGCATGGTAACTCCAATTGAGATGAGACCAAAGACATTGTGATGAGAGCAAATATTGTTCTTAGGAAACTCCCCCTGAAAATATGCATGCTTTTGAAGGAATATTCTCCCCCTCATTGTTAGTAACATAACATAATTTAGTAGTGAGACTAAATAGTAAAAACAAAGAGAATAATTTCATACTAATATATTAATTTCATAGATAATAGATAATTATACAAAGTTTAATAATGTTTGAAGATCAAAACATGATTTGCATCAATGTATTGGGGCACAAACAAACAAAAGGATCTTGTTCAAACAAAACTAGGTGTAGATAAACAAATCAAAAGATAGCACATATATAGCACATATTTTTCTAATCTCCCCCTTTTGTCAACATTATCAAAAAGAAGGGGGGAACAAAAAGGCCAGCAAGCAAAACATGACTAATGAGCAGGGGCCTCATCATCTAAAGTAGCTTTAGAAGATAGCGGCAGCCTGGGAAACTGCATGGTTGAGATATCAGGAACTCTTAGACTAGGGAAAAGAGGACAAAGATTGATGGTGAGGTAGTCAGCGCATAAATTCTTCATTACCATGAATTGCTTTTGAAGAGAGGTCATAGAGTGAACATAGATATCCTCATTGGGATTTGGAGGATCTGATGGGGTGAAGGTTTGTGGTGGGACGGGTGGACGAGCCGGTAAACTTGAAATACCTCTAAAAATGATTATGTGAGAGAGGTTAATATGGCAGGATCGGCAAGAGTAACGTTGGAGTCATTTGTTGTGTTCCTTGGAGGTGATGAATCATATCATCAATCTCAAAACCAGTATCACCATTTTTAGGAGATGAAAATAGTGGAGATTCATCTCGTGGAAATAATGGAGCAATGAAGGAATCAGGCTCAATATTGGGAATTTCATAATTTTCTTCAATGGATTGATTATCATGATGACAAAGCAGGGTGTCAATTTGACGGTTAAATTCTTCAGAGTTTGTTGATGGACCATCACATGTGGAGAGGCACGAAGCAATGGACTTGGTAATTTTTGGAGGAGATGGAATTGAGATGATTGGAGAAGTGATTATAGAGGGTGAAGGAGGAGGAACGGTTAGATTTTGTTGGTTTGATACAAGCTCAGCCTCAAGTAGAGAGATCGTTGAAGAGATTTGTGTTGTTGAATGGTTTACTGGAAATGATCAAGATGTTCTTCTTCGGTTTGTGATCGAGCTATTATGTCATCGACGTAGACCTCTATCTTGTGATGGATCATATCATGGAATAAAGCCACCATAGCACGTTGGTATGTTGCGCCAGCATTCTTCAACATGAATGGTATGACCTTGTAACAGAAGTTCCCCCACTGTGTAATGAAAGTAGTCTTCTCCATGTCTTCGGGAGCCATTTTGATTTGATTGTAACATGAGAAACCATCCATGAAAGATAAAACCTTATGTTGAGCGGTGTTGTCAACTAGTACATCGATATGTGGAAGCAGAAAATCGTCTTTCGGGCTCGCCTTATTCAGATCTCAGTAGTCCACACACATACATACTTTTCCGTCCTTAGGTACTGGTACCACGTTTGCCACCAACTGTGGATAGGAAGTAACGAATAAGAAATAGGCATTGAACTGCTTTATGACTTCGACTTTAATCTTCTCAGACATTTTAAGACGCATACAGCAGACCTTCTGCTTTACAGGAAGAAACCCTTCTTTTGTTGGTAGTCGGTGCACCACAATATCCATATTTAAACCTGGCATGTCTTCGTAGGACCAAGCAAAAATCTCGATGCAATCTCGTAGAATCCGGATCAAGCTTTCCTTAACATTGTTTTTAAGACCCGCTCCAATCTTGATTTCTTTTCTGTGTTCTTTGGTACCTAAATTCACGACCTCGACCGGCTCTTTGTGCGGCTGTATGGCCCTTTCCTCTTGCTGTAGTAGTCTGGAAAGTTCTCATGGAACTTCACAATCTTCCTCGCCTTCGTCTTTGGCTTGGTAGATAAAATTATCAAAGTCATATTTAGCAATAGTAGAGTTGTTATCGATGGGATCCGGAGTGAACATGGATCTGCAGTTTATTACGCGGGTGTGTGTAAGAACACATAGCTTTTTTGAAAAGGTGATAAAGTAAAGGAAAAACAAAGAACACAAAATTTTAATGAAAAAGTCCAATGCTTTATTGAATGAAAATATGTGAATGACAAATAATAACCCTCACAAATGAGCCATTGTGCCCCGAGCAAGGCACTAGGCTTAAAGTCTTATTATTCAAAGCTATAAAACTCAAGAGCATAAAAACAGAAAAACAATTACTCCTAACTAAAGGAGATTGTCATAACATCCTTATTCGTCCAATTGTTGAGCCTGTTGCCGGTAGTAAGGAAGATACAGTTGTTGATGTCGAAGTCACCATCATCGTCTTCTATAGCATGAACTCCATTCTTGTTGATGCGGAATGGAGGCCCACCAGCACGTTCGCGGTGTATCATCTTCTGACCTTTGGAAGTGAAGCCTAAAATAGTCTTGTCAAATTTGAATGGAAAATCGGGCAATTGACCCCAAACAGTACAACCTCCTTCTTCTACTACAGCTCTGGTATCCTTCAGCGAGGCCATCTTTGGTGGAACTCTAATAATCTTAGGGGTGACAGGAGCGTCAACAGGCATGAATCATGGAACTACTTCAAAAGCTTGACAGAGAGTTTCGATAAATTTGCCTTCAATTTCAATGTATCGGAATGATTGGAGATGGCTCACCATATATTCTTTTTCTCCGCAGACGGTAACAATCTTCCCTTTTGCTGGGTATTTCAACTTTTGATGTAGAGTAGAGATAATAACGCATGCCCCATGTATCCAAGGGCGTCTAAGCAAGCAAGAATAAGCTGGGCGAATATCCATCACAAATAAAGTAGAGTCAAAAGTTTGGGAACCCACTTTGATCGGCAGGTTGAGCTCTCCAAGTACTGTTCTCTTCGACCCATCAAAAGCATTTTACGACTATGTCACTGGGCTTCATGACCACTTCTTCAACAACAAGTATTTCTAGATCACTTTTCGGTAGGACATTCAGAGCAGAGCCAATATCCACCAACTAATGAGACAACGTAGTACCCTTACACTCTATAAAGATGTGCAAGGATTTGTTATGTTTTCTTTCGGTAGGAGTGAAATCAGCATAAAAAATCCCAAACTATTGTCTGCGGTCAGGCTAGCAATACAACTTTCAAATTGATCAGCAGAAGTGTCTTGCGATACATGAGCATTCTTCAGGAATTTCACCAAGGCTTTAGCATGAGCCTCAAAGCATAGTAACAGTGCTAGCATGGAAATCTTGGATGAAATTTTTCCCAACTGCTCCACAACATTGTAATCGCTTTTCTTAATAATCTTCAGGATTTCCTCCACCTCTTGCTTGGAGGTATCTTCATAAACTTCCTTTGGTACTTCTGTCTGAGCAGGCTGAGTTATTTTCTCTTTGCCTTGAGCCTCGATGGCTGGTTCAACAACAAGAATACGGATTGGTGCAACAGTGTCTTTTGGAGGAGAGATATTTGGAGAAAACATTATTCCGGTTTTGGTTACTTTGCTTGATCCGGTGATATTATTGATATCAGGATTAGCGGCTTCAATTGTGTTGTCTTTGATGTTCAATGGTTCTTGTTTGACGCCATGGTAGTAAACTTCGGCTCCATAATTCCAAGGTATAGCTTTGTCAGAGGAATATGGAATTGGTCTGGGTGAGGTAATAATTAGAGGTTCCACTCTAGATACTGGATAGGCAGAGGTGATCTTTATTGTGTTTACGTCGACATATTCTTCGGGATAGTCATGATCTCCCCATCTGGTTGCTTTGATGTCTTCAATTGCAATCTTGGAGCTTTCGAGGGCGGTATATTTCACCATGAAATCAAATTTCCCACTTGGATTCCACAAGGTATCCCAGACTTCTGGTATGGCTTCTTCTACGCTTACGTCTTCAACTTTTAAGCTTTTGGAAACATCTTCGCACAAACTTTCTACATACGGAGTTTTCACGAATAACACTTCTCGGTTGTCCATCAAGCGTTGAACACCTCTATCCAACCAAGCACATCCATTGGGTTTGGATGCGCAATAACAATAATTGTCAAAACATCCTGGAAACAAACTGGCTTGTAGCAGATTCTTCTTAACAGTCATCAAGGGAGTGGTTAACTCATTCACAGCAAAGACATAAGAGTTGTTATCAATGATGTTGGAGCTCTTGCCACGATAAGGAATTGGTGCATTGATCATATTCGGTGTTTCGACAAGAGGGTTGAATTCGATTTCCTGAGCTTCAATCATGTCTTGAATCTTGTTCTTCAGGGCCCAATAGTTGTTGGTGTCGTGCCCAGGGCTATTGGAATGGTATGCACACCTTGCATTAGGATTGTACTTCGGAGAAGATGTGTTGACATGCTGAGGAGGATCTTTCAAAGTAATCAGCTCCGTTTTCAACATGTTTTGTAATGCTTGAGACGTTGGCATGTTGATCTTCGTAAACTGTCTTCTAGGCGTGTTCTGCCTACGTGTATTTTCTTGTTGAGGTTGCATTAGTGTGGGATTAGAGATCAGGACTGCCCCTACATATTGGTGGCGATCAACTTTATTATGGCTCTTCTGTCTATACACAACATTGGATTCTTTCTTCGCACCAAAATACCTCTTCGCAACATTTGAAGATGTCTCAACTTGAATCTTTCCACTCTTAATTCCAGCTTCAATAAGTTCGCCTGTCAATATCAGTTTAGTGAATCCGGCTGAGGAATTTCCAATCAGATGATTGAAGAATGGGCCTATTAGTGTTCCCATAAACATGTCAACCAATTCCCTATTAGACAAGGGTGGTTGAACTCTGTCTTCAAGATCTCTCCATTTATGAGCATACTCTTTGAACTTCTCATCACGGCCCATAGAGATGCTTTTTAGTTGCGTACGGGTTAGTGCCAATTCAGCGTTATACTGGTACTATTTGTAAAAAGCATAAGCCAAATCATTCCAGGTATGAATGTGGGTATTTTCTAGCTGGTAATACCACTTAAACTATGCTCCAGACAGACTATCTTGAAAGAAATGCATCCACAAGTTTTTATCAGCGGTGTGTGGTTGAATCTTATGAACATAGGACTTCAAATGAAGTTTGGGACAGGAAATGCCATCATACTTAGAAAAAGTAAGAACTTTGAACTTGCGGGGAATGACCACTCTAGGAACCAGGCTTAAATCATCAAAGTTCAACCCTGACATTTTCAGATTTTCCACATCATTCAGACGGTCTTCAAGTTGCTTATACTTCTCTTTGTCAGGAGGATACTGCTCGCTCATATAGTCTTCTTCCTCTTCTTCTTGAGACCCATGATGGCTTCCTTCATTTGCCTTGATACTTCCTTCAGTTTTGCCGCTCTTCTCTGAGAACTCAAGCTGACTGACTACCTTGACTGGACCTCTGAACCTTTTCCCCATGTTGAGAATACCAGCGATCTTCTTCTTCTTCTTCTTCTTCTTGATGATGAGCTCTTTCAGATATTTCTGTCCTTGGGCCAAGTTGGTGAAAATCTCTTGGAACTGAGCATTCTGAGCCTGGAGATATTTGACAGTTTGTTTGAGAGCCATTTCTGCTGAAATAAACAGTGAGAGAATGAGAAAACTGGTCTTCAGAGTACCTGTTATGAAATGATATGCTATGATATGCAATGTTATGCAATGCAATATTTTCAACGACCTTAGGAATTTAAATTTGGTAAGCAAGCAAGAACAAACTTTTTATTAGTTTGATTAGTAAATACAAAAGAAAGTTCAAGCATGAAATAAGACTCCTAGCGTTTACACCTCCCATGGGCGCTTCCTCTTGGTGTTGACATAGGTGTTAATGTTTTGTTCCTAGTGAAGTAGTTTCGTCAGCTCCAACACTCTTTTCTCGCTCACATAACATTGAACTTTGAATGTATCCTTTTCTTATTTAAGTTGAATCCAAGATCTCTTCAATTCTTCAAAATCGGTGGGCATATCTGGATGAAGAATGGTATAAGATTCATCGTCTTCAACAACAGGTTCCATAATTACTGGTAGAATAGAAGCATATAGCATCATGAGATTTTGAGCACGATCTCGCACCCATTTGAGGTAGGGTTCCCAAAGAATGGAGTTTTTATGCCACAAAGACTTGGTATCAGTCTTCTTCACCATGCCCCATACATGTATAAATCTTCGACGGTAACCTTGGAGATCGTTGTCGTAGTCAAACATAATGCCTTGGATGATCATATCATGAGTACCATCCCTTCGAGCATAACCAAACTGTCGTAGCGCTAGAGAATGGTTGTAAGTGATACCTCCCCTTATGCCAAGGAGTGGTACATTAGGGAATTCTCTACAACTCTCAATGAAAGTGAAGTCTTTTTTAGAGTAGAGAAACCAATGGATATCTAAGTGAGAGAGTGACATCATGAGAGTCTTTAACGGTATGCAACACATGAGAGTCCCTTATCTTTTCATAGTACGAGTGTGAAGAGAATGCAAAATATCTCAGAGCAGAATGGGCACAGGATTATGAGTGAGGAATATCTTGATGGCATTTATGTCTATGAATTGATCTGGATTAGGAAATAACACCAAACCATAGATTAGTAAAGCTAAAATATCTTCGAAAGCGTGGAAACTCATAGCCTTTAAGAATTCTCTAGCCTTCTTTATCAGAAACTTAGCAAGCAAACCCTTAACTCCACTTCTTGTTTCCCAATTAGCTTTAATGTATGACCTCTTTAGATGTAAAGCTGCTGCAATGTATTTAAACCTCAGAACTTTTTCTAGGCCGGTGAAAGGTATCTGATCAAGGATGAGTATTCCAAGTAGCTTAGAGAACTCTTCCACTGTAGGCACCAACTGTTAGTTTGGGAAAGTAAAGTAGTGATGTTTTGGATCAAAGAATTGGAATACAACGCTTATCATATCTTCTTCAAAACTAGAGGTAACCAAGTCGAGTAGATAACCATGCCTCTTGATTAACTGAGCATGGTCGGGAAATTTTGAGACTAACTTCTTGAGTTGAGAAGGTATACCCACGAAGTTGATTCAGATAGTCTTTCTGGAAGCCATAACCCTACAATAAAGAGCAAAAGTAAATCCCTAGGTCCTTTAAATGGTTAGAAATGTTATGATGTTAGGATGTCATGTTTAAATAGAACACACAAGAAACTCACACAATATCCTTAGGTTTAAGGCTTGCATGAGGTATAGGTTTCTACCCTACCGGAGTTTAAGTTGGTTCAACTTGCCCTATAATAGTAATCGGGTTCTAGGAATCACATATCACGGATCTTTCTCGCAGGCTTTATTTTAGTACGGCTACCAAATGGTCGACCAAAACATCCTGAAAGTCGAATCTCAATAAGCATAGCATCGAGTATCAAACAACCTCGGTCTGCACTAAAGCTGGCTATCTCATTACCTTATAATAGCCAAGATGGGTCTATTAGGGTTCTAAAAGTTTAGGTATTGCTTGATGACACCACGCAGACGCCAAATATTTTCTAAACTGAACATGAGGAACATCAGGACATCCAAAGTGTCGCACTAACTGTAGCCATCATTTTAACTGTTTCGGTCTACGTCGAACAGTCGTGATGATCTATTACTATTTACCTAAGGAAACCTGGATTCGGGTGTAGGATCCCCCACAAATATAATACCCAAGCAATGTAACACCCCTTCTAATTTACTCGCGGTTTATATAATTTTAATCAGAGTTTATTCATAACATCGAGGGCGTCACAATTTAATTAATTCAAATAACTAAAAACAGTAATCATGCCTTGCACTGAAGAACTTGTTAAATAAAACAAACCAAGGATTATGTTTAATACAACGGAAATAATATAAGAATCCAGAATAATTCAAATTATAACTATTCCAAACATAAACCAAAAGAAAACAGTTTTAAATCCATAAAATTCCAAACGATCGTTCCCCAGTGTTACAACTACCAGAGCATGACACTGACACGCGGATTATCTAAATAGCACAACTCTAAAAGCTGTCCTCACCAATTCTCGAGCAACTATACTCCTCAATCTGAAATCATTAAAGTAAGGGTGAGATTTCATCAAGATTAAAATGCATTATACATTTCTCAAAAACAATAAAACAATCAATTCATTATTCACCCTTGTTAACAGCATTAGCATACAATTCACAAACACAATTCACACATTCATTATGCATACAGCAACAATTAGATGTAATTGAAACACTGGAAATCATCCTAACATGTTACAATTACATATGCAATGCAGACTCAAATGCACGTGGTACCAATCGTGAACCAAGTCCACACCCTGTTCCGCTTACACCTCGGAAAACAACGTCAATCAATGATTCGCCCATACATCACTGGGTCAAGAATCTAGCCTCACCACCTCTGTCCATTAGGTAAGTTTATTGGCCCTGCAAGTTCAATTCCGCACAATGGGAATGAACCATTACCAAAATGCTCATGCATGCATATTAGAAGCATGCAACAATTTAAACATGGAACATGAACACACAACATTATTCCAATTATATTCAATAACAACAACAGCATATGATAACAGCAATCATGAACATCAAATGTTAATCACAATCCATAAGTTAACATTCTGCACATTTAATCAACACATGATTCACAAATTCTCAACGAGTTCTTATTACGGAAGACAAATTAATCCTTCCAGATTTCAATTATTAGTGTTGAAAATATTTTCATTAGGTAGTACTCATCGTAAGCTTTCCAACGATACTAACTATGCCTAAATCGGAGCTACGGTCGAAAAGATATGATCGAAATCGTTTCAGAAAAATTATGTTCTGTCCAATACAGCATGTATCGATGCATAAGCCTATGCATCAATACATAAACAACATGTGTTGACACATGCATCATATGCATCGATGCATACATACAAAAATCCTGCATTTTTAAAATTTGCTTCAGTATGTGTTGACACATAAGCATCTTGTATCGATGTATAGCCCTGTTTTTGGCCTATTTATCGATGCATACGCATCTTGGATCGATGCATACGCATCTTGGATCGATGCATGGCTTCAAAATTCCTCCTATGGATCGATGCATGGCTCTATGAATCGATGCATAGCTTTCCAAAGCTTCTGGTTTTCAAAAATTCCACTGCATGCATCGATTCATAAAGGCTTGTGTCGACCCATACTGTTGTTTTTCATCAAAAATTCAGTTTTTATCTACTGTTACGAATTTCCATTAAATCCAATCATCACCAAACATCATGTCATCATAAAACAGAATTAATTACTATGTTTTTACATCCAATTGATCACAGAATTTGTTTTCTAATTAACCTATATTCATCCTACATAGATTAATCATTCATAACCGTCCCAATCATGGTTTTACGTCGGATTATAACGTTAGGGCACACTCAATTATCCTAATTCGAGATTCCTAACGGATTGATTCATTCTATTGATCATCAAAACCTATAAGGCATAATAATCAGATTCAATCCCCCTTACCTCGCGATGAATCTTCGAATTCTCGGCGTTTGGCTTTTTCTCCTCTTTTCTTTCTCTTCTCCAATCTCACGTAGAATGCAATCCTAATTTTCTCTTCTCTCTTGTTTCCTTTTATTCCTTTATTTATTCCTTTTTATTTGCCAAATAATAGAAATAAATGAATTAGGATTTAAGTAGAGCTTTTTACTCCATACACCCTACAATTCAACTTCACACCCCCAACACTTCCATGATTTAATTAATCCATTAAATCTATTAATTCAAAAATGTCAATAATTAAATCTTTAATTAAATTAATAATTAAATTTCTAATTATTTAATAATTGAGTTAATTTGGGGTGTCACAAGCAACCCTTAAAAGTAAAGCATACAAAGTAAATAGAAACTGAGTAAAAGTGATCTAAAACCCTAAGGTAACCTCTCTTTGGGTGTTCCTCAGCAGAGTCGCCAGTTCTGTAACACGGTGGGAGAACTTACTTGTTTGTTTTGTGTTTTATCGCAAATGTTGCGGTTATCAAGAGTCGCCATCGGCTTTTCTTTTATCCAATAAAGGAAAGGTGAAAAGAACAGGAAAAACCTTTGATAGATTCTGAGTACGGGAGATAATTATGAAAAGGGAAGGTATTAACATCCTTTCCATCCATAGTTATCTACGGGCTCTTAATTTCTTTAGCTTACTTTCTGAAAACTCGCTTTTGTGTGTGTGTTTAAAAAAGCTATTTTGCTTTGACTTCGTAATGATTCTTGTATCAGTCCTCAAAAATGTATACGAAGTGTTTGAAAATATTTCGAAAGCTTAACTTTGTAATGATTCTCGTATGAATGCATACAAAGTGTTTGTGAAAGTATTTTTGAAAAGAGTATGAGGTGTGAAAAGTATTTTCATTGAGCAAGAAATTTAGAGTCTTATTACATGCTCAAAAGGTCGTTCTTGTTATTTTCCTTCTCCTTTAGGATAATGCTATCCATACCATTAGTTGGTAGGTAACCTTATCTGTTAGATGTGAAGGGACGGGCGTAGGGTCATCGTATGGTTATTGAAGGCAACATTGTAAGGATACCTTAGCAATTTGTAGGGACGATCATCACTTATTCGCAGGGAACAACCGAGGGACGAGATCATATATTCGTAGGCAACGTTGAGGGTCATCGAGGGACTAGGATCTTTGTGATGATTTGGATCGGGGGACTTTTGCTAATGGTACCCCTACGTTCGAGAGACACGACCATTTTTATTTGTAAGGCAACAAGAGAGGATACCCTAAGAGTGCAAGTGTGAAAAGTGTATTTAATTCAGATATGTTATCTTGGAGATTAGGTATTCTAAGATTGATTGATTAGTCTTTCCATACAATCCTATTAGCCATACATCTAAACAGTTTATATACAGTTTATAACGGGTGCAAAAAGTAAATGCAGAAAAGTAAATCCTACGCTATTACAAGGCTTTGGGGCAGATATATAATAGGAGGTGCGGAAAGTAAAGGCGGAAAGTAAACCCTAATTAAGTTATTACATCCTATGAGTAGATACATAATGATAAAAATATGCGAGAAATTAACCCTAGCCATTACAACTTGGAAGCAGTTACGATAATCGGAAAAAGTATCAACACAAGGATTAAATCGGAATAAGAGAAAATAATGTTTGGAAAAAAGATTTTCGTGTTAGTAAAAAAAAGTTTTAAAATTAGTAAAAGAGTTTGAGATTAGTAGAAACCCTAATTACTTGGAGGAAAAATATTTTTGTATTTTTGTGGGTTGATTTTATTTAAGAAAATAAATTAAAGTTAATTTTATGGTTAATTCAACAATAATTAAAATAAAAGGAAAAAAGTAAATATTTTTGGTGTCAAAAATAAAATTAGGATTTTTGTGACCTAAATCTAAAAAAGAAAATATTTTTGTGATTTTTTGTTGTATTTAAAAAATATTTGAAGGAAAATAAAATAAAATTAGAAAATAAATTTAAAATAGGAAAATAAGAAGAAATAAGTTACTGAGGAAAATTATCAAAAAAAATATATGTAGCCCCTGGGTTTCAAACTCAGGACCCAATGGTCACCAGCCTTGCCTCCTTGCCATCTATGCCACTTGCTTGACCTATTATGGAATCAGAAAGAAAATAATATATAATAAAATAAATTTTAAAATATATTAAATTCAAAATGCGCGTGCAAGGGGCTTCTTCCCCGATTTGAATTTCTGGGACTTTTACCTACAGATGTTTTCGTTGCTAAAACCTATAGTGACGGCTTCGCCCGTCACCATAACACTTGTAAATTTCAAAAATAAAGAACACGCAATAAAAATTAATGGTGAGACCATGGTTCGATTGGAAACTTCGTTCTGAGTATGATGGTACCCTCAATTTGGTCCAATTTTACTTGTAACCATGTGTCATACCCCAAAATTTGCCCTCCATCTATTCAAGAGATTTCATACATCCATACTCAAAGATTCCTCAAGAGTTGATCAGACAAACTCTCTCCTAGACAATCAACCCAAACTAGGGTTTGGTATCTCTCAAGTCAAGATGGATTTCCAACATCTCCAATGGCCTTCATGCCTCCTCATATGCTTCAAAGATTCCCCATGCCAAGTTTCAAGCCTCACAAGTCAAGTTTCCTCAGACAGTTGCTCAGATGGTTGAAAATCGGGTGTATTGGACAAAAAGTCAACTGTGGTCAACATACAGTCAAAACTTCTGATTTTTGGTCAACATCCTCATTTTGAAGTTACATTCATCATTTGATCAAGGGTTGATCATGATTCATCAAGAAAACTCAAGATTTGCTCAAAAGTCAAACTTTCTAAATTAGGGTTTCTAGGTGAAAAGTCAACTGAACTTTGACTGATCATAACTTTCTCATACTTTCTCAGAAATTTTTCCACCACCTCTTGTTTTGAAGGAAATTCAATTCTCTACAACTTCATGTCTCACAAGAATGTCCAAAAAATGCTTCATTTGAGAGGTATGGCTCAAAACATTACAGGTCATTTTCAAAGTCAACAAAAAGTCAACTTTTTGATTTGAAGATATATTGAGCATGGTAACTCCAATTGAGATGAGACCAAAGACATTGTGATGAGAGCAAATATTGTTCTTAGGAAACTCCCCCTGAAAATATGCATGCTTTTGAAGGAATATTCTCCCCCTCATTGTTAGTAACATAACATAATTTAGTAGTGAGACTAAATAGTAAAAACAAAGAGAATAATTTCATACTAATATATTAATTTCATAGATAATAGATAATTATACAAAGTTTAATAATGTTTGAAGATCAAAACATGATTTGCATCAATGTATTGGGGCACAAACAAACAAAAGGATCTTGTTCAAACAAAACTAGGTGTAGATAAACAAATCAAAAGATAGCACATATATAGCACATATTTTTCTAATCTCCCCCTTTTGTCAACATTATCAAAAAGAAGGGGGGAACAAAAAGGCCAGCAAGCAAAACATGACTAATGAGCAGGGGCCTCATCATCTAAAGTAGCTTTAGAAGATAGCGGCAGCCTGGGAAACTGCATGGTTGAGATATCAGGAACTCTTAGACTAGGGAAAAGAGGACAAAGATTGATGGTGAGGTAGTCAGCGCATAAATTCTTCATTACCATGAATTGCTTTTGAAGAGAGGTCATAGAGTGAACATAGATATCCTCATTGGGATTTGGAGGATCTGATGGGGTGAAGGTTTGTGGTGGGACGGGTGGACGAGCAGGTAAACTTGAAATACCTCTAAAAATGATTATGTGAGAGAGGTTAATATGGCAGGATCGGCAAGAGTAACGTTGGAGTCATTTGTTGTGTTCCTTGGAGGTGATGAATCATATCATCAATCTCAAAACCAGTATCACCATTTTTAGGAGATGAAAATAGTGGAGATTCATCTCGTGGAAATAATGGAGCAATGAAGGAATCAGGCTCAATATTGGGAATTTCATAATTTTCTTCAATGGATTGATTATCATGATGACAAAGCAGGGTGTCAATTTGACGGTTAAATTCTTCAGAGTTTGTTGATGGACCATCACATGTGGAGAGGCACGAAGCAATGGACTTGGTAATTTTTGGAGGAGATGGAATTGAGATGATTGGAGAAGTGATTATAGAGGGTGAAGGAGGAGGAACGGTTAGATTTTGTTGGTTTGATACAAGCTCAGCCTCAAGTAGAGAGATCGTTGAAGAGATTTGTGTTGTTGAATGGTTTACTGGAAATGATCAAGATGTTCTTCTTCGGTTTGTGATCGAGCTATTATGTCATCGACGTAGACCTCTATCTTGTGATGGATCATATCATGGAATAAAGCCACCATAGCACGTTGGTATGTTGCGCCAGCATTCTTCAACATGAATGGTATGACCTTGTAACAGAAGTTCCCCCACTGTGTAATGAAAGTAGTCTTCTCCATGTCTTCGGGAGCCATTTTGATTTGATTGTAACATGAGAAACCATCCATGAAAGATAAAACCTTATGTTGAGCGGTGTTGTCAACTAGTACATCGATATGTGGAAGCAGAAAATCGTCTTTCGGGCTCGCCTTATTCAGATCTCAGTAGTCCACACACATACATACTTTTCCGTCCTTAGGTACTGGTACCACGTTTGCCACCAACTGTGGATAGGAAGTAACGAATAAGAAATAGGCATTGAACTGCTTTATGACTTCGACTTTAATCTTCTCAGACATTTTAAGACGCATACAGCAGACCTTCTGCTTTACAGGAAGAAACCCTTCTTTTGTTGGTAGTCGGTGCACCACAATATCCATATTTAAACCTGGCATGTCTTCGTAGGACCAAGCAAAAATCTCGATGCAATCTCGTAGAATCCGGATCAAGCTTTCCTTAACATTGTTTTTAAGACCCGCTCCAATCTTGATTTCTTTTCTGTGTTCTTTGGTACCTAAATTCACGACCTCGACCGGCTCTTTGTGCGGCTGTATGGCCCTTTCCTCTTGCTGTAGTAGTCTGGAAAGTTCTCATGGAACTTCACAATCTTCCTCGCCTTCGTCTTTGGCTTGGTAGATAAAATTATCAAAGTCATATTTAGCAATAGTAGAGTTGTTATCGATGGGATCCGGAGTGAACATGGATCTGCAGTTTATTACGCGGGTGTGTGTAAGAACACATAGCTTTTTTGAAAAGGTGATAAAGTAAAGGAAAAACAAAGAACACAAAATTTTAATGAAAAAGTCCAATGCTTTATTGAATGAAAATATGTGAATGACAAATAATAACCCTCACAAATGAGCCATTGTGCCCCCGAGCAAGGCACTAGGCTTAAAGTCTTATTATTCAAAGCTATAAAACTCAAGAGCATAAAAACAGAAAAACAATTACTCCTAACTAAAGGAGATTGTCATAACATCCTTATTCGTCCAATTGTTGAGCCTGTTGCCGGTAGTAAGGAAGATACAGTTGTTGATGTCGAAGTCACCATCATCGTCTTCTATAGCATGAACTCCATTCTTGTTGATGCGGAATGGAGGCCCACCAGCACGTTCGAGGTGTATCATCTTCTGACCTTTGGAAGTGAAGCCTAAAATAGTCTTGTCAAATTTGAATGGAAAATCGGGCAATTGACCCCAAACAGTACAACCTCCTTCTTCTACTACAACTCTGGTATCCTTCAGTGAGGCCATCTTTGGTGGAACTCTAATAATCTTAGGGGTGACAGGAGCGTCAACAGGCATGAATCATGGAACTACTTCAAAAGCTTGACAGAGAGTTTCGATAAATTTGCCTTCAATTTCAATGTATCGGAATGATTGGAGATGGCTCACCATATATTCTTTTTCTCCGCAGACGGTAACAATCTTCCCTTTTGCTGGGTATTTCAACTTTTGATGTAGAGTAGAGATAATAACGCATGCCCCATGTATCCAAGGGCGTCTAAGCAAGCAAGAATAAGCTTGGCGAATATCCATCACAAATAAAGTAGAGTCAAAAGTTTGGGAACCCACTTTGATCGGCAGGTTGAGCTCTCCAAGTTCTGTTCTCTTCGACCCATCAAAAGCATTTTACGACTATGTCACTGGGCTTCATGACCACTTCTTCAACAACAAGTATTTCTAGATCACTTTTCGGTAGGACATTCGAGCGAGCCAATATCCACCAACTAATGAGACAACGTAGTACCCTTACACTCTATAAAGATGTGCAAGGATTTGTTATGTTTTCTTTGGTAGGAGTGAAATCAATATAAAAATCCCAAACTATTGTCTGTGTCGGGCTAATACAACTTTCAAATTGATCAGCAGAAGTGTCTTGCGATACATGAGCATTCTTCAGGAATTTCACCAAGGCTTTAGCATGAGCCTCAAAGCATAGTAACAGTGCTAGCATGGAAATCTTGGATGAAATTTTTCCCAACTGCCCCACAACATTGTAATCGCTTTTCTTAATAATCTTGAGATTTCCTCCACCTCTTGCTTGGAGGTATCTTCATAAACTTCCTTTGGTTCCGAAGCGGTGAGTTATTTTCTCTTTGCCTTGAGCCTCGATGGCTGGTTCAACAACAAGAATACGGATTGGTGCAACAGTGTCTTTTGGAGGAGAGATATTTGGAGAAAACATTATTCCGGTTTTGGTTACTTTGCTTGATCCGGTGATATTATTGATATCAGGATTAGCGGCTTCAATTGTGTTGTCTTTGATGTTCAATGGTTCTTGTTTGACGCCATGGTAGTAAACTTCGGCTCCATAATTCCAAGGTATAGCTTTGTCAGAGGAATATGGAATTGGTCTGGGTGAGGTAATAATTAGAGGTTCCACTCTAGATACTGGATAGGCAGAGGTGATCTTTATTGTGTTTACGTCGACATATTCTTCGGGATAGTCATGATCTCCCCATCTGGTTGCTTTGATGTCTTCAATTGCAATCTTGGAGCTTTCGAGGGCGGTATATTTCACCATGAAATCAAATTTCCACTTGGATTCCACAAGGTATCCTGACTTGGTATGGCTTCTTCTACGCTTACGTCTTCAACTTTTAAGCTTTTGGAAACATCTTCGCACAAACTTTCTACATACGGAGTTTTCACGAATAACACTTCTCGGTTGTCCATCAAGCGTTGAACACCTCTATCCAACCAAGCACATCCATTGGGTTTGGATGCTAATAACAATAATTGTCAAAACATCCGAAACAAACTGGCTTGTGTGATTCTTCTTAATCATCAAGGGAGTGGTTAACTCATTCACAAAAGACATAAGAGTTGTTATCAATGATGTTGGAGCTCTTGCCACGATAAGGAATTGGTGCATTGATCATATTGATGTTTCGACAAGAGGGTTGAATTCGATTTCCGAGCTTCAATCATGTCTTGAATCTTGTTCTTGAGGCCCAATAGTTGTTGGTGTCGTGCCGGGGCTATTGGAATGGTATGCACACCTTGCATTAGGATTGTACTGGAGAAGATGTGTTGACATCTTGAGGAGGATCTTTCAAAGTAATCACTCCGTTTTCAACATGTTTTGTAATGCTTGAGACGTTGGCATGTTTCGTAATGTCTTCTAGGCGTGTTACGCCTACGTGTATTTTCTTGTTGAGGTTGCATTAGTGTGGGATTAGAGATCAGGACTGCCCCTACATATTGGTGGCGATCAACTTTATTATGGCTCTTCTGTCTATACACAACATTGGATTCTTTCTTCGCACCAAAATACCTCTTCGCAACATTTGAAGATGTCTCAACTTGAATCTTTCCACTCTTAATTCCAGCTTCAATAAGTTCGCCTGTCAATATCAGTTTAGTGAATCCGGCTGAGGAATTTCCAATCAGATGATTGAAGAATGGGCCTATTAGTGTTCCCATAAACATGTCAACCAATTCCCTATTAGACAAGGGTGGTTGAACTCTATCTTCAAGATCTCTCCATTTATGAGCATACTCTTTGAACTTCTCATCACGGCCCATAGAGATGCTTTTTAGTTGCGTACGGGTTAGTGCCAATTCAGCGTTATACTGGTACTATTTGTAAAAAGCATAAGCCAAATCATTCCAGGTATGAATGTGGGTATTTTCTAGCTGGTAATACCACTTAAACTATGCTCCAGACAGACTATCTTGAAAGAAATGCATCCACAAGTTTTTATCAGCGGTGTGTGGTTGAATCTTATGAACATAGGACTTCAAATGAAGTTTGGGACAGGAAATGCCATCATACTTAGAAAAAGTAAGAACTTTGAACTTGCGGGGAATGACCACTCTAGGAACCAGGCTTAAATCATCAAAGTTCAACCCTGACATTTTCAGATTTTCCACATCATTCAGACGGTCTTCAAGTTGCTTATACTTCTCTTTGTCAGGAGGATACTGCTCGCTCATATAGTCTTCTTCCTCTTCTTCTTGAGACCCATGATGGCTTCCTTCATTTGCCTTGATACTTCCTTCAGTTTTGCCGCTCTTCTCTGAGAACTCAAGCTGACTGACTACCTTGACTGGACCTCTGAACCTTTTCCCCATGTTGAGAATACCAGCGATCTTCTTCTTCTTCTTCTTCTTCTTGATGATGAGCTCTTTCAGATATTTCTGTCCTTGGGCCAAGTTGGTGAAAATCTCTTGGAACTGAGCATTCTGAGCCTGGAGATATTTGACAGTTTGTTTGAGAGCCATTTCTGCTGAAATAAACAGTGAGAGAATGAGAAAACTGGTCTTCAGAGTACCTGTTATGAAATGATATGCTATGATATGCAATGTTATGCAATGCAATATTTTCAACGACCTTAGGAATTTAAATTTGGTAAGCAAGCAAGAACAAACTTTTTATTAGTTTGATTAGTAAATACAAAAGAAAGTTCAAGCATGAAATAAGACTCCTAGCGTTTACACCTCCCATGGGCGCTTCCTCTTGGTGTTGACATAGGTGTTAATGTTTTGTTCCTAGTGAAGTAGTTTCGTCAGCTCCAACACTCTTTTCTCGCTCACATAACATTGAACTTTGAATGTATCCTTTTCTTATTTAAGTTGAATCCAAGATCTCTTCAATTCTTCAAAATCGGTGGGCATATCTGGATGAAGAATGGTATAAGATTCATCGTCTTCAACAACAGGTTCCATAATTACTGGTAGAATAGAAGCATATAGCATCATGAGATTTTGAGCACGATCTCGCACCCATTTGAGGTAGGGTTCCCAAAGAATGGAGTTTTTATGCCACAAAGACTTGGTATCAGGCTTCTTCACCATGCCCCATACATGTATAAATCTTCGACGGTAACCTTGGAGATCGTTGTCGTAGTCAAACATAATGCCTTGGATGATCATATCATGAGTACCATCCCTTCGAGCATAACCAAACTGTCGTAGCGCTAGAGAATGGTTGTAAGTGATACCTCCCCTTATGCCAAGGAGTGGTACATTAGGGAATTCTCTACAACTCTCAATGAAAGTGAAGTCTTTTTTAGAGTAGAGAAACCAATGGATATCTAAGTGAGAGAGTGACATCATGAGAGTCTTTAACGGTATGCAACACATGAGAGTCCCTTATCTTTTCATAGTACGAGTGTGAAGAGAATGCAAAATATCTCAGAGCAGAATGGGCACAGGATTATGAGTGAGGAATATCTTGATGGCATTTATGTCTATGAATTGATCTGGATTAGGAAATAACACCAAACCATAGATTAGTAAAGCTAAAATATCTTCGAAAGCGTGGAAACTCATAGCCTTTAAGAATTCTCTAGCCTTCTTTATCAGAAACTTAGCAAGCAAACCCTTAACTCCACTTCTTGTTTCCCAATTAGCTTTAATGTATGACCTCTTTAGATGTAAAGCTGCTGCAATGTATTTAAACCTCAGAACTTTTTCTAGGCCGGTGAAAGGTATCTGATCAAGGATGAGTATTCCAAGTAGCTTAGAGAACTCTTCCACTGTAGGCACCAACTGTTAGTTTGGGAAAGTAAAGTAGTGATGTTTTGGATCAAAGAATTGGAATACAACGCTTATCATATCTTCTTCAAAACTAGAGGTAACCAAGTCGAGTAGATAACCATGCCTCTTGATTAACTGAGCATGGTCGGGAAATTTTGAGACTAACTTCTTGAGTTGAGAAGGTATACCCACGAAGTTGATTCAGATAGTCTTTCTGGAAGCCATAACCCTACAATAAAGAGCAAAAGTAAATCCCTAGGTCCTTTAAATGGTTAGAAATGTTATGATGTTAGGATGTCATGTTTAAATAGAACACACAAGAAACTCACACAATATCCTTAGGTTTAAGGCTTGCATGAGGTATAGGTTTCTACCCTACCGGAGTTTAAGTTGGTTCAACTTGCCCTATAATAGTAATCGGGTTCTAGGAATCTCATATCACGGATCTTTCTCGCAGGCTTTATTTTAGTACGGCTACCAAATGGTCGACCAAAACATCCTGAAAGTCGAATCTCAATAAGCATAGCATCGAGTATCAAACAACCTCGGTCTGCACTAAAGCTGGCTATCTCATTACCTTATAATAGCCAAGATGGGTCTATTAGGGTTCTAAAAGTTTAGGTATTGCTTGATGACACCACGCAGACGCCAAATATTTTCTAAACTGAACATGAGGAACATCAGGACATCCAAAGTGTCGCACTAACTGTAGCCATCATTTTAACTGTTTCGGTCTACGTCGAACAGTCGTGATGATCTATTACTATTTACCTAAGGAAACCTGGATTCGGGTGTAGGATCCCCCACAAATATAATACCCAAGCAATGTAACACCCCTTCTAATTTACTCGCGGTTTATATAATTTTAATCAGAGTTTATTCATAACATCGAGGGCGTCACAATTTAATTAATTCAAATAACTAAAAACAGTAATCATGCCTTGCACTGAAGAACTTGTTAAATAAAACAAACCAAGGATTATGTTTAATACAACGGAAATAATATAAGAATCCAGAATAATTCAAATTATAACTATTCCAAACATAAACCAAAAGAAAACAGTTTTAAATCCATAAAATTCCAAACGATCGTTCCCCAGTGTTACAACTACCAGAGCATGACACTGACACGCGGATTATCTAAATAGCACAACTCTAAAAGCTGTCCTCACCAATTCTCGAGCAACTATACTCCTCAATCTGAAATCATTAAAGTAAGGGTGAGATTTCATCAAGATTAAAATGCATTATACATTTCTCAAAAACAATAAAACAATCAATTCATTATTCACCCTTGTTAACAGCATTAGCATACAATTCACAAACACAATTCACACATTCATTATGCATACAGCAACAATTAGATGTAATTGAAACACTGGAAATCATCCTAACATGTTACAATTACATATGCAATGCAGACTCAAATGCACGTGGTACCAATCGTGAACCAAGTCCACACCCTGTTCCGCTTACACCTCGGAAAACAACGTCAATCAATGATTCGCCCATACATCACTGGGTCAAGAATCTAGCCTCACCACCTCTGTCCATTAGGTAAGTTTATTGGCCCTGCAAGTTCAATTCCGCACAATGGGAATGAACCATTACCAAAATGCTCATGCATGCATATTAGAAGCATGCAACAATTTAAACATGGAACATGAACACACAACATTATTCCAATTATATTCAATAACAACAACAGCATATGATAACAGCAATCATGAACATCAAATGTTAATCACAATCCATAAGTTAACATTCTGCACATTTAATCAACACATGATTCACAAATTCTCAACGAGTTCTTATTACGGAAGACAAATTAATCCTTCCAGATTTCAATTATTAGTGTTGAAAATATTTTCATTAGGTAGTACTCATCGTAAGCTTTCCAACGATACTAACTATGCCTAAATCGGAGCTACGGTCGAAAAGATATGATCGAAATCGTTTCAGAAAAATTATGTTCTGTCCAATACAGCATGTATCGATGCATAAGCCTATGCATCAATACATAAACAACATGTGTTGACACATGCATCATATGCATCGATGCATACATACAAAAATCCTGCATTTTTAAAATTTGCTTCAGTATGTGTTGACACATAAGCATCTTGTATCGATGTATAGCCCTGTTTTTGGCCTATTTATCGATGCATACGCATCTTGGATCGATGCATACGCATCTTGGATCGATGCATGGCTTCAAAATTCCTCCTATGGATCGATGCATGGCTCTATGAATCGATGCATAGCTTTCCAAAGCTTCTGGTTTTCAAAAATTCCACTGCATGCATCGATTCATAAAGGCTTGTGTCGACCCATACTGTTGTTTTTCATCAAAAATTCAGTTTTTATCTACTGTTACGAATTTCCATTAAATCCAATCATCACCAAACATCATGTCATCATAAAACAGAATTAATTACTATGTTTTTACATCCAATTGATCACAGAATTTGTTTTCTAATTAACCTATATTCATCCTACATAGATTAATCATTCATAACCGTCCCAATCATGGTTTTACGTCGGATTATAACGTTAGGGCACACTCAATTATCCTAATTCGAGATTCCTAACGGATTGATTCATTCTATTGATCATCAAAACCTATAAGGCATAATAATCAGATTCAATCCCCCTTACCTCGCGATGAATCTTCGAATTCTCGGCGTTTGGCTTTTTCTCCTCTTTTCTTTCTCTTCTCCAATCTCACGTAGAATGCAATCCTAATTTTCTCTTCTCTCTTGTTTCCTTTTATTCCTTTATTTATTCCTTTTTATTTGCCAAATAATAGAAATAAATGAATTAGGATTTAAGTAGAGCTTTTTACTCCATACACCCTACAATTCAACTTCACACCCCCAACACTTCCATGATTTAATTAATCCATTAAATCTATTAATTCAAAAATGTCAATAATTAAATCTTTAATTAAATTAATAATTAAATTTCTAATTATTTAATAATTGAGTTAATTTGGGGTGTCACAAGCAACCCTTAAAAGTAAAGCATACAAAGTAAATAGAAACTGAGTAAAAGTGATCTAAAACCCTAAGGTAACCTCTCTTTGGGTGTTCCTCAGCAGAGTCGCCAGTTCTGTAACACGGTGGGAGAACTTACTTGTTTGTTTTGTGTTTTATCGCAAATGTTGCGGTTATCAAGAGTCGCCATCGGCTTTTCTTTTATCCAATAAAGGAAAGGTGAAAAGAACAGGAAAAACCTTTGATAGATTCTGAGTACGGGAGATAATTATGAAAAGGGAAGGTATTAACATCCTTTCCATCCATAGTTATCTACGGGCTCTTAATTTCTTTAGCTTACTTTCTGAAAACTCGCTTTTGTGTGTGTGTTTAAAAAAGCTATTTTGCTTTGACTTCGTAATGATTCTTGTATCAGTCCTCAAAAATGTATACGAAGTGTTTGAAAATATTTCGAAAGCTTAACTTTGTAATGATTCTCGTATGAATGCATACAAAGTGTTTGTGAAAGTATTTTTGAAAAGAGTATGAGGTGTGAAAAGTATTTTCATTGAGCAAGAAATTTAGAGTCTTATTACATGCTCAAAAGGTCGTTCTTGTTATTTTCCTTCTCCTTTAGGATAATGCTATCCATACCATTAGTTGGTAGGTAACCTTATCTGTTAGATGTGAAGGGACGGGCGTAGGGTCATCGTATGGTTATTGAAGGCAACATTGTAAGGATACCTTAGCAATTTGTAGGGACGATCATCACTTATTCGCAGGGAACAACCGAGGGACGAGATCATATATTCGTAGGCAACGTTGAGGGTCATCGAGGGACTAGGATCTTTGTGATGATTTGGATCGGGGGACTTTTGCTAATGGTACCCCTACGTTCGAGAGACACGACCATTTTTATTTGTAAGGCAACAAGAGAGGATACCCTAAGAGTGCAAGTGTGAAAAGTGTATTTAATTCAGATATGTTATCTTGGAGATTAGGTATTCTAAGATTGATTGATTAGTCTTTCCATACAATCCTATTAGCCATACATCTAAACAGTTTATATACAGTTTATAACGGGTGCAAAAAGTAAATGCAGAAAAGTAAATCCTACGCTATTACAAGGCTTTGGGGCAGATATATAATAGGAGGTGCGGAAAGTAAAGGCGGAAAGTAAACCCTAATTAAGTTATTACATCCTATGAGTAGATACATAATGATAAAAATATGCGAGAAATTAACCCTAGCCATTACAACTTGGAAGCAGTTACGATAATCGGAAAAAGTATCAACACAAGGATTAAATCGGAATAAGAGAAAATAACGTTTGGAAAAAAGATTTTCGTGTTAGTAAAAAAAAGTTTTAAAATTAGTAAAAGAGTTTGAGATTAGTAGAAACCCTAATTACTTGGAGGAAAAATATTTTTGTATTTTTGTGGGTTGATTTTATTTAAGAAAATAAATTAAAGTTAATTTTATGGTTAATTCAACAATAATTAAAATAAAAGGAAAAAAGTAAATATTTTTGGTGTCAAAAATAAAATTAGGATTTTTGTGACCTAAATCTAAAAAAGAAAATATTTTTGTGATTTTTTGTTGTATTTAAAAAATATTTGAAGGAAAATAAAATAAAATTAGAAAATAAATTTAAAATAGGAAAATAAGAAGAAATAAGTTACTGAGGAAAATTATCAAAAAAAATATATGTAGCCCCTGGGTTTCAAACTCAGGACCCAATGGTCACCAGCCTTGCCTCCTTGCCATCTATGCCACTTGCTTGACCTATTATGGAATCAGAAAGAAAATAATATATAATAAAATAAATTTTAAAATATATTAAATTCAAAATGCGCGTGCAAGGGGCTTCTTCCCCGATTTGAATTTCTGGGACTTTTACCTACAGATGTTTTCGTTGCTAAAACCTATAGTGACGGCTTCGCCCGTCACCATAACACTTGTAAATTTCAAAAATAAAGAACACGCAATAAAAATTAATGGTGAGACCATGGTTCGATTGGAAACTTCGTTCTGAGTATGATGGTACCCTCAATTTGGTCCAATTTTACTTGTAACCATGTGTCATACCCCAAAATTTGCCCTCCATCTATTCAAGAGATTTCATACATCCATACTCAAAGATTCCTCAAGAGTTGATCAGACAAACTCTCTCCTAGACAATCAACCCAAACTAGGGTTTGGTATCTCTCAAGTCAAGATGGATTTCCAACATCTCCAATGGCCTTCATGCCTCCTCATATGCTTCAAAGATTCCCCATGCCAAGTTTCAAGCCTCACAAGTCAAGTTTCCTCAGACAGTTGCTCAGATGGTTGAAAATCGGGTGTATTGGACAAAAAGTCAACTGTGGTCAACATACAGTCAAAACTTCTGATTTTTGGTCAACATCCTCATTTTGAAGTTACATTCATCATTTGATCAAGGGTTGATCATGATTCATCAAGAAAACTCAAGATTTGCTCAAAAGTCAAACTTTCTAAATTAGGGTTTCTAGGTGAAAAGTCAACTGAACTTTGACTGATCATAACTTTCTCATACTTTCTCAGAAATTTTTCCACCACCTCTTGTTTTGAAGGAAATTCAATTCTCTACAACTTCATGTCTCACAAGAATGTCCAAAAAATGCTTCATTTGAGAGGTATGGCTCAAAACATTACAGGTCATTTTCAAAGTCAACAAAAAGTCAACTTTTTGATTTGAAGATATATTGAGCATGGTAACTCCAATTGAGATGAGACCAAAGACATTGTGATGAGAGCAAATATTGTTCTTAGGAAACTCCCCCTGAAAATATGCATGCTTTTGAAGGAATATTCTCCCCCTCATTGTTAGTAACATAACATAATTTAGTAGTGAGACTAAATAGTAAAAACAAAGAGAATAATTTCATACTAATATATTAATTTCATAGATAATAGATAATTATACAAAGTTTAATAATGTTTGAAGATCAAAACATGATTTGCATCAATGTATTGGGGCACAAACAAACAAAAGGATCTTGTTCAAACAAAACTAGGTGTAGATAAACAAATCAAAAGATAGCACATATATAGCACATATTTTTCTAATCTCCCCCTTTTGTCAACATTATCAAAAAGAAGGGGGGAACAAAAAGGCCAGCAAGCAAAACATGACTAATGAGCAGGGGCCTCATCATCTAAAGTAGCTTTAGAAGATAGCGGCAGCCTGGGAAACTGCATGGTTGAGATATCAGGAACTCTTAGACTAGGGAAAAGAGGACAAAGATTGATGGTGAGGTAGTCAGCGCATAAATTCTTCATTACCATGAATTGCTTTTGAAGAGAGGTCATAGAGTGAACATAGATATCCTCATTGGGATTTGGAGGATCTGATGGGGTGAAGGTTTGTGGTGGGACGGGTGGACGAGCAGGTAAACTTGAAATACCTCTAAAAATGATTATGTGAGAGAGGTTAATATGGCAGGATCGGCAAGAGTAACGTTGGAGTCATTTGTTGTGTTCCTTGGAGGTGATGAATCATATCATCAATCTCAAAACCAGTATCACCATTTTTAGGAGATGAAAATAGTGGAGATTCATCTCGTGGAAATAATGGAGCAATGAAGGAATCAGGCTCAATATTGGGAATTTCATAATTTTCTTCAATGGATTGATTATCATGATGACAAAGCAGGGTGTCAATTTGACGGTTAAATTCTTCAGAGTTTGTTGATGGACCATCACATGTGGAGAGGCACGAAGCAATGGACTTGGTAATTTTTGGAGGAGATGGAATTGAGATGATTGGAGAAGTGATTATAGAGGGTGAAGGAGGAGGAACGGTTAGATTTTGTTGGTTTGATACAAGCTCAGCCTCAAGTAGAGAGATCGTTGAAGAGATTTGTGTTGTTGAATGGTTTACTGGAAATGATCAAGATGTTCTTCTTCGGTTTGTGATCGAGCTATTATGTCATCGACGTAGACCTCTATCTTGTGATGGATCATATCATGGAATAAAGCCACCATAGCACGTTGGTATGTTGCGCCAGCATTCTTCAACATGAATGGTATGACCTTGTAACAGAAGTTCCCCCACTGTGTAATGAAAGTAGTCTTCTCCATGTCTTCGGGAGCCATTTTGATTTGATTGTAACATGAGAAACCATCCATGAAAGATAAAACCTTATGTTGAGCGGTGTTGTCAACTAGTACATCGATATGTGGAAGCAGAAAATCGTCTTTCGGGCTCGCCTTATTCAGATCTCAGTAGTCCACACACATACATACTTTTCCGTCCTTAGGTACTGGTACCACGTTTGCCACCAACTGTGGATAGGAAGTAACGAATAAGAAATAGGCATTGAACTGCTTTATGACTTCGACTTTAATCTTCTCAGACATTTTAAGACGCATACAGCAGACCTTCTGCTTTACAGGAAGAAACCCTTCTTTTGTTGGTAGTCGGTGCACCACAATATCCATATTTAAACCTGGCATGTCTTCGTAGGACCAAGCAAAAATCTCGATGCAATCTCGTAGAATCCGGATCAAGCTTTCCTTAACATTGTTTTTAAGACCCGCTCCAATCTTGATTTCTTTTCTGTGTTCTTTGGTACCTAAATTCACGACCTCGACCGGCTCTTTGTGCGGCTGTATGGCCCTTTCCTCTTGCTGTAGTAGTCTGGAAAGTTCTCATGGAACTTCACAATCTTCCTCGCCTTCGTCTTTGGCTTGGTAGATAAAATTATCAAAGTCATATTTAGCAATAGTAGAGTTGTTATCGATGGGATCCGGAGTGAACATGGATCTGCAGTTTATTACGCGGGTGTGTGTAAGAACACATAGCTTTTTTGAAAAGGTGATAAAGTAAAGGAAAAACAAAGAACACAAAATTTTAATGAAAAAGTCCAATGCTTTATTGAATGAAAATATGTGAATGACAAATAATAACCCTCACAAATGAGCCATTGTGCCCCGAGCAAGGCACTAGGCTTAAAGTCTTATTATTCAAAGCTATAAAACTCAAGAGCATAAAAACAGAAAAACAATTACTCCTAACTAAAGGAGATTGTCATAACATCCTTATTCGTCCAATTGTTGAGCCTGTTGCCGGTAGTAAGGAAGATACAGTTGTTGATGTCGAAGTCACCATCATCGTCTTCTATAGCATGAACTCCATTCTTGTTGATGCGGAATGGAGGCCCACCAGCACGTTCGCGGTGTATCATCTTCTGACCTTTGGAAGTGAAGCCTAAAATAGTCTTGTCAAATTTGAATGGAAAATCGGGCAATTGACCCCAAACAGTACAACCTCCTTCTTCTACTACAGCTCTGGTATCCTTCAGCGAGGCCATCTTTGGTGGAACTCTAATAATCTTAGGGGTGACAGGAGCGTCAACAGGCATGAATCATGGAACTACTTCAAAAGCTTGACAGAGAGTTTCGATAAATTTGCCTTCAATTTCAATGTATCGGAATGATTGGAGATGGCTCACCATATATTCTTTTTCTCCGCAGACGGTAACAATCTTCCCTTTTGCTGGGTATTTCAACTTTTGATGTAGAGTAGAGATAATAACGCATGCCCCATGTATCCAAGGGCGTCTAAGCAAGCAAGAATAAGCTGGGCGAATATCCATCACAAATAAAGTAGAGTCAAAAGTTTGGGAACCCACTTTGATCGGCAGGTTGAGCTCTCCAAGTACTGTTCTCTTCGACCCATCAAAAGCATTTTACGACTATGTCACTGGGCTTCATGACCACTTCTTCAACAACAAGTATTTCTAGATCACTTTTCGGTAGGACATTCAGAGCAGAGCCAATATCCACCAACTAATGAGACAACGTAGTACCCTTACACTCTATAAAGATGTGCAAGGATTTGTTATGTTTTCTTTCGGTAGGAGTGAAATCAGCATAAAAAATCCCAAACTATTGTCTGCGGTCAGGCTAGCAATACAACTTTCAAATTGATCAGCAGAAGTGTCTTGCGATACATGAGCATTCTTCAGGAATTTCACCAAGGCTTTAGCATGAGCCTCAAAGCATAGTAACAGTGCTAGCATGGAAATCTTGGATGAAATTTTTCCCAACTGCTCCACAACATTGTAATCGCTTTTCTTAATAATCTTCAGGATTTCCTCCACCTCTTGCTTGGAGGTATCTTCATAAACTTCCTTTGGTACTTCTGTCTGAGCAGGCTGAGTTATTTTCTCTTTGCCTTGAGCCTCGATGGCTGGTTCAACAACAAGAATACGGATTGGTGCAACAGTGTCTTTTGGAGGAGAGATATTTGGAGAAAACATTATTCCGGTTTTGGTTACTTTGCTTGATCCGGTGATATTATTGATATCAGGATTAGCGGCTTCAATTGTGTTGTCTTTGATGTTCAATGGTTCTTGTTTGACGCCATGGTAGTAAACTTCGGCTCCATAATTCCAAGGTATAGCTTTGTCAGAGGAATATGGAATTGGTCTGGGTGAGGTAATAATTAGAGGTTCCACTCTAGATACTGGATAGGCAGAGGTGATCTTTATTGTGTTTACGTCGACATATTCTTCGGGATAGTCATGATCTCCCCATCTGGTTGCTTTGATGTCTTCAATTGCAATCTTGGAGCTTTCGAGGGCGGTATATTTCACCATGAAATCAAATTTCCCACTTGGATTCCACAAGGTATCCCAGACTTCTGGTATGGCTTCTTCTACGCTTACGTCTTCAACTTTTAAGCTTTTGGAAACATCTTCGCACAAACTTTCTACATACGGAGTTTTCACGAATAACACTTCTCGGTTGTCCATCAAGCGTTGAACACCTCTATCCAACCAAGCACATCCATTGGGTTTGGATGCGCAATAACAATAATTGTCAAAACATCCTGGAAACAAACTGGCTTGTAGCAGATTCTTCTTAACAGTCATCAAGGGAGTGGTTAACTCATTCACAGCAAAGACATAAGAGTTGTTATCAATGATGTTGGAGCTCTTGCCACGATAAGGAATTGGTGCATTGATCATATTCGGTGTTTCGACAAGAGGGTTGAATTCGATTTCCTGAGCTTCAATCATGTCTTGAATCTTGTTCTTCAGGGCCCAATAGTTGTTGGTGTCGTGCCCAGGGCTATTGGAATGGTATGCACACCTTGCATTAGGATTGTACTTCGGAGAAGATGTGTTGACATGCTGAGGAGGATCTTTCAAAGTAATCAGCTCCGTTTTCAACATGTTTTGTAATGCTTGAGACGTTGGCATGTTGATCTTCGTAAACTGTCTTCTAGGCGTGTTCTGCCTACGTGTATTTTCTTGTTGAGGTTGCATTAGTGTGGGATTAGAGATCAGGACTGCCCCTACATATTGGTGGCGATCAACTTTATTATGGCTCTTCTGTCTATACACAACATTGGATTCTTTCTTCGCACCAAAATACCTCTTCGCAACATTTGAAGATGTCTCAACTTGAATCTTTCCACTCTTAATTCCAGCTTCAATAAGTTCGCCTGTCAATATCAGTTTAGTGAATCCGGCTGAGGAATTTCCAATCAGATGATTGAAGAATGGGCCTATTAGTGTTCCCATAAACATGTCAACCAATTCCCTATTAGACAAGGGTGGTTGAACTCTGTCTTCAAGATCTCTCCATTTATGAGCATACTCTTTGAACTTCTCATCACGGCCCATAGAGATGCTTTTTAGTTGCGTACGGGTTAGTGCCAATTCAGCGTTATACTGGTACTATTTGTAAAAAGCATAAGCCAAATCATTCCAGGTATGAATGTGGGTATTTTCTAGCTGGTAATACCACTTAAACTATGCTCCAGACAGACTATCTTGAAAGAAATGCATCCACAAGTTTTTATCAGCGGTGTGTGGTTGAATCTTATGAACATAGGACTTCAAATGAAGTTTGGGACAGGAAATGCCATCATACTTAGAAAAAGTAAGAACTTTGAACTTGCGGGGAATGACCACTCTAGGAACCAGGCTTAAATCATCAAAGTTCAACCCTGACATTTTCAGATTTTCCACATCATTCAGACGGTCTTCAAGTTGCTTATACTTCTCTTTGTCAGGAGGATACTGCTCGCTCATATAGTCTTCTTCCTCTTCTTCTTGAGACCCATGATGGCTTCCTTCATTTGCCTTGATACTTCCTTCAGTTTTGCCGCTCTTCTCTGAGAACTCAAGCTGACTGACTACCTTGACTGGACCTCTGAACCTTTTCCCCATGTTGAGAATACCAGCGATCTTCTTCTTCTTCTTCTTCTTCTTGATGATGAGCTCTTTCAGATATTTCTGTCCTTGGGCCAAGTTGGTGAAAATCTCTTGGAACTGAGCATTCTGAGCCTGGAGATATTTGACAGTTTGTTTGAGAGCCATTTCTGCTGAAATAAACAGTGAGAGAATGAGAAAACTGGTCTTCAGAGTACCTGTTATGAAATGATATGCTATGATATGCAATGTTATGCAATGCAATATTTTCAACGACCTTAGGAATTTAAATTTGGTAAGCAAGCAAGAACAAACTTTTTATTAGTTTGATTAGTAAATACAAAAGAAAGTTCAAGCATGAAATAAGACTCCTAGCGTTTACACCTCCCATGGGCGCTTCCTCTTGGTGTTGACATAGGTGTTAATGTTTTGTTCCTAGTGAAGTAGTTTCGTCAGCTCCAACACTCTTTTCTCGCTCACATAACATTGAACTTTGAATGTATCCTTTTCTTATTTAAGTTGAATCCAAGATCTCTTCAATTCTTCAAAATCGGTGGGCATATCTGGATGAAGAATGGTATAAGATTCATCGTCTTCAACAACAGGTTCCATAATTACTGGTAGAATAGAAGCATATAGCATCATGAGATTTTGAGCACGATCTCGCACCCATTTGAGGTAGGGTTCCCAAAGAATGGAGTTTTTATGCCACAAAGACTTGGTATCAGTCTTCTTCACCATGCCCCATACATGTATAAATCTTCGACGGTAACCTTGGAGATCGTTGTCGTAGTCAAACATAATGCCTTGGATGATCATATCATGAGTACCATCCCTTCGAGCATAACCAAACTGTCGTAGCGCTAGAGAATGGTTGTAAGTGATACCTCCCCTTATGCCAAGGAGTGGTACATTAGGGAATTCTCTACAACTCTCAATGAAAGTGAAGTCTTTTTTAGAGTAGAGAAACCAATGGATATCTAAGTGAGAGAGTGACATCATGAGAGTCTTTAACGGTATGCAACACATGAGAGTCCCTTATCTTTTCATAGTACGAGTGTGAAGAGAATGCAAAATATCTCAGAGCAGAATGGGCACAGGATTATGAGTGAGGAATATCTTGATGGCATTTATGTCTATGAATTGATCTGGATTAGGAAATAACACCAAACCATAGATTAGTAAAGCTAAAATATCTTCGAAAGCGTGGAAACTCATAGCCTTTAAGAATTCTCTAGCCTTCTTTATCAAGAAACTTAGCAAGCAAACCCTTAACTCCACTTCTTGTTTCCCAATTAGCTTTAATGTATGACCTCTTTAGATGTAAAGCTGCTGCAATGTATTTAAACCTCAGAACTTTTTCTAGGCCGGTGAAAGGTATCTGATCAAGGATGAGTATTCCAAGTAGCTTAGAGAACTCTTCCACTGTAGGCACCAACTGTTAGTTTGGGAAAGTAAAGTAGTGATGTTTTGGATCAAAGAATTGGAATACAACGCTTATCATATCTTCTTCAAAACTAGAGGTAACCAAGTCGAGTAGATAACCATGCCTCTTGATTAACTGAGCATGGTCGGGAAATTTTGAGACTAACTTCTTGAGTTGAGAAGGTATACCCACGAAGTTGATTCAGATAGTCTTTCTGGAAGCCATAACCCTACAATAAAGAGCAAAAGTAAATCCCTAGGTCCTTTAAATGGTTAGAAATGTTATGATGTTAGGATGTCATGTTTAAATAGAACACACAAGAAACTCACACAATATCCTTAGGTTTAAGGCTTGCATGAGGTATAGGTTTCTACCCTACCGGAGTTTAAGTTGGTTCAACTTGCCCTATAATAGTAATCGGGTTCTAGGAATCACATATCACGGATCTTTCTCGCAGGCTTTATTTTAGTACGGCTACCAAATGGTCGACCAAAACATCCTGAAAGTCGAATCTCAATAAGCATAGCATCGAGTATCAAACAACCTCGGTCTGCACTAAAGCTGGCTATCTCATTACCTTATAATAGCCAAGATGGGTCTATTAGGGTTCTAAAAGTTTAGGTATTGCTTGATGACACCACGCAGACGCCAAATATTTTCTAAACTGAACATGAGGAACATCAGGACATCCAAAGTGTCGCACTAACTGTAGCCATCATTTTAACTGTTTCGGTCTACGTCGAACAGTCGTGATGATCTATTACTATTTACCTAAGGAAACCTGGATTCGGGTGTAGGATCCCCCACAAATATAATACCCAAGCAATGTAACACCCCTTCTAATTTACTCGCGGTTTATATAATTTTAATCAGAGTTTATTCATAACATCGAGGGCGTCACAATTTAATTAATTCAAATAACTAAAAACAGTAATCATGCCTTGCACTGAAGAACTTGTTAAATAAAACAAACCAAGGATTATGTTTAATACAACGGAAATAATATAAGAATCCAGAATAATTCAAATTATAACTATTCCAAACATAAACCAAAAGAAAACAGTTTTAAATCCATAAAATTCCAAACGATCGTTCCCCAGTGTTACAACTACCAGAGCATGACACTGACACGCGGATTATCTAAATAGCACAACTCTAAAAGCTGTCCTCACCAATTCTCGAGCAACTATACTCCTCAATCTGAAATCATTAAAGTAAGGGTGAGATTTCATCAAGATTAAAATGCATTATACATTTCTCAAAAACAATAAAACAATCAATTCATTATTCACCCTTGTTAACAGCATTAGCATACAATTCACAAACACAATTCACACATTCATTATGCATACAGCAACAATTAGATGTAATTGAAACACTGGAAATCATCCTAACATGTTACAATTACATATGCAATGCAGACTCAAATGCACGTGGTACCAATCGTGAACCAAGTCCACACCCTGTTCCGCTTACACCTCGGAAAACAACGTCAATCAATGATTCGCCCATACATCACTGGGTCAAGAATCTAGCCTCACCACCTCTGTCCATTAGGTAAGTTTATTGGCCCTGCAAGTTCAATTCCGCACAATGGGAATGAACCATTACCAAAATGCTCATGCATGCATATTAGAAGCATGCAACAATTTAAACATGGAACATGAACACACAACATTATTCCAATTATATTCAATAACAACAACAGCATATGATAACAACAATCATGAACATCAAATGTTAATCACAATCCATAAGTTAACATTCTGCACATTTAATCAACACATGATTCACAAATTCTCAACGAGTTCTTATTACGGAAGACAAATTAATCCTTCCAGATTTCAATTATTAGTGTTGAAAATATTTTCATTAGGTAGTACTCATCGTAAGCTTTCCAACGATACTAACTATGCCTAAATCGGAGCTACGGTCGAAAAGATATGATCGAAATCGTTTCAGAAAAATTATGTTCTGTCCAATACAGCATGTATCGATGCATAAGCCTATGCATCAATACATAAACAACATGTGTTGACACATGCATCATATGCATCGATGCATACATACAAAAATCCTGCATTTTTAAAATTTGCTTCAGTATGTGTTGACACATAAGCATCTTGTATCGATGTATAGCCCTGTTTTTGGCCTATTTATCGATGCATACGCATCTTGGATCGATGCATACGCATCTTGGATCGATGCATGGCTTCAAAATTCCTCCTATGGATCGATGCATGGCTCTATGAATCGATGCATAGCTTTCCAAAGCTTCTGGTTTTCAAAAATTCCACTGCATGCATCGATTCATAAAGGCTTGTGTCGACCCATACTGTTGTTTTTCATCAAAAATTCAGTTTTTATCTACTGTTACGAATTTCCATTAAATCCAATCATCACCAAACATCATGTCATCATAAAACAGAATTAATTACTATGTTTTTACATCCAATTGATCACAGAATTTGTTTTCTAATTAACCTATATTCATCCTACATAGATTAATCATTCATAACCGTCCCAATCATGGTTTTACGTCGGATTATAACGTTAGGGCACACTCAATTATCCTAATTCGAGATTCCTAACGGATTGATTCATTCTATTGATCATCAAAACCTATAAGGCATAATAATCAGATTCAATCCCCCTTACCTCGCGATGAATCTTCGAATTCTCGGCGTTTGGCTTTTTCTCCTCTTTTCTTTCTCTTCTCCAATCTCACGTAGAATGCAATCCTAATTTTCTCTTCTCTCTTGTTTCCTTTTATTCCTTTATTTATTCCTTTTTATTTGCCAAATAATAGAAATAAATGAATTAGGATTTAAGTAGAGCTTTTTACTCCATACACCCTACAATTCAACTTCACACCCCCAACACTTCCATGATTTAATTAATCCATTAAATCTATTAATTCAAAAATGTCAATAATTAAATCTTTAATTAAATTAATAATTAAATTTCTAATTATTTAATAATTGAGTTAATTTGGGGTGTCACAAGCAACCCTTAAAAGTAAAGCATACAAAGTAAATAGAAACTGAGTAAAAGTGATCTAAAACCCTAAGGTAACCTCTCTTTGGGTGTTCCTCAGCAGAGTCGCCAGTTCTGTAACACGGTGGGAGAACTTACTTGTTTGTTTTGTGTTTTATCGCAAATGTTGCGGTTATCAAGAGTCGCCATCGGCTTTTCTTTTATCCAATAAAGGAAAGGTGAAAAGAACAGGAAAAACCTTTGATAGATTCTGAGTACGGGAGATAATTATGAAAAGGGAAGGTATTAACATCCTTTCCATCCATAGTTATCTACGGGCTCTTAATTTCTTTAGCTTACTTTCTGAAAACTCGCTTTTGTGTGTGTGTTTAAAAAAGCTATTTTGCTTTGACTTCGTAATGATTCTTGTATCAGTCCTCAAAAATGTATACGAAGTGTTTGAAAATATTTCGAAAGCTTAACTTTGTAATGATTCTCGTATGAATGCATACAAAGTGTTTGTGAAAGTATTTTTGAAAAGAGTATGAGGTGTGAAAAGTATTTTCATTGAGCAAGAAATTTAGAGTCTTATTACATGCTCAAAAGGTCGTTCTTGTTATTTTCCTTCTCCTTTAGGATAATGCTATCCATACCATTAGTTGGTAGGTAACCTTATCTGTTAGATGTGAAGGGACGGGCGTAGGGTCATCGTATGGTTATTGAAGGCAACATTGTAAGGATACCTTAGCAATTTGTAGGGACGATCATCACTTATTCGCAGGGAACAACCGAGGGACGAGATCATATATTCGTAGGCAACGTTGAGGGTCATCGAGGGACTAGGATCTTTGTGATGATTTGGATCGGGGGACTTTTGCTAATGGTACCCCTACGTTCGAGAGACACGACCATTTTTATTTGTAAGGCAACAAGAGAGGATACCCTAAGAGTGCAAGTGTGAAAAGTGTATTTAATTCAGATATGTTATCTTGGAGATTAGGTATTCTAAGATTGATTGATTAGTCTTTCCATACAATCCTATTAGCCATACATCTAAACAGTTTATATACAGTTTATAACGGGTGCAAAAAGTAAATGCAGAAAAGTAAATCCTACGCTATTACAAGGCTTTGGGGCAGATATATAATAGGAGGTGCGGAAAGTAAAGGCGGAAAGTAAACCCTAATTAAGTTATTACATCCTATGAGTAGATACATAATGATAAAAATATGCGAGAAATTAACCCTAGCCATTACAACTTGGAAGCAGTTACGATAATCGGAAAAAGTATCAACACAAGGATTAAATCGGAATAAGAGAAAATAACGTTTGGAAAAAAGATTTTCGTGTTAGTAAAAAAAAGTTTTAAAATTAGTAAAAGAGTTTGAGATTAGTAGAAACCCTAATTACTTGGAGGAAAAATATTTTTGTATTTTTGTGGGTTGATTTTATTTAAGAAAATAAATTAAAGTTAATTTTATGGTTAATTCAACAATAATTAAAATAAAAGGAAAAAAGTAAATATTTTTGGTGTCAAAAATAAAATTAGGATTTTTGTGACCTAAATCTAAAAAAGAAAATATTTTTGTGATTTTTTGTTGTATTTAAAAAATATTTGAAGGAAAATAAAATAAAATTAGAAAATAAATTTAAAATAGGAAAATAAGAAGAAATAAGTTACTGAGGAAAATTATCAAAAAAAATATATGTAGCCCCTGGGTTTCAAACTCAGGACCCAATGGTCACCAGCCTTGCCTCCTTGCCATCTATGCCACTTGCTTGACCTATTATGGAATCAGAAAGAAAATAATATATAATAAAATAAATTTTAAAATATATTAAATTCAAAATGCGCGTGCAAGGGGCTTCTTCCCCGATTTGAATTTCTGGGACTTTTACCTACAGATGTTTTCGTTGCTAAAACCTATAGTGACGGCTTCGCCCGTCACCATAACACTTGTAAATTTCAAAAATAAAGAACACGCAATAAAAATTAATGGTGAGACCATGGTTCGATTGGAAACTTCGTTCTGAGTATGATGGTACCCTCAATTTGGTCCAATTTTACTTGTAACCATGTGTCATACCCCAAAATTTGCCCTCCATCTATTCAAGAGATTTCATACATCCATACTCAAGGATTCCTCAAGAGTTGATCAGACAAACTCTCTCCTAGACAATCAACCCAAACTAGGGTTTGGTATCTCTCAAGTCAAGATGGATTTCCAACATCTCCAATGGCCTTCATGCCTCCTCATATGCTTCAAAGATTCCCCATGCCAAGTTTCAAGCCTCACAAGTCAAGTTTCCTCAGACAATTGCTCAGATGGTTGAAAATCGGGTGTATTGGACAAAAAGTCAACTGTGGTCAACATACAGTCAAAACTTCTGATTTTTGGTCAACATCCTCATTTTGAAGTTACATTCATCATTTGATCAAGGGTTGATCATGATTCATCAAGAAAACTCAAGATTTGCTCAAAAGTCAAACTTTCTAAATTAGGGTTTCTAGGTGAAAAGTCAACTGAACTTTGACTGATCATAACTTTCTCATACTTTCTCAGAAATTTTTCCACCACATCTTGTTTTGAAGGAAATTCAATTCTCTACAACTTCATGTCTCACAAGAATGTCCAAAAAATGCTTCATTTGAGAGGTATGGCTCAAAACATTACAGGTCATTTTCAAAGTCAACAAAAAGTCAACTTTTTGATTTGAAGATATATTGAGCATGGTAACTCCAATTGAGATGAGACCAAAGACATTGTGATGAGAGCAAATATTGTTCTTAGGAAACTCCCCCTGAAAATATGCATGCTTTTGAAGGAATATTCTCCCCCTCATTGTTAGTAACATAACATAATTTAGTAGTGAGACTAAATAGTAAAAACAAAGAGAATAATTTCATACTAATATATTAATTTCATAGATAATAGATAATTATACAAAGTTTAATAATGTTTGAAGATCAAAACATGATTTGCATCAATGTATTGGGGCACAAACAAACAAAAGGATCTTGTTCAAACAAAACTAGGTGTAGATAAACAAATCAAAAGATAGCACATATATAGCACATATTTTTCTAATCTCCCCCTTTTGTCAACATTATCAAAAAGAAGGGGGGAACAAAAAGGCCAGCAAGCAAAACATGACTAATGAGCAGGGGCCTCATCATCTAAAGTAGCTTTAGAAGATAGCGGCAGCCTGGGAAACTGCATGGTTGAGATATCAGGAACTCTTAGACTAGGGAAAAGAGGACAAAGATTGATGGTGAGGTAGTCAGCGCATAAATTCTTCATTACCATGAATTGCTTTTGAAGAGAGGTCATAGAGTGAACATAGATATCCTCATTGGGATTTGGAGGATCTGATGGGGTGAAGGTTTGTGGTGGGACGGGTGGACGAGCAGGTAAACTTGAAATACCTCTAAAAATGATTATGTGAGAGAGGTTAATATGGCAGGATCGGCAAGAGTAACGTTGGAGTCATTTGTTGTGTTCCTTGGAGGTGATGAATCATATCATCAATCTCAAAACCAGTATCACCATTTTTAGGAGATGAAAATAGTGGAGATTCATCTCGTGGAAATAATGGAGCAATGAAGGAATCAGGCTCAATATTGGGAATTTCATAATTTTCTTCAATGGATTGATTATCATGATGACAAAGCAGGGTGTCAATTTGACGGTTAAATTCTTCAGAGTTTGTTGATGGACCATCACATGTGGAGAGGCACGAAGCAATGGACTTGGTAATTTTTGGAGGAGATGGAATTGAGATGATTGGAGAAGTGATTATAGAGGGTGAAGGAGGAGGAACGGTTAGATTTTGTTGGTTTGATACAAGCTCAGCCTCAAGTAGAGAGATCGTTGAAGAGATTTGTGTTGTTGAATGGTTTACTGGAAATGATCAAGATGTTCTTCTTCGGTTTGTGATCGAGCTATTATGTCATCGACGTAGACCTCTATCTTGTGATGGATCATATCATGGAATAAAGCCACCATAGCACGTTGGTATGTTGCGCCAGCATTCTTCAACATGAATGGTATGACCTTGTAACAGAAGTTCCCCCACTGTGTAATGAAAGTAGTCTTCTCCATGTCTTCGGGAGCCATTTTGATTTGATTGTAACATGAGAAACCATCCATGAAAGATAAAACCTTATGTTGAGCGGTGTTGTCAACTAGTACATCGATATGTGGAAGCAGAAAATCGTCTTTCGGGCTCGCCTTATTCAGATCTCAGTAGTCCACACACATACATACTTTTCCGTCCTTAGGTACTGGTACCACGTTTGCCACCAACTGTGGATAGGAAGTAACGAATAAGAAATAGGCATTGAACTGCTTTATGACTTCGACTTTAATCTTCTCAGACATTTTAAGACGCATACAGCAGACCTTCTGCTTTACAGGAAGAAACCCTTCTTTTGTTGGTAGTCGGTGCACCACAATATCCATATTTAAACCTGGCATGTCTTCGTAGGACCAAGCAAAAATCTCGATGCAATCTCGTAGAATCCGGATCAAGCTTTCCTTAACATTGTTTTTAAGACCCGCTCCAATCTTGATTTCTTTTCTGTGTTCTTTGGTACCTAAATTCACGACCTCGACCGGCTCTTTGTGCGGCTGTATGGCCCTTTCCTCTTGCTGTAGTAGTCTGGAAAGTTCTCATGGAACTTCACAATCTTCCTCGCCTTCGTCTTTGGCTTGGTAGATAAAATTATCAAAGTCATATTTAGCAATAGTAGAGTTGTTATCGATGGGATCCGGAGTGAACATGGATCTGCAGTTTATTACGCGGGTGTGTGTAAGAACACATAGCTTTTTTGAAAAGGTGATAAAGTAAAGGAAAAACAAAGAACACAAAATTTTAATGAAAAAGTCCAATGCTTTATTGAATGAAAATATGTGAATGACAAATAATAACCCTCACAAATGAGCCATTGTGCCCCGAGCAAGGCACTAGGCTTAAAGTCTTATTATTCAAAGCTATAAAACTCAAGAGCATAAAAACAGAAAAACAATTACTCCTAACTAAAGGAGATTGTCATAACATCCTTATTCGTCCAATTGTTGAGCCTGTTGCCGGTAGTAAGGAAGATACAGTTGTTGATGTCGAAGTCACCATCATCGTCTTCTATAGCATGAACTCCATTCTTGTTGATGCGGAATGGAGGCCCACCAGCACGTTCGCGGTGTATCATCTTCTGACCTTTGGAAGTGAAGCCTAAAATAGTCTTGTCAAATTTGAATGGAAAATCGGGCAATTGACCCCAAACAGTACAACCTCCTTCTTCTACTACAGCTCTGGTATCCTTCAGCGAGGCCATCTTTGGTGGAACTCTAATAATCTTAGGGGTGACAGGAGCGTCAACAGGCATGAATCATGGAACTACTTCAAAAGCTTGACAGAGAGTTTCGATAAATTTGCCTTCAATTTCAATGTATCGGAATGATTGGAGATGGCTCACCATATATTCTTTTTCTCCGCAGACGGTAACAATCTTCCCTTTTGCTGGGTATTTCAACTTTTGATGTAGAGTAGAGATAATAACGCATGCCCCATGTATCCAAGGGCGTCTAAGCAAGCAAGAATAAGCTGGGCGAATATCCATCACAAATAAAGTAGAGTCAAAAGTTTGGGAACCCACTTTGATCGGCAGGTTGAGCTCTCCAAGTACTGTTCTCTTCGACCCATCAAAAGCATTTTACGACTATGTCACTGGGCTTCATGACCACTTCTTCAACAACAAGTATTTCTAGATCACTTTTCGGTAGGACATTCAGAGCAGAGCCAATATCCACCAACTAATGAGACAACGTAGTACCCTTACACTCTATAAAGATGTGCAAGGATTTGTTATGTTTTCTTTCGGTAGGAGTGAAATCAGCATAAAAAATCCCAAACTATTGTCTGCGGTCAGGCTAGCAATACAACTTTCAAATTGATCAGCAGAAGTGTCTTGCGATACATGAGCATTCTTCAGGAATTTCACCAAGGCTTTAGCATGAGCCTCAAAGCATAGTAACAGTGCTAGCATGGAAATCTTGGATGAAATTTTTCCCAACTGCTCCACAACATTGTAATCGCTTTTCTTAATAATCTTCAGGATTTCCTCCACCTCTTGCTTGGAGGTATCTTCATAAACTTCCTTTGGTACTTCTGTCTGAGCAGGCTGAGTTATTTTCTCTTTGCCTTGAGCCTCGATGGCTGGTTCAACAACAAGAATACGGATTGGTGCAACAGTGTCTTTTGGAGGAGAGATATTTGGAGAAAACATTATTCCGGTTTTGGTTACTTTGCTTGATCCGGTGATATTATTGATATCAGGATTAGCGGCTTCAATTGTGTTGTCTTTGATGTTCAATGGTTCTTGTTTGACGCCATGGTAGTAAACTTCGGCTCCATAATTCCAAGGTATAGCTTTGTCAGAGGAATATGGAATTGGTCTGGGTGAGGTAATAATTAGAGGTTCCACTCTAGATACTGGATAGGCAGAGGTGATCTTTATTGTGTTTACGTCGACATATTCTTCGGGATAGTCATGATCTCCCCATCTGGTTGCTTTGATGTCTTCAATTGCAATCTTGGAGCTTTCGAGGGCGGTATATTTCACCATGAAATCAAATTTCCCACTTGGATTCCACAAGGTATCCCAGACTTCTGGTATGGCTTCTTCTACGCTTACGTCTTCAACTTTTAAGCTTTTGGAAACATCTTCGCACAAACTTTCTACATACGGAGTTTTCACGAATAACACTTCTCGGTTGTCCATCAAGCGTTGAACACCTCTATCCAACCAAGCACATCCATTGGGTTTGGATGCGCAATAACAATAATTGTCAAAACATCCTGGAAACAAACTGGCTTGTAGCAGATTCTTCTTAACAGTCATCAAGGGAGTGGTTAACTCATTCACAGCAAAGACATAAGAGTTGTTATCAATGATGTTGGAGCTCTTGCCATGATAAGGAATTGGTGCATTGATCATATTCGGTGTTTCGACAAGAGGGTTGAATTCGATTTCCTGAGCTTCAATCATGTCTTGAATCTTGTTCTTCAGGGCCCAATAGTTGTTGGTGTCGTGCCCAGGGCTATTGGAATGGTATGCACACCTTGCATTAGGATTGTACTTCGGAGAAGATGTGTTGACATGCTGAGGAGGATCTTTCAAAGTAATCAGCTCCGTTTTCAACATGTTTTGTAATGCTTGAGACGTTGGCATGTTGATCTTCGTAAACTGTCTTCTAGGCGTGTTCTGCCTACGTGTATTTTCTTGTTGAGGTTGCATTAGTGTGGGATTAGAGATCAGGACTGCCCCTACATATTGGTGGCGATCAACTTTATTATGGCTCTTCTGTCTATACACAACATTGGATTCTTTCTTCGCACCAAAATACCTCTTCGCAACATTTGAAGATGTCTCAACTTGAATCTTTCCACTCTTAATTCCAGCTTCAATAAGTTCGCCTGTCAATATCAGTTTAGTGAATCCGGCTGAGGAATTTCCAATCAGATGATTGAAGAATGGGCCTATTAGTGTTCCCATAAACATGTCAACCAATTCCCTATTAGACAAGGGTGGTTGAACTCTGTCTTCAAGATCTCTCCATTTATGAGCATACTCTTTGAACTTCTCATCACGGCCCATAGAGATGCTTTTTAGTTGCGTACGGGTTAGTGCCAATTCAGCGTTATACTGGTACTATTTGTAAAAAGCATAAGCCAAATCATTCCAGGTATGAATGTGGGTATTTTCTAGCTGGTAATACCACTTAAACTATGCTCCAGACAGACTATCTTGAAAGAAATGCATCCACAAGTTTTTATCAGCGGTGTGTGGTTGAATCTTATGAACATAGGACTTCAAATGAAGTTTGGGACAGGAAATGCCATCATACTTAGAAAAAGTAAGAACTTTGAACTTGCGGGGAATGACCACTCTAGGAACCAGGCTTAAATCATCAAAGTTCAACCCTGACATTTTCAGATTTTCCACATCATTCAGACGGTCTTCAAGTTGCTTATACTTCTCTTTGTCAGGAGGATACTGCTCGCTCATATAGTCTTCTTCCTCTTCTTCTTGAGACCCATGATGGCTTCCTTCATTTGCCTTGATACTTCCTTCAGTTTTGCCGCTCTTCTCTGAGAACTCAAGCTGACTGACTACCTTGACTGGACCTCTGAACCTTTTCCCCATGTTGAGAATACCAGCGATCTTCTTCTTCTTCTTCTTCTTCTTGATGATGAGCTCTTTCAGATATTTCTGTCCTTGGGCCAAGTTGGTGAAAATCTCTTGGAACTGAGCATTCTGAGCCTGGAGATATTTGACAGTTTGTTTGAGAGCCATTTCTGCTGAAATAAACAGTGAGAGAATGAGAAAACTGGTCTTCAGAGTACCTGTTATGAAATGATATGCTATGATATGCAATGTTATGCAATGCAATATTTTCAACGACCTTAGGAATTTAAATTTGGTAAGCAAGCAAGAACAAACTTTTTATTAGTTTGATTAGTAAATACAAAAGAAAGTTCAAGCATGAAATAAGACTCCTAGCGTTTACACCTCCCATGGGCGCTTCCTCTTGGTGTTGACATAGGTGTTAATGTTTTGTTCCTAGTGAAGTAGTTTCGTCAGCTCCAACACTCTTTTCTCGCTCACATAACATTGAACTTTGAATGTATCCTTTTCTTATTTAAGTTGAATCCAAGATCTCTTCAATTCTTCAAAATCGGTGGGCATATCTGGATGAAGAATGGTATAAGATTCATCGTCTTCAACAACAGGTTCCATAATTACTGGTAGAATAGAAGCATATAGCATCATGAGATTTTGAGCACGATCTCGCACCCATTTGAGGTAGGGTTCCCAAAGAATGGAGTTTTTATGCCACAAAGACTTGGTATCAGTCTTCTTCACCATGCCCCATACATGTATAAATCTTCGACGGTAACCTTGGAGATCGTTGTCGTAGTCAAACATAATGCCTTGGATGATCATATCATGAGTACCATCCCTTCGAGCATAACCAAACTGTCGTAGCGCTAGAGAATGGTTGTAAGTGATACCTCCCCTTATGCCAAGGAGTGGTACATTAGGGAATTCTCTACAACTCTCAATGAAAGTGAAGTCTTTTTTAGAGTAGAGAAACCAATGGATATCTAAGTGAGAGAGTGACATCATGAGAGTCTTTAACGGTATGCAACACATGAGAGTCCCTTATCTTTTCATAGTACGAGTGTGAAGAGAATGCAAAATATCTCAGAGCAGAATGGGCACAGGATTATGAGTGAGGAATATCTTGATGGCATTTATGTCTATGAATTGATCTGGATTAGGAAATAACACCAAACCATAGATTAGTAAAGCTAAAATATCTTCGAAAGCGTGGAAACTCATAGCCTTTAAGAATTCTCTAGCCTTCTTTATCAGAAACTTAGCAAGCAAACCCTTAACTCCACTTCTTGTTTCCCAATTAGCTTTAATGTATGACCTCTTTAGATGTAAAGCTGCTGCAATGTATTTAAACCTCAGAACTTTTTCTAGGCCGGTGAAAGGTATCTGATCAAGGATGAGTATTCCAAGTAGCTTAGAGAACTCTTCCACTGTAGGCACCAACTGTTAGTTTGGGAAAGTAAAGTAGTGATGTTTTGGATCAAAGAATTGGAATACAACGCTTATCATATCTTCTTCAAAACTAGAGGTAACCAAGTCGAGTAGATAACCATGCCTCTTGATTAACTGAGCATGGTCGGGAAATTTTGAGACTAACTTCTTGAGTTGAGAAGGTATACCCACGAAGTTGATTCAGATAGTCTTTCTGGAAGCCATAACCCTACAATAAAGAGCAAAAGTAAATCCCTAGGTCCTTTAAATGGTTAGAAATGTTATGATGTTAGGATGTCATGTTTAAATAGAACACACAAGAAACTCACACAATATCCTTAGGTTTAAGGCTTGCATGAGGTATAGGTTTCTACCCTACCGGAGTTTAAGTTGGTTCAACTTGCCCTATAATAGTAATCGGGTTCTAGGAATCTCATATCACGGATCTTTCTCGCAGGCTTTATTTTAGTACGGCTACCAAATGGTCGACCAAAACATCCTGAAAGTCGAATCTCAATAAGCATAGCATCGAGTATCAAACAACCTCGGTCTGCACTAAAGCTGGCTATCTCATTACCTTATAATAGCCAAGATGGGTCTATTAGGGTTCTAAAAGTTTAGGTATTGCTTGATGACACCACGCAGACGCCAAATATTTTCTAAACTGAACATGAGGAACATCAGGACATCCAAAGTGTCGCACTAACTGTAGCCATCATTTTAACTGTTTCGGTCTACGTCGAACAGTCGTGATGATCTATTACTATTTACCTAAGGAAACCTGGATTCGGGTGTAGGATCCCCCACAAATATAATACCCAAGCAATGTAACACCCCTTCTAATTTACTCGCGGTTTATATAATTTTAATCAGAGTTTATTCATAACATCGAGGGCGTCACAATTTAATTAATTCAAATAACTAAAAACAGTAATCATGCCTTGCACTGAAGAACTTGTTAAATAAAACAAACCAAGGATTATGTTTAATACAACGGAAATAATATAAGAATCCAGAATAATTCAAATTATAACTATTCCAAACATAAACCAAAAGAAAACAGTTTTAAATCCATAAAATTCCAAACGATCGTTCCCCAGTGTTACAACTACCAGAGCATGACACTGACACGCGGATTATCTAAATAGCACAACTCTAAAAGCTGTCCTCACCAATTCTCGAGCAACTATACTCCTCAATCTGAAATCATTAAAGTAAGGGTGAGATTTCATCAAGATTAAAATGCATTATACATTTCTCAAAAACAATAAAACAATCAATTCATTATTCACCCTTGTTAACAGCATTAGCATACAATTCACAAACACAATTCACACATTCATTATGCATACAGCAACAATTAGATGTAATTGAAACACTGGAAATCATCCTAACATGTTACAATTACATATGCAATGCAGACTCAAATGCACGTGGTACCAATCGTGAACCAAGTCCACACCCTGTTCCGCTTACACCTCGGAAAACAACGTCAATCAATGATTCGCCCATACATCACTGGGTCAAGAATCTAGCCTCACCACCTCTGTCCATTAGGTAAGTTTATTGGCCCTGCAAGTTCAATTCCGCACAATGGGAATGAACCATTACCAAAATGCTCATGCATGCATATTAGAAGCATGCAACAATTTAAACATGGAACATGAACACACAACATTATTCCAATTATATTCAATAACAACAACAGCATATGATAACAGCAATCATGAACATCAAATGTTAATCACAATCCATAAGTTAACATTCTGCACATTTAATCAACACATGATTCACAAATTCTCAACGAGTTCTTATTACGGAAGACAAATTAATCCTTCCAGATTTCAATTATTAGTGTTGAAAATATTTTCATTAGGTAGTACTCATCGTAAGCTTTCCAACGATACTAACTATGCCTAAATCGGAGCTACGGTCGAAAAGATATGATCGAAATCGTTTCAGAAAAATTATGTTCTGTCCAATACAGCATGTATCGATGCATAAGCCTATGCATCAATACATAAACAACATGTGTTGACACATGCATCATATGCATCGATGCATACATACAAAAATCCTGCATTTTTAAAATTTGCTTCAGTATGTGTTGACACATAAGCATCTTGTATCGATGTATAGCCCTGTTTTTGGCCTATTTATCGATGCATACGCATCTTGGATCGATGCATACGCATCTTGGATCGATGCATGGCTTCAAAATTCCTCCTATGGATCGATGCATGGCTCTATGAATCGATGCATAGCTTTCCAAAGCTTCTGGTTTTCAAAAATTCCACTGCATGCATCGATTCATAAAGGCTTGTGTCGACCCATACTGTTGTTTTTCATCAAAAATTCAGTTTTTATCTACTGTTACAAATTTCCATTAAATCCAATCATCACCAAACATCATGTCATCATAAAACAGAATTAATTACTATGTTTTTACATCCAATTGATCACAGAATTTGTTTTCTAATTAACCTATATTCATCCTACATAGATTAATCATTCATAACCGTCCCAATCATGGTTTTACGTCGGATTATAACGTTAGGGCACACTCAATTATCCTAATTCGAGATTCCTAACGGATTGATTCATTCTATTGATCATCAAAACCTATAAGGCATAATAATCAGATTCAATCCCCCTTACCTCGCGATGAATCTTCGAATTCTCGGCGTTTGGCTTTTTCTCCTCTTTTCTTTCTCTTCTCCAATCTCACGTAGAATGCAATCCTAATTTTCTCTTCTCTCTTGTTTCCTTTTATTCCTTTATTTATTCCTTTTTATTTGCCAAATAATAGAAATAAATGAATTAGGATTTAAGTAGAGCTTTTTACTCCATACACCCTACAATTCAACTTCACACCCCCAACACTTCCATGATTTAATTAATCCATTAAATCTATTAATTCAAAAATGTCAATAATTAAATCTTTAATTAAATTAATAATTAAATTTCTAATTATTTAATAATTGAGTTAATTTGGGGTGTCACAAGCAACCCTTAAAAGTAAAGCATACAAAGTAAATAGAAACTGAGTAAAAGTGATCTAAAACCCTAAGGTAACCTCTCTTTGGGTGTTCCTCAGCAGAGTCGCCAGTTCTGTAACACGGTGGGAGAACTTACTTGTTTGTTTTGTGTTTTATCGCAAATGTTGCGGTTATCAAGAGTCGCCATCGGCTTTTCTTTTATCCAATAAAGGAAAGGTGAAAAGAACAGGAAAAACCTTTGATAGATTCTGAGTACGGGAGATAATTATGAAAAGGGAAGGTATTAACATCCTTTCCATCCATAGTTATCTACGGGCTCTTAATTTCTTTAGCTTACTTTCTGAAAACTCGCTTTTGTGTGTGTGTTTAAAAAAGCTATTTTGCTTTGACTTCGTAATGATTCTTGTATCAGTCCTCAAAAATGTATACGAAGTGTTTGAAAATATTTCGAAAGCTTAACTTTGTAATGATTCTCGTATGAATGCATACAAAGTGTTTGTGAAAGTATTTTTGAAAAGAGTATGAGGTGTGAAAAGTATTTTCATTGAGCAAGAAATTTAGAGTCTTATTACATGCTCAAAAGGTCGTTCTTGTTATTTTCCTTCTCCTTTAGGATAATGCTATCCATACCATTAGTTGGTAGGTAACCTTATCTGTTAGATGTGAAGGGACGGGCGTAGGGTCATCGTATGGTTATTGAAGGCAACATTGTAAGGATACCTTAGCAATTTGTAGGGACGATCATCACTTATTCGCAGGGAACAACCGAGGGACGAGATCATATATTCGTAGGCAACGTTGAGGGTCATCGAGGGACTAGGATCTTTGTGATGATTTGGATCGGGGGACTTTTGCTAATGGTACCCCTACGTTCGAGAGACACGACCATTTTTATTTGTAAGGCAACAAGAGAGGATACCCTAAGAGTGCAAGTGTGAAAAGTGTATTTAATTCAGATATGTTATCTTGGAGATTAGGTATTCTAAGATTGATTGATTAGTCTTTCCATACAATCCTATTAGCCATACATCTAAACAGTTTATATACAGTTTATAACGGGTGCAAAAAGTAAATGCAGAAAAGTAAATCCTACGCTATTACAAGGCTTTGGGGCAGATATATAATAGGAGGTGCGGAAAGTAAAGGCGGAAAGTAAACCCTAATTAAGTTATTACATCCTATGAGTAGATACATAATGATAAAAATATGCGAGAAATTAACCCTAGCCATTACAACTTGGAAGCAGTTACGATAATCGGAAAAAGTATCAACACAAGGATTAAATCGGAATAAGAGAAAATAATGTTTGGAAAAAAGATTTTCGTGTTAGTAAAAAAAAGTTTTAAAATTAGTAAAAGAGTTTGAGATTAGTAGAAACCCTAATTACTTGGAGGAAAAATATTTTTGTATTTTTGTGGGTTGATTTTATTTAAGAAAATAAATTAAAGTTAATTTTATGGTTAATTCAACAATAATTAAAATAAAAGGAAAAAAGTAAATATTTTTGGTGTCAAAAATAAAATTAGGATTTTTGTGACCTAAATCTAAAAAAGAAAATATTTTTGTGATTTTTTGTTGTATTTAAAAAATATTTGAAGGAAAATAAAATAAAATTAGAAAATAAATTTAAAATAGGAAAATAAGAAGAAATAAGTTACTGAGGAAAATTATCAAAAAAAATATATGTAGCCCCTGGGTTTCAAACTCAGGACCCAATGGTCACCAGCCTTGCCTCCTTGCCATCTATGCCACTTGCTTGACCTATTATGGAATCAGAAAGAAAATAATATATAATAAAATAAATTTTAAAATATATTAAATTCAAAATGCGCGTGCAAGGGGCTTCTTCCCCGATTTGAATTTCTGGGACTTTTACCTACAGATGTTTTCGTTGCTAAAACCTATAGTGACGGCTTCGCCCGTCACCATAACACTTGTAAATTTCAAAAATAAAGAACACGCAATAAAAATTAATGGTGAGACCATGGTTCGATTGGAAACTTCGTTCTGAGTATGATGGTACCCTCAATTTGGTCCAATTTTACTTGTAACCATGTGTCATACCCCAAAATTTGCCCTCCATCTATTCAAGAGATTTCATACATCCATACTCAAGGATTCCTCAAGAGTTGATCAGACAAACTCTCTCCTAGACAATCAACCCAAACTAGGGTTTGGTATCTCTCAAGTCAAGATGGATTTCCAACATCTCCAATGGCCTTCATGCCTCCTCATATGCTTCAAAGATTCCCCATGCCAAGTTTCAAGCCTCACAAGTCAAGTTTCCTCAGACAATTGCTCAGATGGTTGAAAATCGGGTGTATTGGACAAAAAGTCAACTGTGGTCAACATACAGTCAAAACTTCTGATTTTTGGTCAACATCCTCATTTTGAAGTTACATTCATCATTTGATCAAGGGTTGATCATGATTCATCAAGAAAACTCAAGATTTGCTCAAAAGTCAAACTTTCTAAATTAGGGTTTCTAGGTGAAAAGTCAACTGAACTTTGACTGATCATAACTTTCTCATACTTTCTCAGAAATTTTTCCACCACATCTTGTTTTGAAGGAAATTCAATTCTCTACAACTTCATGTCTCACAAGAATGTCCAAAAAATGCTTCATTTGAGAGGTATGGCTCAAAACATTACAGGTCATTTTCAAAGTCAACAAAAAGTCAACTTTTTGATTTGAAGATATATTGAGCATGGTAACTCCAATTGAGATGAGACCAAAGACATTGTGATGAGAGCAAATATTGTTCTTAGGAAACTCCCCCTGAAAATATGCATGCTTTTGAAGGAATATTCTCCCCCTCATTGTTAGTAACATAACATAATTTAGTAGTGAGACTAAATAGTAAAAACAAAGAGAATAATTTCATACTAATATATTAATTTCATAGATAATAGATAATTATACAAAGTTTAATAATGTTTGAAGATCAAAACATGATTTGCATCAATGTATTGGGGCACAAACAAACAAAAGGATCTTGTTCAAACAAAACTAGGTGTAGATAAACAAATCAAAAGATAGCACATATATAGCACATATTTTTCTAATCTCCCCCTTTTGTCAACATTATCAAAAAGAAGGGGGGAACAAAAAGGCCAGCAAGCAAAACATGACTAATGAGCAGGGGCCTCATCATCTAAAGTAGCTTTAGAAGATAGCGGCAGCCTGGGAAACTGCATGGTTGAGATATCAGGAACTCTTAGACTAGGGAAAAGAGGACAAAGATTGATGGTGAGGTAGTCAGCGCATAAATTCTTCATTACCATGAATTGCTTTTGAAGAGAGGTCATAGAGTGAACATAGATATCCTCATTGGGATTTGGAGGATCTGATGGGGTGAAGGTTTGTGGTGGGACGGGTGGACGAGCAGGTAAACTTGAAATACCTCTAAAAATGATTATGTGAGAGAGGTTAATATGGCAGGATCGGCAAGAGTAACGTTGGAGTCATTTGTTGTGTTCCTTGGAGGTGATGAATCATATCATCAATCTCAAAACCAGTATCACCATTTTTAGGAGATGAAAATAGTGGAGATTCATCTCGTGGAAATAATGGAGCAATGAAGGAATCAGGCTCAATATTGGGAATTTCATAATTTTCTTCAATGGATTGATTATCATGATGACAAAGCAGGGTGTCAATTTGACGGTTAAATTCTTCAGAGTTTGTTGATGGACCATCACATGTGGAGAGGCACGAAGCAATGGACTTGGTAATTTTTGGAGGAGATGGAATTGAGATGATTGGAGAAGTGATTATAGAGGGTGAAGGAGGAGGAACGGTTAGATTTTGTTGGTTTGATACAAGCTCAGCCTCAAGTAGAGAGATCGTTGAAGAGATTTGTGTTGTTGAATGGTTTACTGGAAATGATCAAGATGTTCTTCTTCGGTTTGTGATCGAGCTATTATGTCATCGACGTAGACCTCTATCTTGTGATGGATCATATCATGGAATAAAGCCACCATAGCACGTTGGTATGTTGCGCCAGCATTCTTCAACATGAATGGTATGACCTTGTAACAGAAGTTCCCCCACTGTGTAATGAAAGTAGTCTTCTCCATGTCTTCGGGAGCCATTTTGATTTGATTGTAACATGAGAAACCATCCATGAAAGATAAAACCTTATGTTGAGCGGTGTTGTCAACTAGTACATCGATATGTGGAAGCAGAAAATCGTCTTTCGGGCTCGCCTTATTCAGATCTCAGTAGTCCACACACATACATACTTTTCCGTCCTTAGGTACTGGTACCACGTTTGCCACCAACTGTGGATAGGAAGTAACGAATAAGAAATAGGCATTGAACTGCTTTATGACTTCGACTTTAATCTTCTCAGACATTTTAAGACGCATACAGCAGACCTTCTGCTTTACAGGAAGAAACCCTTCTTTTGTTGGTAGTCGGTGCACCACAATATCCATATTTAAACCTGGCATGTCTTCGTAGGACCAAGCAAAAATCTCGATGCAATCTCGTAGAATCCGGATCAAGCTTTCCTTAACATTGTTTTTAAGACCCGCTCCAATCTTGATTTCTTTTCTGTGTTCTTTGGTACCTAAATTCACGACCTCGACCGGCTCTTTGTGCGGCTGTATGGCCCTTTCCTCTTGCTGTAGTAGTCTGGAAAGTTCTCATGGAACTTCACAATCTTCCTCGCCTTCGTCTTTGGCTTGGTAGATAAAATTATCAAAGTCATATTTAGCAATAGTAGAGTTGTTATCGATGGGATCCGGAGTGAACATGGATCTGCAGTTTATTACGCGGGTGTGTGTAAGAACACATAGCTTTTTTGAAAAGGTGATAAAGTAAAGGAAAAACAAAGAACACAAAATTTTAATGAAAAAGTCCAATGCTTTATTGAATGAAAATATGTGAATGACAAATAATAACCCTCACAAATGAGCCATTGTGCCCCGAGCAAGGCACTAGGCTTAAAGTCTTATTATTCAAAGCTATAAAACTCAAGAGCATAAAAACAGAAAAACAATTACTCCTAACTAAAGGAGATTGTCATAACATCCTTATTCGTCCAATTGTTGAGCCTGTTGCCGGTAGTAAGGAAGATACAGTTGTTGATGTCGAAGTCACCATCATCGTCTTCTATAGCATGAACTCCATTCTTGTTGATGCGGAATGGAGGCCCACCAGCACGTTCGCGGTGTATCATCTTCTGACCTTTGGAAGTGAAGCCTAAAATAGTCTTGTCAAATTTGAATGGAAAATCGGGCAATTGACCCCAAACAGTACAACCTCCTTCTTCTACTACAGCTCTGGTATCCTTCAGCGAGGCCATCTTTGGTGGAACTCTAATAATCTTAGGGGTGACAGGAGCGTCAACAGGCATGAATCATGGAACTACTTCAAAAGCTTGACAGAGAGTTTCGATAAATTTGCCTTCAATTTCAATGTATCGGAATGATTGGAGATGGCTCACCATATATTCTTTTTCTCCGCAGACGGTAACAATCTTCCCTTTTGCTGGGTATTTCAACTTTTGATGTAGAGTAGAGATAATAACGCATGCCCCATGTATCCAAGGGCGTCTAAGCAAGCAAGAATAAGCTGGGCGAATATCCATCACAAATAAAGTAGAGTCAAAAGTTTGGGAACCCACTTTGATCGGCAGGTTGAGCTCTCCAAGTACTGTTCTCTTCGACCCATCAAAAGCATTTTACGACTATGTCACTGGGCTTCATGACCACTTCTTCAACAACAAGTATTTCTAGATCACTTTTCGGTAGGACATTCAGAGCAGAGCCAATATCCACCAACTAATGAGACAACGTAGTACCCTTACACTCTATAAAGATGTGCAAGGATTTGTTATGTTTTCTTTCGGTAGGAGTGAAATCAGCATAAAAAATCCCAAACTATTGTCTGCGGTCAGGCTAGCAATACAACTTTCAAATTGATCAGCAGAAGTGTCTTGCGATACATGAGCATTCTTCAGGAATTTCACCAAGGCTTTAGCATGAGCCTCAAAGCATAGTAACAGTGCTAGCATGGAAATCTTGGATGAAATTTTTCCCAACTGCTCCACAACATTGTAATCGCTTTTCTTAATAATCTTCAGGATTTCCTCCACCTCTTGCTTGGAGGTATCTTCATAAACTTCCTTTGGTACTTCTGTCTGAGCAGGCTGAGTTATTTTCTCTTTGCCTTGAGCCTCGATGGCTGGTTCAACAACAAGAATACGGATTGGTGCAACAGTGTCTTTTGGAGGAGAGATATTTGGAGAAAACATTATTCCGGTTTTGGTTACTTTGCTTGATCCGGTGATATTATTGATATCAGGATTAGCGGCTTCAATTGTGTTGTCTTTGATGTTCAATGGTTCTTGTTTGACGCCATGGTAGTAAACTTCGGCTCCATAATTCCAAGGTATAGCTTTGTCAGAGGAATATGGAATTGGTCTGGGTGAGGTAATAATTAGAGGTTCCACTCTAGATACTGGATAGGCAGAGGTGATCTTTATTGTGTTTACGTCGACATATTCTTCGGGATAGTCATGATCTCCCCATCTGGTTGCTTTGATGTCTTCAATTGCAATCTTGGAGCTTTCGAGGGCGGTATATTTCACCATGAAATCAAATTTCCCACTTGGATTCCACAAGGTATCCCAGACTTCTGGTATGGCTTCTTCTACGCTTACGTCTTCAACTTTTAAGCTTTTGGAAACATCTTCGCACAAACTTTCTACATACGGAGTTTTCACGAATAACACTTCTCGGTTGTCCATCAAGCGTTGAACACCTCTATCCAACCAAGCACATCCATTGGGTTTGGATGCGCAATAACAATAATTGTCAAAACATCCTGGAAACAAACTGGCTTGTAGCAGATTCTTCTTAACAGTCATCAAGGGAGTGGTTAACTCATTCACAGCAAAGACATAAGAGTTGTTATCAATGATGTTGGAGCTCTTGCCACGATAAGGAATTGGTGCATTGATCATATTCGGTGTTTCGACAAGAGGGTTGAATTCGATTTCCTGAGCTTCAATCATGTCTTGAATCTTGTTCTTCAGGGCCCAATAGTTGTTGGTGTCGTGCCCAGGGCTATTGGAATGGTATGCACACCTTGCATTAGGATTGTACTTCGGAGAAGATGTGTTGACATGCTGAGGAGGATCTTTCAAAGTAATCAGCTCCGTTTTCAACATGTTTTGTAATGCTTGAGACGTTGGCATGTTGATCTTCGTAAACTGTCTTCTAGGCGTGTTCTGCCTACGTGTATTTTCTTGTTGAGGTTGCATTAGTGTGGGATTAGAGATCAGGACTGCCCCTACATATTGGTGGCGATCAACTTTATTATGGCTCTTCTGTCTATACACAACATTGGATTCTTTCTTCGCACCAAAATACCTCTTCGCAACATTTGAAGATGTCTCAACTTGAATCTTTCCACTCTTAATTCCAGCTTCAATAAGTTCGCCTGTCAATATCAGTTTAGTGAATCCGGCTGAGGAATTTCCAATCAGATGATTGAAGAATGGGCCTATTAGTGTTCCCATAAACATGTCAACCAATTCCCTATTAGACAAGGGTGGTTGAACTCTGTCTTCAAGATCTCTCCATTTATGAGCATACTCTTTGAACTTCTCATCACGGCCCATAGAGATGCTTTTTAGTTGCGTACGGGTTAGTGCCAATTCAGCGTTATACTGGTACTATTTGTAAAAAGCATAAGCCAAATCATTCCAGGTATGAATGTGGGTATTTTCTAGCTGGTAATACCACTTAAACTATGCTCCAGACAGACTATCTTGAAAGAAATGCATCCACAAGTTTTTATCAGCGGTGTGTGGTTGAATCTTATGAACATAGGACTTCAAATGAAGTTTGGGACAGGAAATGCCATCATACTTAGAAAAAGTAAGAACTTTGAACTTGCGGGGAATGACCACTCTAGGAACCAGGCTTAAATCATCAAAGTTCAACCCTGACATTTTCAGATTTTCCACATCATTCAGACGGTCTTCAAGTTGCTTATACTTCTCTTTGTCAGGAGGATACTGCTCGCTCATATAGTCTTCTTCCTCTTCTTCTTGAGACCCATGATGGCTTCCTTCATTTGCCTTGATACTTCCTTCAGTTTTGCCGCTCTTCTCTGAGAACTCAAGCTGACTGACTACCTTGACTGGACCTCTGAACCTTTTCCCCATGTTGAGAATACCAGCGATCTTCTTCTTCTTCTTCTTCTTCTTGATGATGAGCTCTTTCAGATATTTCTGTCCTTGGGCCAAGTTGGTGAAAATCTCTTGGAACTGAGCATTCTGAGCCTGGAGATATTTGACAGTTTGTTTGAGAGCCATTTCTGCTGAAATAAACAGTGAGAGAATGAGAAAACTGGTCTTCAGAGTACCTGTTATGAAATGATATGCTATGATATGCAATGTTATGCAATGCAATATTTTCAACGACCTTAGGAATTTAAATTTGGTAAGCAAGCAAGAACAAACTTTTTATTAGTTTGATTAGTAAATACAAAAGAAAGTTCAAGCATGAAATAAGACTCCTAGCGTTTACACCTCCCATGGGCGCTTCCTCTTGGTGTTGACATAGGTGTTAATGTTTTGTTCCTAGTGAAGTAGTTTCGTCAGCTCCAACACTCTTTTCTCGCTCACATAACATTGAACTTTGAATGTATCCTTTTCTTATTTAAGTTGAATCCAAGATCTCTTCAATTCTTCAAAATCGGTGGGCATATCTGGATGAAGAATGGTATAAGATTCATCGTCTTCAACAACAGGTTCCATAATTACTGGTAGAATAGAAGCATATAGCATCATGAGATTTTGAGCACGATCTCGCACCCATTTGAGGTAGGGTTCCCAAAGAATGGAGTTTTTATGCCACAAAGACTTGGTATCAGTCTTCTTCACCATGCCCCATACATGTATAAATCTTCGACGGTAACCTTGGAGATCGTTGTCGTAGTCAAACATAATGCCTTGGATGATCATATCATGAGTACCATCCCTTCGAGCATAACCAAACTGTCGTAGCGCTAGAGAATGGTTGTAAGTGATACCTCCCCTTATGCCAAGGAGTGGTACATTAGGGAATTCTCTACAACTCTCAATGAAAGTGAAGTCTTTTTTAGAGTAGAGAAACCAATGGATATCTAAGTGAGAGAGTGACATCATGAGAGTCTTTAACGGTATGCAACACATGAGAGTCCCTTATCTTTTCATAGTACGAGTGTGAAGAGAATGCAAAATATCTCAGAGCAGAATGGGCACAGGATTATGAGTGAGGAATATCTTGATGGCATTTATGTCTATGAATTGATCTGGATTAGGAAATAACACCAAACCATAGATTAGTAAAGCTAAAATATCTTCGAAAGCGTGGAAACTCATAGCCTTTAAGAATTCTCTAGCCTTCTTTATCAGAAACTTAGCAAGCAAACCCTTAACTCCACTTCTTGTTTCCCAATTAGCTTTAATGTATGACCTCTTTAGATGTAAAGCTGCTGCAATGTATTTAAACCTCAGAACTTTTTCTAGGCCGGTGAAAGGTATCTGATCAAGGATGAGTATTCCAAGTAGCTTAGAGAACTCTTCCACTGTAGGCACCAACTGTTAGTTTGGGAAAGTAAAGTAGTGATGTTTTGGATCAAAGAATTGGAATACAACGCTTATCATATCTTCTTCAAAACTAGAGGTAACCAAGTCGAGTAGATAACCATGCCTCTTGATTAACTGAGCATGGTCGGGAAATTTTGAGACTAACTTCTTGAGTTGAGAAGGTATACCCACGAAGTTGATTCAGATAGTCTTTCTGGAAGCCATAACCCTACAATAAAGAGCAAAAGTAAATCCCTAGGTCCTTTAAATGGTTAGAAATGTTATGATGTTAGGATGTCATGTTTAAATAGAACACACAAGAAACTCACACAATATCCTTAGGTTTAAGGCTTGCATGAGGTATAGGTTTCTACCCTACCGGAGTTTAAGTTGGTTCAACTTGCCCTATAATAGTAATCGGGTTCTAGGAATCTCATATCACGGATCTTTCTCGCAGGCTTTATTTTAGTACGGCTACCAAATGGTCGACCAAAACATCCTGAAAGTCGAATCTCAATAAGCATAGCATCGAGTATCAAACAACCTCGGTCTGCACTAAAGCTGGCTATCTCATTACCTTATAATAGCCAAGATGGGTCTATTAGGGTTCTAAAAGTTTAGGTATTGCTTGATGACACCACGCAGACGCCAAATATTTTCTAAACTGAACATGAGGAACATCAGGACATCCAAAGTGTCGCACTAACTGTAGCCATCATTTTAACTGTTTCGGTCTACGTCGAACAGTCGTGATGATCTATTACTATTTACCTAAGGAAACCTGGATTCGGGTGTAGGATCCCCCACAAATATAATACCCAAGCAATGTAACACCCCTTCTAATTTACTCGCGGTTTATATAATTTTAATCAGAGTTTATTCATAACATCGAGGGCGTCACAATTTAATTAATTCAAATAACTAAAAACAGTAATCATGCCTTGCACTGAAGAACTTGTTAAATAAAACAAACCAAGGATTATGTTTAATACAACGGAAATAATATAAGAATCCAGAATAATTCAAATTATAACTATTCCAAACATAAACCAAAAGAAAACAGTTTTAAATCCATAAAATTCCAAACGATCGTTCCCCAGTGTTACAACTACCAGAGCATGACACTGACACGCGGATTATCTAAATAGCACAACTCTAAAAGCTGTCCTCACCAATTCTCGAGCAACTATACTCCTCAATCTGAAATCATTAAAGTAAGGGTGAGATTTCATCAAGATTAAAATGCATTATACATTTCTCAAAAACAATAAAACAATCAATTCATTATTCACCCTTGTTAACAGCATTAGCATACAATTCACAAACACAATTCACACATTCATTATGCATACAGCAACAATTAGATGTAATTGAAACACTGGAAATCATCCTAACATGTTACAATTACATATGCAATGCAGACTCAAATGCACGTGGTACCAATCGTGAACCAAGTCCACACCCTGTTCCGCTTACACCTCGGAAAACAACGTCAATCAATGATTCGCCCATACATCACTGGGTCAAGAATCTAGCCTCACCACCTCTGTCCATTAGGTAAGTTTATTGGCCCTGCAAGTTCAATTCCGCACAATGGGAATGAACCATTACCAAAATGCTCATGCATGCATATTAGAAGCATGCAACAATTTAAACATGGAACATGAACACACAACATTATTCCAATTATATTCAATAACAACAACAGCATATGATAACAACAATCATGAACATCAAATGTTAATCACAATCCATAAGTTAACATTCTGCACATTTAATCAACACATGATTCACAAATTCTCAACGAGTTCTTATTACGGAAGACAAATTAATCCTTCCAGATTTCAATTATTAGTGTTGAAAATATTTTCATTAGGTAGTACTCATCGTAAGCTTTCCAACGATACTAACTATGCCTAAATCGGAGCTACGGTCGAAAAGATATGATCGAAATCGTTTCAGAAAAATTATGTTCTGTCCAATACAGCATGTATCGATGCATAAGCCTATGCATCAATACATAAACAACATGTGTTGACACATGCATCATATGCATCGATGCATACATACAAAAATCCTGCATTTTTAAAATTTGCTTCAGTATGTGTTGACACATAAGCATCTTGTATCGATGTATAGCCCTGTTTTTGGCCTATTTATCGATGCATACGCATCTTGGATCGATGCATACGCATCTTGGATCGATGCATGGCTTCAAAATTCCTCCTATGGATCGATGCATGGCTCTATGAATCGATGCATAGCTTTCCAAAGCTTCTGGTTTTCAAAAATTCCACTGCATGCATCGATTCATAAAGGCTTGTGTCGACCCATACTGTTGTTTTTCATCAAAAATTCAGTTTTTATCTACTGTTACGAATTTCCATTAAATCCAATCATCACCAAACATCATGTCATCATAAAACAGAATTAATTACTATGTTTTTACATCCAATTGATCACAGAATTTGTTTTCTAATTAACCTATATTCATCCTACATAGATTAATCATTCATAACCGTCCCAATCATGGTTTTACGTCGGATTATAACGTTAGGGCACACTCAATTATCCTAATTCGAGATTCCTAACGGATTGATTCATTCTATTGATCATCAAAACCTATAAGGCATAATAATCAGATTCAATCCCCCTTACCTCGCGATGAATCTTCGAATTCTCGGCTTTTGGCTTTTTCTCCTCTTTTCTTTCTCTTCTCCAATCTCACGTAGAATGCAATCCTAATTTTCTCTTCTCTCTTGTTTCCTTTTATTCCTTTATTTATTCCTTTTTATTTGCCAAATAATAGAAATAAATGAATTAGGATTTAAGTAGAGCTTTTTACTCCATACACCCTACAATTCAACTTCACACCCCCAACACTTCCATGATTTAATTAATCCATTAAATCTATTAATTCAAAAATGTCAATAATTAAATCTTTAATTAAATTAATAATTAAATTTCTAATTATTTAATAATTGAGTTAATTTGGGGTGTCACAAGCAACCCTTAAAAGTAAAGCATACAAAGTAAATAGAAACTGAGTAAAAGTGATCTAAAACCCTAAGGTAACCTCTCTTTGGGTGTTCCTCAGCAGAGTCGCCAGTTCTGTAACACGGTGGGAGAACTTACTTGTTTGTTTTGTGTTTTATCGCAAATGTTGCGGTTATCAAGAGTCGCCATCGGCTTTTCTTTTATCCAATAAAGGAAAGGTGAAAAGAACAGGAAAAACCTTTGATAGATTCTGAGTACGGGAGATAATTATGAAAAGGGAAGGTATTAACATCCTTTCCATCCATAGTTATCTACGGGCTCTTAATTTCTTTAGCTTACTTTCTGAAAACTCGCTTTTGTGTGTGTGTTTAAAAAAGCTATTTTGCTTTGACTTCGTAATGATTCTTGTATCAGTCCTCAAAAATGTATACGAAGTGTTTGAAAATATTTCGAAAGCTTAACTTTGTAATGATTCTCGTATGAATGCATACAAAGTGTTTGTGAAAGTATTTTTGAAAAGAGTATGAGGTGTGAAAAGTATTTTCATTGAGCAAGAAATTTAGAGTCTTATTACATGCTCAAAAGGTCGTTCTTGTTATTTTCCTTCTCCTTTAGGATAATGCTATCCATACCATTAGTTGGTAGGTAACCTTATCTGTTAGATGTGAAGGGACGGGCGTAGGGTCATCGTATGGTTATTGAAGGCAACATTGTAAGGATACCTTAGCAATTTGTAGGGACGATCATCACTTATTCGCAGGGAACAACCGAGGGACGAGATCATATATTCGTAGGCAACGTTGAGGGTCATCGAGGGACTAGGATCTTTGTGATGATTTGGATCGGGGGACTTTTGCTAATGGTACCCCTACGTTCGAGAGACACGACCATTTTTATTTGTAAGGCAACAAGAGAGGATACCCTAAGAGTGCAAGTGTGAAAAGTGTATTTAATTCAGATATGTTATCTTGGAGATTAGGTATTCTAAGATTGATTGATTAGTCTTTCCATACAATCCTATTAGCCATACATCTAAACAGTTTATATACAGTTTATAACGGGGTGCAAAAAGTAAATGCAGAAAAGTAAATCCTACGCTATTACAAGGCTTTGGGGCAGATATATAATAGGAGGTGCGGAAAGTAAAGGCGGAAAGTAAACCCTAATTAAGTTATTACATCCTATGAGTAGATACATAATGATAAAAATATGCGAGAAATTAACCCTAGCCATTACAACTTGGAAGCAGTTACGATAATCGGAAAAAGTATCAACACAAGGATTAAATCGGAATAAGAGAAAATAACGTTTGGAAAAAAGATTTTCGTGTTAGTAAAAAAAAGTTTTAAAATTAGTAAAAGAGTTTGAGATTAGTAGAAACCCTAATTACTTGGAGGAAAAATATTTTTGTATTTTTGTGGGTTGATTTTATTTAAGAAAATAAATTAAAGTTAATTTTATGGTTAATTCAACAATAATTAAAATAAAAGGAAAAAAGTAAATATTTTTGGTGTCAAAAATAAAATTAGGATTTTTGTGACCTAAATCTAAAAAAGAAAATATTTTTGTGATTTTTTGTTGTATTTAAAAAATATTTGAAGGAAAATAAAATAAAATTAGAAAATAAATTTAAAATAGGAAAATAAGAAGAAATAAGTTACTGAGGAAAATTATCAAAAAAAATATATGTAGCCCCTGGGTTTCAAACTCAGGACCCAATGGTCACCAGCCTTGCCTCCTTGCCATCTATGCCACTTGCTTGACCTATTATAGAATCAGAAAGAAAATAATATATAATAAAATAAATTTTAAAATATATTAAATTCAAAATGCGCGTGCAAGGGGCTTCTTCCCCGATTTGAATTTCTGGGACTTTTACCTACAGATGTTTTCGTTGCTAAAACCTATAGTGACGGCTTCGCCCGTCACCATAACACTTGTAAATTTCAAAAATAAAGAACACGCAATAAAAATTAATGGTGAGACCATGGTTCGATTGGAAACTTCGTTCTGAGTATGATGGTACCCTCAATTTGGTCCAATTTTACTTGTAACCATGTGTCATACCCCAAAATTTGCCCTCCATCTATTCAAGAGATTTCATACATCCATACTCAAAGATTCCTCAAGAGTTGATCAGACAAACTCTCTCCTAGACAATCAACCCAAACTAGGGTTTGGTATCTCTCAAGTCAAGATGGATTTCCAACATCTCCAATGGCCTTCATGCCTCCTCATATGCTTCAAAGATTCCCCATGCCAAGTTTCAAGCCTCACAAGTCAAGTTTCCTCAGACAATTGCTCAGATGGTTGAAAATCGGGTGTATTGGACAAAAAGTCAACTGTGGTCAACATACAGTCAAAACTTCTGATTTTTGGTCAACATCCTCATTTTGAAGTTACATTCATCATTTGATCAAGGGTTGATCATGATTCATCAAGAAAACTCAAGATTTGCTCAAAAGTCAAACTTTCTAAATTAGGGTTTCTAGGTGAAAAGTCAACTGAACTTTGACTGATCATAACTTTCTCATACTTTCTCAGAAATTTTTCCACCACATCTTGTTTTGAAGGAAATTCAATTCTCTACAACTTCATGTCTCACAAGAATGTCCAAAAAATGCTTCATTTGAGAGGTATGGCTCAAAACATTACAGGTCATTTTCAAAGTCAACAAAAAGTCAACTTTTTGATTTGAAGATATATTGAGCATGGTAACTCCAATTGAGATGAGACCAAAGACATTGTGATGAGAGCAAATATTGTTCTTAGGAAACTCCCCCTGAAAATATGCATGCTTTTGAAGGAATATTCTCCCCCTCATTGTTAGTAACATAACATAATTTAGTAGTGAGACTAAATAGTAAAAACAAAGAGAATAATTTCATACTAATATATTAATTTCATAGATAATAGATAATTATACAAAGTTTAATAATGTTTGAAGATCAAAACATGATTTGCATCAATGTATTGGGGCACAAACAAACAAAAGGATCTTGTTCAAACAAAACTAGGTGTAGATAAACAAATCAAAAGATAGCACATATATAGCACATATTTTTCTAATCTCCCCCTTTTGTCAACATTATCAAAAAGAAGGGGGGAACAAAAAGGCCAGCAAGCAAAACATGACTAATGAGCAGGGGCCTCATCATCTAAAGTAGCTTTAGAAGATAGCGGCAGCCTGGGAAACTGCATGGTTGAGATATCAGGAACTCTTAGACTAGGGAAAAGAGGACAAAGATTGATGGTGAGGTAGTCAGCGCATAAATTCTTCATTACCATGAATTGCTTTTGAAGAGAGGTCATAGAGTGAACATAGATATCCTCATTGGGATTTGGAGGATCTGATGGGGTGAAGGTTTGTGGTGGGACGGGTGGACGAGCAGGTAAACTTGAAATACCTCTAAAAATGATTATGTGAGAGAGGTTAATATGGCAGGATCGGCAAGAGTAACGTTGGAGTCATTTGTTGTGTTCCTTGGAGGTGATGAATCATATCATCAATCTCAAAACCAGTATCACCATTTTTAGGAGATGAAAATAGTGGAGATTCATCTCGTGGAAATAATGGAGCAATGAAGGAATCAGGCTCAATATTGGGAATTTCATAATTTTCTTCAATGGATTGATTATCATGATGACAAAGCAGGGTGTCAATTTGACGGTTAAATTCTTCAGAGTTTGTTGATGGACCATCACATGTGGAGAGGCACGAAGCAATGGACTTGGTAATTTTTGGAGGAGATGGAATTGAGATGATTGGAGAAGTGATTATAGAGGGTGAAGGAGGAGGAACGGTTAGATTTTGTTGGTTTGATACAAGCTCAGCCTCAAGTAGAGAGATCGTTGAAGAGATTTGTGTTGTTGAATGGTTTACTGGAAATGATCAAGATGTTCTTCTTCGGTTTGTGATCGAGCTATTATGTCATCGACGTAGACCTCTATCTTGTGATGGATCATATCATGGAATAAAGCCACCATAGCACGTTGGTATGTTGCGCCAGCATTCTTCAACATGAATGGTATGACCTTGTAACAGAAGTTCCCCCACTGTGTAATGAAAGTAGTCTTCTCCATGTCTTCGGGAGCCATTTTGATTTGATTGTAACATGAGAAACCATCCATGAAAGATAAAACCTTATGTTGAGCGGTGTTGTCAACTAGTACATCGATATGTGGAAGCAGAAAATCGTCTTTCGGGCTCGCCTTATTCAGATCTCAGTAGTCCACACACATACATACTTTTCCGTCCTTAGGTACTGGTACCACGTTTGCCACCAACTGTGGATAGGAAGTAACGAATAAGAAATAGGCATTGAACTGCTTTATGACTTCGACTTTAATCTTCTCAGACATTTTAAGACGCATACAGCAGACCTTCTGCTTTACAGGAAGAAACCCTTCTTTTGTTGGTAGTCGGTGCACCACAATATCCATATTTAAACCTGGCATGTCTTCGTAGGACCAAGCAAAAATCTCGATGCAATCTCGTAGAATCCGGATCAAGCTTTCCTTAACATTGTTTTTAAGACCCGCTCCAATCTTGATTTCTTTTCTGTGTTCTTTGGTACCTAAATTCACGACCTCGACCGGCTCTTTGTGCGGCTGTATGGCCCTTTCCTCTTGCTGTAGTAGTCTGGAAAGTTCTCATGGAACTTCACAATCTTCCTCGCCTTCGTCTTTGGCTTGGTAGATAAAATTATCAAAGTCATATTTAGCAATAGTAGAGTTGTTATCGATGGGATCCGGAGTGAACATGGATCTGCAGTTTATTACGCGGGTGTGTGTAAGAACACATAGCTTTTTTGAAAAGGTGATAAAGTAAAGGAAAAACAAAGAACACAAAATTTTAATGAAAAAGTCCAATGCTTTATTGAATGAAAATATGTGAATGACAAATAATAACCCTCACAAATGAGCCATTGTGCCCCGAGCAAGGCACTAGGCTTAAAGTCTTATTATTCAAAGCTATAAAACTCAAGAGCATAAAAACAGAAAAACAATTACTCCTAACTAAAGGAGATTGTCATAACATCCTTATTCGTCCAATTGTTGAGCCTGTTGCCGGTAGTAAGGAAGATACAGTTGTTGATGTCGAAGTCACCATCATCGTCTTCTATAGCATGAACTCCATTCTTGTTGATGCGGAATGGAGGCCCACCAGCACGTTCGCGGTGTATCATCTTCTGACCTTTGGAAGTGAAGCCTAAAATAGTCTTGTCAAATTTGAATGGAAAATCGGGCAATTGACCCCAAACAGTACAACCTCCTTCTTCTACTACAGCTCTGGTATCCTTCAGCGAGGCCATCTTTGGTGGAACTCTAATAATCTTAGGGGTGACAGGAGCGTCAACAGGCATGAATCATGGAACTACTTCAAAAGCTTGACAGAGAGTTTCGATAAATTTGCCTTCAATTTCAATGTATCGGAATGATTGGAGATGGCTCACCATATATTCTTTTTCTCCGCAGACGGTAACAATCTTCCCTTTTGCTGGGTATTTCAACTTTTGATGTAGAGTAGAGATAATAACGCATGCCCCATGTATCCAAGGGCGTCTAAGCAAGCAAGAATAAGCTGGGCGAATATCCATCACAAATAAAGTAGAGTCAAAAGTTTGGGAACCCACTTTGATCGGCAGGTTGAGCTCTCCAAGTACTGTTCTCTTCGACCCATCAAAAGCATTTTACGACTATGTCACTGGGCTTCATGACCACTTCTTCAACAACAAGTATTTCTAGATCACTTTTCGGTAGGACATTCAGAGCAGAGCCAATATCCACCAACTAATGAGACAACGTAGTACCCTTACACTCTATAAAGATGTGCAAGGATTTGTTATGTTTTCTTTCGGTAGGAGTGAAATCAGCATAAAAAATCCCAAACTATTGTCTGCGGTCAGGCTAGCAATACAACTTTCAAATTGATCAGCAGAAGTGTCTTGCGATACATGAGCATTCTTCAGGAATTTCACCAAGGCTTTAGCATGAGCCTCAAAGCATAGTAACAGTGCTAGCATGGAAATCTTGGATGAAATTTTTCCCAACTGCTCCACAACATTGTAATCGCTTTTCTTAATAATCTTCAGGATTTCCTCCACCTCTTGCTTGGAGGTATCTTCATAAACTTCCTTTGGTACTTCTGTCTGAGCAGGCTGAGTTATTTTCTCTTTGCCTTGAGCCTCGATGGCTGGTTCAACAACAAGAATACGGATTGGTGCAACAGTGTCTTTTGGAGGAGAGATATTTGGAGAAAACATTATTCCGGTTTTGGTTACTTTGCTTGATCCGGTGATATTATTGATATCAGGATTAGCGGCTTCAATTGTGTTGTCTTTGATGTTCAATGGTTCTTGTTTGACGCCATGGTAGTAAACTTCGGCTCCATAATTCCAAGGTATAGCTTTGTCAGAGGAATATGGAATTGGTCTGGGTGAGGTAATAATTAGAGGTTCCACTCTAGATACTGGATAGGCAGAGGTGATCTTTATTGTGTTTACGTCGACATATTCTTCGGGATAGTCATGATCTCCCCATCTGGTTGCTTTGATGTCTTCAATTGCAATCTTGGAGCTTTCGAGGGCGGTATATTTCACCATGAAATCAAATTTCCCACTTGGATTCCACAAGGTATCCCAGACTTCTGGTATGGCTTCTTCTACGCTTACGTCTTCAACTTTTAAGCTTTTGGAAACATCTTCGCACAAACTTTCTACATACGGAGTTTTCACGAATAACACTTCTCGGTTGTCCATCAAGCGTTGAACACCTCTATCCAACCAAGCACATCCATTGGGTTTGGATGCGCAATAACAATAATTGTCAAAACATCCTGGAAACAAACTGGCTTGTAGCAGATTCTTCTTAACAGTCATCAAGGGAGTGGTTAACTCATTCACAGCAAAGACATAAGAGTTGTTATCAATGATGTTGGAGCTCTTGCCACGATAAGGAATTGGTGCATTGATCATATTCGGTGTTTCGACAAGAGGGTTGAATTCGATTTCCTGAGCTTCAATCATGTCTTGAATCTTGTTCTTCAGGGCCCAATAGTTGTTGGTGTCGTGCCCAGGGCTATTGGAATGGTATGCACACCTTGCATTAGGATTGTACTTCGGAGAAGATGTGTTGACATGCTGAGGAGGATCTTTCAAAGTAATCAGCTCCGTTTTCAACATGTTTTGTAATGCTTGAGACGTTGGCATGTTGATCTTCGTAAACTGTCTTCTAGGCGTGTTCTGCCTACGTGTATTTTCTTGTTGAGGTTGCATTAGTGTGGGATTAGAGATCAGGACTGCCCCTACATATTGGTGGCGATCAACTTTATTATGGCTCTTCTGTCTATACACAACATTGGATTCTTTCTTCGCACCAAAATACCTCTTCGCAACATTTGAAGATGTCTCAACTTGAATCTTTCCACTCTTAATTCCAGCTTCAATAAGTTCGCCTGTCAATATCAGTTTAGTGAATCCGGCTGAGGAATTTCCAATCAGATGATTGAAGAATGGGCCTATTAGTGTTCCCATAAACATGTCAACCAATTCCCTATTAGACAAGGGTGGTTGAACTCTGTCTTCAAGATCTCTCCATTTATGAGCATACTCTTTGAACTTCTCATCACGGCCCATAGAGATGCTTTTTAGTTGCGTACGGGTTAGTGCCAATTCAGCGTTATACTGGTACTATTTGTAAAAAGCATAAGCCAAATCATTCCAGGTATGAATGTGGGTATTTTCTAGCTGGTAATACCACTTAAACTATGCTCCAGACAGACTATCTTGAAAGAAATGCATCCACAAGTTTTTATCAGCGGTGTGTGGTTGAATCTTATGAACATAGGACTTCAAATGAAGTTTGGGACAGGAAATGCCATCATACTTAGAAAAAGTAAGAACTTTGAACTTGCGGGGAATGACCACTCTAGGAACCAGGCTTAAATCATCAAAGTTCAACCCTGACATTTTCAGATTTTCCACATCATTCAGACGGTCTTCAAGTTGCTTATACTTCTCTTTGTCAGGAGGATACTGCTCGCTCATATAGTCTTCTTCCTCTTCTTCTTGAGACCCATGATGGCTTCCTTCATTTGCCTTGATACTTCCTTCAGTTTTGCCGCTCTTCTCTGAGAACTCAAGCTGACTGACTACCTTGACTGGACCTCTGAACCTTTTCCCCATGTTGAGAATACCAGCGATCTTCTTCTTCTTCTTCTTCTTCTTGATGATGAGCTCTTTCAGATATTTCTGTCCTTGGGCCAAGTTGGTGAAAATCTCTTGGAACTGAGCATTCTGAGCCTGGAGATATTTGACAGTTTGTTTGAGAGCCATTTCTGCTGAAATAAACAGTGAGAGAATGAGAAAACTGGTCTTCAGAGTACCTGTTATGAAATGATATGCTATGATATGCAATGTTATGCAATGCAATATTTTCAACGACCTTAGGAATTTAAATTTGGTAAGCAAGCAAGAACAAACTTTTTATTAGTTTGATTAGTAAATACAAAAGAAAGTTCAAGCATGAAATAAGACTCCTAGCGTTTACACCTCCCATGGGCGCTTCCTCTTGGTGTTGACATAGGTGTTAATGTTTTGTTCCTAGTGAAGTAGTTTCGTCAGCTCCAACACTCTTTTCTCGCTCACATAACATTGAACTTTGAATGTATCCTTTTCTTATTTAAGTTGAATCCAAGATCTCTTCAATTCTTCAAAATCGGTGGGCATATCTGGATGAAGAATGGTATAAGATTCATCGTCTTCAACAACAGGTTCCATAATTACTGGTAGAATAGAAGCATATAGCATCATGAGATTTTGAGCACGATCTCGCACCCATTTGAGGTAGGGTTCCCAAAGAATGGAGTTTTTATGCCACAAAGACTTGGTATCAGTCTTCTTCACCATGCCCCATACATGTATAAATCTTCGACGGTAACCTTGGAGATCGTTGTCGTAGTCAAACATAATGCCTTGGATGATCATATCATGAGTACCATCCCTTCGAGCATAACCAAACTGTCGTAGCGCTAGAGAATGGTTGTAAGTGATACCTCCCCTTATGCCAAGGAGTGGTACATTAGGGAATTCTCTACAACTCTCAATGAAAGTGAAGTCTTTTTTAGAGTAGAGAAACCAATGGATATCTAAGTGAGAGAGTGACATCATGAGAGTCTTTAACGGTATGCAACACATGAGAGTCCCTTATCTTTTCATAGTACGAGTGTGAAGAGAATGCAAAATATCTCAGAGCAGAATGGGCACAGGATTATGAGTGAGGAATATCTTGATGGCATTTATGTCTATGAATTGATCTGGATTAGGAAATAACACCAAACCATAGATTAGTAAAGCTAAAATATCTTCGAAAGCGTGGAAACTCATAGCCTTTAAGAATTCTCTAGCCTTCTTTATCAGAAACTTAGCAAGCAAACCCTTAACTCCACTTCTTGTTTCCCAATTAGCTTTAATGTATGACCTCTTTAGATGTAAAGCTGCTGCAATGTATTTAAACCTCAGAACTTTTTCTAGGCCGGTGAAAGGTATCTGATCAAGGATGAGTATTCCAAGTAGCTTAGAGAACTCTTCCACTGTAGGCACCAACTGTTAGTTTGGGAAAGTAAAGTAGTGATGTTTTGGATCAAAGAATTGGAATACAACGCTTATCATATCTTCTTCAAAACTAGAGGTAACCAAGTCGAGTAGATAACCATGCCTCTTGATTAACTGAGCATGGTCGGGAAATTTTGAGACTAACTTCTTGAGTTGAGAAGGTATACCCACGAAGTTGATTCAGATAGTCTTTCTGGAAGCCATAACCCTACAATAAAGAGCAAAAGTAAATCCCTAGGTCCTTTAAATGGTTAGAAATGTTATGATGTTAGGATGTCATGTTTAAATAGAACACACAAGAAACTCACACAATATCCTTAGGTTTAAGGCTTGCATGAGGTATAGGTTTCTACCCTACCGGAGTTTAAGTTGGTTCAACTTGCCCTATAATAGTAATCGGGTTCTAGGAATCACATATCACGGATCTTTCTCGCAGGCTTTATTTTAGTACGGCTACCAAATGGTCGACCAAAACATCCTGAAAGTCGAATCTCAATAAGCATAGCATCGAGTATCAAACAACCTCGGTCTGCACTAAAGCTGGCTATCTCATTACCTTATAATAGCCAAGATGGGTCTATTAGGGTTCTAAAAGTTTAGGTATTGCTTGATGACACCACGCAGACGCCAAATATTTTCTAAACTGAACATGAGGAACATCAGGACATCCAAAGTGTCGCACTAACTGTAGCCATCATTTTAACTGTTTCGGTCTACGTCGAACAGTCGTGATGATCTATTACTATTTACCTAAGGAAACCTGGATTCGGGTGTAGGATCCCCCACAAATATAATACCCAAGCAATGTAACACCCCTTCTAATTTACTCGCGGTTTATATAATTTTAATCAGAGTTTATTCATAACATCGAGGGCGTCACAATTTAATTAATTCAAATAACTAAAAACAGTAATCATGCCTTGCACTGAAGAACTTGTTAAATAAAACAAACCAAGGATTATGTTTAATACAACGGAAATAATATAAGAATCCAGAATAATTCAAATTATAACTATTCCAAACATAAACCAAAAGAAAACAGTTTTAAATCCATAAAATTCCAAACGATCGTTCCCCAGTGTTACAACTACCAGAGCATGACACTGACACGCGGATTATCTAAATAGCACAACTCTAAAAGCTGTCCTCACCAATTCTCGAGCAACTATACTCCTCAATCTGAAATCATTAAAGTAAGGGTGAGATTTCATCAAGATTAAAATGCATTATACATTTCTCAAAAACAATAAAACAATCAATTCATTATTCACCCTTGTTAACAGCATTAGCATACAATTCACAAACACAATTCACACATTCATTATGCATACAGCAACAATTAGATGTAATTGAAACACTGGAAATCATCCTAACATGTTACAATTACATATGCAATGCAGACTCAAATGCACGTGGTACCAATCGTGAACCAAGTCCACACCCTGTTCCGCTTACACCTCGGAAAACAACGTCAATCAATGATTCGCCCATACATCACTGGGTCAAGAATCTAGCCTCACCACCTCTGTCCATTAGGTAAGTTTATTGGCCCTGCAAGTTCAATTCCGCACAATGGGAATGAACCATTACCAAAATGCTCATGCATGCATATTAGAAGCATGCAACAATTTAAACATGGAACATGAACACACAACATTATTCCAATTATATTCAATAACAACAACAGCATATGATAACAGCAATCATGAACATCAAATGTTAATCACAATCCATAAGTTAACATTCTGCACATTTAATCAACACATGATTCACAAATTCTCAACGAGTTCTTATTACGGAAGACAAATTAATCCTTCCAGATTTCAATTATTAGTGTTGAAAATATTTTCATTAGGTAGTACTCATCGTAAGCTTTCCAACGATACTAACTATGCCTAAATCGGAGCTACGGTCGAAAAGATATGATCGAAATCGTTTCAGAAAAATTATGTTCTGTCCAATACAGCATGTATCGATGCATAAGCCTATGCATCAATACATAAACAACATGTGTTGACACATGCATCATATGCATCGATGCATACATACAAAAATCCTGCATTTTTAAAATTTGCTTCAGTATGTGTTGACACATAAGCATCTTGTATCGATGTATAGCCCTGTTTTTGGCCTATTTATCGATGCATACGCATCTTGGATCGATGCATACGCATCTTGGATCGATGCATGGCTTCAAAATTCCTCCTATGGATCGATGCATGGCTCTATGAATCGATGCATAGCTTTCCAAAGCTTCTGGTTTTCAAAAATTCCACTGCATGCATCGATTCATAAAGGCTTGTGTCGACCCATACTGTTGTTTTTCATCAAAAATTCAGTTTTTATCTACTGTTACAAATTTCCATTAAATCCAATCATCACCAAACATCATGTCATCATAAAACAGAATTAATTACTATGTTTTTACATCCAATTGATCACAGAATTTGTTTTCTAATTAACCTATATTCATCCTACATAGATTAATCATTCATAACCGTCCCAATCATGGTTTTACGTCGGATTATAACGTTAGGGCACACTCAATTATCCTAATTCGAGATTCCTAACGGATTGATTCATTCTATTGATCATCAAAACCTATAAGGCATAATAATCAGATTCAATCCCCCTTACCTCGCGATGAATCTTCGAATTCTCGGCGTTTGGCTTTTTCTCCTCTTTTCTTTCTCTTCTCCAATCTCACGTAGAATGCAATCCTAATTTTCTCTTCTCTCTTGTTTCCTTTTATTCCTTTATTTATTCCTTTTTATTTGCCAAATAATAGAAATAAATGAATTAGGATTTAAGTAGAGCTTTTTACTCCATACACCCTACAATTCAACTTCACACCCCCAACACTTCCATGATTTAATTAATCCATTAAATCTATTAATTCAAAAATGTCAATAATTAAATCTTTAATTAAATTAATAATTAAATTTCTAATTATTTAATAATTGAGTTAATTTGGGGTGTCACAAGCAACCCTTAAAAGTAAAGCATACAAAGTAAATAGAAACTGAGTAAAAGTGATCTAAAACCCTAAGGTAACCTCTCTTTGGGTGTTCCTCAGCAGAGTCGCCAGTTCTGTAACACGGTGGGAGAACTTACTTGTTTGTTTTGTGTTTTATCGCAAATGTTGCGGTTATCAAGAGTCGCCATCGGCTTTTCTTTTATCCAATAAAGGAAAGGTGAAAAGAACAGGAAAAACCTTTGATAGATTCTGAGTACGGGAGATAATTATGAAAAGGGAAGGTATTAACATCCTTTCCATCCATAGTTATCTACGGGCTCTTAATTTCTTTAGCTTACTTTCTGAAAACTCGCTTTTGTGTGTGTGTTTAAAAAAGCTATTTTGCTTTGACTTCGTAATGATTCTTGTATCAGTCCTCAAAAATGTATACGAAGTGTTTGAAAATATTTCGAAAGCTTAACTTTGTAATGATTCTCGTATGAATGCATACAAAGTGTTTGTGAAAGTATTTTTGAAAAGAGTATGAGGTGTGAAAAGTATTTTCATTGAGCAAGAAATTTAGAGTCTTATTACATGCTCAAAAGGTCGTTCTTGTTATTTTCCTTCTCCTTTAGGATAATGCTATCCATACCATTAGTTGGTAGGTAACCTTATCTGTTAGATGTGAAGGGACGGGCGTAGGGTCATCGTATGGTTATTGAAGGCAACATTGTAAGGATACCTTAGCAATTTGTAGGGACGATCATCACTTATTCGCAGGGAACAACCGAGGGACGAGATCATATATTCGTAGGCAACGTTGAGGGTCATCGAGGGACTAGGATCTTTGTGATGATTTGGATCGGGGGACTTTTGCTAATGGTACCCCTACGTTCGAGAGACACGACCATTTTTATTTGTAAGGCAACAAGAGAGGATACCCTAAGAGTGCAAGTGTGAAAAGTGTATTTAATTCAGATATGTTATCTTGGAGATTAGGTATTCTAAGATTGATTGATTAGTCTTTCCATACAATCCTATTAGCCATACATCTAAACAGTTTATATACAGTTTATAACGGGTGCAAAAAGTAAATGCAGAAAAGTAAATCCTACGCTATTACAAGGCTTTGGGGCAGATATATAATAGGAGGTGCGGAAAGTAAAGGCGGAAAGTAAACCCTAATTAAGTTATTACATCCTATGAGTAGATACATAATGATAAAAATATGCGAGAAATTAACCCTAGCCATTACAACTTGGAAGCAGTTACGATAATCGGAAAAAGTATCAACACAAGGATTAAATCGGAATAAGAGAAAATAACGTTTGGAAAAAAGATTTTCGTGTTAGTAAAAAAAAGTTTTAAAATTAGTAAAAAGAGTTTGAGATTAGTAGAAACCCTAATTACTTGGAGGAAAAATATTTTTGTATTTTTGTGGGTTGATTTTATTTAAGAAAATAAATTAAAGTTAATTTTATGGTTAATTCAACAATAATTAAAATAAAAGGAAAAAAGTAAATATTTTTGGTGTCAAAAATAAAATTAGGATTTTTGTGACCTAAATCTAAAAAAGAAAATATTTTTGTGATTTTTTGTTGTATTTAAAAAATATTTGAAGGAAAATAAAATAAAATTAGAAAATAAATTTAAAATAGGAAAATAAGAAGAAATAAGTTACTGAGGAAAATTATCAAAAAAAATATATGTAGCCCCTAGGTTTCAAACTCAGGACCCAATGGTCACCAGCCTTGCCTCCTTGCCATCTATGCCACTTGCTTGACCTATTATAGAATCAGAAAGAAAATAATATATAATAAAATAAATTTTAAAATATATTAAATTCAAAATGCGCGTGCAAGGGGCTTCTTCCCCGATTTGAATTTCTGGGACTTTTACCTACAGATGTTTTCGTTGCTAAAACCTATAGTGACTTCGCCCTTCACCATAACACTTGTAAATTTCAAAAATAAAGAACACGCAATAAAAATTAATGGTGAGACCATGGTTCGATTGGAAACTTCGTTCTGAGTATGATGGTACCCTCAATTTGGTCCAATTTTACTTGTAACCATGTGTCATACCCCAAAATTTGCCCTCCATCTATTCAAGAGATTTCATACATCCATACTCAAAGATTCCTCAAGAGTTGATCAGACAAACTCTCTCCTAGACAATCAACCCAAACTAGGGTTTGGTATCTCTCAAGTCAAGATGGATTTCCAACATCTCCAATGGCCTTCATGCCTCCTCATATGCTTCAAAGATTCCCCATGCCAAGTTTCAAGCCTCACAAGTCAAGTTTCCTCAGACAGTTGCTCAGATGGTTGAAAATCGGGTGTATTGGACAAAAAGTCAATGGTCAACATACAGTCAAAACTTCTGATTTTGGTCAACATCCTCATTTTGAAGTTACATTCATCATTTGATCAAGGGTTGATCATGATTCATCAAGAAAACTCAAGATTTGCTCAAAAGTCAAACTTTCTAAATTAGGGTTTCTAGGTGAAAAGTCAATGAACTTTGGTGATCATAACTTTCTCATACTTTCTCAAATTTTCCACCACCTCTTGTTTTGAAGGAAATTCAATTCTCTACAACTTCATGTCTCACAAGAATGTCCAAAAAATGCTTCATTTGAGAGGTATGGCTCAAAACATTACAGGTCATTTTCAAAGTCAACAAAAAGTCAACTTTTTGATTTGAAGATATATTGAGCATGGTAACTCCAATTGAGATGAGACCAAAGACATTGGTTAGAGGACTCTTAGAGCTTTCCAAAAAGTCCAAGAACTCTCAAAAATGTGGAAAAATGAGCAAGATACACTATTCAGAAGTTGGGCAATTTTGGACAATTGCACAAAAGGATATTTTGGTCAAAATGCAAAATTTTCCAAATGGGCCTATAATCTTTTGATCCAAACTTGTTCATGATGTTATTTTTGACCCATAAAAGCTTGGCATTGGTAATTTTCTATTTTCATGGTTTATATTTGAATTTTACAACATTTAATTCAAAAATAAATTATGTAAAATATGAAAATTAAGTTATTTTCAATTAAGTTGATTTATATCTCTCTTAATGTCCAAGAAAGCCCACACCATTTACCAAATTGTGCAAGCCATGGCATTGATGAGAAAATCATATTTTCTTCAAAATTTGATTTGATTTTCAAAGAAAATATTTGCACATTCAATTTCCAATCTTTTTCCTTGTTTTTCTCTTCCAAAACTCCTATAAATACCAAGCAATGCGCAGGAAACCCTAGCTCAAGCCAAACCCTTATTTTGTCAAAATTTTCCAAGAATCTTTGAAATTGAATTTCAAATTCCACCCTTTTCAAGAACCATCCCATTGTCTTGGGAGGTAAGTTTGAGTAAGTACACGCTCATACCATGGTTTAAAGCAAGCTAAATCGTGTTACATACATGCATACATAACGATTTTCTTGAATTCGTATTTTATTACCACTGTTTAATTGATTCTAATGGTTTTAATGTGTTCATGAGGTTCCTGGTTTGATCTGGTCATCGTTTTGATGCTTGCGTTAGAAACACGATTTGCCATTACTAGGGCTTTTGGGCTGTTTCATTCGAACCGGTTGATCAGCCTTTTCGGTGAAACTAGCACCACCATCGTGTTCGCAGCCCTCGATTTAGGGGGGTAGGGTCTCCCTTTCCCATTTATTTTGCGTGCTTTTCTTGTTTCAATTCCAGGTCGATCGGAGAAGACGACCGGAGCTAGGGCTCCGGCGTCGTTGAGTGAAGAAGACCGGCGAGGAGTATGCGTGGCGCGATCCAGCGTCTGATTCGTTCGTTTGAATTAACCGGGGTCCACCATGCTGATCGTGCATTGACTCATCCAGACAGTGACGCGTGTGCACTCTTGATCCCACGTTTTCGTTCCATAACACAAAGTGCAAGCTGGCGTAGTGGTAGAAGCATTCACTGCTCCAAGATCCTCTCACATGTCTCCAGTTCGAACCACACTGGCACCGGTTTTGGTTCTTTTTCTCAAAACTTCATAAAACTGCATATTTTCCATATTTTTCTATTTTTCCAATTATTTTTAATATTTTCATGTTATTTTAATTGTTTTCATGATTTTTTTATTCTGCATTAAAAAATTACCAAAATATAATTTTCTTTTTGCATTATTTTCATAAAAATCCTTATTTAATTTAATAAATTTAAAAATATAATTTTTGCATGCATATTTATTTTATTTTATATTTTTGCATTTAAATCATTATAAATTGCATTTTAATTACTAAACCTTTTCCAAAAAATCCCAAAAAATTATTATAGCTTATTTTTCTTATTCCCAGCATGCATAAATTTTCTCATATTAAAAATTGCATTTTTTCTAACATTTTCTCTTATTTCAATTTCATCATATTTCCCGATTTTCTCATTCTTCCACAGGTTGTTCCGTTTCGGACGTTTTCTTTTTATCATTCTATTTTTTCCGATAATGTAACTGCTCATGGGTTGTAATAGTTTAATCTAGGATTTTATTTTCCGCAAGTTTAAATTATGTATCTGCCCCAAAGCCATGTAATAGCGTAGGTTTACCTTTCCGCACTTTACATTCCGCATTTTACTTTCCGCACCCTTATCAAATTGCTAGTAATTAGGCGTGTATGGCAAGATAATAATTGGACATAGCTCACACTAATTTCAAGATAAAATATCTGAATTCAACACACTTCTATCACACACGCACCCCTTAGGGTAATTCTCTCTCGATGCCTTTCGATTTCAAATGGTCATGTCCCTCGAACGTAGAGGTATTCTAGCACCGTTGCCTTCAAACAAATCATCATAGTCCCGATACAAAGATCATAGACCCACGATGTCGCCTCCGAATACATGATCTTGACCCTCGTTTGTCGCCTACGAAAATGATGATAGTCCCTTCGAATGTGCTAGGATACTTCCTACAAGTTGCCTTCTATGACCATCCGATGTCCTTCGAATGTCCGCTTACATCCAACGAATGGAGCTACCTACTAACTAATGGTATGGCTAGCGCTATTCTAAAGGAATGTAAGTTCAACAAAACGACCAATTCGGTGGGTAAATAAGTCTCTTAGTTGCTTGCTCTATCAAATGCTTTTCACACCACACACTTTTTCAAAGTTCAAATTCTTTTCAAAACGAAACATTTCCGAACACTTTGTATACACTCCTACATGAGTCATTACAAAGTCAAAGCGAAATGCCTTTTTCAAAACATCTTTGTCAAACACACAGAAAGCAATTTTTAAAAGTGATCTAGAGCAACTAAGAGCCCGTAGATAACTACGGATGGAAAGGGGTGCTAATACCTTCCCTTTTCATAACCATTCTCCCGAACTCAGAATCTAACGAAGGTCTTTTTCTATTACTTTTACCTTCCCTCAATTGGATAAAAATAAAAGTCGGTGGCGACTCTTGCTATCCGCACATTTGGATACACAAAATCCTACAAAGTCAGTTCACGTATTACACTGGCGACTCTGGAGAGGAAGCCCAAAGAGAGAATTGCCTTAGGGTTTCGGATAACCTTTATTGCTTTTTGTTTGACTTGTATGCTTTATCTTTAAGGGTTGCTTGGGTATTATATTGTTGGGGATCCTACACCGGATCCGGTTTCCTTTTAGGTAAGTAGCATTAGATCATCGCGACCGTTAGGCGTATAACTACACGGTCAACATGATGGCTACGTTAGCATGACACTTTGGTTGCCCGATACTCTTCATTCCCAAGTTGAAGAAAGTATTTGGCTTCTGCGTGGTGTCATCAAGCTAACTAAACTTTTAGAACCTTAATTGACCCATCTTGGCCATTAGAAGGTAGTGAGATGGCGGCTTTGGTGTAGACCGAGGTTGGTTGATACTCGATGCTACGCTCATTGAGATTAGACTTTTGGGACATTTTCGATCGACCACTTGGCGTCGTATTGAAATAAGCGCCTCGAGAAAGATCGTGATATGAGATTCCTAGAACCGGTTACTATTATAGGACGGGATGAACCAACTCAAACTTTTGGTGGGGTAATCACCTATACCTCATGCAAGCCTTAAACCTAGGCTCATTGTGTGAATTGTTTGTGTGTGCTAAACATGACATCATGACATCATTCGCATTGTATATCATTTCTAACTATTTCAAGGACCTAGGATTTATCTTTGCTCTTTTGTAGGGATTATGGCTTCTAGAAAGACTATCCGAATCAACTTCATGGGTATCCTTCTCAACTCAAAGAATTGGTTTGAAATTCCGACCATGCTCAGTTCATCAAAAGACATGGTTATCTACTTGACTTGGTTATCTCCGGTTTTGAAGAGGATATGATGCATGTCCTATTCCAGTTCTTTGATCTGAAACACCATTGCTTTAAATTTCCAGATTATCAGTTGGTTCCTACCTTGGAAGAATTCTCTAAGCTACTTGGGATACCTATTCTCGACCAAATGCCATTCACTGGTTTGGAAAAGGTTCCTAAGTTCGAAGACATCGCATCCGCCTTACACCTTAAGCGCTCAGATATTGAAGCCAATTGGGAAACTAGAAGTGGAGTTAAGGGTTTACTTTCCAAGTTCTTAATCAAAAAAGCCCGAGAATTCCTCAAAGTTATGAGTTTCCATGCATTTGAGAACATTGTGGCCTTGCTAATTTATGGTTTGGTTCTATTCCCTAACTCGGATCAATTCATAGATGTCAACGCCATCAAGTTATTCCTTACCCGCAATCCAGTGCCTACTTTACTTGGAGACATCCTGCATTCTCTCCACACTCGTACTACCAAAAGACAAGGAACTCTCATGTGTTGTATACCGTTACTTTCCAGGTGGTTTATTTCGCACCTTCCTCCATCAGTTATGAAGAATGAACAAAGGTTGAGATGGTCTCAAAGATTGATGTCACTCTCTCATTCCGATATCCGTTGGAATCTTTTCTCTCAAAAAGACTTCACATTCATTGAGCGTTGTGGAGAATTCCTAATGTACCACTACTTGGTATAAGGGAGGTATTACTTACAACCCTTCTCTAGCTCTACGTCGGTTTGGTTTTGCCGAAGAGATGGTCCACATGATATGCTTCTCCAAGATGTTGTGTTCGACTACAATCACGATCTCGCATTACCGCGAAGGTTTATACATGCTTGGGGCATGGTAAAGAAGATGATACCAAGACCTTGGGGCACCGAACTCCATTCCTTGGGACCTTACCTCAAATGGGTGCGAGCTCGAGCTCAAAACCTCATGATGCCATTCACGCTGTTCTACCGTAATTATGGAACTGTTGCTATAGGTGACGTACCTATCTTTTCTCCATCCCGACATGCCTTTTGAAGACTTGAAGAGATCCTGGATTCAGCTTAAAGAAGAAAGGGATACCTTTGAAACTCAATGCTATGCAAGTGAGAAGAAAGTGTTAGAGTTGACCAAGCTACTTCACGAGGAGCGAAGCATCAACACTTACATCGGCACCAAGAGGAAGCGCCCATGGGAGACTTAGAGCTTTAGGATGTTTATGTTTTCTTTTATTGCTTTGAACTATCTCTTGTACTTAAAAAGAAAAAGAAGAATAATGAGAAGTACTAATAAATGTTTGTTCATTGCTTGTTTAACAAATTTAAATCTCTTAGGTCCTTGAAAACATTGCATTGCATTTGCATAAACATCGCATAGCATATCATAGCACTGCATCACAGGTACATTGGAGATTGGTTTTCTCATTTGCTCGCTATTTATTTTAGCAGAAATGGCTCTTGAACAGACTGTCAAAGATCTCCAAGCTCGTAATGCTCGGTTTGATGTTTACCGCTTGGTCCAAGGCCAAGAAGATCCAAGAAGCTCATCAACAAGAAGAAGAAGGTTGTTGGTCTCCTCAACATGGGTAGACGTTTCAAAGGGGTCCTAAGGTGGTCACCGTATTGAGCTCTCTGAAGGAAGTGTCCATACCGAGGGGAGTACCAAGGGTGATGAAGGTGATCGCGTGAGCCAAAGAAAGGAGGAGAGACCATCGATTATAGCCAACACTCGAGGAAGATGATAAGTATAAACAACTTGAAGACCGTCGAATCTTGGAAAATCAAGATGTTTGGGCTGAACTTTGATGATCTGAGTCTTGTTTCTGGTGTTGTGATTCCCCCCAAGTTCAAAGTTCCTACTTTTTCCAAATATGATGGCATGTCTTGCCCTAAGTCGCATTTGAAGTCCTATGTCCGTAAGATCAATCCCCACGATGATGAAAGTTGTGGATGCACTATTTTCAAGAGAGTTTGTCCGAACCAGTTGGAATGGTACTATCGCCTAGAGAATGACCGTATCCGTACTTGGGTGATTTGGTGATGCTTTCTGATGATATAGTACAATCTTGAATTGACACCCACTCGCATGCAACTACAAAGCATGTCTATGGGTCGTGACGAGAAGTTCAAGGAGTATGCTCGAGTGGAGATCTAGCGGTGAGTTCAACCACCCTTGTCCAATAGGAGTTGGTTGATATGTTTATGGGAACACTAACAGCCCATTCTTCAATCATCGATTGGAAATTCTCATCCGGATTCACCGTGATATTGACAAGCGCATTGAAGGGTATCAAGAGTGGGAAGATTCATGTAGAGACACCTTCGAATGCTGCGAAGAGATCTTTTGGTGCTAAGAAAGAAGCCAATGCTGTGTATGGTCAAAAAAGCCGAGCCAAAACCGACCGTGCTCAATCTGTGGGGGCAGTTGTGATCTCCAATCCTACATCAGCACAACCTCAACGAGACAACGCGTAACGAGCGCGCCACGAAGCATTCTGAAGATCAACATGCCTTTGTCGCAAGCCTTGCAACACATGTTGAAAGCAGAACTGATAACCTTGAGG